>JANJGN010000212.1:0-600000 GCA_026770705.1 Isurus oxyrinchus
TGTTCTTTTTCAATGTTGAGGTTGTTGTTGAATTTGTTGGTGTTTTTCAATGTTGAGGTTGTTGGTGTTTTTCAATGTTGAGGTTGTTGTTGAATTTGTTGTTGTTTTTCAATGTTGAGGTTGTTGTTGAATTTGTTGGTGCTTTTCAATGTTGAGGTTGTTGTTGTTTTTCAATGTTGAGGTTGTTGTTGAATTTGTTGGTGTTTTTCATGTTCAGTTTGTTGTTGAATTTGTTGGTGTTTTTCAATTTCGAGGTTGTTGTTGAATTTGTTAGTGTTTTTCAATGTTGAGGTTGTTGTTGAATTTGTTGGTGTTTTTCAATGTTGAGGTTGTTGTTGAATTTGTTGGTGTTTTTCAATGTTGAGGTTGTTGTTGTTTTTCAATGTTGAGGTTGTTGTTGAATTTGTTGGTGTTTTTCAATGCTTAGTTTGTTGTTCTTTTTCAATGTTGAGGTTGTTGTTGAATTTGTTGGTGTTTTTCAATGTTGAGGTAGTTGTTGTTTTTCAATTTTGAGGTTGTTTTTGAATTTGTTGGTGTTTTTCAATGTTGAGGTTGTTGTTGTTTTTTCAATGTTGAGGTTGTTGTTGAATTTGTTGGTGTTTTTCAATGTTGAGTTTGTTGTTGTTTTTCAATGTTGAGGTTGTTGTTGAATTTGTTGGTGTTTTTCAATGTTGAGGTTGTTGTTGTTTTTCAATGTTGAGGTTGTTGTTGAATTTGTTGGTGTTTTTCAATATTTCGGTTGTTGTTGTTTTTCAATGTTGAGGTTGTGGTTGAATTTGTTGGTGCTTGTCAATGTTGAGGTTGTTTTTGAATTTGTTGGTGTTTTTCAATGTTGAGGTTGTTGTTGTTTTTTCACTGTTGAGGTTGTTGTTGAATTTGTTGGTGTTTTTCAATGTTGAGTTTGTTGTTGAATTTGTTGGTGATTTTCAATTTCGAGGTTGTTGTTGAATTTGTTGTTGTTTTTCAATGTTGAGGTTGTTGTTGAATTTGTTCGTGTTTTTCAATGTTGAGTTTGTTGTTGTTTTTCAATGTTGAGGTTGTTGTTGAATTTGTTGGTGTTTTTCAATGTTGAGGTTGTTGTTGTTTTTCAATGTTGAGGTTGTTGTTGAATTTGTTGGTGTTTTTCAATGTTTCGGTTGTTGTTGTTTTTCAATGTTGAGGTTGTGGTTGAATTTGTTGGTGCTTTTCAATGTTGAGGTTGTTATTGAATTTGTTGGTGTTTTTCAATGTTGAGGTTGTTGTTGTTTTTTCACTGTTGAGGTTGTTGTTGAATTTGTTGGTGTTTTTCAATGTTGAGTTTGTTGTTGAATTTGTTGGTGATTTTCAATTTCGAGGTTGTTGTTGAATTTGTTGGTGTTTTTCAATGTTGAGGTTGTTGTTAAATTTGTTGGTGTTTTTCAATGTTGAGGTTGTTGTTGAATTTGTTGGTGTTTTTCAATGTTGAGGTTGTTGTTGTTTTTCAATGTTGAGGTTGTTGTTGAATTTGTTGGTGTTTTTCAATGTTTAGTTTGTTGTTGTTTTTCAATGTTGAGGTTGTTGTTGAATTTGTTGGTGTTTTTCAATGTTGAGGTTGTTGTTGTTTTTCAATGTTGAGGTTGTTGTTGAATTTGTTGGTGTTTTTTCAGTGTTGAGGTTGTTGGTGCTTTTCAATGTTGAGGTTGTTGTTGAATTTGTTGGTGTTTTTCAATGTTGAGGTTGTTGTTGAATTTGTTGGTGTTTTTCAATGTTGAGGTTGTTGTTGTTTTTCAATGTTGAGGTTGTTGTTGAGTTTGTTGGTGTTTTTCAATGTTGAGGTTGTTGTTGAATTTGTTGGTGTTTTTCAATGTTGAGGTTGTTGTTGTTTTTCAATGCTGAGGTTGTTGTTGAATTTGTTGGTGTTTTTCAATGTTGAGGTTGTTGTTGAATTTGTTGGTGTTTTTCAATGTCGAGGTTGATGTTGTTTTTCAATGTTGAGGTTGTTGTTGAATTAGTTGGTGTTTTTCAATGTTGAGGTTGTTGTTGTTTTTCAATTTTGAGGTTGTTGTTGAATTTGTTGGTGTTTTTCAATGTTGAGGTTGTTGTTGTTTTTCAATGTTGAGGTTGTTGTTGAATTTGTTGGTCTTTTTCAATTTCGAGGTTGTTGTTGAATTTGTTGGTGTTTTTCAATGTTGAAGTTGTTGTTGAATTAGTTGGTGTTTTTGAATGTTGAGGTTTGGTTGTTTTTCAATGTTGAGGTTGTTGTTGAATTTGTTGGTGTTTTTCAATGTTGAGGTTGTTTTTGTTTTTCAATTTTGAGGTTGTTGTTCAATTTGTTGGTGTTTTTCAATGTTGAGGTTGTTGTTGAATTTGTTGGTGTTTTTCAATGTTGAGGTTGTTGTTGTTTTTAAATGTTGAGGTTGTTGTTGAATTTGTTGGTGTTTTTCAATGTTGAGGTTGTTGTTGTTTTTCAATGTTGAGGTTGTTGTTGAATTTGTAGGTGTTTTTCAATTTCGAGGTTGTTGTTGAATTTGTTTGTGTTTTTCAATGTTGAGGTTGTTGTTGTTTTTCAATGTTGAGGTTATTGTTGAATTTGTTGGTGTTTTTCAATGTTGAGGTTGTTGTTGTTTTTCAATGTTGAGGTTGTTGTTGAATTTGTTGGTGTTTTTCAATGTTGAGTTTGTTGTTGTTTTTCAATGTTGAGGTTGTTGTTGAATTTGTTGGTGTTTTCCAATGTTGAGGTTGTTGTTGTTTTTCAATGTTGAGGTTGTTGTTGAATTTGTTGGTGTTTTTCAATGTTGAGGTTGTTGTTGTTTTTCAATGTTGAGGTTGTTGTTGAATTTGTTGGTGTTTTTCAATGTTGAGGTTGTTGTTGAATTTGTTGGTGTTTTTCAATGATGAGGTTGTTGTTGTTTTTCAATGTTGAGGTTGTTGAATTTGTGGGTGTTTTTCAATCTTGAGTTTGTTGTTGAATTTGTTGGTGTTTTTCAATGTTGAGGTTGTTGTTGAATTTGTTGGTGTTTTTAAATGTTGAGGTTCTTGTTGAATTTGCTGGTGTTTTGCAATGTTGAGGTTGTTGTTGTTTTTCAATGTTGAGGTTGTTGTTGAATTTGTTGGTGTTTTTCAATGTTGAGGTTGTTGTTGTTTTTCAATGTTGAGGTTGTTGTTGTATTTGTTGGTGTTTTTCAATTTCGAGGTTGTTGTTCAATTTGTTGGTGTTTTTCAATGTTGAAGTTGTTGTTGAATTTGTTGGTGTTTTTAAATGTTGAGGTTGTTGTTGTTTTTCAATGTTGAGGTTGTTGTTGAATTTGTTGGTGTTTTTCAATGTTGAGGTTGTTGTTGTTTTCAATGCTGAGGTTGTTGTTGAATTTGTTGGTGTTTTTCAATGTTGAGGTTGTTGTTGAATTTGTTGGTGTTTTTCAATGTTGAGGTTGTTGTTGTTTTTCAATGTTGAGGTTGTTGTTTGAATTTGTTGGTGTTTTTCAATGTTTCGGTTGTTGTTGTTTTTCAATGTCCAGGTTGTGGTTGAATTTGTTGGTGTTCTTCAATGTTGAGGTTGTTGTTGTATTTGTTGGTGTTTTTCAATGTTGAGGTTGTTGTTGTTTTTCAATTTTGAGGTTGTTGTTGAATTTGTTGGTGTTTTTCAATGTTGAGTTTGTTGTTGTTTTTCAATGTTGAGGTTGTTGTTGAATTTGTTGGTGTTTTTCAATGTTGAGGTTGTTGTTGTTTTTCAATGTTGAGGTTGTTGTTGAATTTGTTGGTGTTTTTCAATGTTGAGGTTGTTGTTGTTTTTCAATGTTGAGGTTGTTGTTGAATTTGTTGGTGCTTTTCAATTTTGAGGTTGTTGTTGAATTTGTTGGTGTTTTTCAATGTTGAGGTTGTTGTTGTTTTTTCACTGTTGAGGTTGTTGTTGAATTTGTTGTTTGTTTCAATGTTGAGTTTGTTGTTGAATTTGTTGGTGTTTTTCAATTTCGAGGTTGTTGTTGAATTTGTTGGTGTTTTTCAATGTTTAGGTTGTTGTTGAATTTGTTGGTGTTTTTCAATGTTGATGTTGTTGTTGAAATTGTTGGTGTTTTTCAATGTTGAGGTTGTTGTTGTTTTTCAATGTTGAGGTTGTTGTTGAATTTGTTGGTGTTTTTCAATGTTTAGTTTGTTGTTGTTTTTCTATGTTGAGGTTGATGTTGAATTTGTTGGTGTTTTTCAATGTTGAGGTTGTTGTTGTTTTTCAATGTTGAGGTTGTTGTTGAATTTGTTGGTGTTTTTCAATGTTGAGGTTGTTGTTGTTTTCAGTGTTGAGGTTGTTGTTGAATTTGTTGGTGTTTTTCAATGTTGAGGTTGTTGTTGAATTTGTTGGTGTTTTTCAATGTTGAGGTTGTTGTTGTTTTTCAATGTTGAGGTTGTTGTTGAGTTTGTTGGTGTTTTCCAATGTTGAGGTTGTTGTTGAATTCGTTGGTGTTTTTCAATGTTGAGGTTGTTGTTGTTTTTCAATGCTGAGGTTGTTGTTGAATTTGTTGGTGTTTTTCAATGTTTCGGTTGTTGTTGTTTTTCAATGTTGAGGTTGTTGTTGAATTTGTTGGTGTTTTTCAATGTTGAGGTTGTTGTTGAATTTGTTGGTGTTTTTCAATGTTGAGGTTGTTGTTGAATTTGTTGGTGTTTTTCAATGTTGAGGTTGTTGTTCTTTTTCAATGTTGAGGTTGTTGTTGAATTTGTTGGTGTTTTTCAATGTTGAGGTTGTTGGTGTTTTTCAATGTTGAGGTTGTTGTTGAATTTGTTGTTGTTTTTCAATGTTGAGGTTGTTGTTGAATTTGTTGGTGCTTTTCAATGTTGAGGTTGTTGTTGTTTTTCAATGTTGAGGTTGTTGTTGAATTTGTTGGTGTTTTTCAATGTTCAGTTTGTTGTTGAATTTGTTGGTGTTTTTCAATTTCGAGGTTGTTGTTGAATTTGTTAGTGTTTTTCAATGTTGAGGTTGTTGTTGAATTTGTTGGTGTTTTTCAATGTTGAGGTTGTTGTTGAACTTGTTGGTGTTTTTCAATGTTGAGGTTGTTGTTGTTTTTCAATGTTGAGGCTGTTGTTGAATTTGTTGGTGTTTTTCAATGCTTAGTTTGTTGTTCTTTTTCAATGTTGAGGTTGTTGTTGAATTTGTTGGTGTTTTTCAATGTTGAGGTAGTTGTTGTTTTTCAATTTTGAGGTTGTTGTTGAATTTGTTGGTGTTTTTCAATGTTGAGGTTGTTGTTGTTTTTCAATGTTGAGGTTGTTGTTGAATTTGTTGGTGTTTTTCAATGTTGAGTTTGTTGTTGTTTTTCAATGTTGAGGTTGTTGTTGAATTTTTTGGTGTTTTTCAATGTTGAGGTTGTTGTTGTTTTTCAATGTTGAGGTTGTTGTTGAATTTGTTGGTGTTTTTCAATATTTCGGTTGTTGTTGTTTTTCAATGTTGAGGTTGTGGTTGAATTTGTTGGTGCTTGTCAATGTTGAGGTTGTTTTTGAATTTGTTGGTGTTTTTCAATGTTGAGGTTGTTGTTGTTTTTTCACTGTTGAGGTTGTTGTTGAATTTGTTGGTGTTTTTCAATGTTGAGTTTGTTGTTGAATTTGTTGGTGATTTTCAATTTCGAGGTTGTTGTTGAATTTGTTGTTGTTTTTCAATGTTGAGGTTGTTGTTGAATTTGTTGGTGTTTTTCAATGTTGAGTTTGTTGTTGTTTTTCAATGTTGAGGTTGTTGTTGAATTTGTTGGTGTTTTTCAATGTTGAGGTTGTTGTTGTTTTTCAATGTTGAGGTTGTTGTTGAATTTGTTGGTGTTTTTCAATGTTTCGGTTGTTGTTGTTTTTCAATGTTGAGGTTGTGGTTGAATTTGTTGGTGCTTTTCAATGTTGAGGTTGTTATTGAATTTGTTGGTGTTTTTCAATGTTGAGGTTGTTGTTGTTTTTTCACTGTTGAGGTTGTTGTTGAATTTGTTGGTGTTTTTCAATGTTGAGTTTGTTGTTGAATTTGTTGGTGATTTTCAATTTCGAGGTTGTTGTTGAATTTGTTGGTGTTTTTCAATGTTGAGGTTGTTGTTAAATTTGTTGGTGTTTTTCAATGTTGAGGTTGTTGTTGAATTTGTTGGTGTTTTTCAATGTTGAGGTTGTTGTTGTTTTTCAATGTTGAGGTTGTTGTTGAATTTGTTGGTGTTTTTCAATGTTTAGTTTGTTGTTGTTTTTCAATGTTGAGGTTGTTGTTGAATTTGTTGGTGTTTTTCAATGTTGAGGTTGTTGTTGTTTTTCAATGTTGAGGTTGTTGTTGAATTTGTTGGTGTTTTTCAGTGTTGAGGTTGTTGGTGCTTTTCAATGTTGAGGTTGTTGTTGAATTTGTTGGTGTTTTTCAATGTTGAGGTTGTTGTTGAATTTGTTGGTGTTTTTCAATGTTGAGGTTGTTGTTGTTTTTCAATGTTGAGGTTGTTGTTGAGTTTGTTGGTGTTTTTCAATGTTGAGGTTGTTGTTGAATTTGTTGGTGTTTTTCAATGTTGAGGTTGTTGTTGTTTTTCAATGCTGAGGTTGTTGTTGAATTTGTTGGTGTTTTTCAATGTTGAGGTTGTTGTTGAATTTGTTGGTGTTTTTCAATGTTGAGGTTGATGTTGTTTTTCAATGTTGAGGTTGTTGTTGAATTAGTTGGTGTTTTTCAATGTTGAGGTTGTTGTTGTTTTTCAATTTTGAGGTTGTTGTTGAATTTGTTGGTGTTTTTCAATGTTGAGGTTGTTGTTGTTTTTCAATGTTGAGGTTGTTGTTGAATTTGTTGGTCTTTTTCAATTTCGAGGTTGTTGTTGAATTTGTTGGTGTTTTTCAATGTTGAAGTTGTTGTTGAATTAGTTGGTGTTTTTGAATGTTGAGGTTTTCGTTGTTTTTCAATGTTGAGGTTGTTGTTGAATTTGTTGGTGTTTTTCAATGTTGAGGTTGTTTTTGTTTTTCAATTTTGAGGTTGTTGTTCAATTTGTTGGTGTTTTTCAATGTTGAGGTTGTTGTTGAATTTGTTGGTGTTTTTCAATGTTGAGGTTGTTGTTGTTTTTAAATGTTGAGGTTGTTGTTGAATTTGTTGGTGTTTTTCAATGTTGAGGTTGTTGTTGTTTTTCAATGTTGAGGTTGTTGTTGAATTTGTAGGTGTTTTTCAATTTCGAGGTTGTTGTTGAATTTGTTTGTGTTTTTCAATGTTGAGGTTGTTGTTGTTTTTCAATGTTGAGGTTATTGTTGAATTTGTTGGTGTTTTTCAATGTTGAGGTTGTTGTTGTTTTCCAATGTTGAGGTTGTTGTTGAATTTGTTGGTGTTTTTCAATGTTGAGTTTGTTGTTGTTTTTCAATGTTGAGGTTGTTGTTGAATTTGTTGGTGTTTTTCAATGTTGAGGTTGTTGTTGTTTTTCAATGTTGAGGTTGTTGTTGAATTTGTTGGTGTTTTTCAATGTTGAGGTTGTTGTTGTTTTTCAATGTTGAGGTTGTTGTTGAATTTGTTGGTGTTTTTCAATGTTGAGGTTGTTGTTGAATTTGTTGGTGTTTTTCAATGATGAGGTTGTTGTTGTTTTTCAATGTTGAGGTTGTTGAATTTGTGGGTGTTTTTCAATCTTGAGTTTGTTGTTGAATTTGTTGGTGTTTTTCAATGTTGAGGTTGTTGTTGAATTTGTTGGTGTTTTTAAATGTTGAGGTTGTTGTTGAATTTGCTGGTGTTTTGCAATGTTGAGGTTGTTGTTGTTTTTCAATGTTGAGGTTGTTGTTGAATTTGTTGGTGTTTTTCAATGTTGAGGTTGTTGTTGTTTTTCAATGTTGAGGTTGTTGTTGTATTTGTTGGTGTTTTTCAATTTCGAGGTTGTTGTTCAATTTGTTGGTGTTTTTCAATGTTGAAGTTGTTGTTGAATTTGTTGGTGTTTTTAAATGTTGAGGTTGTTGTTGTTTTTCAATGTTGAGGTTGTTGTTGAATTTGTTGGTGTTTTTCAATGTTGAGGTTGTTGTTGTTTTCAATGCTGAGGTTGTTGTTGAATTTGTTGGTGTTTTTCAATGTTGAGGTTGTTGTTGAATTTGTTGGTGTTTTTCAATGTTGAGGTTGTTGTTGTTTTTCAATGTTGAGGTTGTTGTTGAATTTGTTGGTGTTTTTCAATGTTTCGGTTGTTGTTGTTTTTCAATGTCGAGGTTGTGGTTGAATTTGTTGGTGTTCTTCAATGTTGAGGTTGTTGTTGTATTTGTTGGTGTTTTTCAATGTTGAGGTTGTTGTTGTTTTTCAATTTTGAGGTTGTTGTTGAATTTGTTGGTGTTTTTCAATGTTGAGTTTGTTGTTGTTTTTCAATGTTGAGGTTGTTGTTGAATTTGTTGGTGTTTTTCAATGTTGAGGTTGTTGTTGTTTTTCAATGTTGAGGTTGTTGTTGAATTTGTTGGTGTTTTTCAATGTTGAGGTTGTTGTTGTTTTTCAATGTTGAGGTTGTTGTTGAATTTGTTGGTGCTTTTCAATTTTGAGGTTGTTGTTGAATTTGTTGGTGTTTTTCAATGTTGAGGTTGTTGTTGTTTTTTCACTGTTGAGGTTGTTGTTGAATTTGTTGTTTGTTTCAATGTTGAGTTTGTTGTTGAATTTGTTGGTGTTTTTCAATTTCGAGGTTGTTGTTGAATTTGTTGGTGTTTTTCAATGTTGAGGTTGTTGTTGAATTTGTTGGTGTTTTTCAATGTTGATGCTGTTGTTGAAATTGTTGGTGTTTTTCAATGTTGAGGTTGTTGTTGTTTTTCAATGTTGAGGTTGTTGTTGAATTTGTTGGTGTTTTTCAATGTTTAGTTTGTTGTTGTTTTTCAATGTTGAGGTTGATGTTGAATTTGTTGGTGTTTTTCAATGTTGAGGTTGTTGTTGTTTTTCAATGTTGAGGTTGTTGTTGAATTTGTTGGTGTTTTTCAATGTTGAGGTTGTTGTTGTTTTCAGTGTTGAGGTTGTTGTTGAATTTGTTGGTGTTTTTCAATGTTGAGGTTGTTGTTGAATTTGTTGGTGTTTTTCAATGTTGAGGTTGTTGGTGTTTTTCAATGTTGAGGTTGTTGTTGAGTTTGTTGGTGTTTTCCAATGTTGAGGTTGTTGTTGAATTTGTTGGTGTTTTTCAATGTTGAGGTTGTTGTTGTTTTTCAATGCTGAGGTTGTTGTTGAATTTGTTGGTGTTTTTCAATGTTTCGGTTGTTGTTGTTTTTCAATGTTGAGGTTGTTGTTGAATTTGTTGGTGTTTTTCAATGTTGAGGTTGTTGTTGAATTTGTTGGTGTTTTTCAATGTTGAGGTTGTTGTTGAATTTGTTGGTGTTTTTCAATGTTGAGTTTGTTGTTGTTTTTCAATGTTGAGGTTGTTGTTGAATTTGTTGGTGTTTTTCAATGTTGAGGTTGTTGTTGTTTGTCAATGTTGAGGTTGTTGTTGAATTTGTTGGTGTTTTTCAATGTTGAGGTTGTTGTTGTTTTTCAATGTTGAGGTTGTTGTTGAATTTGTTGGTGCTTTTCAATGTTGAGGTTGTTGTTGAATTTGTTGGTGTTCTTCAATGTTGAGGTTGTTGTTGTTTTTTCACTGTTGAGGTTGTTGTTGAATTTGTTGTTTGTTTCAATGTTGAGTTTGTTGTTGAATTTGTTGGTGTTTTTCAATTTCGAGGTTGTTGTTGAATTTGTTGTTGTTTTTCAATGTTGAGGTTGTTGTTGAATTTGTTGGTGTTTTTCAATGTTGATGTTGTTGTTGAATTTGTTGGTGTTTTTCAATGTTGATGTTGTTGTTGTTTTTCAATGTTGAGGTTGTTGTTGAATTTGTTGGTGTTTTTCAATGTTTAGTTTGTTGTTGTTTTTCAATGTTGAGGTTGATGTTGAATTTGTTGGTGTTTTTCAATGTTGAGGTTGTTGTTGTTTTTCAATGTTGAGGTTGTTGTTGAATTTGTTGGTGTTTTTCAATGTTGAGGTTGTTGGTGTTTTTCAATGTAGAGGTTGTTGTTGAATTTGTTGGTGTTTTTCAATGTTGAGGTTGTTGTTGAAATTGTTGGTGTTTTTCAATGTTGAGGTTGTTGTTGTTTTTCAATGTTGAGGTTGTTGTTGAGTTTGTTGGTGTTTTCCAGTGTTGAGGTTGTTGTTGAATTTGTTGGTGTTTTTCAATGTTGAGGTTGTTGTTGTTTTTCAATGCTGAGGTTGTTGTTGAATTTGTTGGTGTTTTTCAATGTTGAGGTTGTTGTTGAATTTGTTGGTGTTTTTCAATGTTGAGGTTGATGTTGTTTTTCAATGTTGAGGTTGTTGTTGAATTTGTTGGTGTTTTTCAATGTTTAGGTTGTTGTTGTTTTTCAATGTTGAGGTTGTTGTTGAATTTGTTGGTGATTTTCAATGTTGAGGATGTTGTTGAATTTGTTGTTGTTTTTCAATGTTGAGGTTGTTGTTGTTTTTCAATGTTGAGGTTGTTGTTGAATTTGTTGGTGTTTTTCAATGTTTCGGTTGTTGTTGTTTTTCAATGTCCAGGTTGTGGTTGAATTTGTTGGTGTTCTTCAATGTTCAGGTTGTTGTTGTATTTGTTGGTGTTTTTCAATGTTGAGGTTGTTGTTGTTTTTCAATTTTGAGGTTGTTGTTGAATTTGTTGGTGTTTTTCAATGTTGAGTTTGTTGTTGTTTTTCAATGTTGAGGTTGTTGTTGAATTTGTTGGTGTTTTTCAATGTTGAGGTTGTTGTTGTTTTTCAATGTTGAGGTTGTTGTTGAATTTGTTGGTGTTTTTCAATGTTGAGGTTGTTGTTGTTTTTCAATGTTGAGGTTGTTGTTGAATTTGTTGGTGCTTTTCAATTTTGAGGTTGTTGTTGAATTTGTTGGTGTTTTTCAATGTTGAGGTTGTTGTTGTTTTTTCACTGTTGAGGTTGTTGTTGAATTTGTTGTTTGTTTCAATGTTGAGTTTGTTGTTGAATTTGTTGGTGTTTTTCAATTTCGAGGTTGTTGTTGAATTTGTTGGTGTTTTTCAATGTTTAGGTTGTTGTTGAATTTGTTGGTGTTTTTCAATGTTGATGTTGTTGTTGAAATTGTTGGTGTTTTTCAATGTTGAGGTTGTTGTTGTTTTTCAATGTTGAGGTTGTTGTTGAATTTGTTGGTGTTTTTCAATGTTTAGTTTGTTGTTGTTTTTCTATGTTGAGGTTGATGTTGAATTTGTTGGTGTTTTTCAATGTTGAGGTTGTTGTTGTTTTTCAATGTTGAGGTTGTTGTTGAATTTGTTGGTGTTTTTCAATGTTGAGGTTGTTGTTGTTTTCAGTGTTGAGGTTGTTGTTGAATTTGTTGGTGTTTTTCAATGTTGAGGTTGTTGTTGAATTTGTTGGTGTTTTTCAATGTTGAGGTTGTTGTTGTTTTTCAATGTTGAGGTTGTTGTTGAGTTTGTTGGTGTTTTCCAATGTTGAGGTTGTTGTTGAATTCGTTGGTGTTTTTCAATGTTGAGGTTGTTGTTGTTTTTCAATGCTGAGGTTGTTGTTGAATTTGTTGGTGTTTTTCAATGTTTCGGTTGTTGTTGTTTTTCAATGTTGAGGTTGTTGTTGAATTTGTTGGTGTTTTTCAATGTTGAGGTTGTTGTTGAATTTGTTGGTGTTTTTCAATGTTGAGGTTGTTGTTGAATTTGTTGGTGTTTTTCAATGTTGAGGTTGTTGTTCTTTTTCAATGTTGAGGTTGTTGTTGAATTTGTTGGTGTTTTTCAATGTTGAGGTTGTTGGTGTTTTTCAATGTTGAGGTTGTTGTTGAATTTGTTGTTGTTTTTCAATGTTGAGGTTGTTGTTGAATTTGTTGGTGCTTTTCAATGTTGAGGTTGTTGTTGTTTTTCAATGTTGAGGTTGTTGTTGAATTTGTTGGTGTTTTTCAATGTTCAGTTTGTTGTTGAATTTGTTGGTGTTTTTCAATTTCGAGGTTGTTGTTGAATTTGTTAGTGTTTTTCAATGTTGAGGTTGTTGTTGAATTTGTTGGTGTTTTTCAATGTTGAGGTTGTTGTTGAATTTGTTGGTGTTTTTCAATGTTGAGGTTGTTGTTGTTTTTCAATGTTGAGGCTGTTGTTGAATTTGTTGGTGTTTTTCAATGCTTAGTTTGTTGTTCTTTTTCAATGTTGAGGTTGTTGTTGAATTTGTTGGTGTTTTTCAATGTTGAGGCAGTTGTTGTTTTTCAATTTTGAGGTTGTTGTTGAATTTGTTGGTGTTTTTCAATGTTGAGGTTGTTGTTGTTTTTCAATGTTGAGGTTGTTGTTGAATTTGTTGGTGTTTTTCAATGTTGAGTTTGTTGTTGTTTTTCAATGTTGAGGTTGTTGTTGAATTTTTTGGTGTTTTTCAATGTTGAGGTTGTTGTTGTTTTTCAATGTTGAGGTTGTTGTTGAATTTGTTGGTGTTTTTCAATATTTCGGTTGTTGTTGTTTTTCAATGTTGAGGTTGTGGTTGAATTTGTTGGTGCTTGTCAATGTTGAGGTTGTTTTTGAATTTGTTGGTGTTTTTCAATGTTGAGGTTGTTGTTGTTTTTTCACTGTTGAGGTTGTTGTTGAATTTGTTGGTGTTTTTCAATGTTGAGTTTGTTGTTGAATTTGTTGGTGATTTTCAATTTCGAGGTTGTTGTTGAATTTGTTGTTGTTTTTCAATGTTGAGGTTGTTGTTGAATTTGTTGGTGTTTTTCAATGTTGAGTTTGTTGTTGTTTTTCAATGTTGAGGTTGTTGTTGAATTTGTTGGTGTTTTTCAATGTTGAGGTTGTTGTTGTTTTTCAATGTTGAGGTTGTTGTTGAATTTGTTGGTGTTTTTCAATGTTTCGGTTGTTGTTGTTTTTCAATGTTGAGGTTGTGGTTGAATTTGTTGGTGCTTTTCAATGTTGAGGTTGTTATTGAATTTGTTGGTGTTTTTCAATGTTGAGGTTGTTGTTGTTTTTTCACTGTTGAGGTTGTTGTTGAATTTGTTGGTGTTTTTCAATGTTGAGTTTGTTGTTGAATTTGTTGGTGATTTTCAATTTCGAGGTTGTTGTTGAATTTGTTGGTGTTTTTCAATGTTGAGGTTGTTGTTAAATTTGTTGGTGTTTTTCAATGTTGAGGTTGTTGTTGAATTTGTTGGTGTTTTTCAATGTTGAGGTTGTTGTTGTTTTTCAATGTTGAGGTTGTTGTTGAATTTGTTGGTGTTTTTCAATGTTTAGTTTGTTGTTGTTTTTCAATGTTGAGGTTGTTGTTGAATTTGTTGGTGTTTTTCAATGTTGAGGTTGTTGTTGTTTTTCAATGTTGAGGTTGTTGTTGAATTTGTTGGTGTTTTTCAGTGTTGAGGTTGTTGGTGCTTTTCAATGTTGAGGTTGTTGTTGAATTTGTTGGTGTTTTTCAATGTTGAGGTTGTTGTTGAATTTGTTGGTGTTTTTCAATGTTGAGGTTGTTGTTGTTTTTCAATGTTGAGGTTGTTGTTGAGTTTGTTGGTGTTTTTCAATGTTGAGGTTGTTGTTGAATTTGTTGGTGTTTTTCAATGTTGAGGTTGTTGTTGTTTTTCAATGCTGAGGTTGTTGTTGAATTTGTTGGTGTTTTTCAATGTTGAGGTTGTTGTTGAATTTGTTGGTGTTTTTCAATGTTGAGGTTGATGTTGTTTTTCAATGTTGAGGTTGTTGTTGAATTAGTTGGTGTTTTTCAATGTTGAGGTTGTTGTTGTTTTTCAATTTTGAGGTTGTTGTTGAATTTGTTGGTGTTTTTCAATGTTGAGGTTGTTGTTGTTTTTCAATGTTGAGGTTGTTGTTGAATTTGTTGGTCTTTTTCAATTTCGAGGTTGTTGTTGAATTTGTTGGTGTTTTTCAATGTTGAAGTTGTTGTTGAATTAGTTGGTGTTTTTGAATGTTGAGGTTTTCGTTGTTTTTCAATGTTGAGGTTGTTGTTGAATTTGTTGGTGTTTTTCAATGTTGAGGTTGTTTTTGTTTTTCAATTTTGAGGTTGTTGTTCAATTTGTTGGTGTTTTTCAATGTTGATGTTGTTGTTGAAATTGTTGGTGTTTTTCAATGTTGAGGTTGTTGTTGTTTTTCAATGTTGAGGTTGTTGTTGAATTTGTTGGTGTTTTTCAATGTTTAGTTTGTTGTTGTTTTTCTATGTTGAGGTTGATGTTGAATTTGTTGGTGTTTTTCAATGTTGAGGTTGTTGTTGTTTTTCAATGTTGAGGTTGTTGTTGAATTTGTTGGTGTTTTTCAATGTTGAGGTTGTTGTTGTTTTCAGTGTTGAGGTTGTTGTTGAATTTGTTGGTGTTTTTCAATGTTGAGGTTGTTGTTGAATTTGTTGGTGTTTTTCAATGTTGAGGTTGTTGTTGTTTTTCAATGTTGAGGTTGTTGTTGAGTTTGTTGGTGTTTTCCAATGTTGAGGTTGTTGTTGAATTCGTTGGTGTTTTTCAATGTTGAGGTTGTTGTTGTTTTTCAATGCTGAGGTTGTTGTTGAATTTGTTGGTGTTTTTCAATGTTTCGGTTGTTGTTGTTTTTCAATGTTGAGGTTGTTGTTGAATTTGTTGGTGTTTTTCAATGTTGAGGTTGTTGTTGAATTTGTTGGTGTTTTTCAATGTTGAGGTTGTTGTTGAATTTGTTGGTGTTTTTCAATGTTGAGGTTGTTGTTCTTTTTCAATGTTGAGGTTGTTGTTGAATTTGTTGGTGTTTTTCAATGTTGAGGTTGTTGGTGTTTTTCAATGTTGAGGTTGTTGTTGAATTTGTTGTTGTTTTTCAATGTTGAGGTTGTTGTTGAATTTGTTGGTGCTTTTCAATGTTGAGGTTGTTGTTGTTTTTCAATGTTGAGGTTGTTGTTGAATTTGTTGGTGTTTTTCAATGTTCAGTTTGTTGTTGAATTTGTTGGTGTTTTTCAATTTCGAGGTTGTTGTTGAATTTGTTAGTGTTTTTCAATGTTGAGGTTGTTGTTGAATTTGTTGGTGTTTTTCAATGTTGAGGTTGTTGTTGAATTTGTTGGTGTTTTTCAATGTTGAGGTTGTTGTTGTTTTTCAATGTTGAGGCTGTTGTTGAATTTGTTGGTGTTTTTCAATGCTTAGTTTGTTGTTCTTTTTCAATGTTGAGGTTGTTGTTGAATTTGTTGGTGTTTTTCAATGTTGAGGTAGTTGTTGTTTTTCAATTTTGAGGTTGTTGTTGAATTTGTTGGTGTTTTTCAATGTTGAGGTTGTTGTTGTTTTTCAATGTTGAGGTTGTTGTTGAATTTGTTGGTGTTTTTCAATGTTGAGTTTGTTGTTGTTTTTCAATGTTGAGGTTGTTGTTGAATTTTTTGGTGTTTTTCAATGTTGAGGTTGTTGTTGTTTTTCAATGTTGAGGTTGTTGTTGAATTTGTTGGTGTTTTTCAATATTTCGGTTGTTGTTGTTTTTCAATGTTGAGGTTGTGGTTGAATTTGTTGTTGCTTGTCAATGTTGAGGTTGTTTTTGAATTTGTTGGTGTTTTTCAATGTTGAGGTTGTTGTTGTTTTTTCACTGTTGAGGTTGTTGTTGAATTTGTTGGTGTTTTTCAATGTTGAGTTTGTTGTTGAATTTGTTGGTGATTTTCAATTTCGAGGTTGTTGTTGAATTTGTTGTTGTTTTTCAATGTTGAGGTTGTTGTTGAATTTGTTGGTGTTTTTCAATGTTGAGTTTGTTGTTGTTTTTCAATGTTGAGGTTGTTGTTGAATTTGTTGGTGTTTTTCAATGTTGAGGTTGTTGTTGTTTTTCAATGTTGAGGTTGTTGTTGAATTTGTTGGTGTTTTTCAATGTTTCGGTTGTTGTTGTTTTTCAATGTTGAGGTTGTGGTTGAATTTGTTGGTGCTTTTCAATGTTGAGGTTGTTATTGAATTTGTTGGTGTTTTTCAATGTTGAGGTTGTTGTTGTTTTTTCACTGTTGAGGTTGTTGTTGAATTTGTTGGTGTTTTTCAATGTTGAGTTTGTTGTTGAATTTGTTGGTGATTTTCAATTTCGAGGTTGTTGTTGAATTTGTTGGTGTTTTTCAATGTTGAGGTTGTTGTTAAATTTGTTGGTGTTTTTCAATGTTGAGGTTGTTGTTGAATTTGTTGGTGTTTTTCAATGTTGAGGTTGTTGTTGTTTTTCAATGTTGAGGTTGTTGTTGAATTTGTTGGTGTTTTTCAATGTTTAGTTTGTTGTTGTTTTTCAATGTTGAGGTTGTTGTTGAATTTGTTGGTGTTTTTCAATGTTGAGGTTGTTGTTGTTTTTCAATGTTGAGGTTGTTGTTGAATTTGTTGGTGTTTTTCAGTGTTGAGGTTGTTGGTGCTTTTCAATGTTGAGGTTGTTGTTGAATTTGTTGGTGTTTTTCAATGTTGAGGTTGTTGTTGAATTTGTTGGTGTTTTTCAATGTTGAGGTTGTTGTTGTTTTTCAATGTTGAGGTTGTTGTTGAGTTTGTTGGTGTTTTTCAATGTTGAGGTTGTTGTTGAATTTGTTGGTGTTTTTCAATGTTGAGGTTGTTGTTGTTTTTCAATGCTGAGGTTGTTGTTGAATTTGTTGGTGTTTTTCAATGTTGAGGTTGTTGTTGAATTTGTTGGTGTTTTTCAATGTTGAGGTTGATGTTGTTTTTCAATGTTGAGGTTGTTGTTGAATTAGTTGGTGTTTTTCAATGTTGAGGTTGTTGTTGTTTTTCAATTTTGAGGTTGTTGTTGAATTTGTTGGTGTTTTTCAATGTTGAGGTTGTTGTTGTTTTTCAATGTTGAGGTTGTTGTTGAATTTGTTGGTCTTTTTCAATTTCGAGGTTGTTGTTGAATTTGTTGGTGTTTTTCAATGTTGAAGTTGTTGTTGAATTAGTTGGTGTTTTTGAATGTTGAGGTTTTCGTTGTTTTTCAATGTTGAGGTTGTTGTTGAATTTGTTGGTGTTTTTCAATGTTGAGGTTGTTTTTGTTTTTCAATTTTGAGGTTGTTGTTCAATTTGTTGGTGTTTTTCAATGTTGAGGTTGTTGTTGAATTTGTTGGTGTTTTTCAATGTTGAGGTTGTTGTTGTTTTTAAATGTTGAGGTTGTTGTTGAATTTGTTGGTGTTTTTCAATGTTGAGGTTGTTGTTGTTTTTCAATGTTGAGGTTGTTGTTGAATTTGTAGGTGTTTTTCAATTTCGAGGTTGTTGTTGAATTTGTTTGTGTTTTTCAATGTTGAGGTTGTTGTTGTTTTTCAATGTTGAGGTTATTGTTGAATTTGTTGGTGTTTTTCAATGTTGAGGTTGTTGTTGTTTTCCAATGTTGAGGTTGTTGTTGAATTTGTTGGTGTTTTTCAATGTTGAGTTTGTTGTTGTTTTTCAATGTTGAGGTTGTTGTTGAATTTGTTGGTGTTTTTCAATGTTGAGGTTGTTGTTGTTTTTCAATGTTGAGGTTGTTGTTGAATTTGTTGGTGTTTTTCAATGTTGAGGTTGTTGTTGTTTTTCAATGTTGAGGTTGTTGTTGAATTTGTTGGTGTTTTTCAATGTTGAGGTTGTTGTTGAATTTGTTGGTGTTTTTCAATGATGAGGTTGTTGTTGTTTTTCAATGTTGAGGTTGTTGAATTTGTGGGTGTTTTTCAATCTTGAGTTTGTTGTTGAATTTGTTGGTGTTTTTCAATGTTGAGGTTGTTGTTGAATTTGTTGGTGTTTTTAAATGTTGAGGTTGTTGTTGAATTTGCTGGTGTTTTGCAATGTTGAGGTTGTTGTTGTTTTTCAATGTTGAGGTTGTTGTTGAATTTGTTGGTGTTTTTCAATGTTGAGGTTGTTGTTGTTTTTCAATGTTGAGGTTGTTGTTGTATTTGTTGGTGTTTTTCAATTTCGAGGTTGTTGTTCAATTTGTTGGTGTTTTTCAATGTTGAAGTTGTTGTTGAATTTGTTGGTGTTTTTAAATGTTGAGGTTGTTGTTGTTTTTCAATGTTGAGGTTGTTGTTGAATTTGTTGGTGTTTTTCAATGTTGAGGTTGTTGTTGTTTTCAATGCTGAGGTTGTTGTTGAATTTGTTGGTGTTTTTCAATGTTGAGGTTGTTGTTGAATTTGTTGGTGTTTTTCAATGTTGAGGTTGTTGTTGTTTTTCAATGTTGAGGTTGTTGTTGAATTTGTTGGTGTTTTTCAATGTTTCGGTTGTTGTTGTTTTTCAATGTCGAGGTTGTGGTTGAATTTGTTGGTGTTCTTCAATGTTGAGGTTGTTGTTGTATTTGTTGGTGTTTTTCAATGTTGAGGTTGTTGTTGTTTTTCAATTTTGAGGTTGTTGTTGAATTAGTTGGTGTTTTTCAATGTTGAGTTTGTTGTTGTTTTTCAATGTTGAGGTTGTTGTTGAATTTGTTGGTGTTTTTCAATGTTGAGGTTGTTGTTGTTTTTCAATGTTGAGGTTGTTGTTGAATTTGTTGGTGTTTTTCAATGTTGAGGTTGTTGTTGTTTTTCAATGTTGAGGTTGTTGTTGAATTTGTTGGTGCTTTTCAATTTTGAGGTTGTTGTTGAATTTGTTGGTGTTTTTCAATGTTGAGGTTGTTGTTGTTTTTTCACTGTTGAGGTTGTTGTTGAATTTGTTGTTTGTTTCAATGTTGAGTTTGTTGTTGAATTTGTTGGTGTTTTTCAATTTCGAGGTTGTTGTTGAATTTGTTGGTGTTTTTCAATGTTGAGGTTGTTGTTGAATTTGTTGGTGTTTTTCAATGTTGATGCTGTTGTTGAAATTGTTGGTGTTTTTCAATGTTGAGGTTGTTGTTGTTTTTCAATGTTGAGGTTGTTGTTGAATTTGTTGGTGTTTTTCAATGTTTAGTTTGTTGTTGTTTTTCAATGTTGAGGTTGATGTTGAATTTGTTGGTGTTTTTCAATGTTGAGGTTGTTGTTGTTTTTCAATGTTGAGGTTGTTGTTGAATTTGTTGGTGTTTTTCAATGTTGAGGTTGTTGTTGTTTTCAGTGTTGAGGTTGTTGTTGAATTTGTTGGTGTTTTTAAATGTTGAGGTTGTTGTTGAATTTGTTGGTGTTTTTCAATGTTGAGGTTGTTGGTGTTTTTCAATGTTGAGGTTGTTGTTGAGTTTGTTGGTGTTTTCCAATGTTGAGGTTGTTGTTGAATTTGTTGGTGTTTTTCAATGTTGAGGTTGTTGTTGTTTTTCAATGCTGAGGTTGTTGTTGAATTTGTTGGTGTTTTTCAATGTTTCGGTTGTTGTTGTTTTTCAATGTTGAGGTTGTTGTTGAATTTGTTGGTGTTTTTCAATGTTGAGGTTGTTGTTGAATTTGTTGGTGTTTTTCAATGTTGAGGTTGTTGTTGTTTTTCAATTTTGAGGTTGTTGTTGAATTTGTTGGTGTTTTTCAATGTTGAGTTTGTTGTTGTTTTTCAATGTTGAGGTTGTTGTTGAATTTGTTGGTGTTTTTCAATGTTGAGGTTGTTGTTGTTTGTCAATGTTGAGGTTGTTGTTGAATTTGTTGGTGTTTTTCAATGTTGAGGTTGTTGTTGTTTTTCAATGTTGAGGTTGTTGTTGAATTTGTTGGTGCTTTTCAATGTTGAGGTTGTTGTTGAATTTGTTGGTGTTCTTCAATGTTGAGGTTGTTGTTGTTTTTTCACTGTTGAGGTTGTTGTTGAATTTGTTGTTTGTTTCAATGTTGAGTTTGTTGTTGAATTTGTTGGTGTTTTTCAATTTCGAGGTTGTTGTTGAATTTGTTGTTGTTTTTCAATGTTGAGGTTGTTGTTGAATTTGTTGGTGTTTTTCAATGTTGATGTTGTTGTTGAATTTGTTGGTGTTTTTCAATGTTGATGTTGTTGTTGTTTTTCAATGTTGAGGTTGTTGTTGAATTTGTTGGTGTTTTTCAATGTTTAGTTTGTTGTTGTTTTTCAATGTTGAGGTTGATGTTGAATTTGTTGGTGTTTTTCAATGTTGAGGTTGTTGTTGTTTTTCAATGTTGAGGTTGTTGTTGAATTTGTTGGTGTTTTTCAATGTTGAGGTTGTTGGTGTTTTTCAATGTAGAGGTTGTTGTTGAATTTGTTGGTGTTTTTCAATGTTGAGGTTGTTGTTGAAATTGTTGGTGTTTTTCAATGTTGAGGTTGTTGTTGTTTTTCAATGTTGAGGTTGTTGTTGAGTTTGTTGGTGTTTTCCAGTGTTGAGGTTGTTGTTGAATTTGTTGGTGTTTTTCAATGTTGAGGTTGTTGTTGTTTTTCAATGCTGAGGTTGTTGTTGAATTTGTTGGTGTTTTTCAATGTTGAGGTTGTTGTTGAATTTGTTGGTGTTTTTCAATGTTGAGGTTGATGTTGTTTTTCAATGTTGAGGTTGTTGTTGAATTTGTTGGTGTTTTTCAATGTTTAGGTTGTTGTTGTTTTTCAATGTTGAGGTTGTTGTTGAATTTGTTGGTGATTTTCAATGTTGAGGATGTTGTTGAATTTGTTGTTGTTTTTCAATGTTGAGGTTGTTGTTGTTTTTCAATGTTGAGGTTGTTGTTGAATTTGTTGGTGTTTTTCAATGTTGAGTTTGTTGTTGTTTTTCAATGTTGAGGTTGTTGTTGAATTTGTTGGTGTTTTTTAATGTTGAGGTTGTTGTTGTTTTTCAATGTTGAGGTTGTTGTTGAATTTGTTGGTGTTTTTCAATGTTGAGGTTGTTGTTGTTTTTCAATGTTGAGGTTGTTGTTGAATTTGTTGGTGCTTTTCAATGTTGAGGTTGTTGTTGTTTTTCAATGTTGAGGTTGTTGTTGACTTTATTGGTGCTTTTCAATGTTGAGTTTGCTGTTGAATTTGTTGGTGTTTTTCAATTTCGAGGTTGTTGTTGAATTTGTTAGTGTTTTTCAATGTTGAGGTTGTTGTTGAATTTGATGGTGTTTTTCAATGTTGAGGTTGTTGTTGAATTTGTTGGTGTTTTTCAATGTTGAGGTTGTTGTTGTTTTTCAATGTTGAGGTTGTTGTTGAATTTGTTGGTGTTTTTCAATGCTTAGTTTGTTGTTCTTTTTCAATGTTGAGGTTGTTGTTGAATTTGTTGGTGTTTTTCAATGTTGAGGTTGTTGTTGTTTTTCAATTTTGAGGTTGTTGTTGAATTTGTTGGTGTTTTTCAATGTTGAGGTTGTTGTTGTTTTTCAATGTTGAGGTTGTTGTTGAATTTGTTGTTGTTTTTCAATTTCGAGGTTGTTGTTGAATTTGTTGGTGTTTTTCAATGTTGAAGTTGTTGTTGAATTTGTTGGTGTTTTTCAATGTTGAGGTTGTTGTTGTTTTTCAATGTTGAGGTTGTTGTTGAATTTGTTGGTGTTTTTCAATGTTGAGGTTGTTGTTGTTTTTCAATGCTGAGGTTGTTGTTGAATTTGTTGGTGTTTTACAATGTTGAGGTTGTTGTTGAATTTGTTTGTGTTTTTCAATGTTGAGGTTGTTGTTGTTTTTCAATGTTGAGGTTATTGTTGAATTTGTTGGTGTTTTTCAATGTTGAGGTTGTTGTTGTTTTTCAACGTTGAGGTTGTTGTTGAATTTGTTGGTGTTTTTCAATGTTGTGTTTGTTGTTGTTTTTCAATGTTGAGGTTGTTGTTGAATTTGTTGGTGTTTTTCAATGTTGAGGTTGTTGTTGTTTTTCAATGTTGAGGTTGTTGTTGAATTTGTTGGTGTTTTTCAATGTTGAGGTTGTTGTTGTTTTTCAATGTTGAGGTTGTTGTTGAATTTGTTGGTGTTTTTCAATGTTGAGGTTGTTGTTGAATTTGTTGGTGTTTTTCAATGATGAGGTTGTTGTTGTTTTTCAATGTTGAGGTTGTTGAATTTGTGGGTGTTTTTCAATCTTGATTTTGCTGTTGAATTTGTTGGTGTTTTTCAATGTTGAGGTTGTTGTTGAATTTGCTGGTGTTTTGCAATGTTGAGGTTGTTGTTGTTTTTCAATGTTGAGGTTGTTGTTGAATTTGTTGGTGTTTTTCAATGTTGAGGTTGTTGTTGTTTTTCAATGTTGAGGTTGTTGTTGAAATTGTTGGTGTTTTTCAATGTTGAGGTTGTTGTTGTTTTCAATGCTGAGGTTGTTGTTGAATTTGTTGGTGTTTTTCAATGTTGAGGTTGTTGTTGAATTTGTTGGTGTTTTTCAATGTTGAGGTTCTTGTTGAATTTGTTGGTGTTTTTCAATGTTGAGGTTGTTGTTGTTTTTCAATGTTGAGGTTGTTGTTGAGTTTGTTGGTGTTTTCCAATGTTGAGGTTGTTGTTGAATTTGTTGGTGTTTTTCAATGTTGAGGTTGTTGTTGTTTTTCAATGCTGAGGTTATTGTTGAATTTGTTGGTGTTTTTCAATGTTGAGGTTGTTGTTGTTGAATTTGTTGGTGTTTTTCAATGTTGAGGTTGATGTTGTTTTTCAATGTTGAGGTTGTTGTTGAATTTGTTGGTGTTTTTCAATGTTTAGGTTGTTGTTGTTTTTCAATGTTGAGGTTGTTGTTGAATTTGTTGGTGTTTTTCAATGTTGAGGATGTTGTTGAATTTGTTGGTGTTTTTCAATGTTGAGGTTGTTGTTGTTTTTCAATGTTGAGGTTGTTGTTGAATTTGTTGGTGTTTTTCAATGTTGAGTTTGTTGTTGTTTTTCAATGTTGAGGTTGTTGTTGAATTTGTTGGTGTTTTTCAATGTTGAGGTTGTTGTTGTTTTTCAATGTTGAGGTTGTTGTTGAATTTGTTGGAGTTTTTCAATGTTGAGGTTGCTGTTGTTTTTCAATGTTGAGGTTGTTGTTGAATTTGTTGGAGCTTTTCAATGTTGAGGTTGTTGTTGTTTTTCAATGTTGAGGTTGTTGTTGAATTTATTGGTGTTTGTCAATGTTGAGTTTGTTGTTGAATTTGTTGGTGTTTTTCAATTTCGAGGTTGTTGTTGAATTTGTTAGTGTTTTTCAATGTTGATGTTGTTGTTGTTTTTCAATGTTGAGGTTGTTGTTGAATTTGTTGGTGTTTTTCAATGTTTAGTTTGTTGTTGTTTTTCAATGTTGAGGTTGATGTTGAATTTGTTGGTGTTTTTCAATGTTGAGGTTGTTGTTGTTTTTCAATGTTGCGGTTGTTGTTGAATTTGTTGGTGTTTTTCAATGTTGAGGTTGTTGTTGTTTTTCAATGTTGAGGTTGTTGTTGAATTTGTTGGTGTTGTTGAATTTGTTGCTTTTTTTCAATGTTGAGGTTGTTGTTGAATTTGTTGGTGTTTTTCAATGTTGAGGTTGTTGTTGTTTTTCAATGTTGAGGTTGTTGTTGAGTTTGTTGGTGTTTTCCAATGTTTAGGTTGTTGTTGAATTTGTTGGTGTTTTTCAATGTTGAGGTTGTTGTTGTTTTTCAATGCTGAGGTTGTTGTTGAATTTGTTGGTGTTTTTCAATGTTGAGGTTGTTGTTGAATTTGTTGTTGTTTTTCAATGTTGAGGTTGATGTTGTTTTTCAATGTTGAGGTTGTTGTTGAATTTGTTGCTGTTTTTCAATGTTTAGGTTGTTGTTGTTTTTCAATGTTGAGGTTGTTGTTGAATTTGTTGCTGTTTTTCAATGTTGAGGATGTTGTTGAATTTGTTGGTGTTTTTCAATGTTGAGGTTGTTGTTGTTTTTCAATGTTGAGGTTGTTGTTGTTTTTCAATGTTGAGGTTATTGTTGAATTTGTTGGTGTTTTTCAATGTTGAGGTTGTTGTTGTTTTTCAACGTTGAGGTTGTTGTTGAATTTGTTGGTGTTTTTCAATGTTGTGTTTGTTGTTGTTTTTCAATGTTGAGGTTGTTGTTGAAGTTGTTGGTGTTTTTCAATGTTGAGGTTGTTGTTGTTTTTCAATGTTGAGGTTGTTGTTGAATTTGTTGGTGTTTTTCAATGTTGAGGTTGTTGTTGTTTTTCAATGTTGAGGTTGTTGTTGAATTTGTTGGTGTTTTTCAATGTTGAGGTTGTTGTTGAATTTGTTGGTGTTTTTCAATGATGAGGTTGTTGTTGTTTTTCAATGTTGAGGTTGTTGAATTTGTGGGTGTTTTTCAATCTTGATTTTGTTGTTGAATTTGTTGGTGTTTTTCAATGTTGAGGTTGTTGTTGAATTTGTTGGTGTTTTTAAATGTTGTGGTTGTTGTTGAATTTGCTGGTGTTTTGCAATGTTGAGGTTGTTGTTGTTTTCAATGCTGAGGTTGTTGTTGAATTTGTTGGTGTTTTTCAATGTTGAGGTTGTTGTTGAATTTGTTGGTGTTTTTCAATGTTGAGGTTCTTGTTGAATTTGTTGGTGTTTTTCAATGTTGAGGTTGTTGTTGTTTTTCAATGTTGAGGTTGTTGTTGAGTTTGTTGGTGTTTTCCAATGTTGAGGTTGTTGTTGAATTTGTTGGTGTTTTTCAATTTCGAGGTTGTTGTTGAATTTGTTAGTGTTTTTCAATGTTGATGTTGTTGTTGTTTTTCAATGTTGAGGTTGTTGTTGAATTTGTTGGTCTTTTTCAATGTTTAGTTTGTTGTTGTTTTTCAATGTTGAGGTTGATGTTGAATTTGTTGGTGTTTTTCAATGTTGAGGTTGTTGTTGTTTTTCAATGTTGAGGTTGTTGTTGAATTTGTTGGTGTTTTTCAATGTTGAGGTTGTTGGTGTTTTTCAATGTTGAGGTTGTTGTTGAATTTGTTGGTGTTGTTGAATTTGTTGGTTTTTTTCAATGTTCAGGTTGTTGTTGAATTTGTTGGTGTTTTTCAATGTTGAGGTTGTTGTTGTTTTTCAATGTTGAGGTTGTTGTTGAGTTTGTTGGTGTTTTCCAATGTTTAGGTTGTTGTTGAATTTGTTGGTGTTTTTCAAAGTTGAGGTTGCTGTTGTTTTTCAATGCTGAGGTTGTTGTTGAATTTGTTGGTGTTTTTCAATGTTGAGGTTGTTGTTGAATTTGTTGGTGTTTTTCAATGTTGAGGTTGATGTTGTTTTTCAATGTTGAGGTTGTTGTTGAATTTGTTGGTGTTTTTCAATGTTTAGGTTGTTGTTGTTTTTCAATGTTGAGGTTGTTGTTGAATTTGTTGCTGTTTTTCAATGTTGAGGATGTTGTTGAATTTGTTGGTGTTTTTCAATGTTGAGGTTGTTGTTGTTTTTCAATGTTGAGGTTGTTGTTGTTTTTCAATGTTGAGGTTATTGTTGAATTTGTTGGTGTTTTTCAATGTTGAGGTTGTTGTTGTTTTTCAACGTTGAGGTTGTTGTTGAATTTGTTGGTGTTTTTCAATGTTGAGGTTGTTGTTGTTTTTCAATGTTGAGGTTGTTGTTGTATTTGTTGGTGTTTTTCAATTTCGAGGTTGTTGTTGAATTTGTTGGTGTTTTTCAATGTTGAAGTTGTTGTTGAATTTGTCGGTGTTTTTCAATGCTGAGGTTGTTGTTGTTTTTCAATGTTGAGGTTGTTGTTGAGTTTGTTGGTGTTTTCCAATGTTGAGGTTGTTGTTGAATTTGTTGGTGTTTTTCAATGTTGAGGTTGTTGTTGTTTTTCAATGCTGAGGTTGTTGTTGAATTTGTTGGTGTTTTTCAATGTTGAGGTTGTTGTTGAATTTGTTGGTGTTTTTCAATGTTGAGGTTGATGTTGTTTTTCAATGTTGAGGTTGTTGTTGAATTTGTTGGTGTTTTTCAATGTTTAGGTTGTTGTTGTTTTTCAATGTTGAGGTTGCTGTTGAATTTGTTGGTGTTTTTCAATGTTGAGGATGTTGTTGAATTTGTTGGTGTTTTTCAATGTTGAGGTTGTTGTTGTTTTTCAATGTTGAGGTTGTTGTTGAATTTGTTGGTGTTTTTCAATGTTGAGTTTGTTGTTGTTTTTCAATGTTGAGGTTGTTGTTGAATTTGTTGGTGTTTTTTAATGTTGAGGTTGTTGTTGTTTTTCAATGTTGAGGTTGTTGTTGAATTTGTTGGTGTTTTTCAATGTTGAGGTTGTTGTTGTTTTTCAATGTTGAGGTTGTTGTTGAATTTGTTGGTGCTTTTCAATGTTGAGGTTGTTGTTGTTTTTCAATGTTGAGGTTGTTGTTGAATTTATTGGTGTTTTTCAATGTTGAGTTTGTTGTTGAATTTGTTGGTGTTTTTCAATTTCGAGGTTGTTGTTGAATTTGTTAGTGTTTTTCAATGTTGAGGTTGTTGTTGAATTTGATGGTGTTTTTCAATGTTGAGGTTGTTGTTGAATTTGTTGGTGTTTTTCAATGTTGAGGTTGTTGTTGTTTTTCAATGTTGAGGTTGTTGTTGAATTTGTTGGTGTTTTTCAATGCTTAGTTTGTTGTTCTTTTTCAATGTTGAGGTTGTTGTTGAATTTGTTGGTGTTTTTCAATGTTGAGATTGTTGTTGTTTTTCAATTTTGAGGTTGTTGAATTTGTTGGTGTTTTTCAATGTTGAGGTTGTTGTTGTTTTTCAATGTTGAGGTTGTTGTTGAATTTGGTGTTGTTTTTCAATTTCGAGGTTGTTGTTGAATTTGTTGGTGTTTTTCAATGTTGAAGTTGTTGTTGAATTTGTTGGTGTTTTTCAATGTTGAGGTTGTTGTTGTTTTTCAATGTCGAGGTTGTTGTTGAATTTGTTGGTGTTTTTCAATGTTGAGGTTGTTGTTGTTTTTCAATGCTGAGGTTGTTGTTGAATTTGTTGGTGTTTTTCAATGTTGAGGTTGTTGTTGAATTTGTTGGTGTTTTTCAATGTTGAGGTTGTTGTTGTTTTTCAATGTTGAGGCTGTTGTTGAATTTGTTGGTGTTTTTCAATGTTGAGGTTGTTGTTGTTTTTCAATGTTGAGGTTGTTGTTGAATTTGTTGGTGTTTTTCAATTTCGAGGTTGTTGTTGAATTTGTTTGTGTTTTTCAATGTTGAGGTTGTTGTTGTTTTTCAGTGTTGAGGTTATTGTTGAATTTGTTGGTGTTTTTCAATGTTGAGGTTGTTGTTGTTTTTCAACGTTGAGGTTGTTGTTGAATTTGTTGGTGTTTTTCAATGTTGTGTTTGTTGTTGTTTTTCAATGTTGAGGTTGTTGTTGAATTTGTTGGTGTTTTTCAATGTTGAGGTTGTTGTTGTTTTTCAATGTTGAGGTTGTTGTTGAATTTGTTGGTGTTTTTCAATGTTGAGGTTGTTGTTGTTTTTCAATGTTGAGGTTGTTGTTGAATTTGTTGGTGTTTTTCAATGTTGAGGTTGTTGTTGAATTTGTTGGTGTTTTTCAATGATGAGGTTGTTGTTGTTTTTCAATGTTGAGGTTGTTGAATTTGTGGGTGTTTTTCAATCTTGATTTTGTTGTTGAATTTGTTGGTGTTTTTCAATGTTGAGGTTGTTGTTGAATTTGTTGGTGTTTTTAAATGTTGAGGTTGTTTTTGAATTTGCTGGTGTTTTGCAATGTTGAGGTTGTTGTTGTTTTTCAATGTTGAGGTTGTTGTTGAATTTGTTGGTGTTTTTCAATGTTGAGGTTGTTGTTGTTTTTCAATGTTGAGGTTGTTGTTGTATTTGTTGGTGTTTTTCAATTTCGAGGTTGTTGTTGAATTTGTTGGTGTTTTTCAATGTTGAAGTTGTTGTTGGATTTGTTGGTGTTTTTAAATGTTGAGGTTGTTGTTGTTTTTCAATGTTGAGGTTGTTGTTGAATTTGTTGGTGTTTTTCAATGTTGAGGTTGTTGTTGTTTTCAATGCTGAGGTTGTTGTTGAATTTGTTGGTGTTTTTCAATGTTGAGGTTGTTGTTGTTTTTCAATGCTGAGGTTGTTGTTGAATTTGTTGGTGTTTTTCAATGTTGAGGTTGTTGTTGAATTTGTTGGTGTTTTTCAATGTTGAGGTTGATGTTGTTTTTCAATGTTGAGGTTGTTGTTGAATTTGTTGGTGTTTTTCAATGTTTAGGTTGTTGTTGTTTTTCAATGTTGAGGTTGTTGTTGAATTTGTTGGTGTTTTTCAATGTTGAGGATGTTGTTGAATTTGTTGGTGTATTTCAATGTTGAGGTTGTTGTTGTTTTTCAATGTTGAGGTTGTTGTTGAATTTGTTGGTGTTTTTCAATGTTGAGTTTGTTGTTGTTTTTCAATGTTGAGGTTGTTGTTGAATTTGTTGGTGTTTTTCAATGTTGAGGTTGTTGTTGTTTTTCAATGTTGAGGTTGTTGTTGAATTTGTTGGTGTTTTTCAATGTTGAGGTTGCTGTTGTTTTTCAATGTTGAGGTTGTTGTTGAATTTGTTGGAGCTTTTCAATGTTGAGGTTGTTGTTGTTTTTCAATGTTGAGGTTGTTGTTGAATTTATTGGTGTTTGTCAATGTTGAGTTTGTTGTTGAATTTGTTGGTGTTTTTCAATTTCGAGGTTGTTGTTGAATTTGTTAGTGTTTTTCAATGTTGATGTTGTTGTTGTTTTTCAATGTTGAGGTTGTTGTTGAATTTGTTGGTGTTTTTCAATGTTTAGTTTGTTGTTGTTTTTCAATGTTGAGGTTGATGTTGAATTTGTTGGTGTTTTTCAATGTTGAGGTTGTTGTTGTTTTTCAATGTTGAGGTTGTTGTTGAATTTGTTGGTGTTTTTCAATGTTGAGGTTGTTGGTGTTTTTCAATGTTGAGGTTGTTGTTGAATTTGTTGGTGTTGTTGAATTTGTTGGTTTTTTTCAATGTTGAGGTTGTTGTTGAATTTGTTGGTGTTTTTCAATGTTGAGGTTGTTGTTGTTTTTCAATGTTGAGGTTGTTGTTGAGTTTGTTGGTGTTTACCAATGTTTAGGTTGTTGTTGAATTTGTTGGTGTTTTTCAATGTTGAGGTTGTTGTTGATTTTCAATGCTGAGGTTGTTGTTGAATTTGTTGGTGTTTTTCAATGTTGAGGTTGTTGTTGAATTTGTTGGTGTTTTTCAATGTTGAGGTTGATGTTGTTTTTCAATGTTGAGGTTGTTGTTGAATTTGTTGGTGTTTTTCAATGTTTAGGTTGTTGTTGTTTTTCAATGTTGAGGTTGTTGTTGAATTTGTTGCTGTTTTTCAATGTTGAGGATGTTGTTGAATTTGTTGGTGTTTTTCAATGTTGAGGTTGTTGTTGTTTTTCAATGTTGAGGTTGTTGTTGTTTTTCAATGTTGAGGTTATTGTTGAATTTGTTGGTGTTTTTCAATGTTGAGGTTGTTGTTGTTTTTCAACGTTGAGGTTGTTGTTGAATTTGTTGGTGTTTTTCAATGTTGTGTTTGTTGTTGTTTTTCAATGTTGAGGTTGTTGTTGAATTTGTTGGTGTTTTTCAATGTTGAGGTTGTTGTTGTTTTTCAATGTTGAGGTTGTTGTTGAATTTGTTGGTGTTTTTCAATGTTGAGGTTGTTGTTGTTTTTCAATGTTGAGGTTGTTGTTGAATTTGTTGGTGTTTTTCAATGTTGAGGTTGTTGTTGAATTTGTTGGTGTTTTTCAATGATGAGGTTGTTGTTGTTTTTTAATGTTGAGGTTGTTGAATTTGTGGGTGTTTTTCAATCTTGATTTTGTTGTTGAATTTGTTGGTGTTTTTCAATGTTGAGGTTGTTGTTGAATTTGTTGGTGTTTTTAAATGTTGAGGTTGTTGTTGAATTTGCTGGTGTTTTGCAATGTTGAGGTTGTTGTTGTTTTTCAATGTTGAGGTTGTTGTTGAATTTGTTGGTGTTTTTCAATGTTGAGGTTGTTGTTGTTTTTCAATGTTGAGGTTGTTGTTGTATTTGTTGGTGTTTTTCAATTTCGAGGTTGTTGTTGTTTTTCAATGTTGAGGTTGTTGTTGAATTTGTTGGTGTTTTTCAATGTTGAGGTTGTTGTTGTTTTCAATGCTGAGGTTGTTGTTGAATTTGTTGGTGTTTTTCAATGTTGAGGTTGTTGTTGAATTTGTTGGTGTTTTTCAATGGTGAGGTTCTTGTTGAATTTGTTGGTGTTTTTCAATGTTGAGGTTGTTGTTGTTTTTCAATGTTGAGGTTGTTGTTGAGTTTGTTGGTGTTTTCCAATGTTGAGGTTGTTGTTGAATTTGTTGGTGTTTTTCAATGTTGAGGTTGTTGTTGTTTTTCAATGCTGAGGTTGTTGTTGAATTTGTTGGTGTTTTTCAATGTTGAGGTTTTTGTTGAATTTGTTGGTGTTTTTCAATGTTGAGGTTGATGTTGTTTTTCAATGTTGAGGTTGTTGTTGAATTTGTTGGTGTTTTTCAATGTTTAGGTTGTTGTTGTTTTTCAATGTTGAGGTTGTTGTTGAATTTGTTGGTGTTTTTCAATGTTGAGGATGTTGTTGAATTTGTTGGTGTTTTTCAATGTTGAGGTTGTTGTTGTTTTTCAATGTTGAGGTTGTTGTTGAATTTGTTGGTGTTTTTCAATGTTGAGTTTGTTGTTGTTTTTCAATGTTGAGGTTGTTGTTGAATTTGTTGGTGTTTTTCAATGTTGAGGTTGTTGTTGTTTTTCACTGTTGAGGTTGTTGTTGAATTTGTTGGTGTTTTTCAATGTTGAGGTTGCTGTTGTTTTTCAATGTTGAGGTTGTTGTTGAATTTGTTGGAGCTTTTCAATGTTGAGGTTGTTGTTGTTTTTCAATGTTGAGGTTGTTGTTGAATTTATTGGTGTTTGTCAATGTTGAGTTTGTTGTTGAATTTGTTGGTGTTTTTCAATTTCGAGGTTGTTGTTGAATTTGTTAGTGTTTTTCAATGTTGATGTTGTTGTTGTTTTTCAATGTTGAGATTGTTGTTGAATTTGTTGGTGTTTTTCAATTTCGAGGTTGTTGTTGTTTTTCAATGTTGAGGTTGTTGTTGTTTTTCAATGTTGAGGTTGATGTTGAATTTGTTGGTGTTTTTCAATGTTGAGGTTGTTGTTGTTTTTCAATGTTGAGGTTGTTGTTGAATTTGTTGGTGTTTTTCAATGTTGAGGTTGTTGGTGTTTTTCAATGTTGAGGTTGTTGTTGAATTTGTTGGTGTTGTTGAATTTGTTGGTTTTTTTCAATGTTGAGGTTGTTGTTGAATTTGTTGGTGTTTTTCAATGTTGAGGTTGTTGTTGTTTTTCAATGTTGAGGTTGTTGTTGAGTTTGTTGGTGTTTTCCAATGTTTAGGTTGTTGTTGAATTTGTTGGTGTTTTTCAATGTTGAGGTTGTTGTTGATTTTCAATGCTGAGGTTGTTGTTGAATTTGTTGGTGTTTTTCAATGTTGAGGTTGTTGTTGAATTTGTTGGTGTTTTTCAATGTTGAGGTTGATGTTGTTTTTGAATGTTGAGGTTGTTGTTGAATTTGTTGGTGTTTTTCAATGTTTAGGTTGTTGTTGTTTTTCAATGTTGAGGTTGTTGTTGAATTTGTTGCTGTTTTTCAATGTTGAGGATGTTGTTGAATTTGTTGGTGTTTTTCAATGTTGAGGTTATTGTTGTTTTTCAATGTTGAGGTTGTTGTTGTTTTTCAATGTTGAGGTTATTGTTGAATTTGTTGGTGTTTTTCAATGTTGAGGTTGTTGTTGTTTTTCAACGTTGAGGTTGTTGTTGAATTTGTTGGTGTTTTTCAATGTTGTGTTTGTTGTTGTTTTTCAATGTTGAGGTTGTTGTTGAATTTGTTGGTGTTTTTCAATGTTGAGGTTGTTGTTGTTTTTCAATGTTGAGGTTGTTGTTGAATTTGTTGGTGTTTTTCAATGTTGAGGTTGTTGTTGAATTTGTTGGTGTTTTTCAATGATGAGGTTGTTGTTGTTTTTTAATGTTGAGGTTGTTGAATTTGTGGGTGTTTTTCAATCTTGATTTTGTTGTTGAATTTGTTGGTGTTTTTCAATGTTGAGGTTGTTGTTGAATTTGTTGGTGTTTTTAAATGTTGAGGTTGTTGTTGAATTTGCTGGTGTTTTGCAATGTTGAGGTTGTTGTTGTTTTTCAATGTTGAGGTTGTTGTTGAATTTGTTGGTGTTTTTCAATGTTGAGGTTGTTGTTGTTTTTCAATGTTGAGGTTGTTGTTGTATTTGTTGGTGTTTTTCAATTTCGAGGTTGTTGTTGTTTTTCAATGTTGAGGTTGTTGTTGAATTTGTTGGTGTTTTTCAATGTTGAGGTTGTTGTTGTTTTCAATGCTGAGGTTGTTGTTGAATTTGTTGGTGTTTTTCAATGTTGAGGTTGTTGTTGAATTTGTTGGTGTTTTTCAATGTTGAGGTTCTTGTTGAATTTGTTGGTGTTTTTCAATGTTGAGGTTGTTGTTGTTTTTCAATGTTGAGGTTGTTGTTGAGTTTGTTGGTGTTTTCCAATGTTGAGGTTGTTGTTGAATTTGTTGGTGTTTTTCAATGTTGAGGTTGTTGTTGTTTTTCAATGCTGAGGTTGTTGTTGAATTTGTTGGTGTTTTTCAATGTTGAGGTTTTTGTTGAATTTGTTGGTGTTTTTCAATGTTGAGGTTGATGTTGTTTTTCAATGTTGAGGTTGTTGTTGAATTTGTTGGTGTTTTTCAATGTTTAGGTTGTTGTTGTTTTTCAATGTTGAGGTTGTTGTTGAATTTGTTGGTGTTTTTCAATGTTGAGGATGTTGTTGAATTTGTTGGTGTTTTTCAATGTTGAGGTTGTTGTTGTTTTTCAATGTTGAGGTTGTTGTTGAATTTGTTGGTGTTTTTCAATGTTGAGTTTGTTGTTGTTTTTCAATGTTGAGGTTGTTGTTGAATTTGTTGGTGTTTTTCAATGTTGAGGTTGTTGTTGTTTTTCACTGTTGAGGTTGTTGTTGAATTTGTTGGTGTTTTTCAATGTTGCGGTTGCTGTTGTTTTTCAATGTTGAGGTTGTTGTTGAATTTGTTGGAGCTTTTCAATGTTGAGGTTGTTGTTGTTTTTCAATGTTGAGGTTGTTGTTGAATTTATTGGTGTTTGTCAATGTTGAGTTTGTTGTTGAATTTGTTGGTGTTTTTCAATTTCGAGGTTGTTGTTGAATTTGTTAGTGTTTTTCAATGTTGATGTTGTTGTTGTTTTTCAATGTTGAGGTTGTTGTTGAATTTGTTGGTGTTTTTCAATGTTTAGTTTGTTGTTGTTTTTCAATGTTGAGGTTGATGTTGAATTTGTTGGTGTTTTTCAATGTTGAGGTTGTTGTTGTTTTTCAATGTTGAGGTTGTTGTTGAATTTGTTGGTGTTTTTCAATGTTGAGGTTGTTGGTGTTTTTCAATGTTGAGGTTGTTGTAGAATTTGTTGGTGTTGTTGAATTTGTTGGTTTTTTTCAATGTTGAGGTTGTTGTTGAATTTGTTGGTGTTTTTCAATGTTGAGGTTGTTGTTGTTTTTCAATGTTGAGGTTGTTGTTGAGTTTGTTGGTGTTTTCCAATGTTTAGGTTGTTGTTGAATTTGTTGGTGTTTTTCAATGTTGAGGTTGTTGTTGAATTTGTTGGTGTTTTTCAATGTTGAGGTTGATGTTGTTTTTCAATGTTGAGGTTGTTGTTGAATTTGTTGGTGTTTTTCAATGTTGAGGTTGTTGTTGTTTTTCAATGTTGAGGTTGTTGTTGAATTTGTTGGTGTTTTTCAATGTTGAGTTTGTTGTTGTTTTTCAATGTTGAGGTTGTTGTTGAATTTGTTGGTGTTTTTCAATGTTGAGGTTGTTGTTGTTTTTCAATGTTGAGGTTGTTGTTGAATTTGTTGGTGTTTTTCAATGTTGAGGTTGTTGTTGTTTTTCAATGTTGAGGTTGTTGTTGAATTTGTTGGTGCTTTTCAATGTTGAGGTTGTTGTTGTTTTTCAATGTTGAGGTTGTTGTTGAATTTATTGGTGTTTTTCAATGTTGAGTTTGTTGTTGAATTTGTTGGTGTTTTTCAATTTCGAGGTTGTTGTTGAATTTGTTAGTGTTTTTCAATGTTGAGGTTGTTGTTGAATTTGATGGTGTTTTTCAATGTTGAGGTTGTTGTTGAATTTGTTGGTGTTTTTCAATGTTGAGGTTGTTGTTGTTTTTCAATGTTGAGGTTGTTGTTGAATTTGTTGGTGTTTTTCAATGCTTAGTTTGTTGTTCTTTTTCAATGTTGAGGTTGTTGTTGAATTTGTTGGTGTTTTTCAATGTTGAGGTTGTTGTTGTTTTTCAATTTTGAGGTTGTTGTTGAATTTGTTCGTGTTTTTCAATGTTGAGGTTGTTGTTGTTTTTCAATGTTGAGGTTGTTGTTGAATTTGTTGGTGTTTTTCAATTTCGAGGTTGTTGTTGAATTTGTTGGTGTTTTTCAATGTTGAGGTTGTTGTTGAATTTGCTGGTGTTTTGCAATGTTGAGGTTGTTGTTGTTTTTCAATGTTGAGGTTGTTGTTGAATTTGTTGGTGTTTTTCAATGTTGAGGTTGTTGTTGTTTTTCAATGTTGAGGTTGTTGTTGTATTTGTTGGTGTTTTTCAATTTCGAGGTTGTTGTTGTTTTTCAATGTTGAGGTTGTTGTTGAATTTGTTGGTGTTTTTCAATGTTGAGGTTGTTGTTGTTTTTCAATGCTGAGGTTGTTGTTGAATTTGTTGGTGTTTTTCAATGTTGAGGTTGTTGTTGAATTTGTTGGTGTTTTTCAATGTTGAGGTTCTTGTTGAATTTGTTGGTGTTTTTCAATGTTGAGGTTGTTGTTGTTTTTCAATGTTGAGGTTGTTGTTGAGTTTGTTGGTGTTTTCCAATGTTGAGGTTGTTGTTGAATTTGCTGGTGTTTTTCAATGTTGAGGATGTTGTTGAATTTGTTGTTGTTTTTCAATGTTGAGGTTGTTGTTGTTTTTCAATGTTGAGGTTGTTGTTGAATTTGTTGGTGTTTTTCAATGTTGAGTTTGTTGTTGTTTTTCAATGTTGAGGTTGTTGTTGAATTTGTTGGTGTTTTTCAATGTTGAGATTGTTGTTGTTTTTCAATGTTGAGGTTGTTGTTGAATTTGTTGGTGTTTTTCAATGTTGAGGTTGTTGTTGTTTTTCAATGTTGAGGTTGTTGTTGAATTTGTTGGTGCTTTTCAATGTTGAGGTTGTTGTTGTTTTTCAATGTTGAGGTTGTTGTTGAATTTATTGGTGTTTCTCAATGTTGAGTTTGTTGTTGAATTTGTTGGTGTTTTTCAATTTCGAGGTTGTTGTTGTTTTTCAATGTTGAGGTTGATGTTGAATTTGTTGGTGTTTTTCAATGTTGAGGTTGTTGTTGTTTTTCAATGTTGAGGTTGTTGTTGAATTTGTTGTTGTTTTTCAATGTTGAGGTTGTTGGTGTTTTTCAATGTTGAGGTTGTTGTTGAATTTGTTGGTGTTGTTGAATTTGTTGGTTTTTTTCAATGTTGAGGTTGTTGTTGAATTTGTTGGTGTTTTTCAATGTTGAGGTTGTTGTTGTTTTTCAATGTTGAGGTTGTTGTTGAGTTTGCTGGTGTTTTCCAATGTTTAGGTTGTTGTTGAATTTGTTGGTGTTTTTCAATGTTGAGGTTGTTGTTGATTTTCAATGCTGAGGTTGTTGTTGAATTTGTTGGTGTTTTTCAATGTTGAGGTTGTTGTTGAATTTGTTGGTGTTTTTCAATGTTGAGGTTGATGTTGTTTTTCAATGTTGAGGTTGTTGTTGAATTTGTTGGTGTTTTTCAATGTTTAGGTTGTTGTTGTTTTTCAATGTTGAGGTTGTTGTTGAATTTGTTGCTGTTTTTCAATGTTGAGGATGTTGTTGAATTTGTTGGTGTTTTTCAATGTTGAGGTTGTTGTTGTTTTTCAATGTTGAGGTTGTTGTTGTTTTTCAATGTTGAGGTTATTGTTGAATTTGTTGGTGTTTTTCAATGTTGAGGTTGTTGTTGTTTTTCAACGTTGAGGTTGTTGTTGAATTTGTTGGTGTTTTTCAATGTTGTGTTTGTTGTTGTTTTTCAATGTTGAGGTTGTTGTTGAATTTGTTGGTGTTTTTCAATGTTGAGGTTGTTGTTGTTTTTCAATGTTGAGGTTGTTGTTGAATTTGTTGGTGTTTTTCAATGTTGAGGTTGTTGTTGTTTTTCAATGTTGAGGTTGTTGTTGAATTTGTTGGTGTTTTTCAATGTTGAGGTTGTTGTTGAATTTGTTGGTGTTTTTCAATGATGAGGTTGTTGTTGTTTTTTAATGTTGAGGTTGTTGAATTTGTGGGTGTTTTTCAATCTTGATTTTGTTGTTGAATTTGTTGGTGTTTTTCAATGTTGAGGTTGTTGTTGAATTTGTTGGTGTTTTTAAATGTTGAGGTTGTTGTTGAATTTGCTGGTGTTTTGCAATGTTGAGGTTGTTGTTGTTTTTCAATGTTGAGGTTGTTGTTGAATTTGTTGGTGTTTTTCAATGTTGAGGTTGTTGTTGTTTTTCAATGTTGAGGTTGTTGTTGTATTTGTTGGTGTTTTTCAATTTCGAGGTTGTTGTTGTTTTTCAATGTTGAGGTTGTTGTTGAATTTGTTGGTGTTTTTCAATGTTGAGGTTGTTGTTGTTTTCAATGCTGAGGTTGTTGTTGAATTTGTTGGTGTTTTTCAATGTTGAGGTTGTTGTTGAATTTGTTGGTGTTTTTCAATGTTGAGGTTCTTGTTGAATTTGTTGGTGTTTTTCAATGTTGAGGTTGTTGTTGTTTTTCAATGTTGAGGTTGTTGTTGAGTTTGTTGGTGTTTTCCAATGTTGAGGTTGTTGTTGAATTTGTTGGTGTTTTTCAATGTTGAGGTTGTTGTTGTTTTTCAATGCTGAGGTTGTTGTTGAATTTGTTGGTGTTTTTCAATGTTGAGGTTTTTGTTGAATTTGTTGGTGTTTTTCAATGTTGAGGTTGATGTTGTTTTTCAATGTTGAGGTTGTTGTTGAATTTGTTGGTGTTTTTCAATGTTTAGGTTGTTGTTGTTTTTCAATGTTGAGGTTGTTGTTGAATTTGTTGGTGTTTTTCAATGTTGAGGATGTTGTTGAATTTGTTGGTGTTTTTCAATGTTGAGGTTGTTGTTGTTTTTCAATGTTGAGGTTGTTGTTGAATTTGTTGGTGTTTTTCAATGTTGAGTTTGTTGTTGTTTTTCAATGTTGAGGTTGTTGTTGAATTTGTTGGTGTTTTTCAATGTTGAGGTTGTTGTTGTTTTTCACTGTTGAGGTTGTTGTTGAATTTGTTGGTGTTTTTCAATGTTGAGGTTGCTGTTGTTTTTCAATGTTGAGGTTGTTGTTGAATTTGTTGGAGCTTTTCAATGTTGAGGTTGTTGTTGTTTTTCAACGTTGAGGTTGTTGTTGAATTTATTGGTGTTTGTCAATGTTGAGTTTGTTGTTGAATTTGTTGGTGTTTTTCAATTTCGAGGTTGTTGTTGAATTTGTTAGTGTTTTTCAATGTTGATGTTGTTGTTGTTTTTCAATGTTGAGGTTGTTGTTGAATTTGTTGGTGTTTTTCAATGTTTAGTTTGTTGTTGTTTTTCAATGTTGAGGTTGATGTTGAATTTGTTGGTGTTTTTCAATGTTGAGGTTGTTGTTGTTTTTCAATGTTGAGGTTGTTGTTGAATTTGTTGGTGTTTTTCAATGTTGAGGTTGTTGGTGTTTTTCAATGTTGAGGTTGTTGTAGAATTTGTTGGTGTTGTTGAATTTGTTGGTTTTTTTCAATGTTGAGGTTGTTGTTGAATTTGTTGGTGTTTTTCAATGTTGAGGTTGTTGTTGTTTTTCAATGTTGAGGTTGTTGTTGAGTTTGTTGGTGTTTTCCAATGTTTAGGTTGTTGTTGAATTTGTTGGTGTTTTTCAATGTTGAGGTTGTTGTTGTTTTTCAATGCTGAGGTTGTTGTTGAATTTGTTGGTGTTTTTCAATGTTGAGGTTGTTGTTGAATTTGTTGGTGTTTTTCAATGTTGAGGTTGATGTTGTTTTTCAATGTTGAGGTTGTTGTTGAATTTGTTGGTGTTTTTCAATGTTGAGGTTGTTGTTGTTTTTCAATGTTGAGGTTGTTGTTGAATTTGTTGGTGTTTTTCAATGTTGAGTTTGTTGTTGTTTTTCAATGTTGAGGTTGTTGTTGAATTTGTTGGTGTTTTTCAATGTTGAGGTTGTTGTTGTTTTTCAATGTTGAGGTTGTTGTTGAATTTGTTGGTGTTTTTCAATGTTGAGGTTGTTGTTGTTTTTGAATGTTGAGGTTGTTGTTGAATTTGTTGGTGCTTTTCAATGTTGAGGTTGTTGTTGTTTTTCAATGTTGAGGTTGTTGTTGAATTTATTGGTGTTTTTCAATGTTGAGTTTGTTGTTGAATTTGTTGGTGTTTTTCAATTTCGAGGTTGTTGTTGAATTTGTTAGTGTTTTTCAATGTTGAGGTTGTTGTTGAATTTGATGGTGTTTTTCAATGTTGAGGTTGTTGTTGAATTTGTTGGTGTTTTTCAATGTTGAGGTTGTTGTTGTTTTTCAATGTTGAGGTTGTTGTTGAATTTGTTGGTGTTTTTCAATGCTTAGTTTGTTGTTCTTTTTCAATGTTGAGGTTGTTGTTGAATTTGTTGGTGTTTTTCAATGTTGAGGTTGTTGTTGTTTTTCAATTTTGAGGTTGTTGTTGAATTTGTTCGTGTTTTTCAATGTTGAGGTTGTTGTTGTTTTTCAATGTTGAGGTTGTTGTTGAATTTGTTGGTGTTTTTCAATTTCGAGGTTGTTGTTGAATTTGTTGGTGTTTTTCAATGTTGAGGTTGTTGTTGAATTTGCTGGTGTTTTGCAATGTTGAGGTTGTTGTTGTTTTTCAATGTTGAGGTTGTTGTTGAATTTGTTGGTGTTTTTCAATGTTGAGGTTGTTGTTGTTTTTCAATGTTGAGGTTGTTGTTGTATTTGTTGGTGTTTTTCAATTTCGAGGTTGTTGTTGTTTTTCAATGTTGAGGTTGTTGTTGAATTTGTTGGTGTTTTTCAATGTTGAGGTTGTTGTTGTTTTCAATGCTGAGGTTGTTGTTGAATTTGTTGGTGTTTTTCAATGTTGAGGTTGTTGTTGAATTTGTTGGTGTTTTTCAATGTTGAGGTTCTTGTTGAATTTGTTGGTGTTTTTCAATGTTGAGGTTGTTGTTGTTTTTCAATGTTGAGGTTGTTGTTGAGTTTGTTGGTGTTTTCCAATGTTGAGGTTGTTGTTGAATTTGTTGGTGTTTTTCAATGTTGAGGTTGTTGTTGTTTTTCAATGCTGAGGTTGTTGTTGAATTTGTTGGTGTTTTTCAATGTTGAGGTTTTTGTTGAATTTGTTGGTGTTTTTCAATGTTGAGGTTGATGTTGTTTTTCAATGTTGAGGTTGTTGTTGAATTTGTTGGTGTTTTTCAATGTTAAGGTTGTTGTTGTTTTTCAATGTTGAGGTTGTTGTTGAATTTGTTGGTGTTTTTCAATGTTGAGGATGTTGTTGAATTTGTTGGTGTTTTTCAATGTTGAGGTTGTTGTTGTTTTTCAATGTTGAGGTTGTTGTTGAATTTGTTGGTGTTTTTCAATGTTGAGTTTGTTGTTGTTTTTCAATGTTGAGGTTGTTGTTGAATTTGTTGGTGTTTTTCAATGTTGAGGTTGTTGTTGTTTTTCACTGTTGAGGTTGTTGTTGAATTTGTTGGTGTTTTTCAATGTTGAGGTTGCTGTTGTTTTTCAATGTTGAGGTTGTTGTTGAATTTGTTGGAGCTTTTCAATGTTGAGGTTGTTGGTGTTTTTCAATGTTGAGGTTGTTGTTGAATTTGTTGGTGTTGTTGAATTTGTTGGTTTTTTTCAATGTTGAGGTTGTTGTTGAATTTGTTGGTGTTTTTCAATGTTGAGGTTGTTGTTGTTTTTCAATGTTGAGGTTGTTGTTGAGTTTGCTGGTGTTTTCCAATGTTTAGGTTGTTGTTGAATTTGTTGGTGTTTTTCAATGTTGAGGTTGTTGTTGATTTTCAATGCTGAGGTTGTTGTTGAATTTGTTGGTGTTTTTCAATGTTGAGGTTGTTGTTGAATTTGTTGGTGTTTTTCAATGTTGAGGTTGATGTTGTTTTTCAATGTTGAGGTTGTTGTTGAATTTGTTGGTGTTTTTCAATGTTTAGGTTGTTGTTGTTTTTCAATGTTGAGGTTGTTGTTGAATTTGTTGCTGTTTTTCAATGTTGAGGATGTTGTTGAATTTGTTGGTGTTTTTCAATGTTGAGGTTGTTGTTGTTTTTCAATGTTGAGGTTGTTGTTGTTTTTCAATGTTGAGGTTATTGTTGAATTTGTTGGTGTTTTTCAATGTTGAGGTTGTTGTTGTTTTTCAACGTTGAGGTTGTTGTTGAATTTGTTGGTGTTTTTCAATGTTGTGTTTGTTGTTGTTTTTCAATGTTGAGGTTGTTGTTGAATTTGTTGGTGTTTTTCAATGTTGAGGTTGTTGTTGTTTTTCAATGTTGAGGTTGTTGTTGAATTTGTTGGTGTTTTTCAATGTTGAGGTTGTTGTTGTTTTTCAATGTTGAGGTTGTTGTTGAATTTGTTGGTGTTTTTCAATGTTGAGGTTGTTGTTGAATTTGTTGGTGTTTTTCAATGATGAGGTTGTTGTTGTTTTTTAATGTTGAGGTTGTTGAATTTGTGGGTGTTTTTCAATCTTGATTTTGTTGTTGAATTTGTTGGTGTTTTTCAATGTTGAGGTTGTTGTTGAATTTGTTGGTGTTTTTAAATGTTGAGGTTGTTGTTGAATTTGCTGGTGTTTTGCAATGTTGAGGTTGTTGTTGTTTTTCAATGTTGAGGTTGTTGTTGAATTTGTTGGTGTTTTTCAATGTTGAGGTTGTTGTTGTTTTTCAATGTTGAGGTTGTTGTTGTATTTGTTGGTGTTTTTCAATTTCGAGGTTGTTGTTGTTTTTCAATGTTGAGGTTGTTGTTGAATTTGTTGGTGTTTTTCAATGTTGAGGTTGTTGTTGTTTTCAATGCTGAGGTTGTTGTTGAATTTGTTGGTGTTTTTCAATGTTGAGGTTGTTGTTGAATTTGTTGGTGTTTTTCAATGTTGAGGTTCTTGTTGAATTTGTTGGTGTTTTTCAATGTTGAGGTTGTTGTTGTTTTTCAATGTTGAGGTTGTTGTTGAGTTTGTTGGTGTTTTCCAATGTTGAGGTTGTTGTTGAATTTGTTGGTGTTTTTCAATGTTGAGGTTGTTGTTGTTTTTCAATGCTGAGGTTGTTGTTGAATTTGTTGGTGTTTTTCAATGTTGAGGTTTTTGTTGAATTTGTTGGTGTTTTTCAATGTTGAGGTTGATGTTGTTTTTCAATGTTGAGGTTGTTGTTGAATTTGTTGGTGTTTTTCAATGTTTAGGTTGTTGTTGTTTTTCAATGTTGAGGTTGTTGTTGAATTTGTTGGTGTTTTTCAATGTTGAGGATGTTGTTGAATTTGTTGGTGTTTTTCAATGTTGAGGTTGTTGTTGTTTTTCAATGTTGAGGTTGTTGTTGAATTTGTTGGTGTTTTTCAATGTTGAGTTTGTTGTTGTTTTTCAATGTTGAGGTTGTTGTTGAATTTGTTGGTGTTTTTCAATGTTGAGGTTGTTGTTGTTTTTCACTGTTGAGGTTGTTGTTGAATTTGTTGGTGTTTTTCAATGTTGAGGTTGCTGTTGTTTTTCAATGTTGAGGTTGTTGTTGAATTTGTTGGAGCTTTTCAATGTTGAGGTTGTTGTTGTTTTTCAACGTTGAGGTTGTTGTTGAATTTATTGGTGTTTGTCAATGTTGAGTTTGTTGTTGAATTTGTTGGTGTTTTTCAATTTCGAGGTTGTTGTTGAATTTGTTAGTGTTTTTCAATGTTGATGTTGTTGTTGTTTTTCAATGTTGAGGTTGTTGTTGAATTTGTTGGTGTTTTTCAATGTTTAGTTTGTTGTTGTTTTTCAATGTTGAGGTTGATGTTGAATTTGTTGGTGTTTTTCAATGTTGAGGTTGTTGTTGTTTTTCAATGTTGAGGTTGTTGTTGAATTTGTTGGTGTTTTTCAATGTTGAGGTTGTTGGTGTTTTTCAATGTTGAGGTTGTTGTAGAATTTTTTGGTGTTGTTGAATTTGTTGGTTTTTTTCAATGTTGAGGTTGTTGTTGAATTTGTTGGTGTTTTTCAATGTTGAGGTTGTTGTTGTTTTTCAATGTTGAGGTTGTTGTTGAGTTTGTTGGTGTTTTCCAATGTTTAGGTTGTTGTTGAATTTGTTGGTGTTTTTCAATGTTGAGGTTGTTGTTGTTTTTCAATGCTGAGGTTGTTGTTGAATTTGTTGGTGTTTTTCAATGTTGAGGTTGTTGTTGAATTTGTTGGTGTTTTTCAATGTTGAGGTTGATGTTGTTTTTCAATGTTGAGGTTGTTGTTGAATTTGTTGGTGTTTTTCAATGTTGAGGTTGTTGTTGTTTTTCAATGTTGAGGTTGTTGTTGAATTTGTTGGTGTTTTTCAATGTTGAGTTTGTTGTTGTTTTTCAATGTTGAGGTTGTTGTTGAATTTGTTGGTGTTTTTCAATGTTGAGGTTGTTGTTGTTTTTCAATGTTGAGGTTGTTGTTGAATTTGTTGGTGTTTTTCAATGTTGAGGTTGTTGTTGTTTTTGAATGTTGAGGTTGTTGTTGAATTTGTTGGTGCTTTTCAATGTTGAGGTTGTTGTTGTTTTTCAATGTTGAGGTTGTTGTTGAATTTATTGGTGTTTTTCAATGTTGAGTTTGTTGTTGAATTTGTTGGTGTTTTTCAATTTCGAGGTTGTTGTTGAATTTGTTAGTGTTTTTCAATGTTGAGGTTGTTGAATTTGATGGTGTTTTTCAATGTTGAGGTTGTTGTTGAATTTGTTGGTGTTTTTCAATGTTGAGGTTGTTGTTGTTTTTCAATGTTGAGGTTGTTGTTGAATTTGTTGGTGTTTTTCAATGCTTAGTTTGTTGTTCTTTTTCAATGTTGAGGTTGTTGTTGAATTTGTTGGTGTTTTTCAATGTTGAGGTTGTTGTTGTTTTTCAATTTTGAGGTTGTTGTTGAATTTGTTCGTGTTTTTCAATGTTGAGGTTGTTGTTGTTTTTCAATGTTGAGGTTGTTGTTGAATTTGTTGGTGTTTTTCAATTTCGAGGTTGTTGTTGAATTTGTTGGTGTTTTTCAATGTTGAGGTTGTTGTTGAATTTGCTGGTGTTTTGCAATGTTGAGGTTGTTGTTGTTTTTCAATGTTGAGGTTGTTGTTGAATTTGTTGGTGTTTTTCAATGTTGAGGTTGTTGTTGTTTTTCAATGTTGAGGTTGTTGTTGTATTTGTTGGTGTTTTTCAATTTCGAGGTTGTTGTTGTTTTTCAATGTTGAGGTTGTTGTTGAATTTGTTGGTGTTTTTCAATGTTGAGGTTGTTGTTGTTTTCAATGCTGAGGTTGTTGTTGAATTTGTTGGTGTTTTTCAATGTTGAGGTTGTTGTTGAATTTGTTGGTGTTTTTCAATGTTGAGGTTCTTGTTGAATTTGTTGGTGTTTTTCAATGTTGAGGTTGTTGTTGTTTTTCAATGTTGAGGTTGTTGTTGAGTTTGTTGGTGTTTTCCAATGTTGAGGTTGTTGTTGAATTTGTTGGTGTTTTTCAATGTTGAGGTTGTTGTTGTTTTTCAATGCTGAGGTTGTTGTTGAATTTGTTGGTGTTTTTCAATGTTGAGGTTTTTGTTGAATTTGTTGGTGTTTTTCAATGTTGAGGTTGATGTTGTTTTTCAATGTTGAGGTTGTTGTTGAATTTGTTGGTGTTTTTCAATGTTAAGGTTGTTGTTGTTTTTCAATGTTGAGGTTGTTGTTGAATTTGTTGGTGTTTTTCAATGTTGAGGATGTTGTTGAATTTGTTGGTGTTTTTCAATGTTGAGGTTGTTGTTGTTTTTCAATGTTGAGGTTGTTGTTGAATTTGTTGGTGTTTTTCAATGTTGAGTTTGTTGTTGTTTTTCAATGTTGAGGTTGTTGTTGAATTTGTTGGTGTTTTTCAATGTTGAGGTTGTTGTTGTTTTTCACTGTTGAGGTTGTTGTTGAATTTGTTGGTGTTTTTCAATGTTGAGGTTGCTGTTGTTTTTCAATGTTGAGGTTGTTGTTGAATTTGTTGGAGCTTTTCAATGTTGAGGTTGTTGTTGTTTTTCAATGTTGAGGTTGTTGTTGAATTTATTGGTGTTTGTCAATGTTGAGTTTGTTGTTGAATTTGTTGGTGTTTTTCAATTTCGAGGTTGTTGTTGAATTTGTTAGTGTTTTTCAATGTTGATGTTGTTGTTGTTTTTCAATGTTGAGGTTGTTGTTGAATTTGTTGGTGTTTTTCAATGTTTAGTTTGTTGTTGTTTTTCAATGTTGAGGTTGATGTTGAATTTGTTGGTGTTTTTCAATGTTGAGGTTGTTGTTGTTTTTCAATGTTGAGGTTGTTGTTGAATTTGTTGGTGTTTTTCAATGTTGAGGTTGTTGGTGTTTTTCAATGTTGAGGTTGTTGTAGAATTTGTTGGTGTTGTTGAATTTGTTGGTTTTTTTCAATGTTGAGGTTGTTGTTGAATTTGTTGGTGTTTTTCAATGTTGAGGTTGTTGTTGTTTTTCAATGTTGAGGTTGTTGTTGAGTTTGTTGGTGTTTTCCAATGTTTAGGTTGTTGTTGAATTTGTAGGTGTTTTTCAATGTTGAGGTTGTTGTTGTTTTTCAATGCTGAGGTTGTTGTTGAATTTGTTGGTGTTTTTCAATGTTGAGGTTGTTGTTGAATTTGTTGGTGTTTTTCAATGTTGAGGTTGATGTTGTTTTTCAATGTTGAGGTTGTTGTTGAATTTGTTGGTGTTTTTCAATGTTTAGGTTGTTGTTGTTTTTCAATGTTGAGGTTGTTGTTTAATTTGTTGCTGTTTTTCAATGTTGAGGATGTTGTTGAATATGTTGGTGTTTTTCAATGTTGAGGTTGTTGTTGTTTTTCAATGTTGAGGTTGTTGTTGAATTCGTTGGTGTTTTTCAATGTTGAGTTTGTTGTTGTTTTTCAATGTTGAGGTTGTTGTTGAATTTGTTGGTGTTTTTCAATGTTGAGGTTGTTTTTGTTTTTCAATGTTGAGGTTGTTGTTGAATTTGTTGGTGTTTTTCAATGTTGAGGTTGTTGTTGTTTTTCAATGTTGAGGTTGTTGTTGAATTTGTTGGTGCTTTTCAATGTTGAGGTTGTTGTTGTTTTTCAATGTTGAGGTTGTTGTTGAATTTATTGGTGTTTTTCAATGTTGAGTTTGTTGTTGAATTTGTTGGTGTTTTTCAATTTCGAGGTTGTTGTTGAATTTTGTTAGTGTTTTTCAATGTTGAGGTTGTTGTTGAATTTGATGGTGTTTTTCAATGTTGAGGTTGTTGTTGAATTTGTTGGTGTTTTTCAATGTTGAGGTTGTTGTTGTTTTTCAATGTTGAGGTTGTTGTTGAATTTGTTGGTGTTTTTCAATGCTTAGTTTGTTGTTCTTTTTCAATGTTGAGGTTGTTGTTGAATTTGTTGGTGTTTTTCAATGTTGAGGTTGTTGTTTTTCAATTTTGAGGTTGTTGTTGAATTTGTTCGTGTTTTTCAATGTTGAGGTTGTTGTTGTTTTTCAATGTTGAGGTTGTTGTTGAATTTGTTGGTGTTTTTCAATTTCGAGGTTGTTGTTGAATTTGTTGGTGTTTTTCAATGTTGAGGTTGTTGTTGTTTTTCAATGTTGAGGTTGTTGTTGAATTTGTTGGTGTTTTTCAATGTTGAGGTTGTTGTTGTTTTTCAATGCTGAGGTTGTTGTTGAATTTGTTGGTGTTTTTCAATGTTGAGGTTGTTGTTGAATTTGTTGGTGTTTTTCAATGTTGAGGTTGTTGTTGTTTTTCAATGTTGAGGCTGTTGTTGAATTTGTTGGTGTTTTTCAATGTTGAGGTTGTTGTTGTTTTTCAATGTTGAGGTTGTTGTTGAATTTGTTGGTGTTTTTCAATTTCGAGGTTGTTGTTGAATTTGTTTGTGTTTTTCAATGTTGAGGTTGTTGTTGTTTTTCAATGTTGAGGTTGTTGTTGAATTTGTTGGTGTTTTTCAATGTTGAGGTTGTTGTTGTTTTTCAATGTTGAGGTTGTTGTTGAATTTGTTGGTGTTTTTCAATGTTGAGGTTGTTGTTGTTTTTCAATGTTGAGGTTGTTGTTGAATTTGTTGGTGTTTTTCAATGTTGAGGTTGTTGTTGAATTTGTTGGTGTTTTTCAATGATGAGGTTGTTGTTGTTTTTCAATGTTGAGGTTGTTGAATTTGTGGGTGTTTTTCAATCTTGAGTTTGTTGTTGAATTTGTTGGTGTTTTTCAATATTGAGGTTGTTGTTGAATTTGTTGGTGTTTTTAAATGTTGAGGTTGTTGTTGAATTTGCTGGTGTTTTGCAATGTTGAGGTTGTTGTTGAATTTGTTGGTGTTTTTCAATGTTGAGGTTGTTGTTGTTTTTCAATGTTGAGGTTGTTGTTGAATTTGTTGGTGTTTTTCAATTTCGAGGTTGTTGTTGAATTTGTTTGTGTTTTTCAATGTTGAGGTTGTTGTTGTTTTTCAATGTTGAGGTTGTTGTTGAATTTGTTGGTGTTTTTCAATGTTGTGTTTGTTGTTGTTTTTCAATGTTGAGGTTGTTGTTGAATTTGTTGGTGTTTTTCAATGTTGAGGTTGTTGTTGTTTTTCAATGTTGAGGTTGTTGTTGTATTTGTTGGTGTTTTTCAATTTCGAGGTTGTTGTTGAATTTGTTGGTGTTTTTCAATGTTGAAGTTGTTGTTGAATTTGTTGGTGTTTTTCAATGTTGAGGTTGTTGTTGTTTTTCAATGTTGAGGTTGTTGTTGAGTTTGTTGGTGTTTTCCAATGTTGAGGTTGTTGTTGAATTTGTTGGTGTTTTTCAATGTTGAGGTTGTTGTTGTTTTTCAATGCTGAGGTTGTTGTTGAATTTGTTGGTGTTTTTCAATGTTGAGGTTTTTGTTGAAGTTGTTGGTGTTTTTCAATGTTGAGGTTGATGTTGTTTTTCAATGTTGAGGTTGTTGTTGAATTTGTTGGTGTTTTTCAATGTTTAGGTTGTTGTTGTTTTTCAATGTTGAGGTTGTTGTTGAATTTGTTGGTGTTTTTCAATGCTGAGGATGTTGTTGAATTTGTTGGTGTTTTTCAATGTTGAGGTTGTTGTTGTTTTTCAATGTTGAGGTTGTTGTTGAATTTGTTGGTGTTTTTCAATGTTGAGTTTGTTGTTGTTTTTCAATGTTGAGGTTGTTGTTGAATTTGTTGGTGTTTTTCAATGTTGAGGTTGTTGTTGTTTTTCACTGTTGAGGTTGTTGTTGAATTTGTTGGTGTTTTTCAATGTTGAGGTTGCTGTTGTTTTTCAATGTTGAGGTTGTTGTTGAATTTGTTGGAGCTTTTCAATGTTGAGGTTGTTGTTGTTTTTCAATGTTGAGGTTGTTGTTGAATTTATTGGTGTTTGTCAATGTTGAGTTTGTTGTTGAATTTGTTGGTGTTTTTCAATTTCGAGGTTGTTGTTGAATTTGTTAGTGTTTTTCAATGTTGATGTTGTTGTTGTTTTTCAATGTTGAGGTTGTTGTTGAATTTGTTGGTGTTTTTCAATGTTTAGTTTGTTGTTGTTTTTCAATGTTGAGGTTGATGTTGAATTTGTTGGTGTTTTTCAATGTTGAGGTTGTTGTTGTTTTTCAATGTTGAGGTTGTTGTTGAATTTGTTGGTGTTTTTCAATGTTGAGGTTGTTGGTGTTTTTCAATGTTGAGGTTGTTGTTGAATTTGTTGGTGTTGTTGAATTTGTTGGTTTTTTTCAATGTTGAGGTTGTTGTTGAATTTGTTGGTGTTTTTCAATGTTGAGGTTGTTGTTGTTTTTCAATGTTGAGGTTGTTGTTGAGTTTGTTGGTGTTTTCCAATGTTTAGGTTGTTGTTGAATTTGTTGGTGTTTTTCAATGTTGAGGTTGTTGTTGTTTTTCAATGCTGAGGTTGTTGTTGAATTTGTTGGTGTTTTTCAATGTTGAGGTTGTTGTTGAATTTGTTGGTGTTTTTCAATGTTGAGGTTGATGTTGTTTTTCAATGTTGAGGTTGTTGTTGAATTTGTTGGTGTTTTTCAATGTTTAGGTTGTTGTTGTTTTTCAATGTTGAGGTTGTTGTTGAATTTGTTGCTGTTTTTCAATGTTGAGGATGTTGTTGAATTTGTTGGTGTTTTTCAATGTTGAGGTTGTTGTTGTTTTTCAATGTTGAGGTTGTTGTTGAATTTGTTGGTGTTTTTCAATGTTGAGTTTGTTGTTGTTTTTCAATGTTGAGGTTGTTGTTGAATTTGTTGGTGTTTTTCAATGTTGAGGTTGTTGTTGTTTTTCAATGTTGAGGTTGTTGTTGAATTTGTTGGTGTTTTTCAATGTTGAGGTTGTTGTTGTTTTTCAATGTTGAGGTTGTTGTTGAATTTGTTGGTGTTTTTCAATGTTGAGGTTGTTGTTGTTTTTCAATGCTGAGGTTGTTGTTGAATTTGTTGGTGTTTTTCAATGTTGAGGTTTTTGTTGAATTTGTTGGTGTTTTTCAATGTTGAGGTTGATGTTGTTTTTCAATGTTGAGGTTGTTGTTGAATTTGTTGGTGTTTTTCAATGTTTAGGTTGTTGTTGTTTTTCAATGTTGAGGTTGTTGTTGAATTTGTTGGTGTTTTTCAATGTTGAGGATGTTGTTGAATTTGTTGGTGTTTTTCAATGTTGAGGTTGTTGTTGTTTTTCAATGTTGAGGTTGTTGTTGAATTTGTTGGTGTTTTTCAATGTTGAGTTTGTTGTTGTTTTTCAATGTTGAGGTTGTTGTTGAATTTGTTGGTGTTTTTCAATGTTGAGGTTGTTGTTGTTTTTCACTGTTGAGGTTGTTGTTGAATTTGTTGGTGTTTTTCAATGTTGAGGTTGCTGTTGTTTTTCAATGTTGAGGTTGTTGTTGAATTTGTTGGAGCTTTTCAATGTTGAGGTTGTTGTTGTTTTTCAATGTTGAGGTTGTTGTTGAATTTATTGGTGTTTGTCAATGTTGAGTTTGTTGTTGAATTTGTTGGTGTTTTTCAATTTCGAAGTTGTTGTTGAATTTGTTAGTGTTTTTCAATGTTGATGTTGTTGTTGTTTTTCAATGTTGAGGTTGTTGTTGAATTTGTTGGTGTTTTTCAATGTTTAGTTTGTTGTTGTTTTTCAATGTTGAGGTTGATGTTGAATTTGTTGGTGTTTTTCAATGTTGAGGTTGTTGTTGTTTTTCAATGTTGAGGTTGCTGTTGAATTTGTTGGTGTTTTTCAATGTTGAGGTTGTTGGTGTTTTTCAATGTTGAGGTTGTTGTAGAATTTGTTGGTGTTGTTGAATTTGTTGGTTTTTTTCAATGTTGAGGTTGTTGTTGAATTTGTTGGTGTTTTTCAATGTTGATGTTGTTGTTGTTTTTCAATGTTGAGGTTGTTGTTGAGTTTGTTGGTGTTTTCCAATGTTTAGGTTGTTGTTGAATTTGTTGGTGTTTTTCAATGTTGAGGTTGTTGTTGTTTTTCAATGCTGAGGTTGTTGTTGAATTTGTTGGTGTTTTTCAATGTTGAGGTTGTTGTTGAATTTGTTGGTGTTTTTCAATGTTGAGGTTGATGTTGTTTTTCAATGATGAGGTTGTTGTTGAATTTGTTGGTGTTTTTCAATGTTTAGGTTGTTGTTGTTTTTCAATGTTGAGGTTGTTGTTGAATTTGTTGCTGTTTTTCAATGTTGAGGATGTTGTTGAATTTGTTGGTGTTTTTCAATGTTGAGGTTGTTGTTGTTTTTCAATGTTGAGGTTGTTGTTGAATTTGTTGGTGTTTTTCAATGTTGAGTTTGTTGTTGTTTTTCAATGTTGAGGTTGTTGTTGAATTTGTTGGTGTTTTTCAATGTTGAGGTTGTTGTTGTTTTTCAATGTTGAGGTTGTTGTTGAATTTGTTGGTGTTTTTCAATGTTGAGGTTGTTGTTGTTTTTCAATGTTGAGGTTGTTGTTGAATTTGTTGGTGCTTTTCAATGTTGAGGTTGTTGTTGTTTTTCAATGTTGAGGTTGTTGTTGAATTTATTGGTGTTTTTCAATGTTGAGTTTGTTGTTGAATTTGTTGGTGTTTTTCAATTTCGAGGTTGTTGTTGAATTTGTTAGTGTTTTTCAATGTTGAGGTTGTTGTTGAATTTGATGGTGTTTTTCAATGTTGAGGTTGTTGTTGAATTTGTTGGTGTTTTTCAATGTTGAGGTTGTTGTTGTTTTTCAATGTTGAGATTGTTGTTGAATTTGTTGGTGTTTTTCAATGCTTAGTTTGTTGTTCTTTTTCAATGTTGAGGTTGTTGTTGAATTTGTTGGTGTTTTTCAATGTTGAGGTTGTTGTTGTTTTTCAATTTTGAGGTTGTTGTTGAATTTGTTCGTGTTTTTCAATGTTGAGGTTGTTGTTGTTTTTCATTGTTGAGGTTGTTGTTGAATTTGTTGGTGTTTTTCAATTTCGAGGTTGTTGTTGAATTTGTTGGTGGTTTTCAATGTTGAGGTTGTTGTTGTTTTTCAATGTTGAGGTTGTTGTTGAATTTGTTGGTGTTTTTCAATGTTGAGGTTGTTGTTGTTTTTCAATGCTGAGGTTGTTGTTGAATTTGTTGGTGTTTTTCAATGTTGAGGTTGTTGTTGAATTTGTTGGTGCTTTTCAATGTTGAGGTTGTTGTTGTTTTTCAATGTTGAGGTTGTTGTTGAATTTATTGGTGTTTTTCAATGTTGAGTTTGTTGTTGAATTTGTTGGTGTTTTTCAATTTCGAGGTTGTTGTTGAATTTGTTAGTGTTTTTCAATGTTGAGGTTGTTGTTGAATTTGATGGTGTTTTTCAATGTTGAGGTTGTTGTTGAATTTGTTGGTGTTTTTCAATGTTGAGGTTGTTGTTGTTTTTCAATGTTGAGATTGTTGTTGAATTTGTTGGTGTTTTTCAATGCTTAGTTTGTTGTTCTTTTTCAATGTTGAGGTTGTTGTTGAATTTGTTGGTGTTTTTCAATGTTGAGGTTGTTGTTGTTTTTCAATTTTGAGGTTGTTGTTGAATTTGTTCGTGTTTTTCAATGTTGAGGTTGTTGTTGTTTTTCATTGTTGAGGTTGTTGTTGAATTTGTTGGTGTTTTTCAATTTCGAGGTTGTTGTTGAATTTGTTGGTGGTTTTCAATGTTGAGGTTGTTGTTGTTTTTCAATGTTGAGGTTGTTGTTGAATTTGTTGGTGTTTTTCAATGTTGAGGTTGTTGTTGTTTTTCAATGCTGAGGTTGTTGTTGAATTTGTTGGTGTTTTTCAATGTTGAGGTTGTTGTTGAATTTGTTGGTGTTTTTCAATGTTGAGGTTGTTGTTGTTTTTCAATGTTGAGGCTGTTGTTGAATTTGTTGGTGTTTTTCAATGTTGAGGTTGTTGTTGTTTTTCAATGTTGAGGTTGTTGTTGAATTTGTTGGTGTTTTTCAATTTCGAGGTTGTTGTTGAATTTGTTTGTGTTTTTCAATGTTGAGGTTGTTGTTGTTTTTCAATGTTGAGGTTATTGTTGAATTTGTTGGTGTTTTTCAATGTTGAGGTTGTTGTTGTTTTTCAATGTTGAGGTTGTTGTTGAATTTGTTGGTGTTTTTCAATGTTGTGTTTGTTGTTGTTTTTCAATGTTGAGGTTGTTGTTGAATTTGTTGGTGTTTTTCAATGTTGAGGTTGTTGTTGTTTTTCAATGTTGAGGTTGTTGTTGAATTTGTTGGTGTTTTTCAATGTTGAGGTTGTTGTTGTTTTTCAATGTTGAGGTTGTTGTTGAATTTGTTGGTGTTTTTCAATGTTGAGGTTGTTGTTGAATTTGTTGGTGTTTTTCAATGATGAGGTTGTTGTTGTTTTTCAATGTTGAGGTTGTTGAATTTGTGGGTGTTTTTCAATCTTGAGTTTGTTGTTGAATTTGTTGGTGTTTTTCAATGTTGAGGTTGTTGTTGAATTTGTTGGTGTTATTAAATGTTGAGGTTGTTGTTGAATTTGCTGGTGTTTTGCAATGTTGAGGTTGTTGTTGTTTTTCAATGTTGAGGTTGTTGTTGAATTTGTTGGTGTTTTTCAATGTTGAGGTTGTTGTTGTTTTTCAATGTTGAGGTTGTTGTTGTATTTGTTGGTGTTTTTCAATTTCGAGGTTGTTGTTGAATTTGTTGGTGTTTTTCAATGTTGAAGTTGTTGTTGAATTTGTTGGTGTTTTTAAATGTTGAGGTTGTTGTTGTTTTTCAATGTTGAGGTTGTTGTTGAATTTGTTGGTGTTTTTCAATGTTGAGGTTGTTGTTGTTTTCAATGCTGAGGTTGTTGTTGAATTTGTTTGTGTTTTTCAATGTTGAGGTTGTTGTTGAATTTGTTGGTGTTTTTCAATGTTGAGGTTGTTGTTGAATTTGTTGGGGTTTTTCAATGTTGAGGTTGTTGTTGTTTTTCAATGTTGAGGTTGTTGTTGAGTTTGTTGGTTTTTTCCAATGTTGAGGTTGTTGTTGAATTTGTTGGTGTTTTTCAATGTTGAGGTTGTTGTTGTTTTTCAATGCTGAGGTTGTTGTTGAATTTGTTGGTGTTTTTCAATGTTGAGGTTGTTGTTGAATTTGTTGGTGTTTTTCAATGTTGAGGTTGATGTTGTTTTTCAATGTTGAGATTGTTGTTGAATTTGTTGGTGTTTTTCAATGTTTAGGTTGTTGTTGTTTTTCAATGTTGAGGTTGTTGTTGAATTTGCTGGTGTTTTTCAATGTTGAGGATGTTGTTGAATTTGTTGTTGTTTTTCAATGTTGAGGTTGTTGTTGTTTTTCAATGTTGAGGTTGTTGTTGAATTTGTTGGTGTTTTTCAATGTTGAGTTTGTTGTTGTTTTTCAATGTTGAGGTTGTTGTTGAATTTGTTGGTGTTTTTCAATGTTGAGGTTGTTGTTGTTTTTCAATGTTGAGGTTGTTGTTGAATTTGTTGGTGTTTTTCAATGTTGAGGTTGTTGTTGTTTTTCAATGTTGAGGTTGTTGTTGAATTTGTTGGTGCTTTTCAATGTTGAGGTTGTTGTTGTTTTTCAATGTTGAGGTTGTTGTTGAATTTATTGGTGTTTCTCAATGTTGAGTTTGTTGTTGAATTTGTTGGTGTTTTTCAATTTCGAGGTTGTTGTTGAATTTGTTAGTGTTTTTCAATGTTGAGGTTGTTGTTGAATTTATTGGTGTTTTTCAATGTTGAGGTTGTTGTTGAATTTGTTGGTGTTTTTCAATGTTGAGGTTGTTGTTGTTTTTCAATGTTGAGGTTGTTGTTGAATTTGTTGGTGTTTTTCAATGCTTAGTTTGTTGTTCTTTTTCAATGTTGAGGTTGTTGTTGAATTTGTTGGTGTTTTTCAATGTTGAGGTTGTTGTTTTTCAATTTTGAGGTTGTTGTTGAATTTGTTCGTGTTTTTCAATGTTGAGGTTGTTGTTGTTTTTCAATGTTGAGGTTGTTGTTGAATTTGTTGGTGTTTTTCAATTTCGAGGTTGTTGTTGAATTTGTTGGTGTTTTTCAATGTTGAGGTTGTTGTTGTTTTTCAATGTTGAGGTTGTTGTTGAATTTGTTGGTGTTTTTCAATGTTGAGGTTGTTGTTGTTTTTCAATGCTGAGGTTGTTGTTGAATTTGTTGGTGTTTTTCAATGTTGAGGTTGTTGTTGAATTTGTTGGTGTTTTTCAATGTTGAGGTTGTTGTTGTTTTTCAATGTTGAGGCTGTTGTTGAATTTGTTGGTGTTTTTCAATGTTGAGGTTGTTGTTGTTTTTCAATGTTGAGGTTGTTGTTGAATTTGTTGGTGTTTTTCAATTTCGAGGTTGTTGTTGAATTTGTTTGTGTTTTTCAATGTTGAGGTTGTTGTTGTTTTTCAATGTTGAGGTTGTTGTTGAATTTGTTGGTGTTTTTCAATGTTGAGGTTGTTGTTGTTTTTCAATGTTGAGGTTGTTGTTGAATTTGTTGGTGTTTTTCAATGTTGAGGTTGTTGTTGTTTTTCAATGTTGAGGTTGTTGTTGAATTTGTTGGTGTTTTTCAATGTTGAGGTTGTTGTTGAATTTGTTGGTGTTTTTCAATGATGAGGTTGTTGTTGTTTTTCAATGTTGAGGTTGTTGAATTTGTGGGTGTTTTTCAATCTTGAGTTTGTTGTTGAATTTGTTGGTGTTTTTAAATGTTGAGGTTGTTGTTGAATTTGCTGGTGTTTTGCAATGTTGAGGTTGTTGTTGAATTTGTTGGTGTTTTTCAATGTTGAGGTTGTTGTTGTTTTTCAATGTTGAGGTTGTTGTTGAATTTGTTGGTGTTTTTCAATTTCGAGGTTGTTGTTGAATTTGTTTGTGTTTTTCAATGTTGAGGTTGTTGTTGTTTTTCAATGTTGAGGTTGTTGTTGAATTTGTTGGTGTTTTTCAATGTTGTGTTTGTTGTTGTTTTTCAATGTTGAGGTTGTTGTTGAATTTGTTGGTGTTTTTCAATGTTGAGGTTGTTGTTGTTTTTCAATGTTGAGGTTGTTGTTGTATTTGTTGGTGTTTTTCAATTTCGAGGTTGTTGTTGAATTTGTTGGTGTTTTTCAATGTTGAAGTTGTTGTTGAATTTGTTGGTGTTTTTCAATGTTGAGGTTGTTGTTGTTTTTCAATGTTGAGGTTGTTGTTGAGTTTGTTGGTGTTTTCCAATGTTGAGGTTGTTGTTGAATTTGTTGGTGTTTTTCAATGTTGAGGTTGTTGTTGTTTTTCAATGCTGAGGTTGTTGTTGAATTTGTTGGTGTTTTTCAATGTTGAGGTTTTTGTTGAATTTGTTGGTGTTTTTCAATGTTGAGGTTGATGTTGTTTTTCAATGTTGAGGTTGTTGTTGAATTTGTTGGTGTTTTTCAATGTTTAGGTTGTTGTTGTTTTTCAATGTTGAGGTTGTTGTTGAATTTGTTGGTGTTTTTCAATGTTGAGGATGTTGTTGAATTTGTTGGTGTTTTTCAATGTTGAGGTTGTTGTTGTTTTTCAATGTTGAGGTTGTTGTTGAATTTGTTGGTGTTTTTCAATGTTGAGTTTGTTGTTGTTTTTCAATGTTGAGGTTGTTGTTGAATTTGTTGGTGTTTTTCAATGTTGAGGTTGTTGTTGTTTTTCACTGTTGAGGTTGTTGTTGAATTTGTTGGTGTTTTTCAATGTTGAGGTTGCTGTTGTTTTTCAATGTTGAGGTTGTTGTTGAATTTGTTGGAGCTTTTCAATGTTGAGGTTGTTGTTGTTTTTCAATGTTGAGGTTGTTGTTGAATTTATTGGTGTTTGTCAATGTTGAGTTTGTTGTTGAATTTGTTGGTGTTTTTCAATTTCGAGGTTGTTGTTGAATTTGTTAGTGTTTTTCAATGTTGATGTTGTTGTTGTTTTTCAATGTTGAGGTTGTTGTTGAATTTGTTGGTGTTTTTCAATGTTTAGTTTGTTGTTGTTTTTCAATGTTGAGGTTGATGTTGAATTTGTTGGTGTTTTTCAATGTTGAGGTTGTTGTTGTTTTTCAATGTTGAGGTTGTTGTTGAATTTGTTGGTGTTTTTCAATGTTGAGGTTGTTGGTGTTTTTCAATGTTGAGGTTGTTGTTGAATTTGTTGGTGTTGTTGAATTTGTTGGTTTTTTTCAATGTTGAGGTTGTTGTTGAATTTGTTGGTGTTTTTCAATGTTGAGGTTGTTGTTGTTTTTCAATGTTGAGGTTGTTGTTGAGTTTGTTGGTGTTTTCCAATGTTTAGGTTGTTGTTGAATTTGTTGGTGTTTTTCAATGTTGAGGTTGTTGTTGTTTTTCAATGCTGAGGTTGTTGTTGAATTTGTTGGTGTTTTTCAATGTTGAGGTTGTTGTTGAATTTGTTGGTGTTTTTCAATGTTGAGGTTGATGTTGTTTTTCAATGTTGAGGTTGTTGTTGAATTTGTTGGTGTTTTTCAATGTTTAGGTTGTTGTTGTTTTTCAATGTTGAGGTTGTTGTTGAATTTGTTGCTGTTTTTCAATGTTGAGGATGTTGTTGAATTTGTTGGTGTTTTTCAATGTTGAGGTTGTTGTTGTTTTTCAATGTTGAGGTTGTTGTTGAATTTGTTGGTGTTTTTCAATGTTGAGTTTGTTGTTGTTTTTCAATGTTGAGGTTGTTGTTGAATTTGTTGGTGTTTTTCAATGTTGAGGTTGTTGTTGTTTTTCAATGTTGAGGTTGTTGTTGAATTTGTTGGTGTTTTTCAATGTTGAGGTTGTTGTTGTTTTTCAATGTTGAGGTTGTTGTTGAATTTGTTGGTGTTTTTCAATGTTGAGGTTGTTGTTGTTTTTCAATGCTGAGGTTGTTGTTGAATTTGTTGGTGTTTTTCAATGTTGAGGTTTTTGTTGAATTTGTTGGTGTTTTTCAATGTTGAGGTTGATGTTGTTTTTCAATGTTGAGGTTGTTGTTGAATTTGTTGGTGTTTTTCAATGTTTAGGTTGTTGTTGTTTTTCAATGTTGAGGTTGTTGTTGAATTTGTTGGTGTTTTTCAATGTTGAGGATGTTGTTGAATTTGTTGGTGTTTTTCAATGTTGAGGTTGTTGTTGTTTTTCAATGTTGAGGTTGTTGTTGAATTTGTTGGTGTTTTTCAATGTTGAGTTTGTTGTTGTTTTTCAATGTTGAGGTTGTTGTTGAATTTGTTGGTGTTTTTCAATGTTGAGGTTGTTGTTGTTTTTCACTGTTGAGGTTGTTGTTGAATTTGTTGGTGTTTTTCAATGTTGAGGTTGCTGTTGTTTTTCAATGTTGAGGTTGTTGTTGAATTTGTTGGAGCTTTTCAATGTTGAGGTTGTTGTTGTTTTTCAATGTTGAGGTTGTTGTTGAATTTATTGGTGTTTGTCAATGTTGAGTTTGTTGTTGAATTTGTTGGTGTTTTTCAATTTCGAAGTTGTTGTTGAATTTGTTAGTGTTTTTCAATGTTGATGTTGTTGTTGTTTTTCAATGTTGAGGTTGTTGTTGAATTTGTTGGTGTTTTTCAATGTTTAGTTTGTTGTTGTTTTTCAATGTTGAGGTTGATGTTGAATTTGTTGGTGTTTTTCAATGTTGAGGTTGTTGTTGTTTTTCAATGTTGAGGTTGCTGTTGAATTTGTTGGTGTTTTTCAATGTTGAGGTTGTTGGTGTTTTTCAATGTTGAGGTTGTTGTAGAATTTGTTGGTGTTGTTGAATTTGTTGGTTTTTTTCAATGTTGAGGTTGTTGTTGAATTTGTTGGTGTTTTTCAATGTTGATGTTGTTGTTGTTTTTCAATGTTGAGGTTGTTGTTGAGTTTGTTGGTGTTTTCCAATGTTTAGGTTGTTGTTGAATTTGTTGGTGTTTTTCAATGTTGAGGTTGTTGTTGTTTTTCAATGCTGAGGTTGTTGTTGAATTTGTTGGTGTTTTTCAATGTTGAGGTTGTTGTTGAATTTGTTGGTGTTTTTCAATGTTGAGGTTGATGTTGTTTTTCAATGATGAGGTTGTTGTTGAATTTGTTGGTGTTTTTCAATGTTTAGGTTGTTGTTGTTTTTCAATGTTGAGGTTGTTGTTGAATTTGTTGCTGTTTTTCAATGTTGAGGATGTTGTTGAATTTGTTGGTGTTTTTCAATGTTGAGGTTGTTGTTGTTTTTCAATGTTGAGGTTGTTGTTGAATTTGTTGGTGTTTTTCAATGTTGAGTTTGTTGTTGTTTTTCAATGTTGAGGTTGTTGTTGAATTTGTTGGTGTTTTTCAATGTTGAGGTTGTTGTTGTTTTTCAATGTTGAGGTTGTTGTTGAATTTGTTGGTGTTTTTCAATGTTGAGGTTGTTGTTGTTTTTCAATGTTGAGGTTGTTGTTGAATTTGTTGGTGCTTTTCAATGTTGAGGTTGTTGTTGTTTTTCAATGTTGAGGTTGTTGTTGAATTTATTGGTGTTTTTCAATGTTGAGTTTGTTGTTGAATTTGTTGGTGTTTTTCAATTTCGAGGTTGTTGTTGAATTTGTTAGTGTTTTTCAATGTTGAGGTTGTTGTTGAATTTGATGGTGTTTTTCAATGTTGAGGTTGTTGTTGAATTTGTTGGTGTTTTTCAATGTTGAGGTTGTTGTTGTTTTTCAATGTTGAGATTGTTGTTGAATTTGTTGGTGTTTTTCAATGCTTAGTTTGTTGTTCTTTTTCAATGTTGAGGTTGTTGTTGAATTTGTTGGTGTTTTTCAATGTTGAGGTTGTTGTTGTTTTTCAATTTTGAGGTTGTTGTTGAATTTGTTCGTGTTTTTCAATGTTGAGGTTGTTGTTGTTTTTCATTGTTGAGGTTGTTGTTGAATTTGTTGGTGTTTTTCAATTTCGAGGTTGTTGTTGAATTTGTTGGTGGTTTTCAATGTTGAGGTTGTTGTTGTTTTTCAATGTTGAGGTTGTTGTTGAATTTGTTGGTGTTTTTCAATGTTGAGGTTGTTGTTGTTTTTCAATGCTGAGGTTGTTGTTGAATTTGTTGGTGTTTTTCAATGTTGAGGTTGTTGTTGAATTTTTTGGTGTTTTTCAATGTTGAGGTTGTTGTTGTTTTTCAATGTTGAGGCTGTTGTTGAATTTGTTGGTGTTTTTCAATGTTGAGGTTGTTGTTGTTTTTCAATGTTGAGGTTGTTGTTGAATTTGTTGGTGTTTTTCAATTTCGAGGTTGTTGTTGAATTTGTTTGTGTTTTTCAATGTTGAGGTTGTTGTTGTTTTTCAATGTTGAGGTTATTGTTGAATTTGTTGGTGTTTTTCAATGTTGAGGTTGTTGTTGTTTTTCAATGTTGAGGTTGTTGTTGAATTTGTTGGTGTTTTTCAATGTTGTGTTTGTTGTTGTTTTTCAATGTTGAGGTTGTTGTTGAATTTGTTGGTGTTTTTCAATGTTGAGGTTGTTGTTGTTTTTCAATGTTGAGGTTGTTGTTGAATTTGTTGGTGTTTTTCAATGTTGAGGTTGTTGTTGTTTTTCAATGTTGAGGTTGTTGTTGAATTTGTTTGTGTTTTTCAATGTTGAGGTTGTTGTTGAATTTGTTGGTGTTTTTCAATGATGAGGTTGTTGTTGTTTTTCAATGTTGAGGTTGTTGAATTTGTGGGTGTTTTTCAATCTTGAGTTTGTTGTTGAATTTGTTGGTGTTTTTCAATGTTGAGGTTGTTGTTGAATTTGTTGGTGTTATTAAATGTTGAGGTTGTTGTTGAATTTGCTGGTGTTTTGCAATGTTGAGGTTGTTGTTGTTTTTCAATGTTGAGGTTGTTGTTGAATTTGTTGGTGTTTTTCAATGTTGAGGTTGTTGTTGTTTTTCAATGTTGAGGTTGTTGTTGTATTTGTTGGTGTTTTTCAATTTCGAGGTTGTTGTTGAATTTGTTGGTGTTTTTCAATGTTGAAGTTGTTGTTGAATTTGTTGGTGTTTTTAAATGTTGAGGTTGTTGTTGTTTTTCAATGTTGAGGTTGTTGTTGAATTTGTTGGTGTTTTTCAATGTTGAGGTTGTTGTTGTTTTCAATGCTGAGGTTGTTGTTGAATTTGTTTGTGTTTTTCAATGTTGAGGTTGTTGTTGAATTTGTTGGTGTTTTTCAATGTTGAGGTTGTTGTTGAATTTGTTGGTGTTTTTCAATGTTGAGGTTGTTGTTGTTTTTCAATGTTGAGGTTGTTGTTGAGTTTGTTGGTTTTTTCCAATGTTGAGGTTGTTGTTGAATTTGTTGGTGTTTTTCAATGTTGAGGTTGTTGTTGTTTTTCAATGCTGAGGTTGTTGTTGAATTTGTTGGTGTTTTTCAATGTTGAGGTTGTTGTTGAATTTGTTGGTGTTTTTCAATGTTGAGGTTGATGTTGTTTTTCAATGTTGAGATTGTTGTTGAATTTGTTGGTGTTTTTCAATGTTTAGGTTGTTGTTGTTTTTCAATGTTGAGGTTGTTGTTGAATTTGCTGGTGTTTTTCAATGTTGAGGATGTTGTTGAATTTGTTGTTGTTTTTCAATGTTGAGGTTGTTGTTGTTTTTCAATGTTGAGGTTGTTGTTGAATTTGTTGGTGTTTTTCAATGTTGAGGTTGTTGTTGTTTTTCAATGCTGAGGTTGTTGTTGAATTTGTTGGTGTTTTTCAATGTTGAGGTTGTTGTTGAATTTGTTGGTGTTTTTCAATGTTGAGGTTGATGTTGTTTTTCAATGATGAGGTTGTTGTTGAATTTGTTGGTGTTTTTCAATGTTTAGGTTGTTGTTGTTTTTCAATGTTGAGGTTGTTGTTGAATTTGTTGCTGTTTTTCAATGTTGAGGATGTTGTTGAATTTGTTGCTGTTTTTCAATGTTGAGGTTGTTGTTGTTTTTCAATGTTGAGGTTGTTGTTGAATTTGTTGGTGTTTTTCAATGTTGAGTTTGTTGTTGTTTTTCAATGTTGAGGTTGTTGTTGAATTTGTTGGTGTTTTTCAATGTTGAGGTTGTTGTTGTTTTTCAATGTTGAGGTTGTTGTTGAATTTGTTGGTGTTTTTCAATGTTGAGGTTGTTGTTGTTTTTCAATGTTGAGGTTGTTGTTGAATTTGTTGGTGCTTTTCAATGTTGAGGTTGTTGTTGTTTTTCAATGTTGAGGTTGTTGTTGAATTTATTGGTGTTTTTCAATGTTGAGTTTGTTGTTGAATTTGTTGGTGTTTTTCAATTTCGAGGTTGTTGTTGAATTTGTTAGTGTTTTTCAATGTTGAGGTTGTTGTTGAATTTGATGGTGTTTTTCAATGTTGAGGTTGTTGTTGAATTTGTTGGTGTTTTTCAATGTTGAGGTTGTTGTTGTTTTTCAATGTTGAGATTGTTGTTGAATTTGTTGGTGTTTTTCAATGCTTAGTTTGTTGTTCTTTTTCAATGTTGAGGTTGTTGTTGAATTTGTTGGTGTTTTTCAATGTTGAGGTTGTTGTTGTTTTTCAATTTTGAGGTTGTTGTTGAATTTGTTCGTGTTTTTCAATGTTGAGGTTGTTGTTGTTTTTCATTGTTGAGGTTGTTGTTGAATTTGTTGGTGTTTTTCAATTTCGAGGTTGTTGTTGAATTTGTTGGTGGTTTTCAATGTTGAGGTTGTTGTTGTTTTTCAATGTTGAGGTTGTTGTTGAATTTGTTGGTGTTTTTCAATGTTGAGGTTGTTGTTGTTTTTCAATGCTGAGGTTGTTGTTGAATTTGTTGGTGTTTTTCAATGTTGAGGTTGTTGTTGAATTTGTTGGTGTTTTTCAATGTTGAGGTTGTTGTTGTTTTTCAATGTTGAGGCTGTTGTTGAATTTGTTGGTGTTTTTCAATGTTGAGGTTGTTGTTGTTTTTCAATGTTGAGGTTGTTGTTGAATTTGTTGGTGTTTTTCAATTTCGAGGTTGTTGTTGAATTTGTTTGTGTTTTTCAATGTTGAGGTTGTTGTTGTTTTTCAATGTTGAGGTTATTGTTGAATTTGTTGGTGTTTTTCAATGTTGAGGTTGTTGTTGTTTTTCAATGTTGAGGTTGTTGTTGAATTTGTTGGTGTTTTTCAATGTTGAGGTTGTTGTTGTTTTTCAATGTTGAGGTTGTTGTTGAATTTGTTGGTGTTTTTCAATGTTGAGGTTGTTGTTGTTTTTCAATGTTCAGGTTGTTGTTGAATTTGTTGGTGTTTTTCAATGTTGAGGTTGTTGTTGAATTTGTTGGTGTTTTTCAATGATGAGGTTGTTGTTGTTTTTCAATGTTGAGGTTGTTGAATTTGTGGGTGTTTTTCAATCTTGAGTTTGTTGTTGAATTTGTTGGTGTTTTTCAATGTTGAGGTTGTTGTTGAATTTGTTGGTGTTATTAAATGTTGAGGTTGTTGTTGAATTTGCTGGTGTTTTGCAATGTTGAGGTTGTTGTTGTTTTTCAATGTTGAGGTTGTTGTTGAATTTGTTGGTGTTTTTCAATGTTGAGGTTGTTGTTGTTTTTCAATGTTGAGGTTGTTGTTGTATTTGTTGGTGTTTTTCAATTTCGAGGTTGTTGTTGAATTTGTTGGTGTTTTTCAATGTTGAAGTTGTTGTTGAATTTGTTGGTGTTTTTAAATGTTGAGGTTGTTGTTGTTTTTCAATGTTGAGGTTGTTGTTGAATTTGTTGGTGTTTTTCAATGTTGAGGTTGTTGTTGTTTTCAATGCTGAGGTTGTTGTTGAATTTGTTTGTGTTTTTCAATGTTGAGGTTGTTGTTGAATTTGTTGGTGTTTTTCAATGTTGAGGTTGTTGTTGAATTTGTTGGTGTTTTTCAATGTTGAGGTTGTTGTTGTTTTTCAATGTTGAGGTTGTTGTTGAGTTTGTTGGTTTTTTCCAATGTTGAGGTTGTTGTTGAATTTGTTGGTGTTTTTCAATGTTGAGGTTGTTGTTGTTTTTCAATGCTGAGGTTGTTGTTGAATTTGTTGGTGTTTTTCAATGTTGAGGTTGTTGTTGAATTTGTTGGTGTTTTTCAATGTTGAGGTTGATGTTGTTTTTCAATGTTGAGATTGTTGTTGAATTTGTTGGTGTTTTTCAATGTTTAGGTTGTTGTTGTTTTTCAATGTTGAGGTTGTTGTTGAATTTGCTGGTGTTTTTCAATGTTGAGGATGTTGTTGAATTTGTTGTTGTTTTTCAATGTTGAGGTTGTTGTTGTTTTTCAATGTTGAGGTTGTTGTTGAATTTGTTGGTGTTTTTCAATGTTGAGTTTGTTGTTGTTTTTCAATGTTGAGGTTGTTGTTGAATTTGTTGGTGTTTTTCAATGTTGAGGTTGTTGTTGTTTTTCAATGTTGAGGTTGTTGTTGAATTTGTTGGTGTTTTTCAATGTTGAGGTTGTTGTTGTTTTTCAATGTTGAGGTTGTTGTTGAATTTGTTGGTGCTTTTCAATGTTGAGGTTGTTGTTGTTTTTCAATGTTGAGGTTGTTGTTGAATTTATTGGTGTTTCTCAATGTTGAGTTTGTTGTTGAATTTGTTGGTGTTTTTCAATTTCGAGGTTGTTGTTGAATTTGTTAGTGTTTTTCAATGTTGAGGTTGTTGTTGAATTTGTTGGTGTTTTTCAATGTTGATGTTGTTGTTGAATTTGTTGGTGTTTTTCAATGTTGAGGTTGTTGTTGTTTTTCAATGTTGAGGTTGTTGTTGAATTTGTTGGTGTTTTTCAATGCTTAGTTTGTTGTTCTTTTTCAATGTTGAAGTTGTTGTTGAATTTGTTGGTGTTTTTCAATGTTGAGGTTGTTGTTGTTTTTCAATTTTGAGGTTGTTGTTGAATTTGTTGGTGTTTTTCAATGTTGAGGTTGTTGTTGTTTTTCAATGTTGAGGTTGTTGTTGAATTTGTTGGTGTTTTTCAATTTCGAGGTTGTTGTTGAATTTGTTGGTGTTTTTCAATGTTGAAGTTGTTGTTGAATTTGTTGGTGTTTTTCAATGTTGAGGTTGTTGTTGTTTTTCAATGTTGAGGTTGTTGTTGAATTTTTTGGTGTTTTTCAATGTTGAGGTTGTTGTTGTTTTTCAATGCTGAGGTTGTTGTTGAATTTGTTGGTGTTTTTCAATGTTGAGGTTGTTGTTGAATTTGTTGGTGTTTTTCAATGTTGAGGTTGTTGTTGTTTTTCAATGTTGAGGTTGTTGTTGAATTTGTTGGTGTTTTTCAATTTCGAGGTTGTTGTTGAATTTGTTTGTGTTTTTCAATGTTGAGGTTGTTGTTGTTTTTCAATGTTGAGGTTATTGTTGAATTTGTTGGTGTTTTTCAATGTTGAGGATGTTGTTGTTTTTCAATGTTGAGGTTGTTGTTGAATTTGTTGGTGTTTTTCAATGTTGAGTTTGTTGTTGTTTTTCAATGTTGAGGTTGTTGTTGAATTTGTTGGTGTTTTTCAATGTTGAGGTTGTTGTTGTTTTTCAATGTTGAGGTTGTTGTTGAATTTGTTGGTGTTTTTCAATGTTGAGGTTGTTGTTGTTTTTCAATGTTGAGGTTGTTGTTGAATTTGTTGGTGTTTTTCAATGTTGAGGTTGTTGTTGAATTTGTTGGTGTTTTTCAATGATGAGGTTGTTGTTGTTTTTCAATGTTGAGGTTGTTGAATTTGTGGGTGTTTTTCAATCTTGAGTTTGTTGTTGAATTTGTTGGTGTTTTTCAATGTTGAGGTTGTTGTTGTTTTTCAATGTTGAGGTTGTTGTTGAATTTGTTGGTGTTTTTCAATGTTGAGGTTGTTGTTGAATTTGTTGGTGTTTTTCAATGATGAGGTTGTTGTTGTTTTTCAATGTTGAGGTTGTTGAATTTGTGGGTGTTTTTCAATCTTGAGTTTGTTGTTGAATTTGTTGGTGTTTTTCAATGTTGAGGTTGTTGTTGAATTTGTTGGTGTTATTAAATGTTGAGGTTGTTGTTGAATTTGCTGGTGTTTTGCAATGTTGAGGTTGTTGTTGTTTTTCAATGTTGAGGTTGTTGTTGAATTTGTTGGTGTTTTTCAATGTTGAGGTTGTTGTTGTTTTTCAATGTTGAGGTTGTTGTTGTATTTGTTGGTGTTTTTCAATTTCGAGGTTGTTGTTGAATTTGTTGGTGTTTTTCAATGTTGAAGTTGTTGTTGAATTTGTTGGTGTTTTTAAATGTTGAGGTTGTTGTTGTTTTTCAATGTTGAGGTTGTTGTTGAATTTGTTGGTGTTTTTCAATGTTGAGGTTGTTGTTGTTTTCAATGCTGAGGTTGTTGTTGAATTTGTTTGTGTTTTTCAATGTTGAGGTTGTTGTTGAATTTGTTGGTGTTTTTCAATGTTGAGGTTGTTGTTGAATTTGTTGGTGTTTTTCAATGTTGAGGTTGTTGTTGTTTTTCAATGTTGAGGTTGTTGTTGAGTTTGTTGGTTTTTTCCAATGTTGAGGTTGTTGTTGAATTTGTTGGTGTTTTTCAATGTTGAGGTTGTTGTTGTTTTTCAATGCTGAGGTTGTTGTTGAATTTGTTGGTGTTTTTCAATGTTGAGGTTGTTGTTGAATTTGTTGGTGTTTTTCAATGTTGAGGTTGATGTTGTTTTTCAATGTTGAGGTTGTTGTTGAATTTGTTGGTGTTTTTCAATGTTTAGGTTGTTGTTGTTTTTCAATGTTGAGGTTGTTGTTGAATTTGCTGGTGTTTTTCAATGTTGAGGATGTTGTTGAATTTGTTGTTGTTTTTCAATGTTGAGGTTGTTGTTGTTTTTCAATGTTGAGGTTGTTGTTGAATTTGTTGGTGTTTTTCAATGTTGAGTTTGTTGTTGTTTTTCAATGTTGAGGTTGTTGTTGAATTTGTTGGTGTTTTTCAATGTTGAGGTTGTTGTTGCTTTTCAATGTTGAGGTTGTTGTTGAATTTGTTGGTGTTTTTCAATGTTGAGGTTGTTGTTGTTTTTCAATGTTGAGGTTGTTGTTGAATTTGTTGGTGCTTTTCAATGTTGAGGTTGTTGTTGTTTTTCAATGTTGAGGTTGTTGTTGAATTTATTGGTCTTTCTCAATGTTGAGTTTGTTGTTGAATTTGTTGGTGTTTTTCAATTTCGAGGTTGTTGTTGAATTTGTTAGTGTTTTTCAATGTTGAGGTTGTTGTTGAATTTGTTGGTGTTTTTCAATGTTGAGGTTGTTGTTGAATTTGTTGGTGTTTTTCAATGTTGAGGTTGTTGTTGTTTTTCAATGTTGAGGCTGTTGTTGAATTTGTTGGTGTTTTTCAATGCTTAGTTTGTTGTTCTTTTTCAATGTTGAAGTTGTTGTTGAATTTGTTGGTGTTTTTCAATGTTGAGGTTGTTGTTGTTTTTCAATTTTGAGGTTGTTGTTGAATTTGTTGGTGTTTTTCAATGTTGAGGTTGTTGTTGTTTTTCAATGTTGAGGTTGTTGTTGAATTTGTTGGTGTTTTTCAATTTCGAGGTTGATGTTGAATTTGTTGGTGTTTTTCAATGTTGAAGTTGTTGTTGAATTTGTTGGTGTTTTTCAATGTTGAGGTTGTTGTTGTTTTTCAATGTTGAGGTTGTTGTTGAATTTTTTGGTGTTTTTCAATGTTGAGGTTGTTGTTGTTTTTCAATGCTGAGGTTGTTGTTGAATTTGTTGGTGTTTTTCAATGTTGAGGTTGTTGTTGAATTTGTTGGTGTTTTTCAATGTTGAGGTTGTTGTTGTTTTTCAATGTTGAGGTTGTTGTTGAATTTGTTGGTGTTTTTCAATGTTTAGTTTGTTGTTGTTTTTCAATGTTGAGGTTGATGTTGAATTTGTTGGTGTTTTTCAATGTTGAGGTTGTTGTTGTTTTTCAATGTTGAGGTTGTTGTTGAATTTGTTGGTGTTTTTCAATGTTGAGGTTGTTGGTGTTTTTCAATGTTGAGGTTGTTGTTGAATTTGTTGGTGTTGTTGAATTTGTTGGTTTTTTTCAATGTTGAGGTTGTTGTTGAATTTGTTGGTGTTTTTCAATGTTGAGGTTGTTGTTGTTTTTCAATGTTGAGGTTGTTGTTGAGTTTGTTGGTGTTTTCCAATGTTTAGGTTGTTGTTGAATTTGTTGGTGTTTTTCAATGTTGAGGTTGTTGTTGTTTTTCAATGCTGAGGTTGTTGTTGAATTTGTTGGTGTTTTTCAATGTTGAGGTTGTTGTTGAATTTGTTGGTGTTTTTCAATGTTGAGGTTGATGTTGTTTTTCAATGTTGAGGTTGTTGTTGAATTTGTTGGTGTTTTTCAATGTTTAGGTTGTTGTTGTTTTTCAATGTTGAGGTTGTTGTTGAATTTGTTGCTGTTTTTCAATGTTGAGGATGTTGTTGAATTTGTTGGTGTTTTTCAATGTTGAGGTTGTTGTTGTTTTTCAATGTTGAGGTTGTTGTTGAATTTGTTGGTGTTTTTCAATGTTGAGTTTGTTGTTGTTTTTCAATGTTGAGGTTGTTGTTGAATTTGTTGGTGTTTTTCAATGTTGAGGTTGTTGTTGTTTTTCAATGTTGAGGTTGTTGTTGAATTTGTTGGTGTTTTTCAATGTTGAGGTTGTTGTTGTTTTTCAATGTTGAGGTTGTTGTTGAATTTGTTGGTGCTTTTCAATGTTGAGGTTGTTGTTGTTTTTCAATGTTGAGGTTGTTGAATTTATTGGTGTTTTTCAATGTTGAGTTTGTTGTTGAATTTGTTGGTGTTTTTCAATTTCGAGGTTGTTGTTGAATTTGTTAGTGTTTTTCAATGTTGAGGTTGTTGTTGAATTTGATGGTGTTTTTCAATGTTGAGGTTGTTGTTGAATTTGTTGGTGTTTTTCAATGTTGAGGTTGTTGTTGTTTTTCAATGTTGAGGTTGTTGTTGAATTTGTTGGTGTTTTTCAATGCTTAGTTTGTTGTTCTTTTTCAATGTTGAGGTTGTTGTTGAATTTGTTGGTGTTTTTCAATGTTGAGGTTGTTGTTGTTTTTCAATTTTGAGGTTGTTGTTGAATTTGTTCGTGTTTTTCAATGTTGAGGTTGTTGTTGTTTTTCAATGTTGAGGTTGTTGTTGAATTTGTTGGTGTTTTTCAATTTCGAGGTTGTTGTTGAATTTGTTGGTGGTTTTCAATGTTGAGGTTGTTGTTGTTTTTCAATGTTGAGGTTGTTGTTGAATTTGTTGGTGTTTTTCAATGTTGAGGTTGTTGTTGTTTTTCAATGCTGAGGTTGTTGTTGAATTTGTTGGTGTTTTTCAATGTTGAGGTTGTTGTTGAATTTGTTGGTGTTTTTCAATGTTGAGGTTGTTGTTGTTTTTCAATGTTGAGGCTGTTGTTGAATTTGTTGGTGTTTTTCAATGTTGAGGTTGTTGTTGTTTTTCAATGTTGAGGTTGTTGTTGAATTTGTTGGTGTTTTTCAATTTCGAGGTTGTTGTTGAATTTGTTTGTGTTTTTCAATGTTGAGGTTGTTGTTGTTTTTCAATGTTGAGGTTATTGTTGAATTTGTTGGTGTTTTTCAATGTTGAGGTTGTTGTTGTTTTTCAATGTTGAGGTTGTTGTTGAATTTGTTGGTGTTTTTCAATGTTGTGTTTGTTGTTGTTTTTCAATGTTGAGGTTGTTGTTGAATTTGTTGGTGTTTTTCAATGTTGAGGTTGTTGTTGTTTTTCAATGTTGAGGTTGTTGTTGAATTTGTTGGTGTTTTTCAATGTTGAGGTTGTTGTTGTTTTTCAATGTTGAGGTTGTTGTTGAATTTGTTGGTGTTTTTCAATGTTGAGGTTGTTGTTGAATTTGTTGGTGTTTTTCAATGATGAGGTTGTTGTTGTTTTTCAATGTTGAGGTTGTTGAATTTGTGGGTGTTTTTCAATCTTGAGTTTGTTGTTGAATTTGTTGGTGTTTTTCAATGTTGAGGTTGTTGTTGAATTTGTTGGTGTTATTAAATGTTGTGGTTGTTGTTGAATTTGCTGGTGTTTTGCAATGTTGAGGTTGTTGTTGTTTTTCAATGTTGAGGTTGTTGTTGAATTTGTTGGTGTTTTTCAATGTTGAGGTTGTTGTTGTTTTTCAATGTTGAGGTTGTTGTTGTATTTGTTGGTGTTTTTCAATTTCGAGGTTGTGGTTGAATTTGTTGGTGTTTTTCAATGTTGAAGTTGTTGTTGAATTTGTTGGTGTTTTTAAATGTTGAGGTTGTTGTTGTTTTTCAATGTTGAGGTTGTTGTTGAATTTGTTGGTGTTTTTCAATGTTGAGGTTGTTGTTGTTTTCAATGCTGAGGTTGTTGTTGAATTTGTTTGTGTTTTTCAATGTTGAGGTTGTTGTTGAATTTGTTGGTGTTTTTCAATGTTGAGGTTGTTGTTGAATTTGTTGGTGTTTTTCAATGTTGAGGTTGTTGTTGTTTTTCAATGTTGAGGTTGTTGTTGAATTTGTTGGTGTTTTTCAATTTCGAGGTTGATGTTGAATTTGTTGGTGTTTTTCAATGTTGAAGTTGTTGTTGAATTTGTTGGTGTTTTTCAATGTTGAGGTTGTTGTTGTTTTTCAATGTTGAGGTTGTTGTTGAATTTTTTGGTGTTTTTCAATGTTGAGGTTGTTGTTGTTTTTCAATGCTGAGGTTGTTGTTGAATTTGTTGGTGTTTTTCAATGTTGAGGTTGTTGTTGAATTTGTTGGTGCTTTTCAATGTTGAGGTTGTTGTTGTTTTTCAATGTTGAGGTTGTTGTTGAATTTGTTGGTGTTTTTCAATGTTTAGTTTGTTGTTGTTTTTCAATGTTGAGGTTGATGTTGAATTTGTTGGTGTTTTTCAATGTTGAGGTTGTTGTTGTTTTTCAATGTTGAGGTTGTTGTTGAATTTGTTGGTGTTTTTCAATGTTGAGGTTGTTGGTGTTTTTCAATGTTGAGGTTGTTGTTGAATTTGTTGGTGTTGTTGAATTTGTTGGTTTTTTTCAATGTTGAGGTTGTTGTTGAATTTGTTGGTGTTTTTCAATGTTGAGGTTGTTGTTGTTTTTCAATGTTGAGGTTGTTGTTGAGTTTGTTGGTGTTTTCCAATGTTTAGGTTGTTGTTGAATTTGTTGGTGTTTTTCAATGTTGAGGTTGTTGTTGTTTTTCAATGCTGAGGTTGTTGTTGAATTTGTTGGTGTTTTTCAATGTTGAGGTTGTTGTTGAATTTGTTGGTGTTTTTCAATGTTGAGGTTGATGTTGTTTTTCAATGTTGAGGTTGTTGTTGAATTTGTTGGTGTTTTTCAATGTTTAGGTTGTTGTTGTTTTTCAATGTTGAGGTTGTTGTTGAATTTGTTGCTGTTTTTCAATGTTGAGGATGTTGTTGAATTTGTTGGTGTTTTTCAATGTTGAGGTTGTTGTTGTTTTTCAATGTTGAGGTTGTTGTTGAATTTGTTGGTGTTTTTCAATGTTGAGTTTGTTGTTGTTTTTCAATGTTGAGGTTGTTGTTGAATTTGTTGGTGTTTTTCAATGTTGAGGTTGTTGTTGTTTTTCAATGTTGAGGTTGTTGTTGAATTTGTTGGTGTTTTTCAATGTTGAGGTTGTTGTTGTTTTTCAATGTTGAGGTTGTTGTTGAATTTGTTGGTGCTTTTCAATGTTGAGGTTGTTGTTGTTTTTCAATGTTGAGGTTGTTGAATTTATTGGTGTTTTTCAATGTTGAGTTTGTTGTTGAATTTGTTGGTGTTTTTCAATTTCGAGGTTGTTGTTGAATTTGTTAGTGTTTTTCAATGTTGAGGTTGTTGTTGAATTTGATGGTGTTTTTCAATGTTGAGGTTGTTGTTGAATTTGTTGGTGTTTTTCAATGTTGAGGTTGTTGTTGTTTTTCAATGTTGAGGTTGTTGTTGAATTTGTTGGTGTTTTTCAATGCTTAGTTTGTTGTTCTTTTTCAATGTTGAGGTTGTTGTTGAATTTGTTGGTGTTTTTCAATGTTGAGGTTGTTGTTGTTTTTCAATTTTGAGGTTGTTGTTGAATTTGTTCGTGTTTTTCAATGTTGAGGTTGTTGTTGTTTTTCAATGTTGAGGTTGTTGTTGAATTTGTTGGTGTTTTTCAATTTCGAGGTTGTTGTTGAATTTGTTGGTGGTTTTCAATGTTGAGGTTGTTGTTGTTTTTCAATGTTGAGGTTGTTGTTGAATTTGTTGGTGTTTTTCAATGTTGAGGTTGTTGTTGTTTTTCAATGCTGAGGTTGTTGTTGAATTTGTTGGTGTTTTTCAATGTTGAGGTTGTTGTTGAATTTGTTGGTGTTTTTCAATGTTGAGGTTGTTGTTGTTTTTCAATGTTGAGGCTGTTGTTGAATTTGTTGGTGTTTTTCAATGTTGAGGTTGTTGTTGTTTTTCAATGTTGAGGTTGTTGTTGAATTTGTTGGTGTTTTTCAATTTCGAGGTTGTTGTTGAATTTGTTTGTGTTTTTCAATGTTGAGGTTGTTGTTGTTTTTCAATGTTGAGGTTATTGTTGAATTTGTTGGTGTTTTTCAATGTTGAGGTTGTTGTTGTTTTTCAATGTTGAGGTTGTTGTTGAATTTGTTGGTGTTTTTCAATGTTGTGTTTGTTGTTGTTTTTCAATGTTGAGGTTGTTGTTGAATTTGTTGGTGTTTTTCAATGTTGAGGTTGTTGTTGTTTTTCAATGTTGAGGTTGTTGTTGAATTTGTTGGTGTTTTTCAATGTTGAGGTTGTTGTTGTTTTTCAATGTTGAGGTTGTTGTTGAATTTGTTGGTGTTTTTCAATGTTGAGGTTGTTGTTGAATTTGTTGGTGTTTTTCAATGATGAGGTTGTTGTTGTTTTTCAATGTTGAGGTTGTTGAATTTGTGGGTGTTTTTCAATCTTGAGTTTGTTGTTGAATTTGTTGGTGTTTTTCAATGTTGAGGTTGTTGTTGAATTTGTTGGTGTTATTAAATGTTGAGGTTGTTGTTGAATTTGCTGGTGTTTTGCAATGTTGAGGTTGTTGTTGTTTTTCAATGTTGAGGTTGTTGTTGAATTTGTTGGTGTTTTTCAATGTTGAGGTTGTTGTTGTTTTTCAATGTTGAGGTTGTTGTTGTATTTGTTGGTGTTTTTCAATTTCGAGGTTGTTGTTGAATTTGTTGGTGTTTTTCAATGTTGAAGTTGTTGTTGAATTTGTTGGTGTTTTTAAATGTTGAGGTTGTTGTTGTTTTTCAATGTTGAGGTTGTTGTTGAATTTGTTGGTGTTTTTCAATGTTGAGGTTGTTGTTGTTTTCAATGCTGAGGTTGTTGTTGAATTTGTTTGTGTTTTTCAATGTTGAGGTTGTTGTTGAATTTGTTGGTGTTTTTCAATGTTGAGGTTGTTGTTGAATTTGTTGGTGTTTTTCAATGTTGAGGTTGTTGTTGTTTTTCAATGTTGAGGTTGTTGTTGAGTTTGTTGGTTTTTTCCAATGTTGAGGTTGTTGTTGAATTTGTTGGTGTTTTTCAATGTTGAGGTTGTTGTTGTTTTTCAATGCTGAGGTTGTTGTTGAATTTGTTGGTGTTTTTCAATGTTGAGGTTGTTGTTGAATTTGTTGGTGTTTTTCAATGTTGAGGTTGATGTTGTTTTTCAATGTTGAGGTTGTTGTTGAATTTGTTGGTGTTTTTCAATGTTTAGGTTGTTGTTGTTTTTCAATGTTGAGGTTATTGTTGAATTTGCTGGTGTTTTTCAATGTTGAGGATGTTGTTGAATTTGTTGTTGTTTTTCAATGTTGAGGTTGTTGTTGTTTTTCAATGTTGAGGTTGTTGTTGAATTTGTTGGTGTTTTTCAATGTTGAGTTTGTTGTTGTTTTTCAATGTTGAGGTTGTTGTTGAATTTGTTGGTGTTTTTCAATGTTGAGGTTGTTGTTGTTTTTCAATGTTGAGGTTGTTGTTGAATTTGTTGGTGTTTTTCAATGTTGAGGTTGTTGTTGTTTTTCAATGTTGAGGTTGTTGTTGAATTTGTTGGTGCTTTTCAATGTTGAGGTTGTTGTTGTTTTTCAATGTTGAGGTTGTTGTTGAATTTATTGGTGTTTCTCAATGTTGAGTTTGTTGTTGAATTTGTTGGTGTTTTTCAATTTCGAGGTTGTTGTTGAATTTGTTAGTGTTTTTCAATGTTGAGGTTGTTGTTGAATTTGTTGGTGTTTTTCAATGTTGATGTTGTTGTTGAATTTGTTGGTGTTTTTCAATGTTGAGGTTGTTGTTGTTTTTCAATGTTGAGGTTGTTGTTGAATTTGTTGGTGTTTTTCAATGCTTAGTTTGTTGTTCTTTTTCAATGTTGAAGTTGTTGTTGAATTTGTTGGTGTTTTTCAATGTTGAGGTTGTTGTTGTTTTTCAATTTTGAGGTTGTTGTTGAATTTGTTGGTGTTTTTCAATGTTGAGGTTGTTGTTGTTTTTCAATGTTGAGGTTGTTGTTGAATTTGTTGGTGTTTTTCAATTTCGAGGTTGTTGTTGAATTTGTTGGTGTTTTTCAATGTTGAAGTTGTTGTTGAATTTGTTGGTGTTTTTCAATGTTGAGGTTGTTGTTGTTTTTCAATGTTGAGGTTGTTGTTGAATTTTTTGGTGTTTTTCAATGTTGAGGTTGTTGTTGTTTTTCAATGCTGAGGTTGTTGTTGAATTTGTTGGTGTTTTTCAATGTTGAGGTTGTTGTTGAATTTGTTGGTGTTTTTCAATGTTGAGGTTGTTGTTGTTTTTCAATGTTGAGGTTGTTGTTGAATTTGTTGGTGTTTTTCAATTTCGAGGTTGTTGTTGAATTTGTTTGCGTTTTTCAATGTTGAGGTTGTTGTTGTTTTTCAATGTTGAGGTTATTGTTGAATTTGTTGGTGTTTTTCAATGTTGAGGTTGTTGTTGTTTTTCAATGTTGAGGTTGTTGTTGAATTTGTTGGTGTTTTTCAATGTTGTGTTTGTTGTTGTTTTTCAATGTTGAGGTTGTTGTTGAATTTGTTGGTGTTTTTCAATGTTGAGGTTGTTGTTGTTTTTCAATGTTGAGGTTGTTGTTGAATTTGTTGGTGTTTTTCAATGTTGAGGTTGTTGTTGTTTTTCAATGTTGAGGTTGTTGTTGAATTTGTTGGTGTTTTTCAATGTTGAGGTTGTTGTTGAATTTGTTGGTGTTTTTCAATGATGAGGTTGTTGTTGTTTTTCAATGTTGAGGTTGTTGAATTTGTGGGTGTTTTTCAATCTTGAGTTTGTTGTTGAATTTGTTGGTGTTTTTCAATGTTGAGGTTGTTGTTGAATTTGTTGGTGTTATTAAATGTTGAGGTTGTTGTTGAATTTGCTGGTGTTTTGCAATGTTGAGGTTGTTGTTGTTTTTCAATGTTGAGGTTGTTGTTGAATTTGTTGGTGTTTTTCAATGTTGAGGTTGTTGTTGTTTTTCAATGTTGAGGTTGTTGTTGTATTTGTTGGTGTTTTTCAATTTCGAGGTTGTGGTTGAATTTGTTGGTGTTTTTCAATGTTGAAGTTGTTGTTGAATTTGTTGGTGTTTTTAAATGTTGAGGTTGTTGTTGTTTTTCAATGTTGAGGTTGTTGTTGAATTTGTTGGTGTTTTTCAATGTTGAGGTTGTTGTTGTTTTCAATGCTGAGGTTGTTGTTGAATTTGTTTGTGTTTTTCAATGTTGAGGTTGTTGTTGAATTTGTTGGTGTTTTTCAATGTTGAGGTTGTTGTTGAATTTGTTGGTGTTTTTCAATGTTGAGGTTGTTGTTGTTTTTCAATGTTGAGGTTGTTGTTGAATTTGTTGGTGTTTTTCAATTTCGAGGTTGATGTTGAATTTGTTGGTGTTTTTCAATGTTGAAGTTGTTGTTGAATTTGTTGGTGTTTTTCAATGTTGAGGTTGTTGTTGTTTTTCAATGTTGAGGTTGTTGTTGAATTTTTTGGTGTTTTTCAATGTTGAGGTTGTTGTTGTTTTTCAATGCTGAGGTTGTTGTTGAATTTGTTGGTGTTTTTCAATGTTGAGGTTGTTGTTGAATTTGTTGGTGCTTTTCAATGTTGAGGTTGTTGTTGTTTTTCAATGTTGAGGTTGTTGTTGAATTTGTTGGTGTTTTTCAATGTTTAGTTTGTTGTTGTTTTTCAATGTTGAGGTTGATGTTGAATTTGTTGGTGTTTTTCAATGTTGAGGTTGTTGTTGTTTTTCAATGTTGAGGTTGTTGTTGAATTTGTTGGTGTTTTTCAATGTTGAGGTTGTTGGTGTTTTTCAATGTTGAGGTTGTTGTTGAATTTGTTGGTGTTGTTGAATTTGTTGGTTTTTTTCAATGTTGAGGTTGTTGTTGAATTTGTTGGTGTTTTTCAATGTTGAGGTTGTTGTTGTTTTTCAATGTTGAGGTTGTTGTTGAGTTTGTTGGTGTTTTCCAATGTTTAGGTTGTTGTTGAATTTGTTGGTGTTTTTCAATGTTGAGGTTGTTGTTGTTTTTCAATGCTGAGGTTGTTGTTGAATTTGTTGGTGTTTTTCAATGTTGAGGTTGTTGTTGAATTTGTTGGTGTTTTTCAATGTTGAGGTTGATGTTGTTTTTCAATGTTGAGGTTGTTGTTGAATTTGTTGGTGTTTTTCAATGTTTAGGTTGTTGTTGTTTTTCAATGTTGAGGTTGTTGTTGAATTTGTTGCTGTTTTTCAATGTTGAGGATGTTGTTGAATTTGTTGGTGTTTTTCAATGTTGAGGTTGTTGTTGTTTTTCAATGTTGAGGTTGTTGTTGAATTTGTTGGTGTTTTTCAATGTTGAGTTTGTTGTTGTTTTTCAATGTTGAGGTTGTTGTTGAATTTGTTGGTGTTTTTCAATGTTGAGGTTGTTGTTGTTTTTCAATGTTGAGGTTGTTGTTGAATTTGTTGGTGTTTTTCAATGTTGAGGTTGTTGTTGTTTTTCAATGTTGAGGTTGTTGTTGAATTTGTTGGTGCTTTTCAATGTTGAGGTTGTTGTTGTTTTTCAATGTTGAGGTTGTTGAATTTATTGGTGTTTTTCAATGTTGAGTTTGTTGTTGAATTTGTTGGTGTTTTTCAATTTCGAGGTTGTTGTTGAATTTGTTAGTGTTTTTCAATGTTGAGGTTGTTGTTGAATTTGATGGTGTTTTTCAATGTTGAGGTTGTTGTTGAATTTGTTGGTGTTTTTCAATGTTGAGGTTGTTGTTGTTTTTCAATGTTGAGGTTGTTGTTGAATTTGTTGGTGTTTTTCAATGCTTAGTTTGTTGTTCTTTTTCAATGTTGAGGTTGTTGTTGAATTTGTTGGTGTTTTTCAATGTTGAGGTTGTTGTTGTTTTTCAATTTTGAGGTTGTTGTTGAATTTGTTCGTGTTTTTCAATGTTGAGGTTGTTGTTGTTTTTCAATGTTGAGGTTGTTGTTGAATTTGTTGGTGTTTTTCAATTTCGAGGTTGTTGTTGAATTTGTTGGTGGTTTTCAATGTTGAGGTTGTTGTTGTTTTTCAATGTTGAGGTTGTTGTTGAATTTGTTGGTGTTTTTCAATGTTGAGGTTGTTGTTGTTTTTCAATGCTGAGGTTGTTGTTGAATTTGTTGGTGTTTTTCAATGTTGAGGTTGTTGTTGAATTTGTTGGTGTTTTTCAATGTTGAGGTTGTTGTTGTTTTTCAATGTTGAGGCTGTTGTTGAATTTGTTGGTGTTTTTCAATGTTGAGGTCGTTGTTGTTTTTCAATGTTGAGGTTGTTGTTGAATTTGTTGGTGTTTTTCAATTTCGAGGTTGTTGTTGAATTTGTTTGTGTTTTTCAATGTTGAGGTTGTTGTTGTTTTTCAATGTTGAGGTTATTGTTGAATTTGTTGGTGTTTTTCAATGTTGAGGTTGTTGTTGTTTTTCAATGTTGAGGTTGTTGTTGAATTTGTTGGTGTTTTTCAATGTTGTGTTTGTTGTTGTTTTTCAATGTTGAGGTTGTTGTTGAATTTGTTGGTGTTTTTCAATGTTGAGGTTGTTGTTGTTTTTCAATGTTGAGGTTGTTGTTGAATTTGTTGGTGTTTTTCAATGTTGAGGTTGTTGTTGTTTTTCAATGTTGAGGTTGTTGTTGAATTTGTTGGTGTTTTTCAATGTTGAGGTTGTTGTTGAATTTGTTGGTGTTTTTCAATGATGAGGTTGTTGTTGTTTTTCAATGTTGAGGTTGTTGAATTTGTGGGTGTTTTTCAATCTTGAGTTTGTTGTTGAATTTGTTGGTGTTTTTCAATGTTGAGGTTGTTGTTGAATTTGTTGGTGTTATTAAATGTTGAGGTTGTTGTTGAATTTGCTGGTGTTTTGCAATGTTGAGGTTGTTGTTGTTTTTCAATGTTGAGGTTGTTGTTGAATTTGTTGGTGTTTTTCAATGTTGAGGTTGTTGTTGTTTTTCAATGTTGAGGTTGTTGTTGTATTTGTTGGTGTTTTTCAATTTCGAGGTTGTTGTTGAATTTGTTGGTGTTTTTCAATGTTGAAGTTGTTGTTGAATTTGTTGGTGTTTTTAAATGTTGAGGTTGTTGTTGTTTTTCAATGTTGAGGTTGTTGTTGAATTTGTTGGTGTTTTTCAATGTTGAGGTTGTTGTTGTTTTCAATGCTGAGGTTGTTGTTGAATTTGTTTGTGTTTTTCAATGTTGAGGTTGTTGTTGAATTTGTTGGTGTTTTTCAATGTTGAGGTTGTTGTTGAATTTGTTGGTGTTTTTCAATGTTGAGGTTGTTGTTGTTTTTCAATGTTGAGGTTGTTGTTGAGTTTGTTGGTTTTTTCCAATGTTGAGGTTGTTGTTGAATTTGTTGGTGTTTTTCAATGTTGAGGTTGTTGTTGTTTTTCAATGCTGAGGTTGTTGTTGAATTTGTTGGTGTTTTTCAATGTTGAGGTTGTTGTTGAATTTGTTGGTGTTTTTCAATGTTGAGGTTGATGTTGTTTTTCAATGTTGAGGTTGTTGTTGAATTTGTTGGTGTTTTTCAATGTTTAGGTTGTTGTTGTTTTTCAATGTTGAGGTTATTGTTGAATTTGCTGGTGTTTTTCAATGTTGAGGATGTTGTTGAATTTGTTGTTGTTTTTCAATGTTGAGGTTGTTGTTGTTTTTCAATGTTGAGGTTGTTGTTGAATTTGTTGGTGTTTTTCAATGTTGAGTTTGTTGTTGTTTTTCAATGTTGAGGTTGTTGTTGAATTTGTTGGTGTTTTTCAATGTTGAGGTTGTTGTTGTTTTTCAATGTTGAGGTTGTTGTTGAATTTGTTGGTGTTTTTCAATGTTGAGGTTGTTGTTGTTTTTCAATGTTGAGGTTGTTGTTGAATTTGTTGGTGCTTTTCAATGTTGAGGTTGTTGTTGTTTTTCAATGTTGAGGTTGTTGTTGAATTTATTGGTGTTTCTCAATGTTGAGTTTGTTGTTGAATTTGTTGGTGTTTTTCAATTTCGAGGTTGTTGTTGAATTTGTTAGTGTTTTTCAATGTTGAGGTTGTTGTTGAATTTGTTGGTGTTTTTCAATGTTGATGTTGTTGTTGAATTTGTTGGTGTTTTTCAATGTTGAGGTTGTTGTTGTTTTTCAATGTTGAGGTTGTTGTTGAATTTGTTGGTGTTTTTCAATGCTTAGTTTGTTGTTCTTTTTCAATGTTGAAGTTGTTGTTGAATTTGTTGGTGTTTTTCAATGTTGAGGTTGTTGTTGTTTTTCAATTTTGAGGTTGTTGTTGAATTTGTTGGTGTTTTTCAATGTTGAGGTTGTTGTTGTTTTTCAATGTTGAGGTTGTTGTTGAATTTGTTGGTGTTTTTCAATTTCGAGGTTGTTGTTGAATTTGTTGGTGTTTTTCAATGTTGAAGTTGTTGTTGAATTTGTTGGTGTTTTTCAATGTTGAGGTTGTTGTTGTTTTTCAATGTTGAGGTTGTTGTTGAATTTTTTGGTGTTTTTCAATGTTGAGGTTGTTGTTGTTTTTCAATGCTGAGGTTGTTGTTGAATTTGTTGGTGTTTTTCAATGTTGAGGTTGTTGTTGAATTTGTTGGTGTTTTTCAATGTTGAGGTTGTTGTTGTTTTTCAATGTTGAGGTTGTTGTTGAATTTGTTGGTGTTTTTCAATTTCGAGGTTGTTGTTGAATTTGTTTGTGTTTTTCAATGTTGAGGTTGTTGTTGTTTTTCAATGTTGAGGTTATTGTTGAATTTGTTGGTGTTTTTCAATGTTGAGGATGTTGTTGTTTTTCAATGTTGAGGTTGTTGTTGAATTTGTTGGTGTTTTTCAATGTTGAGTTTGTTGTTGTTTTTCAATGTTGAGGTTGTTGTTGAATTTGTTGGTGTTTTTCAATGTTGAGGTTGTTGTTGTTTTTCAATGTTGAGGTTGTTGTTGAATTTGTTGGTGTTTTTCAATGTTGAGGTTGTTGTTGTTTTTCAATGTTGAGGTTGTTGTTGAATTTGTTGGTGTTTTTCAATGTTGAGGTTGTTGTTGAATTTGTTGGTGTTTTTCAATGATGAGGTTGTTGTTGTTTTTCAATGTTGAGGTTGTTGAATTTGTGGGTGTTTTTCAATCTTGAGTTTGTTGTTGAATTTGTTGGTGTTTTTCAATGTTGAGGTTGTTGTTGTTTTTCAATGTTGAGGTTGTTGTTGAATTTGTTGGTGTTTTTCAATGTTGAGGTTGTTGTTGAATTTGTTGGTGTTTTTCAATGATGAGGTTGTTGTTGTTTTTCAATGTTGAGGTTGTTGAATTTGTGGGTGTTTTTCAATCTTGAGTTTGTTGTTGAATTTGTTGGTGTTTTTCAATGTTGAGGTTGTTGTTGAATTTGTTGGTGTTATTAAATGTTGAGGTTGTTGTTGAATTTGCTGGTGTTTTGCAATGTTGAGGTTGTTGTTGTTTTTCAATGTTGAGGTTGTTGTTGAATTTGTTGGTGTTTTTCAATGTTGAGGTTGTTGTTGTTTTTCAATGTTGAGGTTGTTGTTGTATTTGTTGGTGTTTTTCAATTTCGAGGTTGTTGTTGAATTTGTTGGTGTTTTTCAATGTTGAAGTTGTTGTTGAATTTGTTGGTGTTTTTAAATGTTGAGGTTGTTGTTGTTTTTCAATGTTGTGGTTGTTGTTGAATTTGTTGGTGTTTTTCAATGTTGAGGTTGTTGTTGTTTTCAATGCTGAGGTTGTTGTTGAATTTGTTTGTGTTTTTCAATGTTGAGGTTGTTGTTGAATTTGTTGGTGTTTTTCAATGTTGAGGTTGTTGTTGAATTTGTTGGTGTTTTTCAATGTTGAGGTTGTTGTTGTTTTTCAATGTTGAGGTTGTTGTTGAGTTTGTTGGTTTTTTCCAATGTTGAGGTTGTTGTTGAATTTGTTGGTGTTTTTCAATGTTGAGGTTGTTGTTGTTTTTCAATGCTGAGGTTGTTGTTGAATTTGTTGGTGTTTTTCAATGTTGAGGTTGTTGTTGAATTTGTTGGTGTTTTTCAATGTTGAGGTTGATGTTGTTTTTCAATGTTGAGGTTGTTGTTGAATTTGTTGGTGTTTTTCAATGTTTAGGTTGTTGTTGTTTTTCAATGTTGAGGTTGTTGTTGAATTTGCTGGTGTTTTTCAATGTTGAGGATGTTGTTGAATTTGTTGTTGTTTTTCAATGTTGAGGTTGTTGTTGTTTTTCAATGTTGAGGTTGTTGTTGAATTTGTTGGTGTTTTTCAATGTTGAGTTTGTTGTTGTTTTTCAATGTTGAGGTTGTTGTTGAATTTGTTGGTGTTTTTCAATGTTGAGGTTGTTGTTGTTTTTCAATGTTGAGGTTGTTGTTGAATTTGTTGGTGTTTTTCAATGTTGAGGTTGTTGTTGTTTTTCAATGTTGAGGTTGTTATTGAATTTGTTGGTGCTTTTCAATGTTGAGGTTGTTGTTGAATTTGTTGGTGTTTTTCAATGTTGAGGTTGTTGTTGTTTTTCAATTTTGAGGTTGTTGTTGAATTTGTTCGTGTTTTTCAATGTTGAGGTTGTTGTTGTTTTTCAATGTTGAGGTTGTTGTTGAATTTGTTGGTGTTTTTCAATTTCGAGGTTGTTGTTGAATTTGTTGGTGGTTTTCAATGTTGAGGTTGTTGTTGTTTTTCAATGTTGAGGTTGTTGTTGAATTTGTTGGTGTTTTTCAATGTTGAGGTTGTTGTTGTTTTTCAATGCTGAGGTTGTTGTTGAATTTGTTGGTGTTTTTCAATGTTGAGGTTGTTGTTGAATTTGTTGGTGTTTTTCAATGTTGAGGTTGTTGTTGTTTTTCAATGTTGAGGCTGTTGTTGAATTTGTTGGTGTTTTTCAATGTTGAGGTCGTTGTTGTTTTTCAATGTTGAGGTTGTTGTTGAATTTGTTGGTGTTTTTCAATTTCGAGGTTGTTGTTGAATTTGTTTGTGTTTTTCAATGTTGAGGTTGTTGTTGTTTTTCAATGTTGAGGTTATTGTTGAATTTGTTGGTGTTTTTCAATGTTGAGGTTGTTGTTGTTTTTCAATGTTGAGGTTGTTGTTGAATTTGTTGGTGTTTTTCAATGTTGTGTTTGTTGTTGTTTTTCAATGTTGAGGTTGTTGTTGAATTTGTTGGTGTTTTTCAATGTTGAGGTTGTTGTTGTTTTTCAATGTTGAGGTTGTTGTTGAATTTGTTGGTGTTTTTCAATGTTGAGGTTGTTGTTGTTTTTCAATGTTGAGGTTGTTGTTGAATTTGTTGGTGTTTTTCAATGTTGAGGTTGTTGTTGAATTTGTTGGTGTTTTTCAATGATGAGGTTGTTGTTGTTTTTCAATGTTGAGGTTGTTGAATTTGTGGGTGTTTTTCAATCTTGAGTTTGTTGTTGAATTTGTTGGTGTTTTTCAATGTTGAGGTTGTTGTTGAATTTGTTGGTGTTATTAAATGTTGAGGTTGTTGTTGAATTTGCTGGTGTTTTGCAATGTTGAGGTTGTTGTTGTTTTTCAATGTTGAGGTTGTTGTTGAATTTGTTGGTGTTTTTCAATGTTGAGGTTGTTGTTGTTTTTCAATGTTGAGGTTGTTGTTGTATTTGTTGGTGTTTTTCAATTTCGAGGTTGTTGTTGAATTTGTTGGTGTTTTTCAATGTTGAAGTTGTTGTTGAATTTGTTGGTGTTTTTAAATGTTGAGGTTGTTGTTGTTTTTCAATGTTGAGGTTGTTGTTGAATTTGTTGGTGTTTTTCAATGTTGAGGTTGTTGTTGTTTTCAATGCTGAGGTTGTTGTTGAATTTGTTTGTGTTTTTCAATGTTGAGGTTGTTGTTGAATTTGTTGGTGTTTTTCAATGTTGAGGTTGTTGTTGAATTTGTTGGTGTTTTTCAATGTTGAGGTTGTTGTTGTTTTTCAATGTTGAGGTTGTTGTTGAGTTTGTTGGTTTTTTCCAATGTTGAGGTTGTTGTTGAATTTGTTGGTGTTTTTCAATGTTGAGGTTGTTGTTGTTTTTCAATGCTGAGGTTGTTGTTGAATTTGTTGGTGTTTTTCAATGTTGAGGTTGTTGTTGAATTTGTTGGTGTTTTTCAATGTTGAGGTTGATGTTGTTTTTCAATGTTGAGGTTGTTGTTGAATTTGTTGGTGTTTTTCAATGTTTAGGTTGTTGTTGTTTTTCAATGTTGAGGTTATTGTTGAATTTGCTGGTGTTTTTCAATGTTGAGGATGTTGTTGAATTTGTTGTTGTTTTTCAATGTTGAGGTTGTTGTTGTTTTTCAATGTTGAGGTTGTTGTTGAATTTGTTGGTGTTTTTCAATGTTGAGTTTGTTGTTGTTTTTCAATGTTGAGGTTGTTGTTGAATTTGTTGGTGTTTTTCAATGTTGAGGTTGTTGTTGTTTTTCAATGTTGAGGTTGTTGTTGAATTTGTTGGTGTTTTTCAATGTTGAGGTTGTTGTTGTTTTTCAATGTTGAGGTTGTTGTTGAATTTGTTGGTGCTTTTCAATGTTGAGGTTGTTGTTGTTTTTCAATGTTGAGGTTGTTGTTGAATTTATTGGTGTTTCTCAATGTTGAGTTTGTTGTTGAATTTGTTGGTGTTTTTCAATTTCGAGGTTGTTGTTGAATTTGTTAGTGTTTTTCAATGTTGAGGTTGTTGTTGAATTTGTTGGTGTTTTTCAATGTTGATGTTGTTGTTGAATTTGTTGGTGTTTTTCAATGTTGAGGTTGTTGTTGTTTTTCAATGTTGAGGTTGTTGTTGAATTTGTTGGTGTTTTTCAATGCTTAGTTTGTTGTTCTTTTTCAATGTTGAAGTTGTTGTTGAATTTGTTGGTGTTTTTCAATGTTGAGGTTGTTGTTGTTTTTCAATTTTGAGGTTGTTGTTGAATTTGTTGGTGTTTTTCAATGTTGAGGTTGTTGTTGTTTTTCAATGTTGAGGTTGTTGTTGAATTTGTTGGTGTTTTTCAATTTCGAGGTTGTTGTTGAATTTGTTGGTGTTTTTCAATGTTGAAGTTGTTGTTGAATTTGTTGGTGTTTTTCAATGTTGAGGTTGTTGTTGTTTTTCAATGTTGAGGTTGTTGTTGAATTTTTTGGTGTTTTTCAATGTTGAGGTTGTTGTTGTTTTTCAATGCTGAGGTTGTTGTTGAATTTGTTGGTGTTTTTCAATGTTGAGGTTGTTGTTGAATTTGTTGGTGTTTTTCAATGTTGAGGTTGTTGTTGTTTTTCAATGTTGAGGTTGTTGTTGAATTTGTTGGTGTTTTTCAATTTCGAGGTTGTTGTTGAATTTGTTTGTGTTTTTCAATGTTGAGGTTGTTGTTGTTTTTCAATGTTGAGGTTATTGTTGAATTTGTTGGTGTTTTTCAATGTTGAGGATGTTGTTGTTTTTCAATGTTGAGGTTGTTGTTGAATTTGTTGGTGTTTTTCAATGTTGAGTTTGTTGTTGTTTTTCAATGTTGAGGTTGTTGTTGAATTTGTTGGTGTTTTTCAATGTTGAGGTTGTTGTTGTTTTTCAATGTTGAGGTTGTTGTTGAATTTGTTGGTGTTTTTCAATGTTGAGGTTGTTGTTGTTTTTCAATGTTGAGGTTGTTGTTGAATTTGTTGGTGTTTTTCAATGTTGAGGTTGTTGTTGAATTTGTTGGTGTTTTTCAATGATGAGGTTGTTGTTGTTTTTCAATGTTGAGGTTGTTGAATTTGTGGGTGTTTTTCAATCTTGAGTTTGTTGTTGAATTTGTTGGTGTTTTTCAATGTTGAGGTTGTTGTTGTTTTTCAATGTTGAGGTTGTTGTTGAATTTGTTGGTGTTTTTCAATGTTGAGGTTGTTGTTGAATTTGTTGGTGTTTTTCAATGATGAGGTTGTTGTTGTTTTTCAATGTTGAGGTTGTTGAATTTGTGGGTGTTTTTCAATCTTGAGTTTGTTGTTGAATTTGTTGGTGTTTTTCAATGTTGAGGTTGTTGTTGAATTTGTTGGTGTTATTAAATGTTGAGGTTGTTGTTGAATTTGCTGGTGTTTTGCAATGTTGAGGTTGTTGTTGTTTTTCAATGTTGAGGTTGTTGTTGAATTTGTTGGTGTTTTTCAATGTTGAGGTTGTTGTTGTTTTTCAATGTTGAGGTTGTTGTTGTATTTGTTGGTGTTTTTCAATTTCGAGGTTGTTGTTGAATTTGTTGGTGTTTTTCAATGTTGAAGTTGTTGTTGAATTTGTTGGTGTTTTTAAATGTTGAGGTTGTTGTTGTTTTTCAATGTTGTGGTTGTTGTTGAATTTGTTGGTGTTTTTCAATGTTGAGGTTGTTGTTGTTTTCAATGCTGAGGTTGTTGTTGAATTTGTTTGTGTTTTTCAATGTTGAGGTTGTTGTTGAATTTGTTGGTGTTTTTCAATGTTGAGGTTGTTGTTGAATTTGTTGGTGTTTTTCAATGTTGAGGTTGTTGTTGTTTTTCAATGTTGAGGTTGTTGTTGAGTTTGTTGGTTTTTTCCAATGTTGAGGTTGTTGTTGAATTTGTTGGTGTTTTTCAATGTTGAGGTTGTTGTTGTTTTTCAATGCTGAGGTTGTTGTTGAATTTGTTGGTGTTTTTCAATGTTGAGGTTGTTGTTGAATTTGTTGGTGTTTTTCAATGTTGAGGTTGATGTTGTTTTTCAATGTTGAGGTTGTTGTTGAATTTGTTGGTGTTTTTCAATGTTTAGGTTGTTGTTGTTTTTCAATGTTGAGGTTGTTGTTGAATTTGCTGGTGTTTTTCAATGTTGAGGATGTTGTTGAATTTGTTGTTGTTTTTCAATGTTGAGGTTGTTGTTGTTTTTCAATGTTGAGGTTGTTGTTGAATTTGTTGGTGTTTTTCAATGTTGAGTTTGTTGTTGTTTTTCAATGTTGAGGTTGTTGTTGAATTTGTTGGTGTTTTTCAATGTTGAGGTTGTTGTTGTTTTTCAATGTTGAGGTTGTTGTTGAATTTGTTGGTGTTTTTCAATGTTGAGGTTGTTGTTGTTTTTCAATGTTGAGGTTGTTATTGAATTTGTTGGTGCTTTTCAATGTTGAGGTTGTTGTTGTTTTTCAATGTTGAGGTTGTTGTTGAATTTATTGGTCTTTCTCAATGTTGAGTTTGTTGTTGAATTTGTTGGTGTTTTTCAATTTCGAGGTTGTTGTTGTTTTTCAATTTTGAGGTTGTTGTTGAATTTGTTGGTGTTTTTCAATGTTGAGGTTGTTGTTGTTTTTCAATGTTGAGGTTGTTGTTGAATTTGTTGGTGTTTTTCAATTTCGAGGTTGATGTTTAATTTGTTGGTGTTTTTCAATGTTGAAGTTGTTGTTGAATTTGTTGGTGTTTTTCAATGTTGAGGTTGTTGTTGTTTTTCAATGTTGAGGTTGTTGTTGAATTTTTTGGTGTTTTTCAATGTTGAGGTTGTTGTTGTTTTTCAATGCTGAGGTTGTTGTTGAATTTGTTGGTGTTTTTCAATGTTGAGGTTGTTGTTGAATTTGTTGGTGTTTTTCAATGTTGAGGTTGTTGTTGTTTTTCAATGTTGAGGTTGTTGTTGAATTTGTTGGTGTTTTTCAATTTCGAGGTTGTTGTTGAATTTGTTTGTGTTTTTCAATGTTGAGGTTGTTGTTGTTTTTCAATCTTGAGGTTATTGTTGAATTTGTTGGTGTTTTTCAAAGTTGAGGATGTTGTTGTTTTTCAATGTTGAGGTTGTTGTTGAATTTGTTGGTGTTTTTCAATGTTGAGTTTGTTGTTGTTTTTCAATGTTGAGGTTGTTGTTGAATTTGTTGGTGTTTTTCAATGTTGAGGTTGTTGTTGTTTTTCAATGTTGAGGTTGTTGTTGAATTTGTTGGTGTTTTTCAATGTTGAGGTTGTTGTTGTTTTTCAATGTTGAGGTTGTTGTTGAATTTGTTGGTGTTTTTCAATGTTGAGGTTGTTGTTGAATTTGTTGGTGTTTTTCAATGATGAGGTTGTTGTTGTTTTTCAATGTTGAGGTTGTTGAATTTGTGGGTGTTTTTCAATCTTGAGTTTGTTGTTGAATTTGTTGGTGTTTTTCAATGTTGAGGTTGTTGTTGAATTTGTTGTTGTTTTTCAATGTTGAGGTTGTTGTTGTTTTTCAATGTTGAGGTTGTTGTTGAATTTGTTGGTGTTTTTCAATGTTGAGTTTGTTGTTGTTTTTCAATGTTGAGGTTGTTGTTGAATTTGTTGGTGTTTTTCAATGTTGAGGTTGTTGTTGTTTTTCAATGTTGAGGTTGTTGTTGAATTTGTTGGTGTTTTTCAATGTTGAGGTTGTTGTTGTTTTTCAATGTTGAGGTTGTTGTTGAATTTGTTGGTGCTTTTCAATGTTGAGGTTGTTGTTGTTTTTCAATGTTGAGGTTGTTGTTGAATTTATTGGTGTTTCTCAATGTTGAGTTTGTTGTTGAATTTGTTGGTGTTTTTCAATTTCGAGGTTGTTGTTGAATTTGTTAGTGTTTTTCAATGTTGAGGTTGTTGTTGAATTTGTTGGTGTTTTTCAATGTTGATGTTGTTGTTGAATTTGTTGGTGTTTTTCAATGTTGAGGTTGTTGTTGTTTTTCAATGTTGAGGTTGTTGTTGAATTTGTTGGTGTTTTTCAATGCTTAGTTTGTTGTTCTTTTTCAATGTTGAAGTTGTTGTTGAATTTGTTGGTGTTTTTCAATGTTGAGGTTGTTGTTGTTTTTCAATTTTGAGGTTGTTGTTGAATTTGTTGGTGTTTTTCAATGTTGAGGTTGTTGTTGTTTTTCAATGTTGAGGTTGTTGTTGAATTTGTTGGTGTTTTTCAATTTCGAGGTTGTTGTTGAATTTGTTGGTGTTTTTCAATGTTGAAGTTGTTGTTGAATTTGTTGGTGTTTTTCAATGTTGAGGTTGTTGTTGTTTTTCAATGTTGAGGTTGTTGTTGAATTTTTTGGTGTTTTTCAATGTTGAGGTTGTTGTTGTTTTTCAATGCTGAGGTTGTTGTTGAATTTCTTGGTGTTTTTCAATGTTGAGGTTGTTGTTGAATTTGTTGGTGTTTTTCAATGTTGAGGTTGTTGTTGTTTTTCAATGTTGAGGTTGTTGTTGAATTTGTTGGTGTTTTTCAATTTCGAGGTTGTTGTTGAATTTGTTTGTGTTTTTCAATGTTGAGGTTGTTGTTGTTTTTCAATGTTGAGGTTATTGTTGAATTTGTTGGTGTTTTTCAATGTTGAGGTTGTTGTTGTTTTTCAATGTTGAGGTTGTTGTTGAATTTGTTGGTGTTTTTCAATGTTGTGTTTGTTGTTGTTTTTCAATGTTGAGGTTGTTGTTGAATTTGTTGGTGTTTTTCAATGTTGAGGTTGTTGTTGTTTTTCAATGTTGAGGTTGTTGTTGAATTTGTTGGTGTTTTTCAATGTTGAGGTTGTTGTTGTTTTTCAATGTTGAGGTTGTTGTTGAATTTGTTGGTGTTTTTCAATGTTGAGGTTGTTGTTGAATTTGTTGGTGTTTTTCAATGATGAGGTTGTTGTTGTTTTTCAATGTTGAGGTTGTTGAATTTGTGGGTGTTTTTCAATCTTGAGTTTGTTGTTGAATTTGTTGGTGTTTTTCAATGTTGAGGTTGTTGTTGAATTTGTTGGTGATATTAAATGTTGAGGTTGTTGTTGAATTTGCTGGTGTTTTGCAATGTTGAGGTTGTTGTTGTTTTTCAATGTTGAGGTTGTTGTTGAATTTGTTGGTGTTTTTCAATGTTGAGGTTGTTGTTGTTTTTCAATGTTGAGGTTGTTGTTGTATTTGTTGGTGTTTTTCAATTTCGAGGTTGTGGTTGAATTTGTTGGTGTTTTTCAATGTTGAAGTTGTTGTTGAATTTGTTGGTGTTTTTAAATGTTGAGGTTGTTGTTGTTTTTCAATGTTGAGGTTGTTGTTGAATTTGTTGGTGTTTTTCAATGTTGAGGTTGTTGTTGTTTTCAATGCTGAGGTTGTTGTTGAATTTGTTTGTGTTTTTCAATGTTGAGGTTGTTGTTGAATTTGTTGGTGTTTTTCAATGTTGAGGTTGTTGTTGAATTTGTTGGTGTTTTTCAATGTTGAGGTTGTTGTTGTTTTTCAATGTTGAGGTTGTTGTTGAATTTGTTGGTGTTTTTCAATTTCGAGGTTGATGTTGAATTTGTTGGTGTTTTTCAATGTTGAAGTTGTTGTTGAATTTGTTGGTGTTTTTCAATGTTGAGGTTGTTGTTGTTTTTCAATGTTGAGGTTGTTGTTGAATTTTTTGGTGTTTTTCAATGTTGAGGTTGTTGTTGTTTTTCAATGCTGAGGTTGTTGTTGAATTTGTTGGTGTTTTTCAATGTTGAGGTTGTTGTTGAATTTGTTGGTGCTTTTCAATGTTGAGGTTGTTGTTGTTTTTCAATGTTGAGGTTGTTGTTGAATTTGTTGGTGTTTTTCAATGTTTAGTTTGTTGTTGTTTTTCAATGTTGAGGTTGATGTTGAATTTGTTGGTGTTTTTCAATGTTGAGGTTGTTGTTGTTTTTCAATGTTGAGGTTGTTGTTGAATTTGTTGGTGTTTTTCAATGTTGAGGTTGTTGGTGTTTTTCAATGTTGAGGTTGTTGTTGAATTTGTTGGTGTTGTTGAATTTGTTGGTTTTTTTCAATGTTGAGGTTGTTGTTGAATTTGTTGGTGTTTTTCAATGTTGAGGTTGTTGTTGTTTTTCAATGTTGAGGTTGTTGTTGAGTTTGTTGGTGTTTTCCAATGTTTAGGTTGTTGTTGAATTTGTTGGTGTTTTTCAATGTTGAGGTTGTTGTTGTTTTTCAATGCTGAGGTTGTTGTTGAATTTGTTGGTGTTTTTCAATGTTGAGGTTGTTGTTGAATTTGTTGGTGTTTTTCAATGTTGAGGTTGATGTTGTTTTTCAATGTTGAGGTTGTTGTTGAATTTGTTGGTGTTTTTCAATGTTTAGGTTGTTGTTGTTTTTCAATGTTGAGGTTGTTGTTGAATTTGTTGCTGTTTTTCAATGTTGAGGATGTTGTTGAATTTGTTGGTGTTTTTCAATGTTGAGGTTGTTGTTGTTTTTCAATGTTGAGGTTGTTGTTGAATTTGTTGGTGTTTTTCAATGTTGAGTTTGTTGTTGTTTTTCAATGTTGAGGTTGTTGTTGAATTTGTTGGTGTTTTTCAATGTTGAGGTTGTTGTTGTTTTTCAATGTTGAGGTTGTTGTTGAATTTGTTGGTGTTTTTCAATGTTGAGGTTGTTGTTGTTTTTCAATGTTGAGGTTGTTGTTGAATTTGTTGGTGCTTTTCAATGTTGAGGTTGTTGTTGTTTTTCAATGTTGAGGTTGTTGAATTTATTGGTGTTTTTCAATGTTGAGTTTGTTGTTGAATTTGTTGGTGTTTTTCAATTTCGAGGTTGTTGTTGAATTTGTTAGTGTTTTTCAATGTTGAGGTTGTTGTTGAATTTGATGGTGTTTTTCAATGTTGAGGTTGTTGTTGAATTTGTTGGTGTTTTTCAATGTTGAGGTTGTTGTTGTTTTTCAATGTTGAGGTTGTTGTTGAATTTGTTGGTGTTTTTCAATGCTTAGTTTGTTGTTCTTTTTCAATGTTGAGGTTGTTGTTGAATTTGTTGGTGTTTTTCAATGTTGAGGTTGTTGTTGTTTTTCAATTTTGAGGTTGTTGTTGAATTTGTTCGTGTTTTTCAATGTTGAGGTTGTTGTTGTTTTTCAATGTTGAGGTTGTTGTTGAATTTGTTGGTGTTTTTCAATTTCGAGGTTGTTGTTGAATTTGTTGGTGGTTTTCAATGTTGAGGTTGTTGTTGTTTTTCAATGTTGAGGTTGTTGTTGAATTTGTTGGTGTTTTTCAATGTTGATGTTGTTGTTGTTTTTCAATGCTGAGGTTGTTGTTGAATTTGTTGGTGTTTTTCAATGTTGAGGTTGTTGTTGAATTTGTTGGTGTTTTTCAATGTTGAGGTTGTTGTTGTTTTTCAATGTTGAGGCTGTTGTTGAATTTGTTGGTGTTTTTCAATGTTGAGGTTGTTGTTGTTTTTCAATGTTGAGGTTGTTGTTGAATTTGTTGGTGTTTTTCAATTTCGAGGTTGTTGTTGAATTTGTTTGTGTTTTTCAATGTTGAGGTTGTTGTTGTTTTTCAATGTTGAGGTTATTGTTGAATTTGTTGGTGTTTTTCAATGTTGAGGTTGTTGTTGTTTTTCAATGTTGAGGTTGTTGTTGAATTTGTTGGTGTTTTTCAATGTTGTGTTTGTTGTTGTTTTTCAATGTTGAGGTTGTTGTTGAATTTGTTGGTGTTTTTCAATGTTGAGGTTGTTGTTGAATTTGTTGGTGTTTTTCAATGTTGAGGTTGTTGTTGTTTTTCAATGTTGAGGTTGTTGTTGAATTTGTTGGTGTTTTTCAATGTTGAGGTTGTTGTTGAATTTGTTGGTGTTTTTCAATGATGAGGTTGTTGTTGTTTTTCAATGTTGAGGTTGTTGAATTTGTGGGTGTTTTTCAATCTTGAGTTTGTTGTTGAATTTGTTGGTGTTTTTCAATGTTGAGGTTGTTGTTGAATTTGTTGGTGTTATTAAATGTTGAGGTTGTTGTTGAATTTGCTGGTGTTTTGCAATGTTGAGGTTGTTGTTGTTTTTCAATGTTGAGGTTGTTGTTGAATTTGTTGGTGTTTTTCACTGTTGAGGTTGTTGTTGTTTTTCAATGTTGAGGTTGTTGTTGTATTTGTTGGTGTTTTTCAATTTCGAGGTTGTTGTTGAATTTGTTGGTGTTTTTCAATGTTGAAGTTGTTGTTGAATTTGTTGGTGTTTTTAAATGTTGAGGTTGTTGTTGTTTTTCAATGTTGAGGTTGTTGTTGAATTTGTTGGTGTTTTTCAATGTTGAGGTTGTTGTTGTTTTCAATGCTGAGGTTGTTGTTGAATTTGTTTGTGTTTTTCAATGTTGAGGTTGTTGTTGAATTTGTTGGTGTTTTTCAATGTTGAGGTTGTTGTTGAATTTGTTGGTGTTTTTCAATGTTGAGGTTGTTGTTGTTTTTCAATGTTGAGGTTGTTGTTGAGTTTGTTGGTTTTTTCCAATGTTGAGGTTGTTGTTGAATTTGTTGGTGTTTTTCAATGTTGAGGTTGTTGTTGTTTTTCAATGCTGAGGTTGTTGTTGAATTTGTTGGTGTTTTTCAATGTTGAGGTTGTTGTTGAATTTGTTGGTGTTTTTCAATGTTGAGGTTGATGTTGTTTTTCAATGTTGAGGTTGTTGTTGAATTTGTTGGTGTTTTTCAATGTTTAGGTTGTTGTTGTTTTTCAATGTTGAGGTTATTGTTGAATTTGCTGGTGTTTTTCAATGTTGAGGATGTTGTTGAATTTGTTGTTGTTTTTCAATGTTGAGGTTGTTGTTGTTTTTCAATGTTGAGGTTGTTGTTGAATTTGTTGGTGTTTTTCAATGTTGAGTTTGTTGTTGTTTTTCAATGTTGAGGTTGTTGTTGAATTTGTTGGTGTTTTTCAATGTTGAGGTTGTTGTTGTTTTTCAATGTTGAGGTTGTTGTTGAATTTGTTGGTGTTTTTCAATGTTGAGGTTGTTGTTGTTTTTCAATGTTGAGGTTGTTGTTGAATTTGTTGGTGCTTTTCAATGTTGAGGTTGTTGTTGTTTTTCAATGTTGAGGTTGTTGTTGAATTTATTGGTGTTTCTCAATGTTGAGTTTGTTGTTGAATTTGTTGGTGTTTTTCAATTTCGAGGTTGTTGTTGAATTTGTTAGTGTTTTTCAATGTTGAGGTTGTTGTTGAATTTGTTGGTGTTTTTCAATGTTGATGTTGTTGTTGAATTTGTTGGTGTTTTTCAATGTTGAGGTTGTTGTTGTTTTTCAATGTTGAGGTTGTTGTTGAATTTGTTGGTGTTTTTCAATGCTTAGTTTGTTGTTCTTTTTCAATGTTGAAGTTCTTGTTGAATTTGTTGGTGTTTTTCAATGTTGAGGTTGTTGTTGTTTTTCAATTTTGAGGTTGTTGTTGAATTTGTTGGTGTTTTTCAATGTTGAGGTTGTTGTTGTTTTTCAATGTTGAGGTTGTTGTTGAATTTGTTGGTGTTTTTCAATTTCGAGGTTGTTGTTGAATTTGTTGGTGTTTTTCAATGTTGAAGTTGTTGTTGAATTTGTTGGTGTTTTTCAATGTTGAGGTTGTTGTTGTTTTTCAATGTTGAGGTTGTTGTTGAATTTTTTGGTGTTTTTCAATGTTGAGGTTGTTGTTGTTTTTCAATGCTGAGGTTGTTGTTGAATTTGTTGGTGTTTTTCAATGTTGAGGTTGTTGTTGAATTTGTTGGTGTTTTTCAATGTTGAGGTTGTTGTTGTTTTTCAATGTTGAGGTTGTTGTTGAATTTGTTGGTGTTTTTCAATTTCGAGGTTGTTGTTGAATTTGTTTGTGTTTTTCAATGTTGAGGTTGTTGTTGTTTTTCAATGTTGAGGTTATTGTTGAATTTGTTGGTGTTTTTCAATGTTGAGGATGTTGTTGTTTTTCAATGTTGAGGTTGTTGTTGAATTTGTTGGTGTTTTTCAATGTTGAGTTTGTTGTTGTTTTTCAATGTTGAGGTTGTTGTTGAATATGTTGGTGTTTTTCAATGTTGAGGTTGTTGTTGTTTTTCAATGTTGAGGTTGTTGTTGAATTTGTTGGTGTTTTTCAATGTTGAGGTTGTTGTTGTTTTTCAATGTTGAGGTTGTTGTTGAATTTGTTGGTGTTTTTCAATGTTGAGGTTGTTGTTGAATTTGTTGGTGTTTTTCAATGATGAGGTTGTTGTTGTTTTTCAATGTTGAGGTTGTTGAATTTGTGGGTGTTTTTCAATCTTGAGTTTGTTGTTGAATTTGTTGGTGTTTTTCAATGTTGAGGTTGTTGTTGTTTTTCAATGTTGAGGTTGTTGTTGAATTTGTTGGTGTTTTTCAATGTTGAGGTTGTTGTTGAATTTGTTGGTGTTTTTCAATGATGAGGTTGTTGTTGTTTTTCAATGTTGAGGTTGTTGAATTTGTGGGTGTTTTTCAATCTTGAGTTTGTTGTTGAATTTGTTGGTGTTTTTCAATGTTGAGGTTGTTGTTGAATTTGTTGGTGTTATTAAATGTTGAGGTTGTTGTTGAATTTGCTGGTGTTTTGCAATGTTGAGGTTGTTGTTGTTTTTCAATGTTGAGGTTGTTGTTGAATTTGTTGGTGTTTTTCAATGTTGAGGTTGTTGTTGTTTTTCAATGTTGAGGTTGTTGTTGTATTTGTTGGTGTTTTTCAATTTCGAGGTTGTTGTTGAATTTGTTGGTGTTTTTCAATGTTGAAGTTGTTGTTGAATTTGTTGGTGTTTTTAAATGTTGAGGTTGTTGTTGTTTTTCAATGTTGTGGTTGTTGTTGAATTTGTTGGTGTTTTTCAATGTTGAGGTTGTTGTTGTTTTCAATGCTGAGGTTGTTGTTGAATTTGTTTGTGTTTTTCAATGTTGAGGTTGTTGTTGAATTTGTTGGTGTTTTTCAATGTTGAGGTTGTTGTTGAATTTGTTGGTGTTTTTCAATGTTGAGGTTGTTGTTGTTTTTCAATGTTGAGGTTGTTGTTGAGTTTGTTGGTTTTTTCCAATGTTGAGGTTGTTGTTGAATTTGTTGGTGTTTTTCAATGTTGAGGTTGTTGTTGTTTTTCAATGCTGAGGTTGTTGTTGAATTTGTTGGTGTTTTTCAATGTTGAGGTTGTTGTTGAATTTGTTGGTGTTTTTCAATGTTGAGGTTGATGTTGTTTTTCAATGTTGAGGTTGTTGTTGAATTTGTTGGTGTTTTTCAATGTTTAGGTTGTTGTTGTTTTTCAATGTTGAGGTTGTTGTTGAATTTGCTGGTGTTTTTCAATGTTGAGGATGTTGTTGAATTTGTTGTTGTTTTTCAATGTTGAGGTTGTTGTTGTTTTTCAATGTTGAGGTTGTTGTTGAATTTGTTGGTGTTTTTCAATGTTGAGTTTGTTGTTGTTTTTCAATGTTGAGGTTGTTGTTGAATTTGTTGGTGTTTTTCAATGTTGAGGTTGTTGTTGTTTTTCAATGTTGAGGTTGTTGTTGAATTTGTTGGTGTTTTTCAATGTTGAGGTTGTTGTTGTTTTTCAATGTTGAGGTTGTTATTGAATTTGTTGGTGCTTTTCAATGTTGAGGTTGTTGTTGTTTTTCAATGTTGAGGTTGTTGTTGAATTTATTGGTCTTTCTCAATGTTGAGTTTGTTGTTGAATTTGTTGGTGTTTTTCAATTTCGAGGTTGTTGTTGTTTTTCAATTTTGAGGTTGTTGTTGAATTTGTTGGTGTTTTTCAATGTTGAGGTTGTTGTTGTTTTTCAATGTTGAGGTTGTTGTTGAATTTGTTGGTGTTTTTCAATTTCGAGGTTGATGTTTAATTTGTTGGTGTTTTTCAATGTTGAAGTTGTTGTTGAATTTGTTGGTGTTTTTCAATGTTGAGGTTGTTGTTGTTTTTCAATGTTGAGGTTGTTGTTGAATTTTTTGGTGTTTTTCAATGTTGAGGTTGTTGTTGTTTTTCAATGCTGAGGTTGTTGTTGAATTTGTTGGTGTTTTTCAATGTTGAGGTTGTTGTTGAATTTGTTGGTGTTTTTCAATGTTGAGGTTGTTGTTGTTTTTCAATGTTGAGGTTGTTGTTGAATTTGTTGGTGTTTTTCAATTTCGAGGTTGTTGTTGAATTTGTTTGTGTTTTTCAATGTTGAGGTTGTTGTTGTTTTTCAATCTTGAGGTTATTGTTGAATTTGTTGGTGTTTTTCAAAGTTGAGGATGTTGTTGTTTTTCAATGTTGAGGTTGTTGTTGAATTTGTTGGTGTTTTTCAATGTTGAGTTTGTTGTTGTTTTTCAATGTTGAGGTTGTTGTTGAATTTGTTGGTGTTTTTCAATGTTGAGGTTGTTGTTGTTTTTCAATGTTGAGGTTGTTGTTGAATTTGTTGGTGTTTTTCAATGTTGAGGTTGTTGTTGTTTTTCAATGTTGAGGTTGTTGTTGAATTTGTTGGTGTTTTTCAATGTTGAGGTTGTTGTTGAATTTGTTGGTGTTTTTCAATGATGAGGTTGTTGTTGTTTTTCAATGTTGAGGTTGTTGAATTTGTGGGTGTTTTTCAATCTTGAGTTTGTTGTTGAATTTGTTGGTGTTTTTCAATGTTGAGGTTGTTGTTGAATTTGTTGGTGTTTTTAAATGTTGAGGTTGTTGTTGAATTTGCTGGTGTTTTGCAATGTTGAGGTTGTTGTTGTTTTTCAATGTTGAGGTTGTTGTTGAATTTGTTGGTGTTTTTCGAAGTTGAGGTTGTTGTTGTTTTTCAATGTTGAGGTTGTTGTTGTATTTGTTGGTGTTTTTCAATTTCGAGGTTGTTGTTGAATTTGTTGGTGTTTTTCAATGTTGAAGTTGTTGTTGAATTTGTTGGTGTTTTTAAATGTTGAGGTTGTTGTTGTTTTTCAATGTTGAGGTTGTTGTTGAATTTGTTGGTGTTTTTCAATGTTGAGGTTGTTGTTGTTTTCAATGCTGAGGTTGTTGTTGAATTTGTTGGTGTTTTTCAATGTTGAGGTTGTTGTTGAATTTGTTGGTGTTTTTCAATGTTGAAGTTGTTGTTGTTTTTCAATGTTGAGGTTGTTGTTGAATTTGTTGGTGTTTTTCAATGTTTCGGTTGTTGTGGTTTTTCAATGTTGAGGTTGTTGTTGAATTTGTTGGTGTTTTTCAATGTTGAGGTTGTTGTTGAATTTGTTGGTGTTTTTCAATGTTGAGGTTGTTGTTGTTTTTCAATTTTGAGGTTGTTGTTGAATTTGTTGGTGTTTTTCAATGTTGAGTTTGTTGTTGTTTTTCAATGTTGAGGTTGTTGTTGAATTTGTTGGTGTTTTTCAATGTTGAGGTTGTTGTTGTTTTTCAATGTTGAGGATGTTGTTGAATTTGTTGGTGTTTTTCAATGTTGAGGTTGTTGTTGTTTTTCAATGTTGAGGTTGTTGTTGAATTTGTTGGTGCTTTTCAATGTTGAGGTTGTTGTTGAATTTGTTGGTGTTTTTCAATGTTGAGGTTGTTGTTGTTTTTTCACTGTTGAGGTTGTTGTTGAATTTGTTGTTTGTTTCAATGTTGAGTTTGTTGTTGAATTTGTTGGTGTTTTTCAATTTCGAGGTTGTTGTTGAATTTGTTGGTGTTTTTCAATGTTGAGGTTGTTGTTGAATTTGTTGGTGTTTTTCAATTTCGAGGTTGTTGTTGAAATTGTTGGTGTTTTTCAATGTGGAGGTTGTTGTTGTTTTTCAATGTTGAGGTTGTTGTTGAATTTGTTGGTGTTTTTCAATGTTTAGTTTGTTGTTGTTTTTCAATGTTGATGTTGATGTTGAATTTGTTGGTGTTTTTCAATGTTGAGGTTGTTGTTGTTTTTCAATGTTGAGGTTGTTGTTGAATTTGTTCGTGTTTTTCAATGTTGAGGTTGTTGTTGTTTTCAATGTTGAGGTTGTTGTTGAATTTGTTGGTGTTTTTCAATGTTGAGGTTGTTGTTGAATTTGTTGGTGTTTTTCAATGTTGAGGTTGTTGTTGTTTTTCAATGTTGAGGTTGTTGTTGAATTTGTTGGTGTTTTTCAATGTTGAGGTTGTTGTTGTTTTTCAATGTTGAGGTTGTTGTTGAATTTGTTGGTGCTTTTCAATGTTGAGGTTGTTGTTGTTTTTCAATGTTGAGGTTGTTGTTGAATTTATTGGTGTTTGTCAATGTTGAGTTTGTTGTTGAATTTGTTGGTGTTTTTCAATTATGAGGTTGTTGTTGAATTTGTTAGTGTTTTTCAATGTTGAGGTTGTTGTTGAATTTGTTGGTGTTTTTCAATGTTGAGGTTGTTGTTGAATTTGTTGGTGTTTTTCAATGTTGAGCTTGTTGTTGTTTTTCAATGTTGAGGTTGTTGTTGAATTTGTTGGTGTTTTCCAATGCTTAGTTTGTTGTTCTTTTTCAATGTTGAGGTTGTTGTTGAATTTGTTGGTGTTTTTCAATGTTGAGGTTGTTGTTGTTTTTCAATTTTGAGGTTGTTGTTGAATTTGTTGGTGTTTTTCAATGTTGAGGTTGTTGTTGTTTTTCAATGTTGAGGTTGTTGTTGAATTTGTTGGTGTTTTTCAATTTCGAGGTTGTTGTTGAATTTGTTGGTGTTTTTCAATGTTGAAGTTGTTGTTGAATTTGTTGGTGTTTTTCAATGTTGAGGTTGTTGTTGTTTTTCAATGTTGAGGTTGTTGTTGAATTTGTTGGTGTTTTTCAATGTTGAGGTTGTTGTTGTTTTTCAATGCTGAGGTTGCTGTTGAATTTGTTGGTGTTTTTCAATGTTGAGGTTGTTGTTGAATTTGTTGGTGTTTTTCAATGTTGAGGTTGTTGTTGTTTTTCAATGTTGAGGCTGTTGTTGAATTTGTTGGTGTTTTTCAATGTTGAGGTTGTTGTTGTTTTTCAATGTTGAGGTTGTTGTTGAATTTGTTGGTGTTTTTCAATTTCGAGGTTGTTGTTGAATTTGTTTGTGTTTTTCAATGTTGAGGTTGTTGTTGTTTTTCAATGTTGAGGTTGTTGTTGAATTTGTTGGTGTTTTTCAATGTTGAGGTTGTTGTTGAATTTGTTGGTGTTTTGCAATGTTGAGGTTGTTGTTGTTTTTCAATGTTGAGGTTGTTGTTGAATTTGTTGGTGTTTTTCAATGTTGAGGTTGTTGTTGTTTTTCAATGTTGAGGTTGTTGTTGTATTTGTTGGTGTTTTTCAATTTCGAGGTTGTTGTTGAATTTGTTGGTGTTTTTCAATGTTGAAGTTGTTGTTGAATTTGTTGGTGTTTTTCAATGTTGAGGTTGTTGTTGTTTTTCAATGTTGAGGTTGTTGTTGAATTTTTTGGTGTTTTTCAATGTTGAGGTTGTTGTGGTTTTTCAATGCTGAGGTTGTTCTTGAATTTGTTGGTGTTTTTCAATGTTGAGGTTGTTGTTGAATTTGTTGGTGTTTTTCAATGTTGAGGTTGTTGTTGTTTTTCAATGTTGAGGTTGTTGTTGAATTTGTTGGTGTTTTTCAATTTCGAGGTTGTTGTTGAATTTGTTTGTGTTTTTCAATGTTGAGGTTGTTGTTGTTTTTCAATGTTGAGGTTATTGTTGAATTTGTTGGTGTTTTTCAATGTTGAGGATGTTGTTGTTTTTCAATGTTGAGGTTGTTGTTGAATTTGTTGGTGTTTTTCAATGTTGAGTTTGTTGTTGTTTTTCAATGTTGAGGTTGTTGTTGAATTTGTTGGTGTTTTTCAATGTTGAGGTTGTTGTTGTTTTTCAATGTTGAGGTTGTTGTTGAATTTGTTGGTGTTTTTCAATGTTGAGGTTGTTGTTGTTTTTCAATGTTGAGGTTGTTGTTGAATTTGTTGGTGTTTTTCAATGTTGAGGTTGTTGTTGAATTTGTTGGTGTTTTTCAATGATGAGGTTGTTGTTGTTTTTCAATGTTGAGGTTGTTGAATTTGTGGGTGTTTTTCAATCTTGAGTTTGTTGTTGAATTTGTTGGTGTTTTTCAATGTTGAGGTTGTTGTTGAATTTGTTGGTGTTATTAAATGTTGAGGTTGTTGTTGAATTTGCTGGTGTTTTGCAATGTTGAGGTTGTTGTTGTTTTTCAATGTTGAGGTTGTTGTTGAATTTGTTGGTGTTTTTCAATGTTGAGGTTGTTGTTGTTTTTCAATGTTGAGGTTGTTGTTGTATTTGTTGGTGTTTTTCAATTTCGAGGTTGTTGTTGAATTTGTTGGTGTTTTTCAATGTTGAAGTTGTTGTTGAATTTGTTGGTGTTTTTAAATGTTGAGGTTGTTGTTGTTTTTCAATGTTGTGGTTGTTGTTGAATTTGTTGGTGTTTTTCAATGTTGAGGTTGTTGTTGTTTTCAATGCTGAGGTTGTTGTTGAATTTGTTTGTGTTTTTCAATGTTGAGGTTGTTGTTGAATTTGTTGGTGTTTTTCAATGTTGAGGTTGTTGTTGAATTTGTTGGTGTTTTTCAATGTTGAGGTTGTTGTTGTTTTTCAATGTTGAGGTTGTTGTTGAGTTTGTTGGTTTTTTCCAATGTTGAGGTTGTTGTTGAATTTGTTGGTGTTTTTCAATGTTGAGGTTGTTGTTGTTTTTCAATGCTGAGGTTGTTGTTGAATTTGTTGGTGTTTTTCAATGTTGAGGTTGTTGTTGAATTTGTTGGTGTTTTTCAATGTTGAGGTTGATGTTGTTTTTCAATGTTGAGGTTGTTGTTGAATTTGTTGGTGTTTTTCAATGTTTAGGTTGTTGTTGTTTTTCAATGTTGAGGTTGTTGTTGAATTTGCTGGTGTTTTTCAATGTTGAGGATGTTGTTGAATTTGTTGTTGTTTTTCAATGTTGAGGTTGTTGTTGTTTTTCAATGTTGAGGTTGTTGTTGAATTTGTTGGTGTTTTTCAATGTTGAGTTTGTTGTTGTTTTTCAATGTTGAGGTTGTTGTTGAATTTGTTGGTGTTTTTCAATGTTGAGGTTGTTGTTGTTTTTCAATGTTGAGGTTGTTGTTGAATTTGTTGGTGTTTTTCAATGTAGAGGTTGTTGTTGTTTTTCAATGTTGAGGTTGTTATTGAATTTGTTGGTGCTTTTCAATGTTGAGGTTGTTGTTGTTTTTCAATGTTGAGGTTGTTGTTGAATTTATTGGTCTTTCTCAATGTTGAGTTTGTTGTTGAATTTGTTGGTGTTTTTCAATTTCGAGGTTGTTGTTGTTTTTCAATTTTGAGGTTGTTGTTGAATTTGTTGGTGTTTTTCAATGTTGAGGTTGTTGTTGTTTTTCAATGTTGAGGTTGTTGTTGAATTTGTTGGTGTTTTTCAATTTCGAGGTTGATGTTGAATTTGTTGGTGTTTTTCAATGTTGAAGTTGTTGTTGAATTTGTTGGTGTTTTTCAATGTTGAGGTTGTTGTTGTTTTTCAATGTTGAGGTTGTTGTTGAATTTTTTGGTGTTTTTCAATGTTGAGGTTGTTGTTGTTTTTCAATGCTGAGGTTGTTGTTGAATTTGTTGGTGTTTTTCAATGTTGAGGTTGTTGTTGAATTTGTTGGTGTTTTTCAATGTTGAGGTTGTTGTTGTTTTTCAATGTTGAGGTTGTTGTTGAATTTGTTGGTGTTTTTCAATTTCGAGGTTGTTGTTGAATTTGTTTGTGTTTTTCAATGTTGAGGTTGTTGTTGTTTTTCAATCTTGAGGTTATTGTTGAATTTGTTGGTGTTTTTCAAAGTTGAGGATGTTGTTGTTTTTCAATGTTGAGGTTGTTGTTGAATTTGTTGGTGTTTTTCAATGTTGAGTTTGTTGTTGTTTTTCAATGTTGAGGTTGTTGTTGAATTTGTTGGTGTTTTTCAATGTTGAGGTTGTTGTTGTTTTTCAATGTTGAGGTTGTTGTTGAATTTGTTGGTGTTTTTCAATGTTGAGGTTGTTGTTGTTTTTCAATGTTGAGGTTGTTGTTGAATTTGTTGGTGTTTTTCAATGTTGAGGTTGTTGTTGAATTTGTTGGTGTTTTTCAATGATGAGGTTGTTGTTGTTTTTCAATGTTGAGGTTGTTGAATTTGTGGGTGTTTTTCAATCTTGAGTTTGTTGTTGAATTTGTTGGTGTTTTTCAATGTTGAGGTTGTTGTTGAATTTGTTGGTGTTTTTAAATGTTGAGGTTGTTGTTGAATTTGCTGGTGTTTTGCAATGTTGAGGTTGTTGTTGTTTTTCAATGTTGAGGTTGTTGTTGAATTTGTTGGTGTTTTTCGAAGTTGAGGTTGTTGTTGTTTTTCAATGTTGAGGTTGTTGTTGTATTTGTTGGTGTTTTTCAATTTCGAGGTTGTTGTTGAATTTGTTGGTGTTTTTCAATGTTGAAGTTGTTGTTGAATTTGTTGGTGTTTTTAAATGTTGAGGTTGTTGTTGTTTTTCAATGTTGAGGTTGTTGTTGAATTTGTTGGTGTTTTTCAATGTTGAGGTTGTTGTTGTTTTCAATGCTGAGGTTGTTGTTGTATTTGTTGGTGTTTTTCAATGTTGAGGTTGTTGTTGAATTTGTTGGTGTTTTTCAATGTTGAAGTTGTTGTTGTTTTTCAATGTTGAGGTTGTTGTTGAATTTGTTGGTGTTTTTCAATGTTTCGGTTGTTGTGGTTTTTCAATGTTGAGGTTGTTGTTGAATTTGTTGGTGTTTTTCAATGTTGAGGTTGTTGTTGAATTTGTTGGTGTTTTTCAATGTTGAGGTTGTTGTTGTTTTTCAATTTTGAGGTTGTTGTTGAATTTGTTGGTGTTTTTCAATGTTGAGTTTGTTGTTGTTTTTCAATGTTGAGGTTGTTGTTGAATTTGTTGGTGTTTTTCAATGTTGAGGTTGTTGTTGTTTTTCAATGTTGAGGTTGTTGTTGAATTTGTTGGTGTTTTTCAATGTTGAGGTTGTTGTTGTTTTTCAATGTTGAGGTTGTTGTTGAATTTGTTGGTGCTTTTCAATGTTGAGGTTGTTGTTGAATTTGTTGGTGTTTTTCAATGTTGAGGTTGTTGTTGTTTTTTCACTGTTGAGGTTGTTGTTGAATTTGTTGTTTGTTTCAATGTTGAGTTTGTTGTTGAATTTGTTGGTGTTTTTCAATTTCGAGGTTGTTGTTGAATTTGTTGGTGTTTTTCAATGTTGAGGTTGTTGTTGAATTTGTTGGTGTTTTTCAATTTCGAGGTTGTTGTTGAAATTGTTGGTGTTTTTCAATGTGGAGGTTGTTGTTGTTTTTCAATGTTGAGGTTGTTGTTGAATTTGTTGGTGTTTTTCAATGTTTAGTTTGTTGTTGTTTTTCAATGTTGATGTTGATGTTGAATTTGTTGGTGTTTTTCAATGTTGAGGTTGTTGTTGTTTTTCAATGTTGAGGTTGTTGTTGAATTTGTTCGTGTTTTTCAATGTTGAGGTTGTTGTTGTTTTCAATGTTGAGGTTGTTGTTGAATTTGTTGGTGTTTTTCAATGTTGAGGTTGTTGTTGAATTTGTTGGTGTTTTTCAATGTTGAGGTTGTTGTTGTTTTTCAATGTTGAGGTTGTTGTTGAATTTGTTGGTGTTTTTCAATGTTGAGGTTGTTGTTGTTTTTCAATGTTGAGGTTGTTGTTGAATTTGTTGGTGCTTTTCAATGTTGAGGTTGTTGTTGTTTTTCAATGTTGAGGTTGTTGTTGAATTTATTGGTGTTTGTCAATGTTGAGTTTGTTGTTGAATTTGTTGGTGTTTTTCAATTATGAGGTTGTTGTTGAATTTGTTAGTGTTTTTCAATGTTGAGGTTGATGTTGAATTTGTTGGTGTTTTTCAATGTTGAGGTTGTTGTTGAATTTGTTGGTGTTTTTCAATGTTGAGGTTGTTGTTGTTTTTCAATGTTGAGGTTGTTGATGAATTTGTTGGTGTTTTCCAATGCTTAGTTTGTTGTTCTTTTTCAATGTTGAGGTTGTTGTTGAATTTGTTGGTGTTTTTCAATGTTGAGGTTGTTGTTGTTTTTCAATTTTGAGGTTGTTGTTGAATTTGTTGGTGTTTTTCAATGTTGAGGTTGTTGTTGTTTTTCAATGTTGAGGTTGTTGTTGAATTTGTTGGTGTTTTTCAATTTCGAGGTTGTTGTTGAATTTGTTGGTGTTTTTCAATGTTGAAGTTGTTGTTGAATTTGTTGGTGTTTTTCAATGTTGAGGTTGTTGTTGTTTTTCAATGTTGAGGTTGTTGTTGAATTTGTTGGTGTTTTTCAATGTTGAGGTTGTTGTTGTTTTTCAATGCTGAGGTTGCTGTTGAATTTGTTGGTGTTTTTCAATGTTGAGGTTGTTGTTGAATTTGTTGGTGTTTTTCAATGTTGAGGTTGTTGTTGTTTTTCAATGTTGAGGCTGTTGTTGAATTTGTTGGTGTTTTTCAATGTTGAGGTTGTTGTTGTTTTTCAATGTTGAGGTTGTTGTTGAATTTGTTGGTGTTTTTCAATTTCGAGGTTGTTGTTGAATTTGTTTGTGTTTTTCAATGTTGAGGTTGTTGTTGTTTTTCAATGTTGAGGTTATTGTTGAATTTGTTGGTGTTTTTCAATGTTGAGGTTGTTGTTGTTTTTCAATGTTGAGGTTGTTGTTGAATTTGTTGGTGTTTTTCAATGTTGAGTTTGTTGTTGTTTTTCAATGTTGAGGTTGTTGTTGAATTTGTTGGTGTTTTTCAATGTTGAGGTTGTTGTTGTTTTTCAATGTTGAGGTTGTTGTTGAATTTGTTGGTGTTTTTCAATGTTGAGGTTGTTGTTGTTTTTCAATGTTGAGGTTGTTGTTGAATTTGTTGGTGTTTTTCAATGATGAGGTTGTTGTTGTTTTTCAATGTTGAGGTGGTTGAATTTGTGGGTGTTTTTCAATCTTGAATTTGTTGTTGAATTTGTTGGTGTTTTTCAATGTTGAGGTTGTTGTTGAATTTGTTGGTGTTTTTAAATGTTGAGGTTGTTGTTGAATTTGCTGGTGTTTTGCAATGTTGAGGTTGTTGTTGTTTTTCAATGTTGAGGTTGTTGTTCAATTTGTTGGTGTTTTTCAATGTTGAGGTTGTTGTTGTTTTTCAATGTTGAGGTTGTTGTTGTATTTGTTGGTGTTTTTCAATTTCGAGGTTGTTGTTGAATTTGTTGGTGTTTTTCAATGTTGAAGTTGTTGTTGAATTTGTTGGTGTTTTTAAATGTTGAGGTTGTTGTTGTTTTTCAATGTTGAGGTTGTTGTTGAATTTGTTGGTGTTTTTCAATGTTGAGGTTGTTGTTGTTTTCAATGCTGAGGTTGTTGTTGAATTTGTTGGTGTTTTTCAATGTTGAGGTTGTTGTTGAATTTGTTGGTGTTTTTCAATGTTGAGGTTGTTGTTGTTTTTCAATGTTGAGGTTGTTGTTGAATTTGTTGGTGTCTTTCAATGTTTCGGTTGTTGTTGTTTTTCAATGTTTCGGTTGTTGTTGAATTTGTTGCTGTTTTTCAATGTTGAGGTTGTTGTTGAATTTGTTGGTGTTTTTCAATGTTGAGGTTGTTGTTGTCTTTCAATTTTGAGGTTGTTGTTGAATTTGTTGGTGTTTTTCAATGTTGAGTTTGTTGTTGTTTTTCAATGTTGAGGTTGTTGTTGAATTTGTTGGTGTTTTTCAATGTTGAGGTTGTTGTTGTTTTTCAATGTTGAGGTTGTTGTTGAATTTGTTGGTGTTTTTCAATGTTGAGGTTGTTGTTGTTTTTCAATGTTGAGTTTCTTGTTGAATTTGTTGGTGCTTTTCAATGTTGAGGTTGTTGTTGAATTTGTTGGTGTTTTTCAATGTTGAGGTTGTTGTTGTTTTTTCACTGTTGAGGTTGTCGTTGAATTTGTTGTTTGTTTCAATGTTGAGTTTGTTGTTGAATTTGTTGGTGTTTTTCAATTTCGAGGTTGTTGTTGAATTTGTTGGTGTTTTTCAATGTTGAGGTTGTTGTTGAATTTGTTGGTGTTTTTCAATGTTGATGTTGTTGTTGAAATTGTTGGTGTTTTTCAATGTGGAGGTTGTTGTTGTTTTTCAATGTTGAGGTTGTTGAATTTGTTGGTGTTTTTCAATGTTTAGTTTGTTGTTGTTTTTCAATGTTGAGGTTGATGTTGAATTTGTTGGTGTTTTTCAATGTTGAGGTTGTTGTTGTTTTTCAATGTTGAGGTTGTTGTTGAATTTGTTGGTGTTTTTCAATGTTGAGGTTGTTGTTGTTTTCAATGTTGAGGTTGTTGTTGAATTTGTTGGTGTTTTTCAATGTTGAGGTTGTTGTTGAATTTGTTGGTGTTTTTCAATGTTGAGGTTGTTGTTGTTTTTCAATGTTGAGCTTGTTGTTGAGTTTGTTGGTGTTTTCCAATGTTGAGGTTGTTGTTGAATTTGTTGGTGTTTTTCAATGTTGAGGTTGTTGTTGTTTTTCAATGCTGAGGTTGTTGTTGAATTTGTTGGTGTTTTTCAATGTTTCGGTTGTTGTTGTTTTTCAATGTTGAGGTTGTTGTTGAATTTGTTGTTGTTTTTCAATGTTGAGGTTGTTGTTGAATTTGTTGGTGTTTTTCAATGTTGAGGTTGTTGTTGAATTTGTTGGTGTTTTTCAATGTTGATGTTGTTGTTGAAATTGTTGGTGTTTTTCAATGTGGAGGTTGTTGTTGTTTTTCAATGTTGAGGTTGTTGTTGAATTTGTTCGTGTTTTTCAATGTTTAGTTTGTTGTTGTTTTTCAATGTTGAGGTTGATGTTGAATTTGTTGGTGTTTTTCAATGTTGAGGTTGTTGTTGTTTTTCAATGTTGAGGTTGTTGTTGAATTTTTTGGTGTTTTTCAATGTTGAGGTTGTTGTTGTTTTCAATGTTGAGGTTGTTGTTGAATTTGTTGGTGTTTTTCAATGTTGAGGTTGTTGTTGAATTTGTTGGTGTTTTTCAATGTTGAGGTTGTTGTTGTTTTTCAATGTTGAGGTTGCTGTTGAATTTGTTGGTGTTTTTCAATGTTGAGGTTGTTGTTGTTTTTCAATGTTGAGGTTGTTGTTGAATTTGTTGGTGCTTTTCAATGTTGAGGTTGTTGTTGAATTTGTTGGTGTTTTTCAATTTCGAGGTTGTTGTTGAATTTGTTAGTGTTTTTCAATGTTGAGGTTGTTGTTGAATTTGTTGGTGTTTTTCAATGTTGAGGTTGTTGTTGAATTTGTTGGTTTTTTTCAATGTTGAGGTTGTTGTTGTTTTTCAATGTTGAGGTTGTTGTTGAATTTGTTGGTGTTTTTCAATGCTTAGTTTGTTGTTCTTTTTCAATGTTGAGGTTGTTGTTGAATTTGTTGGTGTTTTTCAATGTTGAGGTTGTTGTTGTTTTTCAATTTTGAGGTTGTTGTTGAATTTGTTGGTGTTTTTCAATGTTGAGGTTGTTGTTGTTTTTCAATGTTGAGGTTGTTGTTGAATTTGTTGGTGTTTTTCAATTTCGAGGTTGTTGTTGAATTTGTTGGTGTTTTTCAATGTTGAAGTTGTTGTTGAATTTGTTGGTGTTTTTCAATGTTGAGGTTGTTGTTGTTTTTCAATGTTGAGGTTGTTGTTGAATTTGTTGGTGTTTTTCAATGTTGAGGTTGTTGTTGTTTTTCAATGCTGAGGTTGTTGTTGAATTTGTTGGTGTTTTTCAATGTTGACGTTGTTGTTGAATTTGTTGGTGTTTTTCAATGTTGAGGTTGTTGTTGTTTTTCAATGTTGAGGCTGTTGTTGAATTTGTTGGTGTTTTTCAATGTTGAGGTTGTTGTTGTTTTTCAATGTTGAGGTTGTTGTTGAATTTGTTGGTGTTTTTCAATTTCGAGGTTGTTGTTGAATTTGTTTGTGTTTTTCAATGTTGAGGTTGTTGTTGTTTTTCAATGTTGAGGTTATTGTTGAATTTGTTGGTGTTTTTCAATGTTGAGGTTGTTGTTGTTTTTCAATGTTGAGGTTGTTGTTGAATTTGTTGGTGTTTTTCAATGTTGAGTTTGTTGTTGTTTTTCAATGTTGAGGTTGTTGTTGAATTTGTTGGTGTTGTTCAATGTTGAGGTTGTTGTTGTTTTTCAATGTTGAGGTTGTTGTTGAATTTGTTGGTGTTTTTCAATGTTGAGGTTGTTGTTGTTTTTCAATGTTGAGGTTGTTGTTGAATTTGTTGGTGTTTTTCAATGATGAGGTTGTTGTTGTTTTTCAATGTTGAGGTTGTTGAATTTGTGGGTGTTTTTCAATCTTGAGTTTGTTGTTGAATTTGTTGGTGTTTTTCAATGTTGAGGTTGTTGTTGAATTTGTTGGTGTTTTTCAATGTTGATGTTGTTGTTGAAATTGTTGGTGTTTTTCAATGTGGAGGTTGTTGTTGTTTTTCAATGTTGAGGTTGTTGTTGAATTTGTTGGTGTTTTTCAATGTTTAGTTTGTTGTTGTTTTTCAATGTTGATGTTGATGTTGAATTTGTTGGTGTTTTTCAATGTTGAGGTTGTTGTTGTTTTTCAATGTTGAGGTTGTTGTTGAATTTGTTCTTGTTTTTCAATGTTGAGGTTGTTGTTGTTTTCAATGTTGAGGTTGTTGTTGAATTTGTTGGTGTTTTTCAATGTTGAGGTTGTTGTTGAATTTGTTGGTGTTTTTCAATGTTGAGGTTGTTGTTGTTTTTCAATGTTGAGGTTGTTGTTGAATTTGTTGGTGTTTTTCAATGTTGAGGTTGTTGTTGTTTTTCAATGTTGAGGTTGTTGTTGAATTTGTTGGTGCTTTTCAATGTTGAGGTTGTTGTTGTTTTTCAATGTTGAGGTTGTCGTTGAATTTGTTGTTTGTTTCAATGTTGAGTTTGTTGTTGAATTTGTTGGTGTTTTTCAATTTCGAGGTTGTTGTTGAATTTGTTGGTGTTTTTCAATGTTGAGGTTGTTGTTGAATTTGTTGGTGTTTTTCAATGTTGATGTTGTTGTTGAAATTGTTGGTGTTTTTCAATGTGGAGGTTGTTGTTGTTTTTCAATGTTGAGGTTGTTGTTGAATTTGTTGGTGTTTTTCAATGTTTAGTTTGTTGTTGTTTTTCAATGTTGAGGTTGATGTTGAATTTGTTGGTGTTTTTCAATGTTGAGGTTGTTGTTGTTTTTCAATGTTGAGGTTGTTGTTGAATTTGTTGGTGTTTTTCAATGTTGAGGTTGTTGTTGTTTTCAATGTTGAGGTTGTTGTTGAATTTGTTGGTGTTTTTCAATGTTGAGGTTGTTGTTGAATTTGTTGGTGTTTTTCAATGTTGAGGTTGTTGTTGTTTTTCAATGTTGAGGTTGTTGTTGAGTTTGTTGGTGTTTTCCAATGTTGAGGTTGTTGTTGAATTTGTTGGTGTTTTTCAAAGTTGAGGTTGTTGTTGTTTTTCAATGCTGAGGTTGTTGTTGAATTTGTTCGTGTTTTTCAATGTTTCGGTTGTTGTTGTTTTTCAATGTTGAGGTTGTTGTTGAATTTGTTGTTGATTTTCAATGTTGAGGTTGTTGTTGAATTTGTTGGTGTTTTTCAATGTTGAGGTTGTTGTTGAATTTGTTGGTGTTTTTCAATGTTGATGTTGTTGAAATTGTTGGTGTTTTTCAATGTGGAGGTTGTTGTTGTTTTTCAATGTTGAGGTTGTTGTTGAATTTGTTGGTGTTTTTCAATGTTTAGTTTGTTGTTGTTTTTCAATGTTGAGGTTGATGTTGAATTTGTTGGTGTTTTTCAATGTTGAGGTTGTTGTTGTTTTTCAATGTTGAGGTTGTTGTTGAATTTTTTGGTGTTTTTCAATGTTGAGGTTGTTGTTGTTTTCAATGTTGAGGTTGTTGTTGAATTTGTTGGTGTTTTTCAATGTTGAGGTTGTTGTTGAATTTGTTGGTGTTTTTCAATGTTGAGTTTGTTGTTGTTTTTCAATGTTGAGGTTGCTGTTGAATTTGTTGGTGTTTTTCAATGTTGAGGTTGTTGTTGTTTTTCAATGTTGAGGTTGTTGTTGAATTTGTTGGTGCTTTTCAATGTTGAGGTTGTTGTTGTTTTTCAATGTTGAGGTTGTTGTTGAATTTATTGGTTTTTGTCAATGTTGAGTTTGTTGTTGAATTTGTTGGTGTTTTTCAATTTCGAGGTTGTTGTTGAATTTGTTAGTGTTTTTCAATGTTGAGGTTGTTGTTGAATTTGTTGGTGTTTTTCAATGTTGAGGTTGTTGTTGAATTTGTTGGTGTTTTTCAATGTTGAGGTTGTTGTTGTTTTTCAATGTTGAGGTTGTTGTTGAATTTGTTGGTGTTTTTCAATGCTTAGTTTGTTGTTCTTTTTCAATGTTGAGGTTGTTGTTGAATTTGTTGGTGTTTTTCAATGTTGAGGTTGTTGTTGTTTTTCAATTTTGAGGTTGTTGTTGAATTTGTTGTTGTTTTTCAATGTTGAGGTTGTTGTTCTTTTTCAATGTTGAGGTTGTTGTTGAATTTGTTGGTGTTTTTCAATTTCGAGGTTGTTGTTGAATTTGTTGGTGTTTTTCAATGTTGAAGTTGTTGTTGAATTTGTTGGTGTTTTTCAATGTTGAGGTTGTTGTTGTTTTTCAATGTTGAGGTTGTTGTTGAATTTGTTGGTGTTTTTCAATGTTGAGGTTGTTGTTGTTTTTCAATGCTGAGGTTGTTGTTGAATTTGTTGGTGTTTTTCAATGTTGAGGTTGTTGTTGAATTTGTTGGTGTTTTTCAATGTTGAGGTTGTTGTTGTTTTTCAATGTTGAGGCTGTTGTTGAATTTGTTGGTGTTTTTCAATGTTGAGGTTGTTGTTGTTTTTCAATGTTGAGGTTGTTGTTGAATTTGTTGGTGTTTTTCAATTTCGAGGTTGTTGTTGAATTTGTTTGTGTTTTTCAATGTTGAGGTTGTTGTTGTTTTTCAATGTTGAGGTTATTGTTGAATTTGTTGGTGTTTTTCAATGTTGAGGTTGTTGTTGTTTTTCAATGTTGAGGTTGTTGTTGAATTTGTTGGTGTTTTTCAATGTTGAGTTTGTTGTTGTTTTTCAATGTTGAGGTTGTTGTTGAATTTGTTGGTGTTGTTCAATGTTGAGGTTGTTGTTGTTTTTCAATGTTGAGGTTGTTGTTGAATTTGTTGGTGTTTTTCAATGTTGAGGTTGTTGTTGTTTTTCAATGTTGAGGTTGTTGTTGAATTTGTTGGTGTTTTTCAATGATGAGGTTGTTGTTGTTTTTCAATGTTGAGGTTGTTGAATTTGTGGGTGTTTTTCAATCTTGAGTTTGTTGTTGAATTTGTTGGTGTTTTTCAATGTTGAGGTTGTTGTTGAATTTGTTGGTGTTTTTAAATGTTGAGGTTGTTGTTGAATTTGCTGGTGTTTTGCAATGTTGAGGTTGTTGTTGTTTTTCAATGTTGAGGTTGTTGTTGAATTTGTTGGTGTTTTTCAATGTTGAGGTTGTTGTTGTTTTTCAATGTTGAGGTTGTTGTTGTATTTGTTGGTGTTTTTCAATTTCGAGGTTGTTGTTGAATTTGTTGGTGTTTTTCAATGTTGAAGTTGTTGTTGAATTTGTTGGTATTTTTAAATGTTGAGGTTGTTGTTGTTTTTCAATGTTGAGGTTGTTGTTGAATTTGTTGGTGTTTTTCAATGTTGAGGTTGTTGTTGTTTTCAATGCTGAGGTTGTTGTTGAATTTGTTGGTGTTTTTCAATGTTGAGGTTGTTGTTGAATTTGTTGGTGTTTTTCAATGTTGAGGTTGTTGTTGTTTTTCAATGTTGAGGTTCTTGTTGAATTTGTTGGTGTTTTTCAATGTTTCGGTTGTTGCTTTTTTTCAATGTTGAGGTTGTTGTTGAATTTGTTGGTGTTTTTCAATGTTGAGGTTGTTGTTGAATTTGTTGGTGTTTTTCAATGTTGAGGTTATTGCTGTTTTCCAATTTTGAGGTTGTTGTTGAATTTGTTGGTGTTTTTCAATGTTGAGTTTGTTGTTGTTTTTCAATGTTGAGGTTGTTGTTGAATTTGTTGGTATTTTTCAATGTTGAGGTTGTTGTTGTTTTTCAATGTTGAGGTTGTTGATGAATTTGTTGGTGTTTTTCAATGTTGAGGTTGTTGTTGTTTTTCAATGTTGAGGCTGTTGTTGAATTTGTTGGTGTTTTTCAATGTTGAGGTTGTTGTTGTTTTTCAATGTTGAGGTTGTTGTTGAATTTGTTGGTGTTTTTCAATTTCGAGGTTGTTGTTGAATTTGTTTGTGTTTTTCAATGTTGAGGTTGTTGTTGTTTTTCAATGTTGAGGTTATTGTTGAATTTGTTGGTGTTTTTCAATGTTGAGGTTGTTGTTGTTTTTCAATGTTGAGGTTGTTGTTTAATTTGTTGGTGTTTTTCAATGTTGAGTTTGTTGTTGTTTTTCAATGTTGAGGTTGTTGTTGAATTTGTTGGTGTTTTTCAATGTAGAGGTTGTTGTTGTTTTTCAATGTTGAGGTTGTTGTTGAATTTGTTGGTGTTTTTCAATGTTGAGGTTGTTGTTGTTTTTCAATGTTGAGGTTGTTGTTGAATTTGTTGGTGTTTTTCAATGATGAGGTTGTTGTTGTTTTTCAATGTTGAGGTTGTTGAATTTGTGGGTTTTTTTCAATCTTGAGTTTGTTGTTGAATTTGTTGGTGTTTTTCAATGTTGAGGTTGTTGTTGAATTTGTTGGTGTTTTTAAATGTTGAGGTTGTTGTTGAATTTGCTGGTGTTTTGCAATGTTGAGGTTGTTGTTGTTTTTCAATGTTGAGGTTGTTGTTGAATTTGTTGGTGTTTTTCAATGTTGAGGTTGTTGTTGTTTTTCAATGTTGAGGTTGTTGTTGTATTTGTTGGTGTTTTTCAATTTCGAGGTTGTTGTTGAATTTGTTGGTGTTTTTCAATGTTGAAGTTGTTGTTGAATTTGTTGGTGTTTTTAAATGTTGAGGTTGTTGTTGTTTTTCAATGTTGAGGTTGTTGTTGAATTTGTTGGTGTTTTTCAATGTTGAGGTTGTTGTTGTTTTCAATGCTGAGGTTCTTGTTGAATTTGTTGGTGTTTTTCAATGTTGAGGTTGTTGTTGAATTTGTTGGTGTTTTTCAATGTTGAGGTTGTTGTTGTTTTTCAATGTTGAGGTTGTTGTTGAATTTGTTGGTGTTTTTCAATGTTTCGGTTGTTGTTGTTTTTCAATGCTGAGGTTGTTGTTGAATTTGTTGGTGTTTTTCAATGTTGAGGTTGTTGTTGTTTTTCAATTTTGAGGTTGTTGTTGAATTTGTTGGTGTTTTTCAATGTTGAGTTTGTTGTTGTTTTTCAATGTTGATGTTGTTGTTGAATTTGTTGGTATTTTTCAATGTTGAGGTTGTTGTTGTTTTTCAATGTTGAGGTTGTTGTTGAATTTGTTGGTGTTTTTCAATGTTGAGGTTGTTGTTGTTTTTCAATGTTGAGTTTGTTGTTGAATTTGTTGGTGCTTTTCAATGTTGAGGTTGTTGTTGAATTTGTTGTTGTTTTTCAATGTTGAGGTTGTTGTTGTTTTTTCACTGTTAAGGTTGTTGTTGAATTTGTTGTTTGTTTCAATGTTGAGTTTGTTGTTGAATTTGTTGGTGTTTTTCAATTTCGAGGTTGTTGTTGAATTTGTTGGTGTTTTTCAATGTTGAGGTTGTTGTTGAATTTGTTGGAGTTTTTCAATGTTGATGTTGTTGTTGAAATTGTTGGTGTTTTTCAATGTGGAGGTTGTTGTTGTTTTTCAATGTTGAGGTTGTTGTTGAATTTGTTGGTGTTTTTCAATGTTTAGTTTGTTGTTGTTTTTCAATGTTGAGGTTGATGTTGAATTTGTTGGTGTTTTTCAATGTTGAGGTTGTTGTTGTTTTTCAATGTTGAGGTTGTTGTTGAATTTGTTGGTGTTTTTCAATGTTGAGGTTGTTGTTGTTTTCAATGTTGAGGTTGTTGTTGAATTTGTTGGTGTTTTTCAATGTTGAGGTTGTTGTTGAATTTGTTGGTGTTTTTCAATGTTGAGGTTGTTGTTGTTTTTCAATGTTGAGGTTGTTGTTGAATTTGTTGGTGTTTTTCAATGTTTAGTTTGTTGTTGTTTTTCAATGTTGAGGTTGATGTTGAATTTGTTGGTGTTTTTCAATGTTGAGGTTGTTGTTGTTTTTCAATGTTGAGGTTGTTGTTGAATTTGTTGGTGTTTTTCAATGTTGAGGTTGTTGTTGTTTTCAATGTTGAGGTTGTTGTTGAATTTGTTGGTGTTTTTCAATGTTGAGGTTGTTGTTGAATTTGTTGGTGTTTTTCAATGTTGAGGTTGTTGTTGTTTTTCAATGTTGAGGTTGTTGTTGAGTTTGTTGGTGTTTTCCAATGTTGAGGTTGTTGTTGAATTTGTTGGTGTTTTTCAATGTTGAGGTTGTTGTTGTTTTTCAATGCTGAGGTTGTTGTTGAATTTGTTGGTGTTTTTCAATGTTTCGGTTGTTGTTGTTTTTCAATGTTGAGGTTGTTGTTGAATTTGTTGTTGTTTTTCAATGTTGAGGTTGTTGTTGAATTTGTTGGTGTTTTTCAATGTTGAGGTTGTTGTTGAATTTGTTGGTGTTTTTCAATGTTGATGTTGTTGTTGAAATTGTTGGTGTTTTTCAATGTGGAGGTTGTTGTTGTTTTTCAATGTTGAGGTTGTTGTTGAATTTGTTGGTGTTTTTCAATGTTTAGTTTGTTGTTGTTTTTCAATGTTGAGGTTGATGTTGAATTTGTTGGTGTTTTTCAATGTTGAGGTTGTTGTTGTTTTTCAATGTTGAGGTTGTTGTTGAATTTTTTGGTGTTTTTCAATGTTGAGGTTGTTGTTGTTTTCAATGTTGAGGTTGTTGTTGAATTTGTTGGTGTTTTTCAATGTTGAGGTTGTTGTTGAATTTGTTGGTGTTTTTCAATGTTGAGGTTGTTGTTGTTTTTCAATGTTGAGGTTGCTGTTGAATTTGTTGGTGTTTTTCAATGTTGAGGTTGTTGTTGTTTTTCAATGTTGAGGTTGTTGTTGAATTTGTTGGTGCTTTTCAATGTTGAGGTTGTTGTTGTTTTTCAATGTTGAGGTTGTTGTTGAATTTATTGGTGTTTGTCAATGTTGAGTTTGTTGTTGAATTTGTTGGTGTTTTTCAATTTCGAGGTTGTTGTTGAATTTGTTAGTGTTTTTCAATGTTGAGGTTGTTGTTGAATTTGTTGGTGTTTTTCAATGTTGAGGTTGTTGTTGAATTTGTTGGTGTTTTTCAATGTTGAGGTTGTTGTTGTTTTTCAATGTTGAGGTTGTTGTTGAATTTGTTGGTGTTTTTCAATGCTTAGTTTGTTGTTCTTTTTCAATGTTGAGGTTGTTGTTGAATTTGTTGGTGTTTTTCAATGTTGAGGTTGTTGTTGTTTTTCAATTTTGAGGTTGTTGTTGAATTTGTTGGTGTTTTTCAATGTTGAGGTTGTTGTTGTTTTTCAATGTTGAGGTTGTTGTTGAATTTGTTGGTGTTTTTCAATTTCGAGGTTGTTGTTGAATTTGTTGGTGTTTTTCAATGTTGAAGTTGTTGTTGAATTTGTTGGTGTTTTTCAATGTTGAGGTTGTTGTTGTTTTTCAATGTTGAGGTTGTTGTTGAATTTGTTGGTGTTTTTCAATGTTGAGGTTGTTGTTGTTTTTCAATGCTGAGGTTTTTGTTGAATTTGTTGGTGTTTTTCAATGTTGAGGTTGTTGTTGAATTTGTTGGTGTTTTTCAATGTTGAGGTTGTTGTTGTTTTTCAATGTTGAGGCTGTTGTTGAATTTGTTGGTGTTTTTCAATGTTGAGGTTGTTGTTGTTTTTCAATGTTGAGGTTGTTGTTGAATTTGTTGGTGTTTTTCAATTTCGAGGTTGTTGTTGAATTTGTTTGTGTTTTTCAATGTTGAGGTTGTTGTTGTTTTTCAATGTTGAGGTTATTGTTGAATTTGTTGGTGTTTTTCAATGTTGAGGTTGTTGTTGTTTTTCAATGTTGAGGTTGTTGTTGAATTTGTTGGTGTTTTTCAATGTTGAGTTTGTTGTTGTTTTTCAATGTTGAGGTTGTTGTTGAATTTGTTGGTGTTGTTCAATGTTGAGGTTGTTGTTGTTTTTCAATGTTGAGGTTGTTGTTGAATTTGTTGGTGTTTTTCAATGTTGAGGTTGTTGTTGTTTTTCAATGTTGAGGTTGTTGTTGAATTTGTTGGTGTTTTTCAATGATGAGGTTGTTGTTGTTTTTCAATGTTGAGGTTGTTGAATTTGTGGGTGTTTTTCAATCTTGAGTTTGTTGTTGAATTTGTTGGTGTTTTTCAATGTTGAGGTTGTTGTTGAATTTGTTGGTGTTTTTAAATGTTGAGGTTGTTGTTGAATTTGCTGGTGTTTTGCAATGTTGAGGTTGTTGTTGTTTTTCAATGTTGAGGTTGTTGTTGAATTTGTTGGTGTTTTTCAATGTTGAGGTTGTTGTTGTTTTTCAATGTTGAGGTTGTTGTTGTATTTGTTGGTGTTTTTCAATTTCGAGGTTGTTGTTGAATTTGTTGGTGTTTTTCAATGTTGAAGTTGTTGTTGAATTTGTTGGTGTTTTTAAATGTTGAGGTTGTTGTTGTTTTTCAATGTTGAGGTTGTTGTTGAATTTGTTGGTGTTTTTCAATGTTGAGGTTGTTGTTGTTTTCAATGCTGAGGTTGTTGTTGAATTTGTTGGTGTTTTTCAATGTTGAGGTTGTTGTTGAATTTGTTGGTGTTTTTCAATGTTGAGGTTGTTGTTGTTTTTCAATGTTGAGGTTGTTGTTGAATTTGTTGGTGTTTTTCAATGTTTCGGTTGTTGCTTTTTTTCAATGTTGAGGTTGTTGTTGAATTTGTTGGTGTTTTTCAATGTTCAGGTTGTTGTTGAATTTGTTGGTGTTTTTCAATGTTGAGGTTATTGTTGTTTTCCAATTTTGAGGTTGTTGTTGAATTTGTTGGTGTTTTTCAATGTTGAGTTTGTTGTTGTTTTTCAATGTTGAGGTTGTTGTTGAATTTGTTGGTATTTTTCAATGTTGAGGTTGTTGCTGTTTTTCAATGTTGAGGTTGTTGTTGAATTTGTTGGTGTTTTTCAATGTTGAGGTTGTTGTTGTTTTTCAATGTTGAGGCTGTTGTTGAATTTGTTGGTGTTTTTCAATGTTGAGGTTGTTGTTGTTTTTCAATGTTGAGGTTGTTGTTGAATTTGTTGGTGTTTTTCAATTTCGAGGTTGTTGTTGAATTTGTTTGTGTTTTTCAATGTTGAGGTTGTTGTTGTTTTTCAATGTTGAGGTTATTGTTGAATTTCTTGCTGTTTTTCAATGTTGAGGTTGTTGTTGTTTTTCAATGTTGAGGTTGTTGTTGAATTTGTTGGTGTTTTTCAATGTTGAGTTTGTTGTTGTTTTTCAATGTTGAGGTTGTTGTTGAATTTGTTGGTGTTTTTCAATATTGAGGTTGTTGTTGTTTTTCAATGTTGAGGTTGTTGTTGAATTTGTTGGTGTTTTTCAATGTTGAGGTTGTTGTTGTTTTTCAATGTTGAGGTTGTTGTTGAATTTGTTGGTGTTTTTCAATGATGAGGTTGTTGTTGTTTTTCAATGTTGAGGTTGTTGAATTTGTGGGTTTTTTTCAATCTTGAGTTTGTTGTTGAATTTGTTGGTGTTTTTCAATGTTGAGGTTGTTGTTGAATTTGTTGGTGTTTTTAAATGTTGAGGTTGTTGTTGAATTTGCTGGTGTTTTGCAATGTTGAGGTTGTTGTTGTTTTTCAATGTTGAGGTTGTTGTTGAATTTGTTGGTGTTTTTCAATGTTGAGGTTGTTGTTGTTTTTCAATGTTGAGGTTGTTGTTGTATTTGTTGGTGTTTTTCAATTTCGAGGTTGTTGTTGAATTTGTTGGTGTTTTTCAATGTTGAAGTTGTTGTTGAATTTGTTGGTGTTTTTAAATGTTGAGGTTGTTGTTGTTTTTCAATGTTGAGGTTGTTGTTGAATTTGTTGGTGTTTTTCAATGTTGAGGTTGTTGTTGTTTTCAATGCTGAGGTTGTTGTTGAATTTGTTGGTGTTTTTCAATGTTGAGGTTGTTGTTGAATTTGTTGGTGTTTTTCAATGTTGAGGTTGTTGTTGTTTTTCAATGTTGAGGTTGTTGTTGAATTTGTTGGTGTTTTTCAATGTTTCGGTTGTTGTTGTTTTTCAATGTTGAGGTTGTTGTTGAATTTGTTGGTGTTTTTCAATGTTGAGGTTGTTGTTGAATTTGTTGGTGTTTTTCAATGTTGAGTTTGTTGTTGTTTTTCAATGTTGATGTTGTTGTTGAATTTGTTGGTATTTTTCAATGTTGAGGTTGTTGTTGTTTTTCAATGTTGAGGTTGTTGTTGAATTTGTTGGTGTTTTTCAATGTTGAGGTTGTTGTTGTTTTTCAATGTTGAGTTTGTTGTTGAATTTGTTGGTGCTTTTCAATGTTGAGGTTGTTGTTGAATTTGTTGGTGTTTTTCAATGTTGAGGTTGTTGTTGTTTTTTCACTGTTAAGGTTGTTGTTGAATTTGTTGTTTGTTTCAATGTTGAGTTTGTTGTTGAATTTGTTGGTGTTTTTCAATTTCGAGGTTGTTGTTGAATTTGTTGGTGTTTTTCAATGTTGAGTTTGTTGTTGTTTTTCAATGTTGATGTTGTTGTTGAATTTGTTGGTATTTTTCAATGTTGAGGTTGTTGTTGTTTTTCAATGTTGAGGTTGTTGTTGAATTTGTTGGTGTTTTTCAATGTTGAGGTTGTTGTTGTTTTTCAATGTTGAGTTTGTTGTTGAATTTGTTGGTGCTTTTCAATGTTGAGGTTGTTGTTGAATTTGTTGGTGTTTTTCAATGTTGAGGTTGTTGTTGTTTTTTCACTGTTAAGGTTGTTGTTGAATTTGTTGTTTGTTTCAATGTTGAGTTTGTTGTTGAATTTGTTGGTGTTTTTCAATTTCGAGGTTGTTGTTGAATTTGTTGGTGTTTTTCAATGTTTCGGTTGTTGTTGTTTTTCAATGTTGAGGTTGTTGTTGAATTTGTTGTTGTTTTTCAATGTTGAGGTTGTTGTTGAATTTGTTGGTGTTTTTCAATGTTGAGGTTGTTGTTGAATTTGTTGGTGTTTTTCAATGTTGATGTTGTTGTTGAAATTGTTGGTGTTTTTCAATGTGGAGGTTGTTGTTGTTTTTCAATGTTGAGGTTGTTGTTGAATTTGTTGGTGTTTTTCAATGTTTAGTTTGTTGTTGTTTTTCAATGTTGAGGTTGATGTTGAATTTGTTGGTGTTTTTCAATGTTGAGGTTGTTGTTGTTTTTCAATGTTGAGGTTGTTGTTGAATTTTTTGGTGTTTTTCAATGTTGAGGTTGTTGTTGTTTTCAATGTTGAGGTTGTTGTTGAATTTGTTGGTGTTTTTCAATGTTGAGGTTGTTGTTGAATTTGTTGGTGTTTTTCAATGTTGAGGTTGTTGTTGTTTTTCAATGTTGAGGTTGCTGTTGAATTTGTTGGTGTTTTTCAATGTTGAGGTTGTTGTTGTTTTTCAATGTTGAGGTTGTTGTTGAATTTGTTGGTGCTTTTCAATGTTGAGGTTGTTGTTGTTTTTCAATGTTGAGGTTGTTGTTGAATTTATTGGTGTTTGTCAATGTTGAGTTTGTTGTTGAATTTGTTGGTGTTTTTCAATTTCGAGGTTGTTGTTGAATTTGTTAGTGTTTTTCAATGTTGAGGTTGTTGTTGAATTTGTTGGTGTTTTTCAATGTTGAGGTTGTTGTTGAATTTGTTGGTGTTTTTCAATGTTGAGGTTGTTGTTGTTTTTCAATGTTGAGGTTGTTGTTGAATTTGTTGGTGTTTTTCAATGCTTAGTTTGTTGTTCTTTTTCAATGTTGAGGTTGTTGTTGAATTTGTTGGTGTTTTTCAATGTTGAGGTTGTTGTTGTTTTTCAATTTTGAGGTTGTTGTTGAATTTGTTGGTGTTTTTCAATGTTGAGGTTGTTGTTGTTTTTCAATGTTGAGGTTGTTGTTGAATTTGTTGGTGTTTTTCAATTTCGAGGTTGTTGTTGAATTTGTTGGTGTTTTTCAATGTTGAAGTTGTTGTTGAATTTGTTGGTGTTTTTCAATGTTGAGGTTGTTGTTGTTTTTCAATGTTGAGGTTGTTGTTGAATTTGTTGGTGTTTTTCAATGTTGAGGTTGTTGTTGTTTTTCAATGCTGAGGTTTTTGTTGAATTTGTTGGTGTTTTTCAATGTTGAGGTTGTTGTTGAATTTGTTGGTGTTTTTCAATGTTGAGGTTGTTGTTGTTTTTCAATGTTGAGGCTGTTGTTGAATTTGTTGGTGTTTTTCAATGTTGAGGTTGTTGTTGTTTTTCAATGTTGAGGTTGTTGTTGAATTTGTTGGTGTTTTTCAATTTCGAGGTTGTTGTTGAATTTGTTTGTGTTTTTCAATGTTGAGGTTGTTGTTGTTTTTCAATGTTGAGGTTATTGTTGAATTTGTTGGTGTTTTTCAATGTTGAGGTTGTTGTTGTTTTTCAATGTTGAGGTTGTTGTTGAATTTGTTGGTGTTTTTCAATGTTGAGTTTGTTGTTGTTTTTCAATGTTGAGGTTGTTGTTGAATTTGTTGGTGTTGTTCAATGTTGAGGTTGTTGTTGTTTTTCAATGTTGAGGTTGTTGTTGAATTTGTTGGTGTTTTTCAATGTTGAGGTTGTTGTTGTTTTTCAATGTTGAGGTTGTTGTTGAATTTGTTGGTGTTTTTCAATGATGAGGTTGTTGTTGTTTTTCAATGTTGAGGTTGTTGAATTTGTGGGTGTTTTTCAATCTTGAGTTTGTTGTTGAATTTGTTGGTGTTTTTCAATGTTGAGGTTGTTGTTGAATTTGTTGGTGTTTTTAAATGTTGAGGTTGTTGTTGAATTTGCTGGTGTTTTGCAATGTTGAGGTTGTTGTTGTTTTTCAATGTTGAGGTTGTTGTTGAATTTGTTGGTGTTTTTCAATGTTGAGGTTGTTGTTGTTTTTCAATGTTGAGGTTGTTGTTGTATTTGTTGGTGTTTTTCAATTTCGAGGTTGTTGTTGAATTTGTTGGTGTTTTTCAATGTTGAAGTTGTTGTTGAATTTGTTGGTGTTTTTAAATGTTGAGGTTGTTGTTGTTTTTCAATGTTGAGGTTGTTGTTGAATTTGTTGGTGTTTTTCAATGTTGAGGTTGTTGTTGTTTTCAATGCTGAGGTTGTTGTTGAATTTGTTGGTGTTTTTCAATGTTGAGGTTGTTGTTGAATTTGTTGGTGTTTTTCAATGTTGAGGTTGTTGTTGTTTTTCAATGTTGAGGTTGTTGTTGAATTTGTTGGTGTTTTTCAATGTTTCGGTTGTTGCTTTTTTTCAATGTTGAGGTTGTTGTTGAATTTGTTGGTGTTTTTCAATGTTCAGGTTGTTGTTGAATTTGTTGGTGTTTTTCAATGTTGAGGTTATTGTTGTTTTCCAATTTTGAGGTTGTTGTTGAATTTGTTGGTGTTTTTCAATGTTGAGTTTGTTGTTGTTTTTCAATGTTGAGGTTGTTGTTGAATTTGTTGGTGTTTTTCAATGTTGAGGTTGTTGCTGTTTTTCAATGTTGAGGTTGTTGTTGAATTTGTTGGTGTTTTTCAATGTTGAGGTTGTTGTTGTTTTTCAATGTTGAGGCTGTTGTTGAATTTGTTGGTGTTTTTCAATGTTGAGGTTGTTGTTGTTTTTCAATGTTGAGGTTGTTGTTGAATTTGTTGGTGTTTTTCAATTTCGAGGTTGTTGTTGAATTTGTTTGTGTTTTTCAATGTTGAGGTTGTTGTTGTTTTTCAATGTTGAGGTTATTGTTGAATTTCTTGCTGTTTTTCAATGTTGAGGTTGTTGTTGTTTTTCAATGTTGAGGTTGTTGTTGAATTTGTTGGTGTTTTTCAATGTTGAGTTTGTTGTTGTTTTTCAATGTTGAGGTTGTTGTTGAATTTGTTGGTGTTTTTCAATATTGAGGTTGTTGTTGTTTTTCAATGTTGAGGTTGTTGTTGAATTTGTTGGTGTTTTTCAATGTTGAGGTTGTTGTTGTTTTTCAATGTTGAGGTTGTTGTTGAATTTGTTGGTGTTTTTCAATGATGAGGTTGTTGTTGTTTTTCAATGTTGAGGTTGTTGAATTTGTGGGTTTTTTTCAATCTTGAGTTTGTTGTTGAATTTGTTGGTGTTTTTCAATGTTGAGGTTGTTGTTGAATTTGTTGGTGTTTTTAAATGTTGAGGTTGTTGTTGAATTTGCTGGTGTTTTGCAATGTTGAGGTTGTTGTTGTTTTTCAATGTTGAGGTTGTTGTTGAATTTGTTGGTGTTTTTCAATGTTGAGGTTGTTGTTGTTTTTCAATGTTGAGGTTGTTGTTGTATTTGTTGGTGTTTTTCAATTTCGAGGTTGTTGTTGAATTTGTTGGTGTTTTTCAATGTTGAAGTTGTTGTTGAATTTGTTGGTGTTTTTAAATGTTGAGGTTGTTGTTGTTTTTCAATGTTGATGTTGTTGTTGAATTTGTTGGTGTTTTTCAATGTTGAGGTTGTTGTTGTTTTCAATGCTGAGGTTGTTGTTGAATTTGTTGGTGTTTTTCAATGTTGAGGTTGTTGTTGAATTTGTTGGTGTTTTTCAATGTTGAGGTTGTTGTTGTTTTTCAATGTTGAGGTTGTTGTTGAATTTGTTGGTGTTTTTCAATGTTTCGGTTGTTGTTGTTTTTCAATGTTGAGGTTGTTGTTGAATTTGTTGGTGTTTTTCAATGTTGAGGTTGTTGTTGTTTTTCAATTTTGAGGTTGTTGTTGAATTTGTTGGTGTTTTTCAATGTTGAGTTTGTTGTTGTTTTTCAATGTTGATGTTGTTGTTGAATTTGTTGGTATTTTTCAATGTTGAGGTTGTTGTTGTTTTTCAATGTTGAGGTTGTTGTTGAATTTGTTGGTGTTTTTCAATGTTGAGGTTGTTGTTGTTTTTCAATGTTGAGTTTGTTGTTGAATTTGTTGGTGCTTTTCAATGTTGAGGTTGTTGTTGAATTTGTTGGTGTTTTTCAATGTTGAGGTTGTTGTTGTTTTTTCACTGTTAAGGTTGTTGTTGAATTTGTTGTTTGTTTCAATGTTGAGTTTGTTGTTGAATTTGTTGGTGTTTTTCAATTTCGAGGTTGTTGTTGAATTTGTTGGTGTTTTTCAATGTTGAGGTTGTTGTTGAATTTGTTGGAGTTTTTCAATGTTGATGTTGTTGTTGAAATTGTTGGTGTTTTTCAATGTGGAGGTTGTTGTTGTTTTTCAATGTTGAGGTTGTTGTTGAATTTGTTGGTGTTTTTCAATGTTTAGTTTGTTGTTGTTTTTCAATGTTGAGGTTGATGTTGAATTTGTTGGTGTTTTTCAATGTTGAGGTTGTTGTTGTTTTTCAATGTTGAGGTTGTTGTTGAATTTGTTGGTGTTTTTCAATGTTGAGGTTGTTGTTGTTTTCAATGTTGAGGTTGTTGTTGAATTTGTTGGTGTTTTTCAATGTTGAGGTTGTTGTTGAATTTGTTGGTGTTTTTCAATGTTGAGGTTGTTGTTGTTTTTCAATGTTGAGGTTGTTGTTGAGTTTGTTGGTGTTTTCCAATGTTGAGGTTGTTGTTGAATTTGTTGGTGTTTTTCAATGTTGAGGTTGTTGTTGTTTTTCAATGCTGAGGTTGTTGTTGAATTTGTTGGTGTTTTTCAATGTTTCGGTTGTTGTTGTTTTTCAATGTTGAGGTTGTTGTTGAATTTGTTGTTGTTTTTCAATGTTGAGGTTGTTGTTGAATTTGTTGGTGTTTTTCAATGTTGAGGTTGTTGTTGTTTTTCAATTTTGAGGTTGTTGTTGAATTTGTTGGTTTTTTTCAATGTTGAGTTTGTTGTTGTTTTTCAGTGTTGAGGTTGTTGTTGAATTTGTTGGTGTTTTTCAATGTTGAGGTTGTTGTTGTTTTTCAATGTTGAGGTTGTTGTTGAATTTGTTGGTGTTTTTCAATGTTGAGGTTGTTGTTGTTTTTCAATGTTGAGGTTGTTGTTGAATTTGTTGGTGCTTTTCAATGTTGAGGTTGTTGTTGAATTTGTTGGTGTTTTTCAATGTTGAGGTTGTTGTTGTTTTTTCACTGTTGAGGTTGTTGTTGAGTTTGTTGGTGTTTTCCAATGTTGAGGTTGTTGTTGAATTTGTTGGTGTTTTTCAATGTTGAGGTTGTTGTTGTTTTTCAATGCTGAGGTTGTTGTTGAATTTGTTGGTGTTTTTCAATGTTGAGGTTGTTGTTGAATTTGTTGGTGTTTTTCAATGTTGAGGTTGATGTTGTTTTTCAATGTTGAGGTTGTTGTTGAATTTGTTGGTGTTTTTCACTGTTGAGGTTGTTGTTGTTTTTCAATGTTGAGGTTGTTGTTGAATTTGTTGGTGCTTTTCAATGTTGAGGTTGTTGTTGTTTTTCAATGTTGAGGTTGTTGTTGAATTTATTGGTGTTTTTCAATGTTGCGTTTGTTGTTGAATTTGTTGGTGTTTTTCAATTTCGAGGTTGTTGTTGAATTTGTTAGTGTTTTTAATGTTGAGGTTGTTGTTGAATTTGTTGGTGTTTTTCAATGTTGAGGTTGTTGTTGAATTTGTTGGAGTTTTTCAATGTTGAGGTTGTTGTTGTTTTTCAATGTTGAGGTTGTTGTTGAATTTGTTGGTGTTTTTCAATGTTGAGGTTGTTGTTGTTTTTCAATTTTGAGGTTATTGTTGAATTTGTTGGTGTTTTTCAATGTTGAGGTTGTTGTTGTTTTTCAATGTTGAGGTTGCTGTTGAATTTGTTGGTGTTTTTCAATTTCGAGGTTGTTGTTGAATTTGTTGGTGTTTTTCAATGTTGAAGTTGTTGTTGAATTTGTTGGTGTTTTTCAATGTTGAGGTTGTTGTTGTTTTTCAATGTTGAGGTTGTTGTTGAATTTGTTGGTGTTTTTCAATGTTGAGGTTGTTGTTGTTTTTCAAAGCTGAGGTTGTTGTTGAATTTGTTGGTGTTTTTCAATGTTGAGGTTGTTGTTGAATTTGTTGGTGTTTTTCAATGTTGAGGTTGTTGTTGTTTTTCAATGTTGAGGCGGTTGTTGAATTTGTTGGTGTTTTTCAATGTTGAGGTTGTTGTTGTTTTTCAATGTTGAGGTTGTTGTTGAATTTGTTGGTGTTTTTCAATTTCGAGGTTGTTGTTGAATTTGTTGGTGTTTTTCAATGTTGAGGTTGTTGTTGTTTTTCAATGTTGAGGTTGTTGTTGAATTTGTTGGTGTTTTTCAATGTTGAGGTTGTTGTTGTTTTTCAATGTTGAGGTTGTTGTTGAATTTGTTGGTGTTTTTCAATGTTGAGGTTCTTGTTGAATTTGTTGGTGTTTTTCAATGATGAGGTTGTTTTTGTTTTTCGATGTTGAGGTTGTTGAATTTGTGGGTGTTTTTCAATATTGAGTTTGTTGTTGAATTTGTTGGTGTTTTTCAATGTTGAGGTTGTTGTTGAATTTGTTGGTGTTTTTCAATGTTGAGGTTGTTGTTATTTTTCAATGTTGAGGTTGTTGTTGAGTTTGTTCGTGTTTTTCAATGTTGAGGTTGTTGTTGAATTTGTTGGTGTTTTTCAGTGTTGAGGTTGTTGTTGAATTTGTTGGTGTTTTTCAATGTTGAGGTTGTTGTTGTTTTTCAATGTTGAGGTTGTTGTTGAATTTGTTGGTGTTTTTTCAATTTTGAGGTTGTTGGTGTTGTTCAATGTTGAGGTTGATTTTGAATTTGAGGGTGTTTTTCAATGTCGAGGTTGTTGTTGAATTTGTTGGTGTTTTTCAACGTTGAGGTTGTTTTTTTTTCAATGTTGAGGTTGTTGTTGAATTTGTTGGTGTTTTTCAATGTTGAGATTGTTGTTGTTTTTCAATGTTGAGGTTGTTGTTGAATTTGTTGGTGTTTTTAAATGTTGAGGTTGTTGTTGAATTTGCTGGTGTTTTGCAATGTTGAGGTTGTTGTTGTTTTTCAATGTTGAGGTTGTTGTTGAATTTGTTGGTGTTTTTCAATGTTGAGGTTTTTGTTGTTTTTCAATGTTGAGGTTGTTGTTGTATTTGTTGGTGTTTTTCAATTTCGAGGTTGTTGTTGAATTTGTTGGTGTTTTTCAATGTTGAAGTTGTTGTTGAATTTGTTGGTGTTTTTCAATGTTGAGGTTGTTGTTGAGTTTGTTGGTGTTTTTCAATGTTGAGGTTGTTGTTGAATTTGTTGGTGTTTTTCAATGTTGAGGTTGTTGTTGAATTTGTTGGTTTTTTTCAATGTTGAGGTTGTTGTTGTTTTTAAATGCTGAGGTTGTTGTTGAATTTGTTGGTGTTTTTTCAATTTTGAGGTTGTTGGTGTTGTTCAATGTTGAGGTTGATTTCGAATTTGAGGGTGTTTTTCAATGTCGAAGTTGTTGTTGAATTTGTTGGTGTTTTTCAATGTTGAGGTTGTTGTTGTTTTTCAATGTTGAGGTTGTTGTTGAATTTGTTGGTGTTTTTCAATGTTGAGATTGTTGTTGTTTTTCAATGTTGAGGTTGTTGTTGAATTTGTTGGTGTTTTTAAATGTTGAGGTTGTTGTTGAATTTGCTGGTGTTTTGCAATGTTGAGGTTGTTGTTGTTTTTCAATGTTGAGGTTGTTGTTGAATTTGTTGGTGTTTTTCAATGTTGAGGTTTTTGTTGTTTTTCAATGTTGAGGTTGTTGTTGTATTTGTTGGTGTTTTTCAATTTCGAGGTTGTTGTTGAATTTGTTGGTGTTTTTCAATGTTGAAGTTGTTGTTGAATTTGTTGGTGTTTTTCAATGTTGAGGTTGTTGTTGTTTTTTCAATGTTGAGGTTGTTGTTGAATTTGTTGGTGTTTTTCAATGTTGAGGTTGTTGTTGAATTTGTTGGTGTTTTTCAATGTTGAGGTTGTTGTTGAATTTGTTGGTGTTTTTCTATGTTGAGGTTGTTGTTGTTTTTCAATGTTGAGGTTGTTGTTGAATTTGTTGGTGTTTTTCCATGCTTAGTTTGTTGTTCTTATTCAATGTTGAGGTTGTTGTTGAATTTGTTGGTGTTTTTCAATGTTGAGGTTGTTGTTATTTTTCAATTTTGAGGTTGTTGTTGAATTTGTTGGTGTTTTTCAATGTTGAGGTTGTTGTTGTTTTTCAATGTTGAGGTTGCTGTTGAATTTGTTGGTGTTTTTCAATTTCGAGGTTGTTGTTGAATTTGTTGGTGTTTTTCAATGTTGAAGTTGTTGTTGAATTTGTTGGTGTTTTTCAATGTTGAGGTTGTTGTTGTTTTTCAATGTTGAGGTTGTTGTTGAATTTGTTGGTGTTTTTCAATGTTGAGGTTGTTGTTGTTTTTCAATGCTGAGGTTGTTGTTGAATTTGTTGGTGTTTTTCAATGTTGAGGTTGTTGTTGAATTTGTTGGTGTTTTTCAATGTTGAGGTTGTTGTTGTTTTTCAATGTTGAGGCTGTTGTTGAATTTGTTGGTGTTTTTCAATGTTGAGGTTGTTGTTGTTTTTCAATGTTCAGGTTGTTGTTGAATTTGTTGGTGTTTTTCAATTTCGAGGTTGTTGTTGAATTTGTTTGTGTTTTTCAATGTTGAGGTTGTTGTTGTTTTTCAATGTTGAGGTTATTGTTGAATTTGTTGGTGTTTTTCAATGCTGAGGTTGTTGTTGTTTTTCAATGTTGAGGTTGTTGTTGAATTTGTTGGTGTTTTTCAATGTTGAGTTTGTTGTTGTTTTTCAATGTTGAGGTTGTTGTTGAATTTGTTGGTGTTTTTCAATGTTGAGGTTGTTGTTGTTTTTCAATGTTGAGGTTGTTGTTGAATTTGTTGGTGTTTTTCAATGTTGAGGTTGTTGTTGTTTTTCAATGTTGAGGTTGTTGTTGAATTTGTTGGTGTTTTTCAATGTTGAGGTTCTTGTTGAATTTGTTGGTGTTTTTCAATCATGAGGTTGTTTTTGTTTTTCGATGTTGAGGTTGTTGAATTTGTGGGTGTTTTTCAATATTGAGTTTGTTGTTGAATTTGTTGGTGTTTTTCAATGTTGAGGTTGTTGTTGAATTTGTTGGTGTTTTTCAATGTTGAGGTTGTTGTTATTTTTCAATGTTGAGGTTGTTGTTGAGTTTGTTGGTGTTTTTCAATGTTGAGGTTGTTGTTGAATTTGTTGGTGTTTTTCAGTGTTGAGGTTGTTGTTGAATTTGTTGGTGTTTTTCAATGTTGAGGTTGTTGTTGTTTTTCAATGTTGAGGTTGTTGTTGAATTTGTTGGTGTTTTTTCAATTTTGAGGTTGTTGGTGTTGTTCAATGTTGAGGTTGATTTTGAATTTGAGGGTGTTTTTCAATGTCGAGGTTGTTGTTGAATTTGTTGGTGTTTTTCAATGTTGAGGTTGTTGTTGTTTTTCAATGTTGAGGTTGTTGTTGAATTTGTTGGTGTTTTTCAATGTTGAGACTGTTGTTGTTTTTCAATGTTGAGGTTGTTGTTGAATTTGTTGGTGTTTTTAAATGCTGAGGTTGTTGTTGAATTTGCTGGTGTTTTGCAATGTTGAGGTTGTTGTTGTTTTTCAATGTTGAGGTTGTTGTTGAATTTGTTGGTGTTTTTCAATGTTGAGGTTTTTGTTGTTTTTCAATGTTGAGGTTGTTGTTGTATTTGTTGGTGTTTTTCAATTTCGAGGTTGTTGCTGAATTTGTTGGTGTTTTTCAATGTTGAAGTTGTTGTTGAACTTGTTGGTGTTTTTCAATGTTGAGGTTGTTGTTGAGTTTGTTGGTGTTTTTCAATGTTGAGTTTGTTGTTGAATTTGTTGGTGTTTTTCAATGTTGAGGTTGTTGTTGAATTTGTTGGTGTTTTTCAATGTTGAGGTTGTTGTTGTTTTTAAATGTTGAGGTTGTTGTTGAATTTGCTGGTGTTTTTTCAATTTTGAGGTTGTTGGTGTTGTTCAATGTTGAGGTTGATTTCGAATTTGAGGGTGTTTTTCAATGTCGAAGTTGTTGTTGAATTTGTTGGTGTTTTTCAATGGTGAAGTTGTTGTTGTTTTTCAATGTTGAGGTTGTTGTTGAATTTGTTGGTGTTTTTCAATGTTGAGATTGTTGTTGTTTTTCAATGTTGAGGTTGTTGTTGAATTTGTTGGTGTTTTTAAATGTTGAGGTTGTTGTTGAATTTGCTGGTGTTTTGCAATGTTGAGGTTGTTGTTGTTTTTCAATGTTGAGGTTGTTGTTGAATTTGTTGGTGTTTTTCAATGTTGAGGTTTTTGTTGTTTTTCAAAGTTGAGGTTGTTGTTGTATTTGTTGGTGTTTTTCAATTTCGAGGTTGTTGTTGAATTTGTTGGTGTTTTTCAATGTTGAAGTTGTTGTTGAATTTGTTGGTGTTTTTCAATGTTGAGGTTGTTGTTGTTTTTCAATGTTGAGGTTGTTGTTGAATTTGTTGGTGTTTTTCAATGTTGAGGTTGTTGTTGTTTTTCAATGCTGAGGTTGTTGTTGAATTTGTTGTTGTTTTTCAATGTTGAGGTTGTTGTTGAATTTGTTGGTGTTTTTCAATGTTGAGGTTGTTGTTGTTTTTCAATGTTGGGGTTGTTGTTGAATTTGTTGGTGTTTTTCAATGTTTAGGTTGTTGTTGTTTTTCAATGTTGAGGTTGTTGTTGAATTTGTTGGTGTTTCTCAATGTTGAGGTTGTTGTTGAATTTGTTGGTGTTTTTCAATGTTGAGGTTGTTGTTGTTTTTAAATGTTGAGGTTGTTGTTGAATTTGTTGGTGTTTTTTCAATTTTGAGGTTGTTGGTGTTTTTCAATTTTGAGGTTGATTTTGAATTTGAGGGTGTTTTTCAAAGTCGAGGTTGTTGTTGATTTTGTTGGTGTTTTTCAATGTTGAGGTTGTTGTTGTTTTTCAATGTTGAGGTTGTTGTTGAATTTGTTGGTGTTTTTCAATACTGAGATTGTTGTTGTTTTTCAATGTTGAGGTTGTTGTTGAATTTGTTGGTGTTTTTAAATGTCGAGGTTGTTGTTGAATTTGCTGGTGTTTTGCAATGTTGAGGTTGTTGTTGTTTTTCAATGTTGAGGTTGTTGTTGAATTTGTTGGTGTTTTTCAATGTTGAGGTTGTTGTTGTATTTGTTGGTGTTTTTCAATGTTGAGGTTGTTGTTGAATTTGTTGGTGCTTTTCAATGTTGAAGTTGTTGTTGAATTTGTTGGCGTTTTTCAAAGTTGAGGTTGTTGTTGTTTTTCAATGCTGAGGTTGTTGTTGAATTTGTTGGTGTTTTTCAATGTTGAGGTTGTTGTTGAATTTGTTGGTGTTTTTCAATGTTGAGGTTGTTGTTGTTTTTCAATGTTGAGGTTGTTGTTGAATTTGTTGGTGTTTTTCAAGATTTAGGTTGTTGTTGTTTTTCAATGTTGAGGTTGTTGTTGAATTTGTTGTTGTTTTTCAATGTTGAGGTTGTTGTTGAATTTGTTGGTGTTTTTCAATGTTGAGGTTGTTGTTGTTTTTCAATGTTGAGGTTGTTGTTGAATTTGTTGGTGTTTTTCAATGTTGAGTTTGTTGTTGTTTTTCAATGTTGAGGTTGTTGTTGAATTTGTTGGTGTTTTTCAATGTTGAGGTTGTTGTTGTTTTTCAATGTTGAGGTTGTTGTTGAATTTGTTGGTGTTTTTCAATGTTGAGGTTGTTGTTGTTTTTCAATGTTGAGGTTGTTGTTGAATTTGTTGGTGTTTTTCAATGTTGAGGTTGTTGTTGTTTTTCAATGCTGAGGTTGTTGTTGAATTTGTTGCTGTTTTTCAATGTTGAGGTTGTTGTTGAATTTGTTGGTGTTTTTCAATGTTGAGGTTGTTGTTGTTTTTCAATGTTGAGGTTGTTGTTGAATTTGTTGGTGTTTTTCAATGTTTAGGTTGTTGTTGTTTTTCAATGTTGAGGTTGTTGTTGAATTTGTTGGTGTTTCTCAATGTTGAGGTTGTTGTTGAATTTGTTGGTGTTTTTCAATGTTGAGGTTGTTGTTGTTTTTAAATGTTGAGGTTGTTGTTGAATTTGTTGGTGTTTTTTCAATTTTGAGGTTGTTGGTGTTTTTCAATTTTGAGGTTGATTTTGAATTTGAGGGTGTTTTTCAAAGTCGAGGTTGTTGTTGATTTTGTTGGTGTTTTTCAATGTTGAGGTTGTTGTTGTTTTTCAATGTTGAGGTTGTTGTTGAATTTGTTGGTGTTTTTCAATGTTTAGGTTGTTGTTGTTTTTCAATGTTGAGGTTGTTGTTGAATTTGTTGGTGTTTCTCAATGTTGAGGTTGTTGTTGAATTTGTTGGTGTTTTTCAATGTTGAGGTTGTTGTTGTTTTTAAATGTTGAGGTTGTTGTTGAATTTGTTGGTGTTTTTTCAATTTTGAGGTTGTTGGTGTTTTTCAATTTTGAGGTTGATTTTGAATTTGAGGGTGTTTTTCAAAGTCGAGGTTGTTGTTGATTTTGTTGGTGTTTTTCAATGTTGAGGTTGTTGTTGTTTTTCAATGTTGAGGTTGTTGTTGAATTTGTTGGTGTTCTTCAATATTGAGATTGTTGTTGTTTTTCAATGTTGAGGTTGTTGTTGAATTTGTTGGTGTTTTTAAATGTTGAGGTTGTTGTTGAATTTGCTGGTGTTTTGCAATGTTGAGGTTGTTGTTGTTTTTCAATGTTGAGGTTGTTGTTGAATTTGTTGGTGTTTTTCAATGTTGAGGTTGTTGTTGTATTTGTTGGTGTTTTTCAATGTTGAGGTTGTTGTTGAATTTGTTGGTGCTTTTCAATGTTGAAGTTGTTGTTGAATTTGTTGGTGTTTTTCAATGTTGAGGTTGTTGTTGTTTTTCAATGTTGAGGTTGTTGTTGAATTTGTTGGTGTTTTTCAATGTTGAGGTTGTTGTTGAATTTGTTGGTGTTTTTCAATGTTGAGGTTGTTGTTGTTTTTCAATGTTGAGGTTGTTGTTGAATTTGTTGGTGTTTTTCAAGATTTAGGTTGTTGTTGTTTTTCAATGTTGAGGTTGTTGTTGAATTTGTTGTTGTTTTTCAATGTTGAGGTTGTTGTTGAATTTGTTGGTGTTTTTCAATGTTGAGGTTGTTGTTGTTTTTCAATGTTGAGGTTGTTGTTGAATTTGTTGGTGTTTTTCAATGTTGAGTTTGTTGTTGTTTTTCAATGTTGAGGTTGTTGTTGAATTTGTTGGTGTTTTTCAATGTTGAGGTTGTTGTTGTTTTTCAATGTTGAGGTTGTTGTTGAATTTGTTGGTGTTTTTCAATGTTGAGGTTGTTGTTGTTTTTCAATGTTGAGGTTGTTGCTGAATTTCTTGGTGCTTTTCAATGTTGAGGTTGTTGTTGAATTTGTTGGTGTTTTTCAATGTTGAGGTTGTTGTTGTTTTTCAATGTTGAGGTTGTTGCTGAATTTGTTGGTGCTTTTCAATGTTGAGGTTGTTGTTGAATTTGTTGGTTTTTTTCAATGTTGAGGTTGTTGTTGTTTTTCAATGTTGAGGTTGTTGTTGAATTTGTTGGTGTTTTTCAATGTTGAGTTTGTTGTTGAATTTGTTGGTGTTTTTCAATTTCGAGATTGTTGTTGAATTTGTTGGTGTTTTCCAATGTTGAGGTTGTTGTTGAATTTGTTGGTGTTTTTCAATGTTGAGGTTGTTGTTGAATTTGTTGGTGTTTTTCAATGTTGAGGTTGTTGTTGTTTTTCAATGTTGAGGTTGTTGTTGAATTTGTTGGTGTTTTTCAATGTTTAGTTTGTTGTTGTTTTTCAATGTTGAGGTTGTTGTTGAATTTGTTGGTGTTTTTCAATGTTGAGGTTGTTGTTGTTTTTCAATGCTGAGGTTGTTGTTGAATTTGTTGTTGTTTTTCAATGTTGAGGTTGTTGTTGAATTTGTTGGTGTTTTTCAATGTTGAGGTTGTTGTTGTTTTTCAATGTTGAGGTTGTTGTTGAATTTGTTGGTGTTTTTCAATGTTTAGGTTGTTGTTGTTTTTAAATGTTGAGGTTGTTGTTGAATTTGTTGGTGTTTCTCAATGTTGAGGTTGTTGTTGAATTTGTTGGTGTTTTTCAATGTTGAGGTTGTTGTTGTTTTTAAATGTTGAGGTTCTTGTTGAATTTGTTGGTGTTTTTTCAATTTTGAGGTTGTTGGTGTTTTTCAATTTTGAGGTTGACTTTGAATTTGAGGGTGTTTTTCACAGTCGAGGTTGTTGTTGATTTTGTTGGTGTTTTTCAATGTTGAGGTTGTTGTTGTTTTTCAATGTTGAGGTTGTTGTTGAATTTGTTGGTGTTTTTCAATATTGAGATTGTTGTTGTTTTTCAATGTTGAGGTTGTTGTTGAATTTGTTGGTGTTTTTAAATGTTGAGGTTGTTGTTGAATTTGCTGGTGTTTTGCAATGTTGAGGTTGTTGTTGTTTTTCAATGTTGAGGTTGTTGTTGAATTTGTTGGTGTTTTTCAATGTTGAGGTTGTTGTTGTATTTGTTGGTGTTTTTCAATGTTGAGGTTGTTGTTGAATTTGTTGGTGCTTTTCAATGTTGAAGTTGTTGTTGAATTTGTTGGTGTTTTTCAATGTTGAAGTTGTTGTTGTTTTTCAATGTTGAGGTTGTTGTTGAATTTGTTGGTGTTTTTCAATGTTGAGGTTGTTGTTGAATTTGTTGGTGTTTTTCAATGTTGAGGTTGTTGTTGTTTTTCAATGTTGAGGTTGTTGTTGAATTTGTTGGTGTTTTTCAAGATTTAGGTTGTTGTTGTTTTTCAATGTTGAGGTTGTTGTTGAATTTGTTGTTGTTTTTCAATGTTGAGGTTGTTGTTGAATTTGTTGGTGTTTTTCAATGTTGAGGTTGTTGTTGTTTTTCAATGTTGAGGTTGTTGTTGAATTTGTTGGTGTTTTTCAATGTTGAGTTTGTTGTTGTTTTTCAATGTTGAGGTTGTTGTTGAATTTGTTGGTGTTTTTCAATGTTGAGGTTGTTGTTGTTTTTCAATGTTGAGGTTGTTGTTGAATTTGTTGGTATTTTTCAATGTTGAGGTTGTTGTTGTTTTTCAATGTTGAGGTTGTTGCTGAATTTGTTGGTGCTTTTCAATGTTGAGGTTGTTGTTGAATTTGTTGGTGTTTTTCAATGTTGAGGTTGTTGTTGTTTTTCAATGTTGAGGTTGTTGCTGAATTTGTTGGTGCTTTTCAATGTTGAGGTTGTTGTTGAATTTGTTGGTTTTTTTCAATGTTGAGGTTGTTGTTGTTTTTCAATGTTGAGGTTGTTTTTGAATTTGTTGGTGTTTTTCAATGTTGAGTTTGTTGTTGAATTTGTTGGTGTTTTTCAATTTCGAGATTGTTGTTGAATTTGTTGGTGTTTTTCAATGTTGATGTTGTTGTTGAATTTGTTGGTGTTTTTCAATGTTGAGGTTGTTGTTGTTTTTCAATGTTGAGGTTGTTGTTGAATTTGTTGGTGTTTTTCAATGTTTAGTTTGTTGTTGTTTTTCAATGTTGAGGTTGTTGTTGAATTTGTTGGTGTTTTTCAATGTTGTGGTTGTTGTTGTTTTTCAATGTTGAGGTTGTTGTTGAATTTGTTGGTGTTTTTCAATGTTGAGGTTGTTTGTGTTTTTCAATGTTGAGGTTGTTGTTGAATTTGTTAGTGTTTTTCAATGTTGAGGTTGTTGTTGAATTTGTTGGTGTTTTTCAATGTTGAGGTTGTTGTTGTTTTTCAATGTTGAGGTTGTTGTTGAGTTTGTTGGTGTTTTTCAATGTTGAGGTTGTTGTTGAATTTGTTGGTGTTTCTCAATGTTGAGGTTGTTGTTGAATTTTTTGGTGTTTTTCAATGCTGAGGTTGTTGTTGTTTTTAAATGTTGGGGTTCTTGTTGAATTTGTTGGTGTTTTTCAATTTTGAGGATGTAGTTGTTTTTCAATGTTGAGGTTGTTGTTGAATTTGTTGGTGTTTTTCCATGATGAGGTTGTTGTTGTTTTTCAAAGTTGAGCTTGTTGTTGAATTTGTTGGTGTTTTTCAATGTCGGGGTTGTTGTTGAATTTGTTGGTGTTTTACTATGTTGAATTTTTTGTTGAATTTGTTGGTGTTTTTCAATGTTGAGGTTGTTGTTTTTCAATGCTGAGGTTGTTGTTGAATTTGTTGGTGTTTTTCAATGTTGAGGTTCTTGTTGAATTTGTTGGTGTTTTTCATTGATGAGGTTGTTTTTGTTTTTCGATGTTGAGGTTGTTGAATTTGTGGGTCTTTTTCAATATTGAGTTTGCTGTTGAATTTGTTGGTGTTTTTCAATGTTGAGGTTTTTGTTGAATTTGTTGGTGTTTTTCAATGTTGAGGTTGTTGTTATTTTTCAATGTTGAGGTTGTTGTTGAGTTTGTTGGTGTTTTTCAAAGTTGAGGTTGTTGTTGAATTTGTTGGTGTTTTTCAGTGTTGAGGTTGTTGTTGAATTTGTTGGTGTTTTTCAATGTTGCGGTTGTTGTTGTTTTTCAATGTTGAGGTTGTTGTTGAATTTGTTGGTGTTTTTTCAATTTTGAGGTTGTTGGTGTTGTTCAATGTTGAGGTTGATTTTGAATTTGAGGGTGTTTTTCAATGTCGAGGTTGTTGTTGAATTTGTTGGTGTTTTTCAATGTTGAGGTTGTTGTTGTTTTTCAATGTTGAGGTTGTTGTTGAATTTGTTGGTGTTTTTCAATGTTGAGATTGTTGTTGTTTTTCAATGTTGAGGTTGTTGTTGAATTTGTTGGTGTTTTTAAATTTTGAGGTTGTTGTTGAATTTGCTGGTGTTTTGCAATGTTGAGGTTGTTGTTGTTTTTCAATGTTGAGGTTGTTGTTGAATTTGTTGGTGTTTTTCAATGTTTAGTTTGTTGTTGTTTTTCAATGTTGAGGTTGTTGTTGAATTTGTTGGTGTTTTTCAATGTTGTGGTTGTTGTTGTTTTTCAATGTTGAGGTTGTTGTTGAATTTGTTGGTGTTTTTCAATGTTGAGGTTGTTTGTGTTTTTCAATGTTGAGGTTGTTGTTGAATTTGTTAGTGTTTTTCAATGTTGAGGTTGTTGTTGAATTTGTTGGTGTTTTTCAATGTTGAGGTTGTTGTTGTTTTTCAATGTTGAGGTTGTTGTTGAGTTTGTTGGTGTTTTTCAATGTTGAGGTTGTTGTTGAATTTGTTGGTGTTTCTCAATGTTGAGGTTGTTGTTGAATTTTTTGGTGTTTTTCAATGCTGAGGTTGTTGTTGTTTTTAAATGTTGGGGTTGTTGTTGAATTTGTTGGTGTTTTTCAATTTTGAGGATGTAGTTGTTTTTCAATGTTGAGGTTGTTGTTGAATTTGTTGGTGTTTTTCCATGATGAGGTTGTTGTTGTTTTTCAAAGTTGAGCTTGTTGTTGAATTTGTTGGTGTTTTTCAATGTCGGGGTTGTTGTTGAATTTGTTGGTGTTTTTCTATGTTGAATTTTTTGTTGAATTTGTTGGTGTTTTTCAATGTTGAGGTTGTTGTTTTTCAATGCTGAGGTTGTTGTTGAATTTGTTGGTGTTTTTCAATGTTGAGGTTCTTGTTGAATTTGTTGGTGTTTTTCATTGATGAGGTTGTTTTTGTTTTTCGATGTTGAGGTTGTTGAATTTGTGGGTCTTTTTCAATATTGAGTTTGCTGTTGAATTTGTTGGTGTTTTTCAATGTTGAGGTTGTTGTTGAATTTGTTGGTGTTTTTCAATGTTGAGGTTGTTGTTATTTTTCAATGTTGAGGTTGTTGTTGAGTTTGTTGGTGTTTTTCAAAGTTGAGGTTGTTGTTGAATTTGTTGGTGTTTTTCAGTGTTGAGGTTGTTGTTGAATTTGTTGGTGTTTTTCAATGTTGCGGTTGTTGTTGTTTTTCAATGTTGAGGTTGTTGTTGAATTTGTTGGTGTTTTTTCAATTTTGAGGTTGTTGGTGTTGTTCGATGTTGAGGTTGATTTTGAATTTGAGGGTGTTTTTCAATGTCGAGGTTGTTGTTGAATTTGTTGGTGTTTTTCAATGTTGAGGTTGTTGTTGTTTTTCAATGTTGAGGTTGTTGTTGAATTTGGTGGTGTTTTTCAATGTTGAGATTGTTGTTGTTTTTCAATGTTGAGGTTGTTGTTGAATTTGTTGGTGTTTTTAAATGTTGAGGTTGTTGTTGAATTTGCTGGTGTTTTGCAATGTTGAGGTTGTTGTTGTTTTTCAATGTTGAGGTTGTTGTTGAATTTGTTGGTGTTTTTCAATGTTGAGGTTTTTGTTGTTTTTCAATGTTGAGGTTGTTGTTGTATTTGTTGGTGTTTTTCAATTTCGAGGTTGTTGTTGAATTTGTTGGTGTTTTTCAATGTTGAAGTTGTTGTTGAATTTGTTGGTGTTTTTCAATGTTGAGGTTGTTGTTGAGTTTGTTGGTGTTTTTCAATGTTGAGGTTGTTGTTGATTTTGTTGGTGTTTTTCAATGTTGAGGTTGTTGTTGAATTTGTTGGTTTTTTTCAATGTTGAGGTTGTTGTTGTTTTTAAATGTTGAGGTTGTTGTTGAATTTGTTGGTGTTTTTTCAATGTTGAGGTTGTTGGTGTTGTTCAATGTTGAGGTTGATTTCGAATTTGAGGGTGTTTTTCAATGTCGAAGTTGTTGTTGAATTTGTTGGTGTTTTTCAATGTTGAGGTTGTTGTTGTTTTTCAATGTTGAGGTTGTTGTTGAATTTGTTGGTGTTTTTCAATGTTGAGATTGTTGTTGTTTTTCAATGTTGAGGTTGTTGTTGAATTTGTTGGTGTTTTTAAATGTTGAGGTTGTTGTTGAATTTGCTGGTGTTTTGCAATGTTGAGGTTGTTGTTGTTTTTCAATGTTGAGTTTGTTGTTGAATTTGTTGGTGTTTTTCAATGTTGAGGTTTTTGTTGTTTTTCAATGTTGAGGTTGTTGTTGTATTTGTTGGTGTTTTTCAATTTCGAGGTTGTTGTTGAATTTGTTGGTGTTTTTCAATGTTGAAGTTGTTGTTGAATTTGTTGGTGTTTTTCAATGTTGAGGTTGTTGTTGTTTTTCAATGTTGAGGTTGTTGTTGAATTTGTTGGTGTTTTTCAATGTTGAGGTTGTTGTTGAATTTGTTGGTGTTTTTCAATGTTGAGGTTGTTGTTGAATTTGTTGGTGTTTTTCAATGTTGAGGTTGTTGTTGTTTTTCAATGTTGAGGTTGTTGTTGAATTTGTTGGTGTTTTTCAATGTTGAGGTTGTTGTTATTTTTCAATGTTGAGGTTGTTGTTGAGTTTGTTGGTGTTTTTCAATGTTGAGGTTGTTGTTGAATTTGTTGGTGTTTTTCAGTGTTGAGGTTGTTGTTGAATTTGTTGGTGTTTTTCAATGTTGAGGTTGTTGTTGTTTTTCAATGTTGAGGTTGTTGTTGAATTTGTTGGTGTTTTTTCAATTTTGAGGTTGTTGGTGTTGTTCAATGTTGAGGTTGATTTTGAATTTGAGGGTGTTTTTCAATGTCGAGGTTGTTGTTGAATTTGTTGGTGTTTTTCAATGTTGAGGTTGTTGTTGTTTTTCAATGTTGAGGTTGTTGTTGAATTTGTTGGTGTTTTTCAATGTTGAGATTGTTGTTGTTTTTCAATGTTGAGGTTGTTGTTGAATTTGTTGGTGTTTTTAAATGTTGAGGTTGTTGTTGAATTTGCTGGTGTTTTGCAATGTTGAGGTTGTTGTTGTTTTTCAATGTTGAGGTTGTTGTTGAATTTGTTGGTGTTTTTCAATGTTGAGGTTTTTGTTGTTTTTCAATGTTGAGGTTGTTGTTGTATTTGTTGGTGTTTTTCAATTTCGAGGTTGTTGTTGAATTTGTTGGTGTTTTTCAATGTTGAAGTTGTTGTTGAATTTGTTGGTGTTTTTCAATGTTGAGGTTGTTGTTGAGTTTGTTGGTGTTTTTCAATGTTGAGGTTGTTGTTGAAAGTGTTGGTGTTTTTCAATGTTGAGGTTGTTGTTGAATTTGTTGGTTTTTTTCAATGTTGAGGTTGTTGTTGTTTTTAAATGTTGAGGTTGTTGTTGAATTTGTTGGTGTTTTTTCAATTTTGAGGTTGTTGGTGTTGTTCAATGTTGAGGTTGATTTCGAATTTGAGGGTGTTTTTCAATGTCGAAGTTGTTGTTGAATTTGTTGGTGTTTTTCAATGTTGAGGTTGTTGTTGTTTTTCAATGTTGAGGTTGTTGTTGAATTTGTTGCTGTTTTTCAATGTTGAGATTGTTGTTGTTTTTCAATGTTGAGGTTGTTGTTGAATTTGTTGGTGTTTTTAAATGTTGAGGTTGTTGTTGAATTTGCTGGTGTTTTGCAATGTTGAGGTTGTTGTTGTTTTTCAATGTTGAGGTTGTTGTTGAATTTGTTGGTGTTTTTCAATGTTGAGGTTTTTGTTGTTTTTCAATGTTGAGGTTGTTGTTGTATTTGTTGGTGTTTTTCAATTTCGAGGTTGTTGTTGAATTTGTTGGTGTTTTTCAATGTTGAAGTTGTTGTTGAATTTGTTGGTGTTTTTCAATGTTGAGGTTGTTGTTGTTTTTCAATGTTGAGTTTGTTGTTGAATTTGTTGGTGTTTTTCAATGTTGAGGTTGTTGTTGAATTTGTTGGTGTTTTTCAATGTTGAGGTTGTTGTTGAATTTGTTGGTGTTTTTCAATGTTGAGGTTGTTGTTGTTTTTCAATGTTGAGGTTGTTGTTGAATTTGTTGGTGTTTTTCCATGCTTAGTTTGTTGTTCTTTTTCAATGTTGAGGTTGTTGTTGAATTTGTTGGTGTTTTTCAATGTTGAGGTTGTTGTTGTTTTTCAATTTTGAGGTTGTTGTTGAATTTGTTGGTGTTTTTCAATGTTGAGGTTGTTGTTGTTTTTCAATGTTGAGGTTGTTGTTGAATTTGTTGGTGTTTTTCAATGTTGAGGTTGTTGTTGAATTTGTTGGTGTTTTTCCATGTTGAAGTTGTTGTTGAATTTGTTGGTGTTTTTCAATGTTGAGGTTGTTGTTGTTTTTCAATGTTGAGGTTGTTGTTGAATTTGTTGGTGTTTTTCAATGTTGAGGTTGTTGTTGTTTTTCAATGCTGAGGTTGTTGTTGAATTTGTTGGTGTTTTTCAATGTTGAGGTTGTTGTTGAATTTGTTGGTGTTTTTCAATGTTGAGGTTGTTGTTGTTTTTCAATGTTGAGGCTGTTGTTGAATTTGTTGGTGTTTTTCAATGTTGAGGTTGTTGTTGTTTTTCAATGTTGAGGTTGTTGTTGAATTTGTTGGTGTTTTTCAATTTCGAGGTTGTTGTTGAATTTGTTTGTGTTTTTCAATGTTGAGGTTGTTGTTGTTTTTCAATGTTGAGGTTGTTGTTGAATTTGTTGGTGTTTTTCAATGTTGAGGTTGTTGTTGTTTTTCAATGTTGAGGTTGTTGTTGAATTTGTTGGTGTTTTTCAATGTTGAGGTTGTTGTTGTTTTTCAATGTTGAGGTTGTTGTTGAATTTGTTGGTGTTTTTCAATGTTGAGGTTGTTGTTGAATTTGTTGGTGTTTTTCAATGTTGAGGTTGTTGTTATTTTTCAATGTTGAGGTTGTTGTTGAGTTTGTTGGTGTTTTTCAATGTTGAGGTTGTTGTTGAATTTGTTGGTGTTTTTCAGTGTTGAGGTTGTTGTTGAATTTGTTGGTCTTTTTCAATGTTGAGGTTGTTGTTGAATTTGTTGGTGTTTTTCAATGTTGAGGTTGTTGTTGTTTTTCAATGTTGAGGTTGTTGTTGAATTTGTTGTTGTTTTTTCTATTTTGAGGTTGTTGGTGTTTTTCAATGTTGAGGTTGTTGTTGAATTTGTTGGTGTTTTTTAATGTTGAGGTTGTTGTTGAATTTGCTGGTGTTTTGCAATGTTGAGGTTGTTGTTGTTATTCAATGTTGAGGTTGTTGTTGAATTTGTTGGTGTTTTTCAATGTTGAGGTTTTTGTTGTTTTTCAATGTTGAGGTTGTTGTTGTATTTGTTGGTGTTTTTCAATTTCGAGGTTGTTGTTGAATTTGTTGGTGTTTTTCAATGTTGAAGTTGTTGTTGAATTTGTGGGTGTTTTTCAATGTTGAGGTTGTTGTTGAGTTTGTTGGTGTTATTCAATGTTGAGGTTGTTGTTGAATTTGTTGGTGTTTTTCAATGTTGAGGTTGTTGTTGAATTTGTTGGTGTTTTTCAATGTTGAGGTTGTTGTTGTTTTTAAATGTTGAGGTTGTTGTTGAATTTGTTGGTGTTTTTTCAATTTTGAGGTTGTTGGTGTTGTTCAATGTTGAGGTTGATTTCGAATTTGAGGGTGTTTTTCAATGTCGAAGTTGTTGTTGAATTTGTTGGTGTTTTTCAATGTTGAAGTTGTTGTTGTTTTTCAATGTTGAGGTTGTTGTTGAATTTGTTGGTGTTTTTCAATGTTGAGATTGTTGTTGTTTTTCAATGTTGAGGTTGTTGTTGAATTTGTTGGTGTTTTTAAATGTTGAGGTTGTTGTTGAATTTGCTGGTGTTTTGCAATGTTGAGGTTGTTGTTGTTTTTCAATGTTGAGGTTGTTGTTGAATTTGTTGGTGTTTTTCAATGTTGAGGTTTTTGTTGTTTTTCAATGTTGAGGTTGTTGTTGTATTTGTTGGTGTTTTTCAATTTCGAGGTTGTTGTTGAATTTGTTGGTGTTTTTCAATGTTGAAGTTGTTGTTGAATTTGTTGGTGTTTTTCAATGTTGAGGTTGTTGTTGTTTTTCAATGTTGAGGTTGTTGTTGAATTTGTTGGTGTTTTTCAATGTTGAGGTTGTTGTTGTTTTTCAATGCTGAGGTTGTTGTTGAATTTGTTGTTGTTTTTCAATGTTGAGGTTGTTGTTGAATTTGTTGGTGTTTTTCAATGTTGAGGTTGTTGTTGTTTTTCAATGTTGAGGTTGTTGTTGAATTTGTTGGTGTTTTTCAATGTTTAGGTTGTTGTTGTTTTTCAATGTTGAGGTTGTTGTTGAATTTGTTGGTGTTTCTCAATGTTGAAGTTGTTGTTGAATTTGTTGGTGTTTTTCAATGTTGAGGTTGTTGTTGTTTTTAAATGTTGAGGTTGTTGTTGAATTTGTTGGTGTTTTTTCAATTTTGAGGTTGTTGGTGTTTTTCAATTTTGAGGTTGATTTTGAATTTGAGGGTGTTTTTCAAAGTCGAGGTTGTTGTTGATTTTGTTGGTGTTTTTCAATGTTGAGGTTGTTGTTGTTTTTCAATGTTGAGGTTGTTGTTGAATTTGTTGGTGTTTTTCAATATTGAGATTGTTGTTGTTTTTCAATGTTGAGGTTGTTGTTGAATTTGTTGGTGTTTTTAAATGTTGAGGTTGTTGTTGAATTTGCTGGTGTTTTGCAATGTTGAGGTTGTTGTTGTTTTTCAATGTTGAGGTTGTTGTTGAATTTGTTGGTGTTTTTCAATGTTGAGGTTGTTGTTGTATTTGTTGGTGTTTTTCAATGTTGAGGTTGTTGTTGAATTTGTTGGTGTTTTTCAATGTTGAGGTTGTTGTTGTTTTTCAATGTTGAGTTTGTTGTTGAATTTGTTGGTGTTTTTCAATGTTGAGGTTGTTGTTGAATTTGTTGGTGTTTTTCAATGTTGAGGTTGTTGTTGAATTTGTTGGTGTTTTTCAATGTTGAGGTTGTTGTTGTTTTTAAATGTTGAGGTTGTTGTTGAATTTGCTGGTGTTTTGCAATGTTGAGGTTGTTGTTGTTTTTCAATGTTGAGTTTGTTGTTGAATTTGTTGGTGTTTTTCAATGTTGAGGTTTTTGTTGTTTTTCAATGTTGAGGTTGTTGTTGTATTTGTTGGTGTTTTTCAATTTCGAGGTTGTTGTTGAATTTGTTGGTGTTTTTCAATGTTGAAGTTGTTGTTGAATTTGTTGGTGTTTTTCAATGTTGAGGTTGTTGTTGTTTTTCAATGTTGAGGTTGTTGTTGAATTTGTTGGTGTTTTTCAATGTTGAGGTTGTTGTTGAATTTGTTGGTGTTTTTCAATGTTGAGGTTGTTGTTGAATTTGTTGGTGTTTTTCAATGTTGAGGTTGTTGTTGTTTTTCAATGTTGAGGTTGTTGTTGAATTTGTTGGTGTTTTTCAATGTTGAGGTTGTTGTTATTTTTCAATGTTGAGGTTGTTGTTGAGTTTGTTGGTGTTTTTCAATGTTGAGGTTGTTGTTGAATTTGTTGGTGTTTTTCAGTGTTGAGGTTGTTGTTGAATTTGTTGGTGTTTTTCAATGTTGAGGTTGTTGTTGTTTTTCAATGTTGAGGTTGTTGTTGAATTTGTTGGTGTTTTTTCAATTTTGAGGTTGTTGTTGAATTTGCTGGTGTTTTTTCTATTTTGAGGTTGTTGGTGTTTTTCAATGTTGAGGTTGTTGTTGAATTTGTTGGTGTTTTTTAATGTTGAGGTTGTTGTTGAATTTGCTGGTGTTTTGCAATGTTGAGGTTGTTGTTGTTATTCAATGTTGAGGTTGTTGTTGAATTTGTTGGTGTTTTTCAATGTTGAGGTTTTTGTTGTTTTTCAATGTTGAGGTTGTTGTTGTATTTGTTGGTGTTTTTCAATTTCGAGGTTGTTGTTGAATTTGTTGGTGTTTTTCAATGTTGAAGTTGTTGTTGAATTTGTGGGTGTTTTTCAATGTTGAGGTTGTTGTTGAGTTTGTTGGTGTTATTCAATGTTGAGGTTGTTGTTGAATTTGTTGGTGTTTTTCAATGTTGAGGTTGTTGTTGAATTTGTTGGTGTTTTTCAATGTTGAGGTTGTTGTTGTTTTTAAATGTTGAGGTTGTTGTTGAATTTGTTGGTGTTTTTTCAATTTTGAGGTTGTTGGTGTTGTTCAATGTTGAGGTTGATTTCGAATTTGAGGGTGTTTTTCAATGTCGAAGTTGTTGTTGAATTTGTTGGTGTTTTTCAATGTTGAAGTTGTTGTTGTTTTTCAATGTTGAGGTTGTTGTTGAATTTGTTGGTGTTTTTCAATGTTGAGATTGTTGTTGTTTTTCAATGTTGAGGTTGTTGTTGAATTTGTTGGTGTTTTTAAATGTTGAGGTTGTTGTTGAATTTGCTGGTGTTTTGCAATGTTGAGGTTGTTGTTGTTTTTCAATGTTGAGGTTGTTGTTGAATTTGTTGGTGTTTTTCAATGTTGAGGTTTTTGTTGTTTTTCAATGTTGAGGTTGTTGTTGTATTTGTTGGTGTTTTTCAATTTCGAGGTTGTTGTTGAATTTGTTGGTGTTTTTCAATGTTGAAGTTGTTGTTGAATTTGTTGGTGTTTTTCAATGTTGAGGTTGTTGTTGTTTTTCAATGTTGAGGTTGTTGTTGAATTTGTTGGTGTTTTTCAATGTTGAGGTTGTTGTTGTTTTTCAATGCTGAGGTTGTTGTTGAATTTGTTGTTGTTTTTCAATGTTGAGGTTGTTGTTGAATTTGTTGGTGTTTTTCAATGTTGAGGTTGTTGTTGTTTTTCAATGTTGAGGTTGTTGTTGAATTTGTTGGTGTTTTTCAATGTTTAGGTTGTTGTTGTTTTTCAATGTTGAGGTTGTTGTTGAATTTGTTGGTGTTTCTCAATGTTGAAGTTGTTGTTGAATTTGTTGGTGTTTTTCAATGTTGAGGTTGTTGTTGTTTTTAAATGTTGAGGTTGTTGTTGAATTTGTTGGTGTTTTTTCAATTTTGAGGTTGTTGGTGTTTTTCAATTTTGAGGTTGATTTTGAATTTGAGGGTGTTTTTCAAAGTCGAGGTTGTTGTTGATTTTGTTGGTGTTTTTCAATGTTGAGGTTGTTGTTGTTTTTCAATGTTGAGGTTGTTGTTGAATTTGTTGGTGTTTTTCAATATTGAGATTGTTGTTGTTTTTCAATGTTGAGGTTGTTGTTGAATTTGTTGGTGTTTTTAAATGTTGAGGTTGTTGTTGAATTTGCTGGTGTTTTGCAATGTTGAGGTTGTTGTTGTTTTTCAATGTTGAGGTTGTTGTTGAATTTGTTGGTGTTTTTCAATGTTGAGGTTGTTGTTGTATTTGTTGGTGTTTTTCAATGTTGAGGTTGTTGTTGAATTTGTTGGTGTTTTTCAATGTTGAGGTTGTTGTTGTTTTTCAATGTTGAGTTTGTTGTTGAATTTGTTGGTGTTTTTCAATGTTGAGGTTGTTGTTGAATTTGTTGGTGTTTTTCAATGTTGAGGTTGTTGTTGAATTTGTTGGTGTTTTTCAATGTTGAGGTTGTTGTTGTTTTTAAATGTAGAGGTTGTTGTTGAATTTGCTGGTGTTTTGCAATGTTGAGGTTGTTGTTGTTTTTCAATGTTGAGTTTGTTGTTGAATTTGTTGGTGTTTTTCAATGTTGAGGTTTTTGTTGTTTTTCAATGTTGAGGTTGTTGTTGTATTTGTTGGTGTTTTTCAATTTCGAGGTTGTTGTTGAATTTGTTGGTGTTTTTCAATGTTGAAGTTGTTGTTGAATTTGTTGGTGTTTTTCAATGTTGAGGTTGTTGTTGTTTTTCAATGTTGAGGTTGTTGTTGAATTTGTTGGTGTTTTTCAATGTTGAGGTTGTTGTTGAATTTGTTGGTGTTTTTCAATGTTGAGGTTGTTGTTGAATTTGTTGGTGTTTTTCAATGTTGAGGTTGTTGTTGTTTTTCAATGTTGAGGTTGTTGTTGAATTTGTTGGTGTTTTTCAATGTTGAGGTTGTTGTTATTTTTCAATGTTGAGGTTGTTGTTGAGTTTGTTGGTGTTTTTCAATGTTGAGGTTGTTGTTGAATTTGTTGGTGTTTTTCAGTGTTGAGGTTGTTGTTGAATTTGTTGGTGTTTTTCAATGTTGAGGTTGTTGTTGTTTTTCAATGTTGAGGTTGTTGTTGAATTTGTTGGTGTTTTTTCAATTTTGAGGTTGTTGGTGTTGTTCAATGTTGAGGTTGATTTTGAATTTGAGGGTGTTTTTCAATGTCGAGGTTGTTGTTGAATTTGTTGGTGTTTTTCAATGTTGAGGTTGTTGTTGTTTTTCAATGTTGAGGTTGTTGTTGAATTTGTTGGTGTTTTTCAATGTTGAGATTGTTGTTGTTTTTCAATGTTGAGGTTGTTGTTGAATTTGTTGGTGTTTTTAAATGTTGAGGTTGTTGTTGAATTTGCTGGTGTTTTGCAATGTTGAGGTTGTTGTTGTTTTTCAATGTTGAGGTTGTTGTTGAATTTGTTGGTGTTTTTCAATGTTGAGGTTTTTGTTGTTTTTCAATGTTGAGGTTGTTGTTGTATTTGTTGGTGTTTTTCAATTTCGAGGTTGTTGTTGAATTTGTTGGTGTTTTTCAATGTTGAAGTTGTTGTTGAATTTGTTGGTGTTTTTCAATGTTGAGGTTGTTGTTGAGTTTGTTGGTGTTTTTCAATGTTGAGGTTGTTGTTGAAAGTGTTGGTGTTTTTCAATGTTGAGGTTGTTGTTGAATTTGTTGGTTTTTTTCAATGTTGAGGTTGTTGTTGTTTTTAAATGTTGAGGTTGTTGTTGAATTTGTTGGTGTTTTTTCAATTTTGAGGTTGTTGGTGTTGTTCAATGTTGAGGTTGATTTCGAATTTGAGGGTGTTTTTCAATGTCGAAGTTGTTGTTGAATTTGTTGGTGTTTTTCAATGTTGAGGTTGTTGTTGTTTTTCAATGTTGAGGTTGTTGTTGAATTTGTTGCTGTTTTTCAATGTTGAGATTGTTGTTGTTTTTCAATGTTGAGGTTGTTGTTGAATTTGTTGGTGTTTTTAAATGTTGAGGTTGTTGTTGAATTTGCTGGTGTTTTGCAATGTTGAGGTTGTTGTTGTTTTTCAATGTTGAGGTTGTTGTTGAATTTGTTGGTGTTTTTCAATGTTGAGGTTTTTGTTGTTTTTCAATGTTGAGGTTGTTGTTGTATTTGTTGGTGTTTTTCAATTTCGAGGTTGTTGTTGAATTTGTTGGTGTTTTTCAATGTTGAAGTTGTTGTTGAATTTGTTGGTGTTTTTCAATGTTGAGGTTGTTGTTGTTTTTCAATGTTGAGTTTGTTGTTGAATTTGTTGGTGTTTTTCAATGTTGAGGTTGTTGTTGAATTTGTTGGTGTTTTTCAATGTTGAGGTTGTTGTTGAATTTGTTGGTGTTTTTCAATGTTGAGGTTGTTGTTGTTTTTCAATGTTGAGGTTGTTGTTGAATTTGTTGGTGTTTTTCCATGCTTAGTTTGTTGTTCTTTTTCAATGTTGAGGTTGTTGTTGAATTTGTTGGTGTTTTTCAATGTTGAGGTTGTTGTTGTTTTTCAATTTTGAGGTTGTTGTTGAATTTGTTGGTGTTTTTCAATGTTGAGGTTGTTGTTGTTTTTCAATGTTGAGGTTGTTGTTGAATTTGTTGGTGTTTTTCAATGTTGAGGTTGTTGTTGAATTTGTTGGTGTTTTTCCATGTTGAAGTTGTTGTTGAATTTGTTGGTGTTTTTCAATGTTGAGGTTGTTGTTGTTTTTCAATGTTGAGGTTGTTGTTGAATTTGTTGGTGTTTTTCAATGTTGAGGTTGTTGTTGTTTTTCAATGCTGAGGTTGTTGTTGAATTTGTTGGTGTTTTTCAATGTTGAGGTTGTTGTTGAATTTGTTGGTGTTTTTCAATGTTGAGGTTGTTGTTGTTTTTCAATGTTGAGGCTGTTGTTGAATTTGTTGGTGTTTTTCAATGTTGAGGTTGTTGTTGTTTTTCAATGTTGAGGTTGTTGTTGAATTTGTTGGTGTTTTTCAATTTCGAGGTTGTTGTTGAATTTGTTTGTGTTTTTCAATGTTGAGGTTGTTGTTGTTTTTCAATGTTGAGGTTGTTGTTGAATTTGTTGGTGTTTTTCAATGTTGAGGTTGTTGTTGTTTTTCAATGTTGAGGTTGTTGTTGAATTTGTTGGTGTTTTTCAATGTTGAGGTTGTTGTTGTTTTTCAATGTTGAGGTTGTTGTTGAATTTGTTGGTGTTTTTCAATGTTGAGGTTGTTGTTGAATTTGTTGGTGTTTTTCAATGTTGAGGTTGTTGTTATTTTTCAATGTTGAGGTTGTTGTTGAGTTTGTTGGTGTTTTTCAATGTTGAGGTTGTTGTTGAATTTGTTGGTGTTTTTCAGTGTTGAGGTTGTTGTTGAATTTGTTGGTCTTTTTCAATGTTGAGGTTGTTGTTGAATTTGTTGGTGTTTTTCAATGTTGAGGTTGTTGTTGTTTTTCAATGTTGAGGTTGTTGTTGAATTTGTTGTTGTTTTTTCTATTTTGAGGTTGTTGGTGTTGTTCAATGTTGAGGTTGATTTTGAATTTGAGGGTGTTTTTCAATGTCGAGGTTGTTGTTGAATTTGTTGGTGTTTTTCAATGTTGAGGTTGTTGTTGTTTTTCAATGTTGAGGTTGTTGTTGAATTTGTTGGTGTTTTTCAATGTTGAGATTGTTGTTGTTTTTCAATGTTGAGGTTGTTGTTGAATTTGTTGGTGTTTTTTAATGTTGAGGTTGTTGTTGAATTTGCTGGTGTTTTGCAATGTTGAGGTTGTTGTTGTTATTCAATGTTGAGGTTGTTGTTGAATTTGTTGGTGTTTTTCAATGTTGAGGTTTTTGTTGTTTTTCAATGTTGAGGTTGTTGTTGTATTTGTTGGTGTTTTTCAATTTCGAGGTTGTTGTTGAATTTGTTGGTGTTTTTCAATGTTGAAGTTGTTGTTGAATTTGTGGGTGTTTTTCAATGTTGAGGTTGTTGTTGAGTTTGTTGGTGTTATTCAATGTTGAGGTTGTTGTTGAATTTGTTGGTGTTTTTCAATGTTGAGGTTGTTGTTGAATTTGTTGGTGTTTTTCAATGTTGAGGTTGTTGTTGTTTTTAAATGTTGAGGTTGTTGTTGAATTTGTTGGTGTTTTTTCAATTTTGAGGTTGTTGGTGTTGTTCAATGTTGAGGTTGATTTCGAATTTGAGGGTGTTTTTCAATGTCGAAGTTGTTGTTGAATTTGTTGGTGTTTTTCAATGTTGAAGTTGTTGTTGTTTTTCAATGTTGAGGTTGTTGTTGAATTTGTTGGTGTTTTTCAATGTTGAGATTGTTGTTGTTTTTCAATGTTGAGGTTGTTGTTGAATTTGTTGGTGTTTTTAAATGTTGAGGTTGTTGTTGAATTTGCTGGTGTTTTGCAATGTTGAGGTTGTTGTTGTTTTTCAATGTTGAGGTTGTTGTTGAATTTGTTGGTGTTTTTCAATGTTGAGGTTTTTGTTGTTTTTCAATGTTGAGGTTGTTGTTGTATTTGTTGGTGTTTTTCAATTTCGAGGTTGTTGTTGAATTTGTTGGTGTTTTTCAATGTTGAAGTTGTTGTTGAATTTGTTGGTGTTTTTCAATGTTGAGGTTGTTGTTGTTTTTCAATGTTGAGGTTGTTGTTGAATTTGTTGGTGTTTTTCAATGTTGAGGTTGTTGTTGTTTTTCAATGCTGAGGTTGTTGTTGAATTTGTTGTTGTTTTTCAATGTTGAGGTTGTTGTTGAATTTGTTGGTGTTTTTCAATGTTGAGGTTGTTGTTGTTTTTCAATGTTGAGGTTGTTGTTGAATTTGTTGGTGTTTTTCAATGTTTAGGTTGTTGTTGTTTTTCAATGTTGAGGTTGTTGTTGAATTTGTTGGTGTTTCTCAATGTTGAAGTTGTTGTTGAATTTGTTGGTGTTTTTCAATGTTGAGGTTGTTGTTGTTTTTAAATGTTGAGGTTGTTGTTGAATTTGTTGGTGTTTTTTCAATTTTGAGGTTGTTGGTGTTTTTCAATTTTGAGGTTGATTTTGAATTTGAGGGTGTTTTTCAAAGTCGAGGTTGTTGTTGATTTTGTTGGTGTTTTTCAATGTTGAGGTTGTTGTTCTTTTTCAATGTTGAGGTTGTTGTTGAATTTGTTGGTGTTTTTCAATATTGAGATTGTTGTTGTTTTTCAATGTTGAGGTTGTTGTTGAATTTGTTGGTGTTTTTAAATGTTGAGGTTGTTGTTGAATTTGCTGGTGTTTTGCAATGTTGAGGTTGTTGTTGTTTTTCAATGTTGAGGTTGTTGTTGAATTTGTTGGTGTTTTTCAATGTTGAGGTTGTTGTTGTATTTGTTGGTGTTTTTCAATGTTGAGGTTGTTGTTGAATTTGTTGGTGTTTTTCAATGTTGAGGTTGTTGTTGTTTTTCAATGTTGAGTTTGTTGTTGAATTTGTTGGTGTTTTTCAATGTTGAGGTTGTTGTTGAATTTGTTGGTGTTTTTCAATGTTGAGGTTGTTGTTGAATTTGTTGGTGTTTTTCAATGTTGAGGTTGTTGTTGTTTTTCAATGTTGAGGTTGTTGTTGAATTTGTTGGTGTTTTTCCATGCTTAGTTTGTTGTTCTTTTTCAATGTTGAGGTTGTTGTTGAATTTGTTGGTGTTTTTCAATGTTGAGGTTGTTGTTGTTTTTCAATTTTGAGGTTGTTGTTGAATTTGTTGGTGTTTTTCAATGTTGAGGTTGTTGTTGTTTTTCAATGTTGAGGTTGTTGTTGAATTTGTTGGTGTTTTTCAATGTTGAGGTTGTTGTTGAATTTGTTGGTGTTTTTCAATGTTGAAGTTGTTGTTGAATTTGTTGGTGTTTTTCAATGTTGAGGTTGTTGTTGTTTTTCAATGTTGAGGTTGTTGTTGAATTTGTTGGTGTTTTTCAATGTTGAGGTTGTTGTTGTTTTTCAATGCTGAGGTTGTTGTTGAATTTGTTGGTGTTTTTCAATGTTGAGGTTGTTGTTGAATTTGTTGGTGTTTTTCAATGTTGAGGTTGTTGTTGTTTTTCAATGTTGAGGCTGTTGTTGAATTTGTTGGTGTTTTTCAATGTTGAGGTTGTTGTTGTTTTTCAATGTTGAGGTTGTTGTTGAATTTGTTGGTGTTTTTCAATTTCGAGGTTGTTGTTGAATTTGTTTGTGTTTTTCAATGTTGAGGTTGTTGTTGTTTTTCAATGTTGAGGTTGTTGTTGAATTTGTTGGTGTTTTTCAATGTTGAGGTTGTTGTTGTTTTTCAATGTTGAGGTTGTTGTTGAATTTGTTGGTGTTTTTCAATGTTGAGGTTGTTGTTGTTTTTCAATGTTGAGGTTGTTGTTGAATTTGTTGGTGTTTTTCAATGTTGAGGTTGTTGTTGAATTTGTTGGTGTTTTTCAATGTTGAGGTTGTTGTTATTTTTCAATGTTGAGGTTGTTGTTGAGTTTGTTGGTGTTTTTCAATGTTGAGGTTGTTGTTGAATTTGTTGGTGTTTTTCAGTGTTGAGGTTGTTGTTGAATTTGTTGGTGTTTTTCAATGTTGAGGTTGTTGTTGAATTTGTTGGTGTTTTTCAATGTTGAGGTTGTTGTTGTTTTTCAATGTTGAGGTTGTTGTTGAATTTGTTGGTGTTTTTCAATGTTGAGGTTGTTGTTGAATTTGTTGGTGTTTTTCAATGTTGAAGTTGTTGTTGAATTTGTTGGTGTTTTTCAATGTTGAGGTTGTTGTTGTTTTTCAATGTTGAGGTTGTTGTTGAATTTGTTGGTGTTTTTCAATGTTGAGGTTGTTGTTGTTTTTCAATGCTGAGGTTGTTGTTGAATTTGTTGGTGTTTTTCAATGTTGAGGTTGTTGTTGAATTTGTTGGTGTTTTTCAATGTTGAGGTTGTTGTTGTTTTTCAATGTTGAGGCTGTTGTTGAATTTGTTGGTGTTTTTCAATGTTGAGGTTGTTGTTGTTTTTCAATGTTGAGGTTGTTGTTGAATTTGTTGGTGTTTTTCAATTTCGAGGTTGTTGTTGAATTTGTTTGTGTTTTTCAATGTTGAGGTTGTTGTTGTTTTTCAATGTTGAGGTTGTTGTTGAATTTGTTGGTGTTTTTCAATGTTGAGGTTGTTGTTGTTTTTCAATGTTGAGGTTGTTGTTGAATTTGTTGGTGTTTTTCAATGTTGAGGTTGTTGTTGTTTTTCAATGTTGAGGTTGTTGTTGAATTTGTTGGTGTTTTTCAATGTTGAGGTTGTTGTTGAATTTGTTGGTGTTTTTCAATGTTGAGGTTGTTGTTATTTTTCAATGTTGAGGTTGTTGTTGAGTTTGTTGGTGTTTTTCAATGTTGAGGTTGTTGTTGAATTTGTTGGTGTTTTTCAGTGTTGAGGTTGTTGTTGAATTTGTTGGTGTTTTTCAATGTTGAGGTTGTTGTTGAATTTGTTGGTGTTTTTCAATGTTGAGGTTGTTGTTGTTTTTCAATGTTGAGGTTGTTGTTGAATTTGTTGGTGTTTTTTCTATTTTGAGGTTGTTGGTGTTGTTCAATGTTGAGGTTGATTTTGAATTTGAGGGTGTTTTTCAATGTCGAGGTTGTTGTTGAATTTGTTGGTGTTTTTCAATGTTGAGGTTGTTGTTGTTTTTCAATGTTGAGGTTGTTGTTGAATTTGTTGGTGTTTTTCAATGTTGAGATTGTTGTTGTTTTTCAATGTTGAGGTTGTTGTTGAATTTGTTGGTGTTTTTAAATGTTGAGGTTGTTGTTGAATTTGCTGGTGTTTTGCAATGTTGAGGTTGTTGTTGTTATTCAATGTTGAGGTTGTTGTTGAATTTGTTGGTGTTTTTCAATGTTGAGGTTTTTGTTGTTTTTCAATGTTGAGGTTGTTGTTGTATTTGTTGGTGTTTTTCAATTTCGAGGTTGTTGTTGAATTTGTTGGTGTTTTTCAATGTTGAAGTTGTTGTTGAATTTGTGGGTGTTTTTCAATGTTGAGGTTGTTGTTGAGTTTGTTGGTGTTATTCAATGTTGAGGTTGTTGTTGAATTTGTTGGTGTTTTTCAATGTTGAGGTTGTTGTTGAATTTGTTGGTGTTTTTCAATGTTGAGGTTGTTGTTGTTTTTAAATGTTGAGGTTGTTGTTGAATTTGTTGGTGTTTTTTCAATTTTGAGGTTGTTGGTGTTGTTCAATGTTGAGGTTGATTTCGAATTTGAGGGTGTTTTTCAATGTCGAAGTTGTTGTTGAATTTGTTGGTGTTTTTCAATGTTGAAGTTGTTGTTGTTTTTCAATGTTGAGGTTGTTGTTGAATTTGTTGGTGTTTTTCAATGTTGAGATTGTTGTTGTTTTTCAATGTTGAGGTTGTTGTTGAATTTGTTGGTGTTTTTAAATGTTGAGGTTGTTGTTGAATTTGCTGGTGTTTTGCAATGTTGAGGTTGTTGTTGTTTTTCAATGTTGAGGTTGTTGTTGAATTTGTTGGTGTTTTTCAATGTTGAGGTTTTTGTTGTTTTTCAATGTTGAGGTTGTTGTTGTATTTGTTGGTGTTTTTCAATTTCGAGGTTGTTGTTGAATTTGTTGGTGTTTTTCAATGTTGAAGTTGTTGTTGAATTTGTTGGTGTTTTTCAATGTTGAGGTTGTTGTTGTTTTTCAATGTTGAGGTTGTTGTTGAATTTGTTGGTGTTTTTCAATGTTGAGGTTGTTGTTGTTTTTCAATGCTGAGGTTGTTGTTGAATTTGTTGTTGTTTTTCAATGTTGAGGTTGTTGTTGAATTTGTTGGTGTTTTTCAATGTTGAGGTTGTTGTTGTTTTTCAATGTTGAGGTTGTTGTTGAATTTGTTGGTGTTTTTCAATGTTTAGGTTGTTGTTGTTTTTCAATGTTGAGGTTGTTGTTGAATTTGTTGGTGTTTCTCAATGTTGAGGTTGTTGTTGAATTTGTTGGTGTTTTTCAATGTTGAGGTTGTTGTTGTTTTTAAATGTTGAGGTTGTTGTTGAATTTGTTGGTGTTTTTTCAATTTTGAGGTTGTTGGTGTTTTTCAATTTTGAGGTTGATTTTGAATTTGAGGGTGTTTTTCAAAGTCGAGGTTGTTGTTGATTTTGTTGGTGTTTTTCAATGTTGAGGTTGTTGTTGTTTTTCAATGTTGAGGTTGTTGTTGAATTTGTTGGTGTTTTTCAATATTGAGATTGTTGTTGTTTTTCAATGTTGAGGTTGTTGTTGAATTTGTTGGTGTTTTTAAATGTTGAGGTTGTTGTTGAATTTGCTGGTGTTTTGCAATGTTGAGGTTGTTGTTGTTTTTCAATGTTGAGGTTGTTGTTGAATTTGTTGGTGTTTTTCAATGTTGAGGTTGTTGTTGTATTTGTTGTTGTTTTTCAATGTTGAGGTTGTTGTTGAATTTGTTGGTACTTTTCAATGTTGAAGTTGTTGTTGAATTTGTTGGTGTTTTTCAATGTTGAGGTTGTTGTTGTTTTTCAATGTTGAGGTTGTTGTTGAATTTGTTGGTGTTTTTCAATGTTGAGGTTGTTGTTGAATTTGTTGGTGTTTTTCAATGCTGAGGTTGTTGTTGTTTTTCAATGTTGAGGTTGTTGTTGAATTTGTTGGTGTTTTTCAAGATTTAGGTTGTTGTTGTTTTTCAATGTTGAGGTTGTTGTTGAATTTGTTGTTGTTTTTCAATGTTGAGGTTGTTGTTGAATTTGTTGGTGTTTTTCAATGTTGAGGTTGTTGTTGTTTTCCAATGATGAGGTTGTTGTTGAATTTGTTGGTGTTTTTCAATGTTGAGTTTGTTGTTGTTTTTCAATGTTGAGGTTGTTGTTGAATTTGTTGGTGTTTTTCAATGTTGAGGTTGTTGTTGTTTTTCAATGTTGAGGTTGTTGTTGAATTTGTTGGTGTTTTTCAATGTTGAGGTTGTTGTTGTTTTTCAATGTTGAGGTTGTTGTTGAATTTGTTGGTGTTTTTCGATGTTGAGGTTGTTGTTGTTTTTCAATGCTGAGGTTGTTGTTGAATTTGTTGTTGTTTTTCAATGTTGAGGTTGTTGTTGAATTTGTTGGTGTTTTTCAATGTTGAGGTTGTTGTTGTTTTTCAATGTTGAGGTTGTTGTTGAATTTGTTGGTGTTTTTCAATGTTTAGGTTGTTGTTGTTTTTCAATGTTGAGGTTGTTGTTGAATTTGTTGGTGTTTCTCAATGTTGAGGGTGTTGTTGAATTTGTTGGTGTTTTTCAATGTTGAGGTTGTTGTTGTTTTTAAATGTTGAGGTTGTTGTTGAATTTGTTGGTGTTTTTTCAATTTTGAGGTTGTTGGTGTTTTTCAATTTTGAGGTTGATTTTGAATTTGAGGGTGTTTTTCAAAGTCGTGGTTGTTGTTGATTTTGTTGGTGTTTTTCAATGTTGAGGTTGTTGTTGTTTTTCAATGTTGAGGTTGTTGTTGAATTTGTTGGTGTTTTTCAATATTGAGATTGTTGTTGTTTTTCAATGTTGAGGTTGTTGTTGAATTTGTTGGTGTTTTTTCAATTTTGAGGTTGTTGGTGTTGTTCAATGTTGAGGTTGATTTCGAATTTGAGGGTGTTTTTCAATGTCGAAGTTGTTGTTGAATTTGTTGGTGTTTTTCAATGTTGAAGTTGTTGTTGTTTTTCAATGTTGAGGTTGTTGTTGAATTTGTTGGTGTTTTTCAATGTTGAGATTGTTGTTGTTTTTCAATGTTGAGGTTGTTGTTGAATTTGTTGGTGTTTTTAAATGTTGAGGTTGTTGTTGAATTTGCTGGTGTTTTGCAATGTTGAGGTTGTTGTTGTTTTTCAATGTTGAGGTTGTTGTTGAATTTGTTGGTGTTTTTCAATGTTGAGGTTTTTGTTGTTTTTCAATGTTGAGGTTGTTGTTGTATTTGTTGGTGTTTTTCAATTTCGAGGTTGTTGTTGAATTTGTTGGTGTTTTTCAATGTTGAAGTTGTTGTTGAATTTGTTGGTGTTTTTCAATGTTGAGGTTGTTGTTGTTTTTCAATGTTGAGGTTGTTGTTGAATTTGTTGGTGTTTTTCAATGTTGAGGTTGTTGTTGTTTTTCAATGCTGAGGTTGTTGTTGAATTTGTTGTTGTTTTTCAATGTTGAGGTTGTTGTTGAATTTGTTGGTGTTTTTCAATGTTGAGGTTGTTGTTGTTTTTCAATGTTGAGGTTGTTGTTGAATTTGTTGGTGTTTTTCAATGTTTAGGTTGTTGTTGTTTTTCAATGTTGAGGTTGTTGTTGAATTTGTTGGTGTTTCTCAATGTTGAGGTTGTTGTTGAATTTGTTGGTGTTTTTCAATGTTGAGGTTGTTGTTGTTTTTAAATGTTGAGGTTGTTGTTGAATTTGTTGGTGTTTTTTCAATTTTGAGGTTGTTGGTGTTTTTCAATTTTGAGGTTGATTTTGAATTTGAGGGTGTTTTTCAAAGTCGAGGTTGTTGTTGATTTTGTTGGTGTTTTTCAATGTTGAGGTTGTTGTTGTTTTTCAATGTTGAGGTTGTTGTTGAATTTGTTGGTGTTTTTCAATATTGAGATTGTTGTTGTTTTTCAATGTTGAGGTTGTTGTTGAATTTGTTGGTGTTTTTAAATGTTGAGGTTGTTGTTGAATTTGTTGGTGTTTTTCAATATTGAGATTGTTGTTGTTTTTCAATGTTGAGGTTGTTGTTGAATTTGTTGGTGTTTTTAAATGTTGAGGTTGTTGTTGAATTTGCTGGTGTTTTGCAATGTTGAGGTTGTTGTTGTTTTTCAATGTTGAGGTTGTTGTTGAATTTGTTGGTGTTTTTCAATGTTGAGGTTGTTGTTGTATTTGTTGTTGTTTTTCAATGTTGAGGTTGTTGTTGAATTTGTTGGTACTTTTCAATGTTGAAGTTGTTGTTGAATTTGTTGGTGTTTTTCAATGTTGAGGTTGTTGTTGTTTTTCAATGTTGAGGTTGTTGTTGAATTTGTTGGTGTTTTTAAATGTTGAGGTTGTTGTTGAATTTGTTGGTGTTTTTCAATGCTGAGGTTGTTGTTGTTTTTCAATGTTGAGGTTGTTGTTGAATTTGTTGGTGTTTTTCAAGATTTAGGTTGTTGTTGTTTTTCAATGTTGAGGTTGTTGTTGAATTTGTTGTTGTTTTTCAATGTTGAGGTTGTTGTTGAATTTGTTGGTGTTTTTCAATGTTGAGGTTGTTGTTGTTTTCCAATGATGAGGTTGTTGTTGAATTTGTTGGTGTTTTTCAATGTTGAGTTTGTTGTTGTTTTTCAATGTTGAGGTTGTTGTTGAATTTGTTGGTGTTTTTCAATGTTGAGGTTGTTGTTGTTTTTCAATGTTGAGGTTGTTGTTGAATTTGTTGGTGTTTTTCAATGTTGAGGTTGTTGTTGTTTTTCAATGTTGAGGTTGTTGTTGAATTTGTTGGTGTTTTTCGATGTTGAGGTTGTTGTTGTTTTTCAATGCTGAGGTTGTTGTTGAATTTGTTGTTGTTTTTCAATGTTGAGGTTGTTGTTGAATTTGTTGGTGTTTTTCAATGTTGAGGTTGTTGTTGTTTTTCAATGTTGAGGTTGTTGTTGAATTTGTTGGTGTTTTTCAATGTTTAGGTTGTTGTTGTTTTTCAATGTTGAGGTTGTTGTTGAATTTGTTGGTGTTTCTCAATGTTGAGGGTGTTGTTGAATTTGTTGGTGTTTTTCAATGTTGAGGTTGTTGTTGTTTTTAAATGTTGAGGTTGTTGTTGAATTTGTTGGTGTTTTTTCAATTTTGAGGTTGTTGGTGTTTTTCAATTTTGAGGTTGATTTTGAATTTGAGGGTGTTTTTCAAAGTCGTGGTTGTTGTTGATTTTGTTGGTGTTTTTCAATGTTGAGGTTGTTGTTGTTTTTCAATGTTGAGGTTGTTGTTGAATTTGTTGGTGTTTTTCAATATTGAGATTGTTGTTGTTTTTCAATGTTGAGGTTGTTGTTGAATTTGTTGGTGTTTTTTCAATTTTGAGGTTGTTGGTGTTGTTCAATGTTGAGGTTGATTTCGAATTTGAGGGTGTTTTTCAATGTCGAAGTTGTTGTTGAATTTGTTGGTGTTTTTCAATGTTGAAGTTGTTGTTGTTTTTCAATGTTGAGGTTGTTGTTGAATTTGTTGGTGTTTTTCAATGTTGAGATTGTTGTTGTTTTTCAATGTTGAGGTTGTTGTTGAATTTGTTGGTGTTTTTAAATGTTGAGGTTGTTGTTGAATTTGCTGGTGTTTTGCAATGTTGAGGTTGTTGTTGTTTTTCAATGTTGAGGTTGTTGTTGAATTTGTTGGTGTTTTTCAATGTTGAGGTTTTTGTTGTTTTTCAATGTTGAGGTTGTTGTTGTATTTGTTGGTGTTTTTCAATTTCGAGGTTGTTGTTGAATTTGTTGGTGTTTTTCAATGTTGAAGTTGTTGTTGAATTTGTTGGTGTTTTTCAATGTTGAGGTTGTTGTTGTTTTTCAATGTTGAGGTTGTTGTTGAATTTGTTGGTGTTTTTCAATGTTGAGGTTGTTGTTGTTTTTCAATGCTGAGGTTGTTGTTGAATTTGTTGTTGTTTTTCAATGTTGAGGTTGTTGTTGAATTTGTTGGTGTTTTTCAATGTTGAGGTTGTTGTTGTTTTTCAATGTTGAGGTTGTTGTTGAATTTGTTGGTGTTTTTCAATGTTTAGGTTGTTGTTGTTTTTCAATGTTGAGGTTGTTGTTGAATTTGTTGGTGTTTCTCAATGTTGAGGTTGTTGTTGAATTTGTTGGTGTTTTTCAATGTTGAGGTTGTTGTTGTTTTTAAATGTTGAGGTTGTTGTTGAATTTGTTGGTGTTTTTTCAATTTTGAGGTTGTTGGTGTTTTTCAATTTTGAGGTTGATTTTGAATTTGAGGGTGTTTTTCAAAGTCGAGGTTGTTGTTGATTTTGTTGGTGTTTTTCAATGTTGAGGTTGTTGTTGTTTTTCAATGTTGAGGTTGTTGTTGAATTTGTTGGTGTTTTTCAATATTGAGATTGTTGTTGTTTTTCAATGTTGAGGTTGTTGTTGAATTTGTTGGTGTTTTTAAATGTTGAGGTTGTTGTTGAATTTGCTGGTGTTTTGCAATGTTGAGGTTGTTGATGTTTTTCAATGTTGAGGTTGTTGTTGAATTTGTTGGTGTTTTTCAATGTTGAGGTTGTTGTTGTATTTGTTGGTGTTTTTCAATGTTGAGGTTGTTGTTGAATTTGTTGGTACTTTTCAATGTTGAAGTTGTTGTTGAATTTGTTGGTGTTTTTCAATGTTGAGGTTGTTGTTGTTTTTCAATGTTGAGGTTGTTGTTGAATTTGTTGGTGTTTTTCAATGTTGAGGTTGTTGTTGAATTTGTTGGTGTTTTTCAATGCTGAGGTTGTTGTTGTTTTTCAATGTTGAGGTTGTTGTTGAATTTGTTGGTGTTTTTCAAGATTTAGGTTGTTGTTGTTTTTCAATGTTGAGGTTGTTGTTGAATTTGTTGTTGTTTTTCAATGTTGAGGTTGTTGTTGAATTTGTTGGTGTTTTTCAATGTTGAGGTTGTTGTTGTTTTCCAATGATGAGGTTGTTGTTGAATTTGTTGGTGTTTTTCAATGTTGAGTTTGTTGTTGTTTTTCAATGTTGAGGTTGTTGTTGAATTTGTTGGTGTTTTTCAATGTTGAGGTTGTTGTTGTTTTTCAATGTTGAGGTTGTTGTTGAATTTGTTGGTGTTTTTCAATGTTGAGGTTGTTGTTGTTTTTCAATGTTGAGGTTGTTGTTGAATTTGTTGGTGTTTTTCGATGTTGAGGTTGTTGTTGTTTTTCAATGCTGAGGTTGTTGTTGAATTTGTTGTTGTTTTTCAATGTTGAGGTTGTTGTTGAATTTGTTGGTGTTTTTCAATGTTGAGGTTGTTGTTGTTTTTCAATGTTGAGGTTGTTGTTGAATTTGTTGGTGTTTTTCAATGTTTAGGTTGTTGTTGTTTTTCAATGTTGAGGTTGTTGTTGAATTTGTTGGTGTTTCTCAATGTTGAGGTTGTTGTTGAATTTGTTGGTGTTTTTCAATGTTGAGGTTGTTGTTGTTTTTAAATGTTGAGGTTGTTGTTGAATTTGTTGGTGTTTTTTCAATTATGAGGTTGTTGGTGTTTTTCAATTTTGAGGTTGATTTTGAATTTGAGGGTGTTTTTCAAAGTCGAGGTTGTTGTTGATTTTGTTGGTGTTTTTCAATGTTGAGGTTGTTGTTGTTTTTCAATGTTGAGGTTGTTGTTGAATTTGTTGGTGTTTTTCAATATTGAGATTGTTGTTGTTTTTCAATGTTGAGGTTGTTGTTGAATTTGTTGGTGTTTTTAAATGTTGAGGTTGTTGTTGAATTTGCTGGTGTTTTGCAATGTTGAGGTTGTTGTTGTTTTTCAATGTTGAGGTTGTTGTTGAATTTGTTGGTGTTTTTCAATGTTGAGGTTGTTGTTGTATTGTTGGTGTTTTTCAATGTTGAGGTTGTTGTTGAATTTGTTGGTGCTTTTCAATGTTGAAGTTGTTGTTGAATTTGTTGGTGTTTTTCAATGTTGAGGTTGTTGTTGTTTTTCAATGTTGAGGTTGTTGTTGAATTTGTTGGTGTTTTTCAATGTTGAGGTTGTTGTTGAATTTGTTGGTGTTTTTCAATGTTGAGGTTGTTGTTGTTTTTCAATGTTGAGGTTGTTGTTGAATTTGTTGTTGTTTTTCAAGATTGAGGTTGTTGTTGTTTTTCAATGTTGAGGTTGTTGTTGAATTTGTTGTTGTTTTTCAATGTTGAGGTTGTTGTTGAATTTGTTGGTGTTTTTCAATGTTGAGGTTGTTGTTGTTTTTCAATGTTGAGGTTGTTGTTGAATTTGTTGGTATTTCTCAATGTTGAGGTTGTTGTTGAATTTGTTGGTGTTTTTCAATGTTGAGGTTGTTGTTGTTTTTAAATGTTGAGGTTGTTGTTGAATTTGTTGGTGTTTTTTCAATTTTGAGGTTGTTGGTGTTTTTCAATTTTGAGGTTGATTTTGAATTTGAGGGTGTTTTTCAAAGTCGAGGTTGTTGTTGATTTTGTTGGTGTTTTTCAATGTTGAGGTTGTTGTTGTTTTTCAATGTTGAGGTTGTTGTTGAATTTGTTGGTGTTTTTCAATATTGAGATTGTTGTTGTTTTTCAATGTTGAGGTTGTTGTTGAATTTGTTGGTGTTTTTAAATGTTGAGGTTGTTGTTGAATTTGCTGGTGTTTTGCAATGTTGAGGTTGTTGTTGTTTTTCAATGTTGAGGTTGTTGTTGAATTTGTTGGTGTTTTTCAATGTTGAGGTTGTTGTTGTATTGTTGGTGTTTTTCAATGTTGAGGTTGTTGTTGAATTTGTTGGTGCTTTTCAATGTTGAAGTTGTTGTTGAATTTGTTGGTGTTTTTCAATGTTGAGGTTGTTGTTGTTTTTCAATGTTGAGGTTGTTGTTGAATTTGTTGGTGTTTTTCAATGTTGAGGTTGTTGTTGAATTTGTTGGTGTTTTTCAATGTTGAGGTTGTTGTTGTTTTTCAATGTTGAGGTTGTTGTTGAATTTGTTGTTGTTTTTCAAGATTGAGGTTGTTGTTGTTTTTCAATGTTGAGGTTGTTGTTGAATTTGTTGTTGTTTTTCAATGTTGAGGTTGTTGTTGAATTTGTTGGTGTTTTTCAATGTTGAGGTTGTTGTTGTTTTTCAATGTTGAGGTTGTTGTTGAATTTGTTGGTGTTTCTCAATGTTGAGGTTGTTGTTGAATTTGTTGGTGTTTTTCAATGTTGAGGTTGTTGTTGTTTTTAAATGTTGAGGTTGTTGTTGAATTTGTTGGTGTTTTTTCAATTTTGAGGTTGTTGGTGTTTTTCAATTTTGAGGTTGATTTTGAATTTGAGGGTGTTTTTCAAAGTCGAGGTTGTTGTTGATTTTGTTGGTGTTTTTCAATGTTGAGGTTGTTGTTGTTTTTCAATGTTGAGGTTGTTGTTGAATTTGTTGGTGTTTTTCAATATTGAGATTGTTGTTGTTTTTCAATGTTGAGGTTGTTGTTGATTTTGTTGGTGTTTTTAAATGTTGAGGTTGTTGTTGAATTTGCTGGTGTTTTGCAATGTTGAGGTTGTTGTTGTTTTTCAATGTTGAGGTTGTTGTTGAATTTGTTGGTGTTTTTCAATGTTGAGGTTGTTGTTGTATTTGTTGGTGTTTTTCAATGTTGAGGTTGTTGTTGAATTTGTTGGTACTTTTCAATGTTGAAGTTGTTGTTGAATTTGTTGGTGTTTTTCATTGAGGTTGTTGTTGTTTTTCAATGTTGAGGTTGTTGTTGAATTTGTTGGTGTTTTTCAATGTTGAGGTTGTTGTTGAATTTGTTGGTGTTTTTCAATGCTGAGGTTGTTGTTGTTTTTCAATGTTGAGGTTGTTGTTGAATTTGTTGGTGTTTTTCAAGATTTAGGTTGTTGTTGTTTTTCAATGTTGAGGTTGTTGTTGAATTTGTTGTTGTTTTTCAATGTTGAGGTTGTTGTTGAATTTGTTGGTGTTTTTCAATGTTGAGGTTGTTGTTGTTTTCCAATGATGAGGTTGTTGTTGAATTTGTTGGTGTTTTTCAATGTTGAGTTTGTTGTTGTTTTTCAATGTTGAGGTTGTTGTTGAATTTGTTGGTGTTTTTCAATGTTGAGGTTGTTGTTGTTTTTCAATGTTGAGGTTGTTGTTGAATTTGTTGGTGTTTTTCAATGTTGAGGTTGTTGTTGTTTTTCAATGTTGAGGTTGTTGTTGAATTTGTTGGTGTTTTTCGATGTTGAGGTTGTTGTTGTTTTTCAATGCTGAGGTTGTTGTTGAATTTGTTGTTGTTTTTCAATGTTGAGGTTGTTGTTGAATTTGTTGGTGTTTTTCAATGTTGAGGTTGTTGTTGTTTTTCAATGTTGAGGTTGTTGTTGAATTTGTTGGTGTTTCTCAATGTTGAGGTTGTTGTTGAATTTGTTGGTGTTTTTCAATGTTGAGGTTGTTGTTGTTTTTAAATGTTGAGGTTGTTGTTGAATTTGTTGGTGTTTTTTCAATTTTGAGGTTGTTGGTGTTTTTCAATTTTGAGGTTGATTTTGAATTTGAGGGTGTTTTTCAAAGTCGAGGTTGTTGTTGATTTTGTTGGTGTTTTTCAATGTTGAGGTTGTTGTTGTTTTTCAATGTTGAGGTTGTTGTTGAATTTGTTGGTGTTTTTCAATATTGAGATTGTTGTTGTTTTTCAATGTTGAGGTTGTTGTTGAATTTGTTGGTGTTTTTAAATGTTGAGGTTGTTGTTGAATTTGCTGGTGTTTTGCAATGTTGAGGTTGTTGTTGTTTTTCAATGTTGAGGTTGTTGTTGAATTTGTTGGTGTTTTTCAATGTTGAGGTTGTTGTTGTATTGTTGGTGTTTTTCAATGTTGAGGTTGTTGTTGAATTTGTTGGTGCTTTTCAATGTTGAAGTTGTTGTTGAATTTGTTGGTGTTTTTCAATGTTGAGGTTGTTGTTGTTTTTCAATGTTGAGGTTGTTGTTGAATTTGTTGGTGTTTTTCAATGTTGAGGTTGTTGTTGAATTTGTTGGTGTTTTTCAATGTTGAGGTTGTTGTTGTTTTTCAATGTTGAGGTTGTTGTTGAATTTGTTGGTGTTTTTCAAGATTGAGGTTGTTGTTGTTTTTCAATGTTGAGGTTGTTGTTGAATTTGTTGTTGTTTTTCAATGTTGAGGTTGTTGTTGAATTTGTTGGTGTTTTTCAATGTTGAGGTTGTTGTTGTTTTTCAATGTTGAGGTTGTTGTTGAATTTGTTGGTGTTTTTCAATGTTGAGTTTGTTGTTGTTTTTCAATGTTGAGGTTGTTGTTGAATTTGTTGGTGTTTTTCAATGTTGAGGTTGTTGTTGTTTTTCAATGTTGAGGTTGTTGTTGAATTTGTTGGTGTTTTTCAATGTTGAGGTTGTTGTTGTATTTCAATGTTGAGGTTGTTGCTGAATTTGTTGGTGCTTTTCAATGTTGAGGTTGTTGTTGAATTTGTTGGTGTTTTTCAATGTTGAGGTTGTTGTTGTTTTTCAATGTTGAGGTTGTTGCTGAATTTGTTGGTGCTTTTCAATTTTGAGGTTGTTGTTGAATTTGTTGGTTTTTTTCAATGTTGAGGTTGTTGTTGTTTTTCAATGTTGAGGTTGTTGTTGAATTTGTTGGTGTTTTTCAATGTTGAGTTTGTTGTTGAATTTGTTGGTGTTTTTCAATTTCGAGATTGTTGTTGAATTTGTTGGTGTTTTCCAATGTTGAGGTTGTTGTTGAATTTGTTGGTGTTTTTCAATGTTGAGGTTGTTGTTGAATTTGTTGGTGTTTTTCAATGTTGAGGTTGTTGTTGTTTTTCAATGTTGAGGTTGTTGTTGAATTTGTTGGTGTTTTTCAATGTTTAGTTTGTTGTTGTTTTTCAATGTTGAGGTTGTTGTTGAATTTGTTGGTGTTTTTCAATGTTGTGGTTGTTGTTGTTTTTCAATGTTGAGGTTGTTGTTGAATTTGTTGGTGTTTTTCAATGTTGAGCTTGTTGGTGTTTTTCAATGTTGAGGTTGTTGTTGAATTTGTTAGTGTTTTTCAATGTTGAGGTTGTTGTTGAATTTGTTGGTGTTTTTCAATGTTGAGGTTGTTGTTGTTTTTCAATGTTGAGGTTGTTGTTGAGTTTGTTGGTGTTTTTCAATGTTGAGGTTGTTGTTGAATTTGTTGGTGTTTTTCAATGTTGAGGTTGTTGTTGAATTTTTTGGTGTTTTTCAATGCTGAGATTGTTGTTGTTTTTAAATGTTGGGGTTGTTGTTGAATTTGTTGGTGTTTTTCAATGTTGAGGTTGTTGTTGTATTTGTTGGTGTTTTTCAATGTTGAGGTTGTTGTTGAATTTGTTGGTACTTTTCAATGTTGAAGTTGTTGTTGAATTTGTTGGTGTTTTTCAATGTTGAGGTTGTTGTTGTTTTTCAATGTTGAGGTTGTTGTTGAATTTGTTGGTGTTTTTCAATGTTGAGGTTGTTGTTGAATTTGTTGGTGTTTTTCAATGCTGAGGTTGTTGTTGTTTTTCAATGTTGAGGTTGTTGTTGAATTTGTTGGTGTTTTTCAAGATTTAGGTTGTTGTTGTTTTTCAATGTTGAGGTTGTTGTTGAATTTGTTGTTGTTTTTCAATGTTGAGGTTGTTGTTGAATTTGTTGGTGTTTTTCAATGTTGAGGTTGTTGTTGTTTTCCAATGATGAGGTTGTTGTTGAATTTGTTGGTGTTTTTCAATGTTGAGTTTGTTGTTGTTTTTCAATGTTGAGGTTGTTGTTGAATTTGTTGGTGTTTTTCAATGTTGAGGTTGTTGTTGTTTTTCAATGTTGAGGTTGTTGTTGAATTTGTTGGTGTTTTTCAATGTTGAGGTTGTTGTTGTTTTTCAATGTTGAGGTTGTTGTTGAATTTGTTGGTGTTTTTCGATGTTGAGGTTGTTGTTGTTTTTCAATGCTGAGGTTGTTGTTGAATTTGTTGTTGTTTTTCAATGTTGAGGTTGTTGTTGAATTTGTTGGTGTTTTTCAATGTTGAGGTTGTTGTTGTTTTTCAATGTTGAGGTTGTTGTTGAATTTGTTGGTGTTTTTCAATGTTTAGGTTGTTGTTGTTTTTCAATGTTGAGGTTGTTGTTGAATTTGTTGGTGTTTCTCAATGTTGAGGTTGTTGTTGAATTTGTTGGTGTTTTTCAATGTTGAGGTTGTTGTTGTTTTTAAATGTTGAGGTTGGTGTTGAATTTGTTGGTGTTTTTTCAATTTTGAGGTTGTTGGTGTTTTTCAATTTTGAGGTTGATTTTGAATTTGAGGGTGTTTTTCAAAGTCGAGGTTGTTGTTGATTTTGTTGGTGTTTTTCAATGTTGAGGTTGTTGTTGTTTTTCAATGTTGAGGTTGTTGTTGAATTTGTTGGTGTTTTTCAATATTGAGATTGTTGTTGTTTTTCAATGTTGAGGTTGTTGTTGAATTTGTTGGTGTTTTTCAATTTTGAGGTTGTTGGTGTTGTTCAATGTTGAGGTTGATTTCGAATTTGAGGGTGTTTTTCAATGTCGAAGTTGTTGTTGAATTTGTTGGTGTTTTTCAATGTTGAAGTTGTTGTTGTTTTTCAATGTTGAGGTTGTTGTTGAATTTGTTGGTGTTTTTCAATGTTGAGATTGTTGTTGTTTTTCAATGTTGAGGTTGTTGTTGAATTTGTTGGTGTTTTTAAATGTTGAGGTTGTTGTTGAATTTGCTGGTGTTTTGCAATGTTGAGGTTGTTGTTGTTTTTCAATGTTGAGGTTGTTGTTGAATTTGTTGGTGTTTTTCAATGTTGAGGTTTTTGTTGTTTTTCAATGTTGAGGTTGTTGTTGTATTTGTTGGTGTTTTTCAATTTCGAGGTTGTTGTTGAATTTGTTGGTGTTTTTCAATGTTGAAGTTGTTGTTGAATTTGTTGGTGTTTTTCAATGTTGAGGTTGTTGTTGTTTTTCAATGTTGAGGTTGTTGTTGAATTTGTTGGTGTTTTTCAATGTTGAGGTTGTTGTTGTTTTTCAATGCTGAGGTTGTTGTTGAATTTGTTGTTGTTTTTCAATGTTGAGGTTGTTGTTGAATTTGTTGGTGTTTTTCAATGTTGAGGTTGTTGTTGTTTTTCAATGTTGAGGTTGTTGTTGAATTTGTTGGTGTTTTTCAATGTTTAGGTTGTTGTTGTTTTTCAATGTTGAGGTTGTTGTTGAATTTGTTGGTGTTTCTCAATGTTGAGGTTGTTGTTGAATTTGTTGGTGTTTTTCAATGTTGAGGTTGTTGTTGTTTTTAAATGTTGAGGTTGTTGTTGAATTTGTTGGTGTTTTTTCAATTTTGAGGTTGTTGGTGTTTTTCAATTTTGAGGTTGATTTTGAATTTGAGGGTGTTTTTCAAAGTCGAGGTTGTTGTTGATTTTGTTGGTGTTTTTCAATGTTGAGGTTGTTGTTGTTTTTCAATGTTGAGGTTGTTGTTGAATTTGTTGGTGTTTTTCAATATTGAGATTGTTGTTGTTTTTCAATGTTGAGGTTGTTGTTGAATTTGTTGGTGTTTTTAAATGTTGAGGTTGTTGTTGAATTTGCTGGTGTTTTGCAATGTTGAGGTTGTTGTTGTTTTTCAATGTTGAGGTTGTTGTTGAATTTGTTGGTGTTTTTCAATGTTGAGGTTGTTGTTGTATTGTTGGTGTTTTTCAATGTTGAGGTTGTTGTTGAATTTGTTGGTGCTTTTCAATGTTGAAGTTGTTGTTGAATTTGTTGGTGTTTTTCAATGTTGAGGTTGTTGTTGTTTTTCAATGTTGAGGTTGTTGTTGAATTTGTTGGTGTTTTTCAATGTTGAGGTTGTTGTTGAATTTGTTGGTGTTTTTCAATGTTGAGGTTGTTGTTGTTTTTCAATGTTGAGGTTGTTGTTGAATTTGTTGGTGTTTTTCAAGATTGAGGTTGTTGTTGTTTTTCAATGTTGAGGTTGTTGTTGAATTTGTTGTTGTTTTTCAATGTTGAGGTTGTTGTTGAATTTGTTGGTGTTTTTCAATGTTGAGGTTGTTGTTGTTTTTCAATGTTGAGGTTGTTGTTGAATTTGTTGGTGTTTTTCAATGTTGAGTTTGTTGTTGTTTTTCAATGTTGAGGTTGTTGTTGAATTTGTTGGTGTTTTTCAATGTTGAGGTTGTTGTTGTTTTTCAATGTTGAGGTTGTTGTTGAATTTGTTGGTGTTTTTCAATGTTGAGGTTGTTGTTGTATTTCAATGTTGAGGTTGTTGCTGAATTTGTTGGTGCTTTTCAATGTTGAGGTTGTTGTTGAATTTGTTGGTGTTTTTCAATGTTGAGGTTGTTGTTGTTTTTCAATGTTGAGGTTGTTGCTGAATTTGTTGGTGCTTTTCAATTTTGAGGTTGTTGTTGAATTTGTTGGTTTTTTTCAATGTTGAGGTTGTTGTTGTTTTTCAATGTTGAGGTTGTTGTTGAATTTGTTGGTGTTTTTCAATGTTGAGTTTGTTGTTGAATTTGTTGGTGTTTTTCAATTTCGAGATTGTTGTTGAATTTGTTGGTGTTTTCCAATGTTGAGGTTGTTGTTGAATTTGTTGGTGTTTTTCAATGTTGAGGTTGTTGTTGAATTTGTTGGTGTTTTTCAATGTTGAGGTTGTTGTTGTTTTTCAATGTTGAGGTTGTTGTTGAATTTGTTGGTGTTTTTCAATGTTTAGTTTGTTGTTGTTTTTCAATGTTGAGGTTGTTGTTGAATTTGTTGGTGTTTTTCAATGTTGTGGTTGTTGTTGTTTTTCAATGTTGAGGTTGTTGTTGAATTTGTTGGTGTTTTTCAATGTTGAGCTTGTTGGTGTTTTTCAATGTTGAGGTTGTTGTTGAATTTGTTAGTGTTTTTCAATGTTGAGGTTGTTGTTGAATTTGTTGGTGTTTTTCAATGTTGAGGTTGTTGTTGTTTTTCAATGTTGAGGTTGTTGTTGAGTTTGTTGGTGTTTTTCAATGTTGAGGTTGTTGTTGAATTTGTTGGTGTTTTTCAATGTTGAGGTTGTTGTTGAATTTTTTGGTGTTTTTCAATGCTGAGATTGTTGTTGTTTTTAAATGTTGGGGTTGTTGTTGAATTTGTTGGTGTTTTTCAATGTTGAGGTTGTTGTTGTATTTGTTGGTGTTTTTCAATGTTGAGGTTGTTGTTGAATTTGTTGGTACTTTTCAATGTTGAAGTTGTTGTTGAATTTGTTGGTGTTTTTCAATGTTGAGGTTGTTGTTGTTTTTCAATGTTGAGGTTGTTGTTGAATTTGTTGGTGTTTTTCAATGTTGAGGTTGTTGTTGAATTTGTTGGTGTTTTTCAATGCTGAGGTTGTTGTTGTTTTTCAATGTTGAGGTTGTTGTTGAATTTGTTGGTGTTTTTCAAGATTTAGGTTGTTGTTGTTTTTCAATGTTGAGGTTGTTGTTGAATTTGTTGTTGTTTTTCAATGTTGAGGTTGTTGTTGAATTTGTTGGTGTTTTTCAATGTTGAGGTTGTTGTTGTTTTCCAATGATGAGGTTGTTGTTGAATTTGTTGGTGTTTTTCAATGTTGAGTTTGTTGTTGTTTTTCAATGTTGAGGTTGTTGTTGAATTTGTTGGTGTTTTTCAATGTTGAGGTTGTTGTTGTTTTTCAATGTTGAGGTTGTTGTTGAATTTGTTGGTGTTTTTCAATGTTGAGGTTGTTGTTGTTTTTCAATGTTGAGGTTGTTGTTGAATTTGTTGGTGTTTTTCGATGTTGAGGTTGTTGTTGTTTTTCAATGCTGAGGTTGTTGTTGAATTTGTTGTTGTTTTTCAATGTTGAGGTTGTTGTTGAATTTGTTGGTGTTTTTCAATGTTGAGGTTGTTGTTGTTTTTCAATGTTGAGGTTGTTGTTGAATTTGTTGGTGTTTTTCAATGTTTAGGTTGTTGTTGTTTTTCAATGTTGAGGTTGTTGTTGAATTTGTTGGTGTTTCTCAATGTTGAGGTTGTTGTTGAATTTGTTGGTGTTTTTCAATGTTGAGGTTGTTGTTGTTTTTAAATGTTGAGGTTGTTGTTGAATTTGTTGGTGTTTTTTCAATTTTGAGGTTGTTGGTGTTTTTCAATTTTGAGGTTGATTTTGAATTTGAGGGTGTTTTTCAAAGTCGAGGTTGTTGTTGATTTTGTTGGTGTTTTTCAATGTTGAGGTTGTTGTTGTTTTTCAATGTTGAGGTTGTTGTTGAATTTGTTGGTGTTTTTCAATATTGAGATTGTTGTTGTTTTTCAATGTTGAGGTTGTTGTTGAATTTGTTGGTGTTTTTCAATTTTGAGGTTGTTGGTGTTGTTCAATGTTGAGGTTGATTTCGAATTTGAGGGTGTTTTTCAATGTCGAAGTTGTTGTTGAATTTGTTGGTGTTTTTCAATGTTGAAGTTGTTGTTGTTTTTCAATGTTGAGGTTGTTGTTGAATTTGTTGGTGTTTTTCAATGTTGAGATTGTTGTTGTTTTTCAATGTTGAGGTTGTTGTTGAATTTGTTGGTGTTTTTAAATGTTGAGGTTGTTGTTGAATTTGCTGGTGTTTTGCAATGTTGAGGTTGTTGTTGTTTTTCAATGTTGAGGTTGTTGTTGAATTTGTTGGTGTTTTTCAATGTTGAGGTTTTTGTTGTTTTTCAATGTTGAGGTTGTTGTTGTATTTGTTGGTGTTTTTCAATTTCGAGGTTGTTGTTGAATTTGTTGGTGTTTTTCAATGTTGAAGTTGTTGTTGAATTTGTTGGTGTTTTTCAATGTTGAGGTTGTTGTTGTTTTTCAATGTTGAGGTTGTTGTTGAATTTGTTGGTGTTTTTCAATGTTGAGGTTGTTGTTGTTTTTCAATGCTGAGGTTGTTGTTGAATTTGTTGTTGTTTTTCAATGTTGAGGTTGTTGTTGAATTTGTTGGTGTTTTTCAATGTTGAGGTTGTTGTTGTTTTTCAATGTTGAGGTTGTTGTTGAATTTGTTGGTGTTTTTCAATGTTTAGGTTGTTGTTGTTTTTCAATGTTGAGGTTGTTGTTGAATTTGTTGGTGTTTCTCAATGTTGAGGTTGTTGTTGAATTTGTTGGTGTTTTTCAATGTTGAGGTTGTTGTTGTTTTTAAATGTTGAGGTTGTTGTTGAATTTGTTGGTGTTTTTTCAATTTTGAGGTTGTTGGTGTTTTTCAATTTTGAGGTTGATTTTGAATTTGAGGGTGTTTTTCAAAGTCGAGGTTGTTGTTGATTTTGTTGGTGTTTTTCAATGTTGAGGTTGTTGTTGTTTTTCAATGTTGAGGTTGTTGTTGAATTTGTTGGTGTTTTTCAATATTGAGATTGTTGTTGTTTTTCAATGTTGAGGTTGTTGTTGAATTTGTTGGTGTTTTTAAATGTTGAGGTTGTTGTTGAATTTGCTGGTGTTTTGCAATGTTGAGGTTGTTGTTGTTTTTCAATGTTGAGGTTGTTGTTGAATTTGTTGGTGTTTTTCAATGTTGAGGTTGTTGTTGTATTTGTTGGTGTTTTTCAATGTTGAGGTTGTTGTTGAATTTGTTGGTACTTTTCAATGTTGAAGTTGTTGTTGAATTTGTTGGTGTTTTTCAATGTTGAGGTTGTTGTTGTTTTTCAATGTTGAGGTTGTTGTTGAATTTGTTGGTGTTTTTCAATGTTGAGGTTGTTGTTGAATTTGTTGGTGTTTTTCAATGCTGAGGTTGTTGTTGTTTTTCAATGTTGAGGTTGTTGTTGAATTTGTTGGTGTTTTTCAAGATTTAGGTTGTTGTTGTTTTTCAATGTTGAGGTTGTTGTTGAATTTGTTGTTGTTTTTCAATGTTGAGGTTGTTGTTGAATTTGTTGGTGTTTTTCAATGTTGAGGTTGTTGTTGTTTTCCAATGATGAGGTTGTTGTTGAATTTGTTGATGTTTTTCAATGTTGAGTTTGTTGCTGTTTTTCAATGTTGAGGTTGTTGTTGAATTTGTTGGTGTTTTTCAATGTTGAGGTTGTTGTTGTTTTTCAATGTTGAGGTTGTTGTTGAATTTGTTGGTGTTTTTCAATGTTGAGGTTGTTGTTGTTTTTCAATGTTGAGGTTGTTGTTGAATTTGTTGGTGTTTTTCGATGTTGAGGTTGTTGTTGTTTTTCAATGCTGAGGTTGTTGTTGAATTTGTTGTTGTTTTTCAATGTTGAGGTTGTTGTTGAATTTGTTGGTGTTTTTCAATGTTGAGGTTGTTGTTGTTTTTCAATGTTGAGGTTGTTGTTGAATTTGTTGGTGTTTTTCAATGTTTAGGTTGTTGTTGTTTTTCAATGTTGAGGTTGTTGTTGAATTTGTTGGTGTTTCTCAATGTTGAGGTTGTTGTTGAATTTGTTGGTGTTTTTCAATGTTGAGGTTGTTGTTGTTTTTAAATGTTGAGGTTGTTGTTGAATTTGTTGGTGTTTTTTCAATTTTGAGGTTGTTGGTGTTTTTCAATTTTGAGGTTGATTTTGAATTTGAGGGTGTTTTTCAAAGTCGAGGTTGTTGTTGATTTTGTTGGTGTTTTTCAATGTTGAGGTTGTTGTTGTTTTTCAATGTTGAGGTTGTTGTTGAATTTGTTGGTGTTTTTCAATATTGAGATTGTTGTTGTTTTTCAATGTTGAGGTTGTTGTTGAATTTGTTGGTGTTTTTAAATGTTGAGGTTGTTGTTGAATTTGCTGGTGTTTTGCAATGTTGAGGTTGTTGTTGTTTTTCAATGTTGAGGTTGTTGTTGAATTTGTTGGTGTTTTTCAATGTTGAGGTTGTTGTTGTATTGTTGGTGTTTTTCAATGTTGAGGTTGTTGTTGAATTTGTTGGTGCTTTTCAATGTTGAAGTTGTTGTTGAATTTGTTGGTGTTTTTCAATGTTGAGGTTGTTGTTGTTTTTCAATGTTGAGGTTGTTGTTGAATTTGTTGGTGTTTTTCAATGTTGAGGTTGTTGTTGAATTTGTTGGTGTTTTTCAATGTTGAGGTTGTTGTTGTTTTTCAATGTTGAGGTTGTTGTTGAATTTGTTGTTGTTTTTCAAGATTGAGGTTGTTGTTGTTTTTCAATGTTGAGGTTGTTGTTGAATTTGTTGTTGTTTTTCAATGTTGAGGTTGTTGTTGAATTTGTTGGTGTTTTTCAATGTTGAGGTTGTTGTTGTTTTTCAATGTTGAGGTTGTTGTTGAATTTGTTGGTGTTTCTCAATGTTGAGGTTGTTGTTGAATTTGTTGGTGTTTTTCAATGTTGAGGTTGTTGTTGTTTTTAAATGTTGAGGTTGTTGTTGAATTTGTTGGTGTTTTTTCAATTTTGAGGTTGTTGGTGTTTTTCAATTTTGAGGTTGATTTTGAATTTGAGGGTGTTTTTCAAAGTCGAGGTTGTTGTTGATTTTGTTGGTGTTTTTCAATGTTGAGGTTGTTGTTGTTTTTCAATGTTGAGGTTGTTGTTGAATTTGTTGGTGTTTTTCAATATTGAGATTGTTGTTGTTTTTCAATGTTGAGGTTGTTGTTGATTTTGTTGGTGTTTTTAAATGTTGAGGTTGTTGTTGAATTTGCTGGTGTTTTGCAATGTTGAGGTTGTTGTTGTTTTTCAATGTTGAGGTTGTTGTTGAATTTGTTGGTGTTTTTCAATGTTGAGGTTGTTGTTGTATTTGTTGGTGTTTTTCAATGTTGAGGTTGTTGTTGAATTTGTTGGTACTTTTCAATGTTGAAGTTGTTGTTGAATTTGTTGGTGTTTTTCATTGAGGTTGTTGTTGTTTTTCAATGTTGAGGTTGTTGTTGAATTTGTTGGTGTTTTTCAATGTTGAGGTTGTTGTTGAATTTGTTGGTGTTTTTCAATGCTGAGGTTGTTGTTGTTTTTCAATGTTGAGGTTGTTGTTGAATTTGTTGGTGTTTTTCAAGATTTAGGTTGTTGTTGTTTTTCAATGTTGAGGTTGTTGTTGAATTTGTTGTTGTTTTTCAATGTTGAGGTTGTTGTTGAATTTGTTGGTGTTTTTCAATGTTGAGGTTGTTGTTGTTTTCCAATGATGAGGTTGTTGTTGAATTTGTTGGTGTTTTTCAATGTTGAGTTTGTTGTTGTTTTTCAATGTTGAGGTTGTTGTTGAATTTGTTGGTGTTTTTCAATGTTGAGGTTGTTGTTGTTTTTCAATGTTGAGGTTGTTGTTGAATTTGTTGGTGTTTTTCAATGTTGAGGTTGTTGTTGTTTTTCAATGTTGAGGTTGTTGTTGAATTTGTTGGTGTTTTTCGATGTTGAGGTTGTTGTTGTTTTTCAATGCTGAGGTTGTTGTTGAATTTGTTGTTGTTTTTCAATGTTGAGGTTGTTGTTGAATTTGTTGGTGTTTTTCAATGTTGAGGTTGTTGTTGTTTTTCAATGTTGAGGTTGTTGTTGAATTTGTTGGTGTTTTTCAATGTTTAGGTTGTTGTTGTTTTTCAATGTTGAGGTTGTTGTTGAATTTGTTGGTGTTTCTCAATGTTGAGGTTGTTGTTGAATTTGTTGGTGTTTTTCAATGTTGAGGTTGTTGTTGTTTTTAAATGTTGAGGTTGTTGTTGAATTTGTTGGTGTTTTTTCAATTTTGAGGTTGTTGGTGTTTTTCAATTTTGAGGTTGATTTTGAATTTGAGGGTGTTTTTCAAAGTCGAGGTTGTTGTTGATTTTGTTGGTGTTTTTCAATGTTGAGGTTGTTGTTGTTTTTCAATGTTGAGGTTGTTGTTGAATTTGTTGGTGTTTTTCAATATTGAGATTGTTGTTGTTTTTCAATGTTGAGGTTGTTGTTGAATTTGTTGGTGTTTTTAAATGTTGAGGTTGTTGTTGAATTTGCTGGTGTTTTGCAATGTTGAGGTTGTTGTTGTTTTTCAATGTTGAGGTTGTTGTTGAATTTGTTGGTGTTTTTCAATGTTGAGGTTGTTGTTGTATTGTTGGTGTTTTTCAATGTTGAGGTTGTTGTTGAATTTGTTGGTGCTTTTCAATGTTGAAGTTGTTGTTGAATTTGTTGGTGTTTTTCAATGTTGAGGTTGTTGTTGTTTTTCAATGTTGAGGTTGTTGTTGAATTTGTTGGTGTTTTTCAATGTTGAGGTTGTTGTTGAATTTGTTGGTGTTTTTCAATGTTGAGGTTGTTGTTGTTTTTCAATGTTGAGGTTGTTGTTGAATTTGTTGGTGTTTTTCAAGATTGAGGTTGTTGTTGTTTTTCAATGTTGAGGTTGTTGTTGAATTTGTTGTTGTTTTTCAATGTTGAGGTTGTTGTTGAATTTGTTGGTGTTTTTCAATGTTGAGGTTGTTGTTGTTTTTCAATGTTGAGGTTGTTGTTGAATTTGTTGGTGTTTTTCAATGTTGAGTTTGTTGTTGTTTTTCAATGTTGAGGTTGTTGTTGAATTTGTTGGTGTTTTTCAATGTTGAGGTTGTTGTTGTTTTTCAATGTTGAGGTTGTTGTTGAATTTGTTGGTGTTTTTCAATGTTGAGGTTGTTGTTGTATTTCAATGTTGAGGTTGTTGCTGAATTTGTTGGTGCTTTTCAATGTTGAGGTTGTTGTTGAATTTGTTGGTGTTTTTCAATGTTGAGGTTGTTGTTGTTTTTCAATGTTGAGGTTGTTGCTGAATTTGTTGGTGCTTTTCAATTTTGAGGTTGTTGTTGAATTTGTTGGTTTTTTTCAATGTTGAGGTTGTTGTTGTTTTTCAATGTTGAGGTTGTTGTTGAATTTGTTGGTGTTTTTCAATGTTGAGTTTGTTGTTGAATTTGTTGGTGTTTTTCAATTTCGAGATTGTTGTTGAATTTGTTGGTGTTTTCCAATGTTGAGGTTGTTGTTGAATTTGTTGGTGTTTTTCAATGTTGAGGTTGTTGTTGAATTTGTTGGTGTTTTTCAATGTTGAGGTTGTTGTTGTTTTTCAATGTTGAGGTTGTTGTTGAATTTGTTGGTGTTTTTCAATGTTTAGTTTGTTGTTGTTTTTCAATGTGGAGGTTGTTGTTGAATTTGTTGGTGTTTTTCAATGTTGTGGTTGTTGTTGTTTTTCAATGTTGAGGTTGTTGTTGAATTTGTTGGTGTTTTTCAATGTTGAGCTTGTTGGTGTTTTTCAATGTTGAGGTTGTTGTTGAATTTGTTAGTGTTTTTCAATGTTGAGGTTGTTGTTGAATTTGTTGGTGTTTTTCAATGTTGAGGTTGTTGTTGTTTTTCAATGTTGAGGTTGTTGTTGAGTTTGTTGGTGTTTTTCAATGTTGAGGTTGTTGTTGAATTTGTTGGTGTTTTTCAATGTTGAGGTTGTTGTTGAATTTTTTGGTGTTTTTCAATGCTGAGATTGTTGTTGTTTTTAAATGTTGGGGTTGTTGTTGAATTTGTTGGTGTTTTTCAATTTTGAGGATGTAGTTGTTTTTCAATGTTGAGGTTGTTGTTGAATTTGTTGGTGTTTTTCCATGATGAGGTTGTTGTTGTTTTTCAAAGTTGAGCTTGTTGTTGAATTTGTTGGTGTTTTTCAATGTCGGGGTTGTTGTTGAATTTGTTGGTGTTTTTCTATGTTGAATTTTTTGTTGAATTTGTTGGTGTTTTTCAATGTTGAGGTTGTTGTTTTTCAATGTTGAGGTTGTTGTTGCATTTGTTGGTGTTTTCAAAGTTGAGGTTTTTGTTGAATCTGTTGGTGTTTTTCAATGTTGAGGTTGTTGTTGTTTTTCAATGTTGAAGTTGTTGTTGAATTTGATGGTGTTTTTCAACGTCGAGGTTGTTGTTGAATTTGTTGGTGTTTTTCAATGTTGAAGTTGTTGTTGAATTCGTTGGTGTTTTTCAATGTTGAGGTTGTTGTTGTTTTTCAATGTTGAGGTTGTTGTTGAATTTGTTGGTGTTTTTCAATGTTTAGTTTGTTGTTCTTTTTCAATGTTGAGGTTGTTGTTGAATTTGTTGGTGTTTTTCAATGTTGAGGTTGTTGTTGAATTTGTTGGTGTTTTTCAATGTTGAGGTTGTTGTTGTTTTTCAATGTTGAGGCTGTTGGTGAATTTGTTGGTGTTTTTCAATGTTGAGGTTGTTGTTGTTTTTCAATGTTGAGGTTGTTGTTGAATTTGTTGGTGTTTTTCAATGTTTAGGTTGTTGTTGTTTTTCAATGTTGAGGTTGTTGTTGAATTTGTTGGTGTTTCTCAATGTTGAGGTTGTTGTTGAATTTGTTGGTGTTTTTCAATGTTGAGGTTGTTGTTGTTTTTAAATGTTGAGGTTGTTGTTGAATTTGTTGGTGTTTTTTCAATTTTGAGGTTGTTGGTGTTTTTCAATTTTGAGGTTGATTTTGAATTTGAGGGTGTTTTTCAAAGTCGAGGTTGTTGTTGATTTTGTTGGTGTTTTTCAATGTTGAGGTTGTTGTTGTTTTTCAATGTTGAGGTTGTTGTTGAATTTGTTGGTGTTTTTCAATATTGAGATTGTTGTTGTTTTTCAATGTTGAGGTTGTTGTTGAATTTGTTGGTGTTTTTAAATGTTGAGGTTGTTGTTGAATTTGCTGGTGTTTTGCAATGTTGAGGTTGTTGTTGTTTTTCAATGTTGAGGTTGTTGTTGAATTTGTTGGTGTTTTTCAATGTTGAGGTTGTTGTTGTATTGTTGGTGTTTTTCAATGTTGAGGTTGTTGTTGAATTTGTTGGTGCTTTTCAATGTTGAAGTTGTTGTTGAATTTGTTGGTGTTTTTCAATGTTGAGGTTGTTGTTGTTTTTCAATGTTGAGGTTGTTGTTGAATTTGTTGGTGTTTTTCAATGTTGAGGTTGTTGTTGAATTTGTTGGTGTTTTTCAATGTTGAGGTTGTTGTTGTTTTTCAATGTTGAGGTTGTTGTTGAATTTGTTGGTGTTTTTCAAGATTGAGGTTGTTGTTGTTTTTCAATGTTGAGGTTGTTGTTGAATTTGTTGTTGTTTTTCAATGTTGAGGTTGTTGTTGAATTTGTTGGTGTTTTTCAATGTTGAGATTGTTGTTGTTTTTCAATGTTGAGGTTGTTGTTGAGTTTGTTGGTGTTTTTCAATGTTGAGGTTGTTGTTGAATTTGCTGGTGTTTTGCAATGTTGAGGTTGTTGTTGTTTTTCAATGTTGAGGTTGTTGTTGAATTTGTTGGTGTTTTTCAATGTTGAGGTTTTTGTTGTTTTTCAATGTTGAGGTTGTTGTTGTATTTGTTGGTGTTTTTCAATTTCGAGGTTGTTGTTGAATTTGTTGGTGTTTTTCAATGTTGAAGTTGTTGTTGAATTTGTTGGTGTTTTTCAATGTTGAGGTTGTTGTTGAGTTTGTTGGTGTTTTTCAATGTTGAGGTTGTTGTTGAATTTGTTGTTGTTTTTCAATGTTGAGGTTGTTGTTGAATTTGTTGGTTTTTTTCAATGTTGAGGTTGTTGTTGTTTTTAAATGTTGAGGTTGTTGTTGAATTTGTTGGTGTTTTTTCAATTTTGAGGTTGTTGGTGTTGTTCAATGTTGAGGTTGATTTCGAATTTGAGGGTGTTTTTCAATGTCGAAGTTGTTGTTGAATTTGTTGGTGTTTTTCAATGTTGAGGTTGTTGTTGTTTTTCAATGTTGAGGTTGTTGTTGAATTTGTTGCTGTTTTTCAATGTTGAGATTGTTGTTGTTTTTCAATGTTGAGGTTGTTGTTGAATTTGTTGGTGTTTTTAAATGTTGAGGTTGTTGTTGAATTTGCTGGTGTTTTGCAATGTTGAGGTTGTTGTTGTTTTTCAATGTTGAGGTTGTTGTTGAATTTGTTGGTGTTTTTCAATGTTGAGGTTTTTGTTGTTTTTCAATGTTGAGGTTGTTGTTGTATTTGTTGGTGTTTTTCAATTTCGAGGTTGTTGTTGAATTTGTTGGTGTTTTTCAATGTTGAAGTTGTTGTTGAATTTGTTGGTGTTTTTCAATGTTGAGGTTGTTGTTGTTTTTCAATGTTGAGGTTGTTGTTGAATTTGTTGGTGTTTTTCAATGTTGAGGTTGTTGTTGAATTTGTTGGAGTTTTTCAATGTTGAGGTTGTTGTTGAATTTGTTGCTGTTTTTCAATGTTGAGGTTGTTGTTGTTTTTCAATGTTGAGGTTGTTGTTGAATTTGTTGGTGTTTTTCCATGCTTAGTTTGTTGTTCTTTTTCAATGTTGAGGTTGTTGTTGAATTTGTTGGTGTTTTTCAATGTTGAGGTTGTTGTTGTTTTTCAATTTTGAGGTTGTTGTTGAATTTGTTGGTGTTTTTCAATGTTGAGGTTGTTGTTGTTTTTCAATGTTGAGGTTGCTGTTGAATTTGTTGGTGTTTTTCAATTTCGAGGTTGTTGTTGAATTTGTTGGTGTTTTTCAATGTTGAAGTTGTTGTTGAATTTGTTGGTGTTTTTCAATGTTGAGGTTGTTGTTGTTTTTCAATGTTGAGGTTGTTGTTGAATTTGTTGGTGTTTTTCAATGTTGAGGTTGTTGTTGTTTTTCAATGCTGAGGTTGTTGTTGAATTTGTTGGTGTTTTTCAATGTTGAGGTTGTTGTTGAATTTGTTGGTGTTTTTCAATGTTGAGGTTGTTGTTGTTTTTCAATGTTGAGGCTGTTGTTGAATTTGTTGGTGTTTTTCAATGTTGAGGTTGTTGTTGTTTTTCAATGTTGAGGTTGTTGTTGAATTTGTTGGTGTTTTTCAATTTCGAGGTTGTTGTTGAATTTGTTTGTGTTTTTCAATGTTGAGGTTGTTGTTGTTTTTCAATGTTGAGGTTATTGTTGAATTTGTTGGTGTTTTTCAATGCTGAGGTTGTTGTTGTTTTTCAATGTTGAGGTTGTTGTTGAATTTGTTGGTGTTTTTCAATGTTGAGTTTGTTGTTGTTTTTCAATGTTGAGGTTGTTGTTGAATTTGTTGGTGTTTTTCAATGTTGAGGTTGTTGTTGTTTTTCAATGTTGAGGTTGTTGTTGAATTTGTTGGTGTTTTTCAATGTTGAGGTTGTTGTTGTTTTTCAATGTTGAGGTTGTTGTTGAATTTGTTGGTGTTTTTCAATGTTGAGGTTCTTGTTGAATTTGTTGGTGTTTTTCAATGATGAGGTTGTTTTTGTTTTTCGATGTTGAGGTTGTTGAATTTGTGGGTGTTTTTCAATATTGAGTTTGTTGTTGAATTTGTTGGTGTTTTTCAATGTTGAGGTTGTTGTTGAATTTGTTGGTGTTTTTCAATGTTGAGGTTGTTGTTATTTTTCAATGTTGAGGTTGTTGTTGAGTTTGTTGGTGTTTTTCAATGTTGAGGTTGTTGTTGAATTTGTTGGTGTTTTTCAGTGTTGAGGTTGTTGTTGAATTTGTTGGTGTTTTTCAATGTTGAGGTTGTTGTTGAATTTGTTGGTGTTTTTCAATGTTGAGGTTGTTGTTGTTTTTCAATGTTGAGGTTGTTGTTGAATTTGTTGGTGTTTTTTCTATTTTGAGGTTGTTGGTGTTGTTCAATGTTGAGGTTGATTTTGAATTTGAGGGTGTTTTTCAATGTCGAGGTTGTTGTTGAATTTGTTGGTGTTTTTCAATGTTGAGGTTGTTGTTGTTTTTCAATGTTGAGGTTGTTGTTGAATTTGTTGGTGTTTTTCAATGTTGAGATTGTTGTTGTTTTTCAATGTTGAGGTTGTTGTTGAATTTGTTGGTGTTTCTAAATGTTGAGGTTGTTGTTGAATTTGCTGGTGTTTTGCAATGTTGAGGTTGTTGTTGTTATTCAATGTTGAGGTTGTTGTTGAATTTGTTGGTGTTTTTCAATGTTGAGGTTTTTGTTGTTTTTCAATGTTGAGGTTGTTGTTGAATTTGTTGCTGTTTTTCAATGTTGAGGTTGTTGTTGTTTTTCAATGTTGAGGTTGTTGTTGAATTTGTTGGTGTTTTTCCATGCTTAGTTTGTTGTTCTTTTTCAATGTTGAGGTTGTTGTTGAATTTGTTGGTGTTTTTCAATGTTGAGGTTGTTGTTGTTTTTCAATTTTGAGGTTGTTGTTGAATTTGTTGGTGTTTTTCAATGTTGAGGTTGTTGTTGTTTTTCAATGTTGAGGTTGCTGTTGAATTTGTTGGTGTTTTTCAATTTCGAGGTTGTTGTTGAATTTGTTGGTGTTTTTCAATGTTGAAGTTGTTGTTGAATTTGTTGGTGTTTTTCAATGTTGAGGTTGTTGTTGTTTTTCAATGTTGAGGTTGTTGTTGAATTTGTTGGTGTTTTTCAATGTTGAGGTTGTTGTTGTTTTTCAATGCTGAGGTTGTTGTTGAATTTGTTGGTGTTTTTCAATGTTGAGGTTGTTGTTGAATTTGTTGGTGTTTTTCAATGTTGAGGTTGTTGTTGTTTTTCAATGTTGAGGCTGTTGTTGAATTTGTTGGTGTTTTTCAATGTTGAGGTTGTTGTTGTTTTTCAATGTTGAGGTTGTTGTTGAATTTGTTGGTGTTTTTCAATTTCGAGGTTGTTGTTGAATTTGTTTGTGTTTTTCAATGTTGAGGTTGTTGTTGTTTTTCAATGTTGAGGTTATTGTTGAATTTGTTGGTGTTTTTCAATGCTGAGGTTGTTGTTGTTTTTCAATGTTGAGGTTGTTGTTGAATTTGTTGGTGTTTTTCAATGTTGAGTTTGTTGTTGTTTTTCAATGTTGAGGTTGTTGTTGAATTTGTTGGTGTTTTTCAATGTTGAGGTTGTTGTTGTTTTTCAATGTTGAGGTTGTTGTTGAATTTGTTGGTGTTTTTCAATGTTGAGGTTGTTGTTGTTTTTCAATGTTGAGGTTGTTGTTGAATTTGTTGGTGTTTTTCAATGTTGAGGTTCTTGTTGAATTTGTTGGTGTTTTTCAATGATGAGGTTGTTTTTGTTTTTCGATGTTGAGGTTGTTGAATTTGTGGGTGTTTTTCAATATTGAGTTTGTTGTTGAATTTGTTGGTGTTTTTCAATGTTGAGGTTGTTGTTGAATTTGTTGGTGTTTTTCAATGTTGAGGTTGTTGTTATTTTTCAATGTTGAGGTTGTTGTTGAGTTTGTTGGTGTTTTTCAATGTTGAGGTTGTTGTTGAATTTGTTGGTGTTTTTCAGTGTTGAGGTTGTTGTTGAATTTGTTGGTGTTTTTCAATGTTGAGGTTGTTGTTGAATTTGTTGGTGTTTTTCAATGTTGAGGTTGTTGTTGTTTTTCAATGTTGAGGTTGTTGTTGAATTTGTTGGTGTTTTTTCTATTTTGAGGTTGTTGGTGTTGTTCAATGTTGAGGTTGATTTTGAATTTGAGGGTGTTTTTCAATGTCGAGGTTGTTGTTGAATTTGTTGGTGTTTTTCAATGTTGAGGTTGTTGTTGTTTTTCAATGTTGAGGTTGTTGTTGAATTTGTTGGTGTTTTTCAATGTTGAGATTGTTGTTGTTTTTCAATGTTGAGGTTGTTGTTGAATTTGTTGGTGTTTCTAAATGTTGAGGTTGTTGTTGAATTTGCTGGTGTTTTGCAATGTTGAGGTTGTTGTTGTTATTCAATGTTGAGGTTGTTGTTGAATTTGTTGGTGTTTTTCAATGTTGAGGTTTTTGTTGTTTTTCAATGTTGAGGTTGTTGTTGTATTTGTTGGTGTTTTTCAATTTCGAGGTTGTTGTTGAATTTGTTGGTGTTTTTCAATGTTGAAGTTGTTGTTGAATTTGTGGGTGTTTTTCAATGTTGAGGTTGTTGTTGAGTTTGTTGGTGTTATTCAATGTTGAGGTTGTTGTTGAATTTGTTGGTGTTTTTCAATGTTGAGGTTGTAGTTGAATTTGTTGGTGTTTTTCAATGTTGAGGTTGTTGTTGTTTTTAAATGTTGAGGTTGTTGTTGAATTTGTTGGTGTTTTTTCAATTTTGAGGTTGTTGGTGTTGTTCAATGTTGAGGTTGATTTCGAATTTGAGGGTGTTTTTCAATGTCGAAGTTGTTGTTGAATTTGTTGGTGTTTTTCAATGTTGAAGTTGTTGTTGTTTTTCAATGTTGAGGTTGTTGTTGAATTTGTTGGTGTTTTTAAATGTTGAGGTTGTTGTTGAATTTGCTGGTGTTTTGCAATGTTGAGGTTGTTGTTGTTTTTCAATGTTGAGGTTGTTGTTGAATTTGTTGGTGTTTTTCAATGTTGAGGTTGTTGTTGTTTTTCAATGTTGAGGTTGTTGTTGTATTTGTTGGTGTTTTTCAATGTTTAGGTTGTTGTTGAATTTGTTGGTGTTTTTCAATGTTGAAGTTGTTGTTGAATTTGTTGGTGTTTTTCAATGTTGAGGTTGTTGTTGTTTTTCAATGTTGAGGTTGTTGTTGAATTTGTTGGTGTTTTTCAATGTTGAGGTTGTTGTTGTTTTTCAATGCTGAGGTTGTTGTTGAATTTGTTGTTGTTTTTCAATGTTGAGGTTGTTGTTGAATTTGTTGGTGTTTTTCAATGTTGAGGTTGTTGTTGTTTTTCAATGTTGAGGTTGTTGTTGAATTTGTTGGTGTTTTTCAATGTTTAGGTTGTTGTTGTTTTTCAATGTTGAGGTTGTTGTTGAATTTGTTGGTGTTTCTCAATGTTGAGGTTGTTGTTGAATTTGTTGGTGTTTTTCAATGTTGAGGTTGTTGTTGTTTTTAAATGTTGAGGTTGTTGTTGAATTTGTTGGTGTTTTTTCAATTTTGAGGTTGTTGGTGTTTTTCAATTTTGAGGTTGATTTTGAATTTGAGGGTGTTTTTCAAAGTCGAGGTTGTTGTTGATTTTGTTGGTGTTTTTCAATGTTGAGGTTGTTGTTGTTTTTCAATGTTGAGGTTGTTGTTGAATTTGTTGGTGTTTTTCAATATTGAGATTGTTGTTGTTTTTCAATGTTGAGGTTGTTGTTGAATTTGTTGGTGTTTTTAAATGTTGAGGTTGTTGTTGAATTTGCTGGTGTTTTGCAATGTTGAGGTTGTTGTTGTTTTTCAATGTTGAGGTTGTTGTTGAATTTGTTGGTGTTTTTCAATGTTGAGGTTGTTGTTGTATTTGTTGGTGTTTTTCAATGTTGAGGTTGTTGTTGAATTTGTTGGTACTTTTCAATGTTGAAGTTGTTGTTGAATTTGTTGGTGTTTTTCAATGTTGAGGTTGTTGTTGTTTTTCAATGTTGAGGTTGTTGTTGAATTTGTTGGTGTTTTTCAATGTTGAGGTTGTTGTTGAATTTGTTGGTGTTTTTCAATGTTGAGGTTGTTGTTGTTTTTCAATGTTGAGGTTGTTGTTGAATTTGTTGGTGTTTTTCAAGATTTAGGTTGTTGTTGTTTTTCAATGTTGAGGTTGTTGTTGAATTTGTTGTTGTTTTTCAATGTTGAGGTTGTTGTTGAATTTGTTGGTGTTTTTCAATGTTGAGGTTGTTGTTGTTTTTCAATGATGAGGTTGTTGTTGAATTTGTTGGTGTTTTTCAATGTTGAGTTTGTTGTTGTTTTTCAATGTTGAGGTTGTTGTTGAATTTGTTGGTGTTTTTCAATGTTGAGGTTGTTGTTGTTTTTCAATGTTGAGGTTGTTGTTGAATTTGTTGGTGTTTTTCAATGTTGAGGTTGTTGTTGTTTTTCAAAGTTGAGGTTGTTGTTGAATTTGTTGGTGTTTTTCAATGTTGAGGTTGTTGTTGTTTTTCAATGCTGAGGTTGTTGTTGAATTTGTTGTTGTTTTTCAATGTTGAGGTTGTTGTTGAATTTGTTGGTGTTTTTCAATGTTGAGGTTGTTGTTGTTTTTCAATGTTGAGGTTGTTGTTGAATTTGTTGGTGTTTTTCAATGTTTAGGTTGTTGTTGTTTTTCAATGTTGAGGTTGTTGTTGAATTTGTTGGTGTTTCTCAATGTTGAGGTTGTTGTTGAATTTGTTGGTGTTTTTCAATGTTGAGGTTGTTGTTGTTTTTAAATGTTGAGGTTGTTGTTGAATTTGTTGGTGTTTTTTCAATTTTGAGGTTTTTGGTGTTTTTCAATTTTGAGGTTGATTTTGAATTTGAGGGTGTTTTTCAAAGTCGAGGTTGTTGTTGATTTTGTTGGTGTTTTTCAATGTTGAGGTTGTTGTTGTTTTTCAATGTTGAGGGTGTTGTTGAATTTGTTGGTGTTTTTCAATATTGAGATTGTTGTTGTTTTTCAATGTTGAGGTTGTTGTTGAATTTGTTGGTGTTTTTAAATGTTGAGGTTGTTGTTGAATTTGCTGGTGTTTTGCAATGTTGAGGTTGTTGTTGTTTTTCAATGTTGAGGTTGTTGTTGAATTTGTTGGTGTTTTTCAATGTTGAGGTTGTTGTTGTATTGTTGGTGTTTTTCAATGTTGAGGTTGTTGTTGAATTTGTTGGTGCTTTTCAATGTTGAAGTTGTTGTTGAATTTGTTGGTGTTTTTCAATGTTGAGGTTGTTGTTGTTTTTCAATGTTGAGGTTGTTGTTGAATTTGTTGGTGTTTTTCAATGTTGAGGTTGTTGTTGAATTTGTTGGTGTTTTTCAATGTTGAGGTTGTTGTTGTTTTTCAATGTTGAGGTTGTTGTTGAATTTGTTGGTGTTTTTCAAGATTGAGGTTGTTGTTGTTTTTCAATGTTGAGGTTGTTGTTGAATTTGTTGTTGTTTTTCAATGTTGAGGTTGTTGTTGAATTTGTTGGTGTTTTTCAATGTTGAGGTTGTTGTTGTTTTTCAATGTTGAGGTTGTTGTTGAATTTGTTGGTGTTTTTCAATGTTGAGTTTGTTGTTGTTTTTCAATGTTGAGGTTGTTGTTGAATTTGTTGGTGTTTTTCAATGTTGAGGTTGTTGTTGTTTTTCAATGTTGAGGTTGTTGTTGAATTTGTTGGTGTTTTTCAATGTTGAGGTTGTTGTTGTATTTCAATGTTGAGGTTGTTGCTGAATTTGTTGGTGCTTTTCAATGTTGAGGTTGTTGTTGAATTTGTTGGTGTTTTTCAATGTTGAGGTTGTTGTTGTATTTGTTGGTGTTTTTCAATGTTGAGGTTGTTGTTGAATTTGTTGGTACTTTTCAATGTTGAAGTTGTTGTTGAATTTGTTGGTGTTATTCAATGTTGAGGTTGTTGTTGTTTTTCAATGTTGAGGTTGTTGTTGAATTTGTTGGTGTTTTTCAATGTTGAGGTTGTTGTTGAATTTGTTGGTGTTTTTCAATGTTGAGGTTGTTGTTGTTTTTCAATGTTGAGGTTGTTGTTGAATTTGTTGGTGTTTTTCAAGATTTAGGTTGTTGTTGTTTTTCAATGTTGAGGTTGTTGTTGAATTTGTTGTTGTTTTTCAATGTTGAGGTTGTTGTTGAATTTGTTGGTGTTTTTCAATGTTGAGGTTGTTGTTGTTTTTCAATGATGAGGTTGTTGTTGAATTTGTTGGTGTTTTTCAATGTTGAGTTTGTTGTTGTTTTTCAATGTTGAGGTTGTTGTTGAATTTGTTGGTGTTTTTCAATGTTGAGGTTGTTGTTGTTTTTCAATGTTGAGGTTGTTGTTGAATTTGTTGGTGTTTTTCAATGTTGAGGTTGTTGTTGTTTTTCAAAGTTGAGGTTGTTGTTGAATTTGTTGGTGTTTTTCAATGTTGAGGTTGTTGTTGTTTTTCAATGCTGAGGTTGTTGTTGAATTTGTTGTTGTTTTTCAATGTTGAGGTTGTTGTTGAATTTGTTGGTGTTTTTCAATGTTGAGGTTGTTGTTGTTTTTCAATGTTGAGGTTGTTGTTGAATTTGTTGGTGTTTTTCAATGTTTAGGTTGTTGTTGTTTTTCAATGTTGAGGTTGTTGTTGAATTTGTTGGTGTTTCTCAATGTTGAGGTTGTTGTTGAATTTGTTGGTGTTTTTCAATGTTGAGGTTGTTGTTGTTTTTCAATGTTGAGGTTGTTGTTGAATTTGTTGGTGTTTTTCAATGTTGAGATTGTTGTTGTTTTTCAATGTTGAGGTTGTTGTTGAATTTGTTGGTGTTTTTAAATGTTGAGGTTGTTGTTGAATTTGCTGGTGTTTTGCAATGTTGAGGTTGTTGTTGTTTTTCAATGTTGAGGTTGTTGTTGAATTTGTTGGTGTTTTTCAATGTTGAGGTTTTTGTTGTTTTTCAATGTTGAGGTTGTTGTTGTATTTGTTGGTGTTTTTCAATTTCGAGGTTGTTGTTGAATTTGTTGGTGTTTTTCAATGTTGAAGTTGTTGTTGAATTTGTTGGTGTTTTTCAATGTTGAGGTTGTTGTTGAATTTGTTGGTGTTTTTCAATGTTGAGGTTGTTGTTGTTTTTCAATGCTGAGGTTGTTGTTGAATTTGTTGTTGTTTTTCAATGTTGAGGTTGTTGTTGAATTTGTTGGTGTTTTTCAATGTTGAGGTTGTTGTTGTTTTTCAATGTTGAGGTTGTTGTTGAATTTGTTGGTGTTTTTCAATGTTTAGGTTGTTGTTGTTTTTCAATGTTGAGGTTGTTGTTGAATTTGTTGGTGTTTCTCAATGTTGAGGTTGTTGTTGAATTTGTTGGTGTTTTTCAATGTTGAGGTTGTTGTTGTTTTTAAATGTTGAGGTTGTTGTTGAATTTGTTGGTGTTTTTTCAATTTTGAGGTTGTTGGTGTTTTTCAATTTTGAGGTTGTTGTTGAATTTGTTGGTGTTTTTAAATGTTGAGGTTGTTGTTGAATTTGCTGGTGTTTTGCAATGTTGAGGTTGTTGTTGTTTTTCAATGTTGAGGTTGTTGTTGAATTTGTTGGTGTTTTTCAATGTTGAGGTTGTTGTTGTATTTGTTGGTGTTTTTCAATGTTGAGGTTGTTGTTGAATTTGTTGGTACTTTTCAATGTTGAGGTTGTTGTTGTTTTTCAATGTTGAGGTTGTTGTTGAATTTGTTGGTGTTTTTCAATGTTGAGGTTGTTGTTGAATTTGTTGGTGTTTTTCAATGTTGAGGTTGTTGTTGTTTTTCAATGTTGAGGTTGTTGTTGAATTTGTTGGTGTTTTTCAAGATTTAGGTTGTTGTTGTTTTTCAATGTTGAGGTTGTTGTTGAATTTGTTGTTGTTTTTCAATGTTGAGGTTGTTGTTGAATTTGTTGGTGTTTTTCAATGTTGAGGTTGTTGTTGTTTTTCAATGATGAGGTTGTTGTTGAATTTGTTGGTGTTTTTCAATGTTGAGTTTGTTGTTGTTTTTCAATGTTGAGGTTGTTGTTGAATTTGTTGGTGTTTTTCAATGTTGAGGTTGTTGTTGTTTTTCAATGTTGAGGTTGTTGTTGAATTTGTTGGTGTTTTTCAATGTTGAGGTTGTTGTTGTTTTTCAAAGTTGAGGTTGTTGTTGAATTTGTTGGTGTTTTTCAATGTTGAGGTTGTTGTTGTTTTTCAATGCTGAGGTTGTTGTTGAATTTGTTGTTGTTTTTCAATGTTGAGGTTGTTGTTGAATTTGTTGGTGTTTTTCAATGTTGAGGTTGTTGTTGTTTTTCAATGTTGAGGTTGTTGTTGAATTTGTTGGTGTTTTTCAATGTTTAGGTTGTTGTTGTTTTTCAATGTTGAGGTTGTTGTTGAATTTGTTGGTGTTTCTCAATGTTGAGGTTGTTGTTGAATTTGTTGGTGTTTTTCAATGTTGAGGTTGTTGTTGTTTTTAAATGTTGAGGTTGTTGTTGAATTTGTTGGTGTTTTTTCAATTTTGAGGTTTTTGGTGTTTTTCAATTTTGAGGTTGATTTTGAATTTGAGGGTGTTTTTCAAAGTCGAGGTTGTTGTTGATTTTGTTGGTGTTTTTCAATGTTGAGGTTGTTGTTGTTTTTCAATGTTGAGGGTGTTGTTGAATTTGTTGGTGTTTTTCAATATTGAGATTGTTGTTGTTTTTCAATGTTGAGGTTGTTGTTGAATTTGTTGGTGTTTTTAAATGTTGAGGTTGTTGTTGAATTTGCTGGTGTTTTGCAATGTTGAGGTTGTTGTTGTTTTTCAATGTTGAGGTTGTTGTTGAATTTGTTGGTGTTTTTCAATGTTGAGGTTGTTGTTGTATTGTTGGTGTTTTTCAATGTTGAGGTTGTTGTTGAATTTGTTGGTGCTTTTCAATGTTGAAGTTGTTGTTGAATTTGTTGGTGTTTTTCAATGTTGAGGTTGTTGTTGTTTTTCAATGTTGAGGTTGTTGTTGAATTTGTTGGTGTTTTTCAATGTTGAGGTTGTTGTTGAATTTGTTGGTGTTTTTCAATGTTGAGGTTGTTGTTGTTTTTCAATGTTGAGGTTGTTGTTGAATTTGTTGGTGTTTTTCAAGATTGAGGTTGTTGTTGTTTTTCAATGTTCAGGTTGTTGTTGAATTTGTTGTTGTTTTTCAATGTTGAGGTTGTTGTTGAATTTGTTGGTGTTTTTCAATGTTGAGGTTGTTGTTGTTTTTCAATGTTGAGGTTGTTGTTGAATTTGTTGGTGTTTTTCAATGTTGAGTTTGTTGTTGTTTTTCAATGTTGAGGTTGTTGTTGAATTTGTTGGTGTTTTTCAATGTTGAGGTTGTTGTTGTTTTTCAATGTTGAGGTTGTTGTTGAATTTGTTGGTGTTTTTCAATGTTGAGGTTGTTGTTGTATTTCAATGTTGAGGTTGTTGCTGAATTTGTTGGTGCTTTTCAATGTTGAGGTTGTTGTTGAATTTGTTGGTGTTTTTCAATGTTGAGGTTGTTGTTGTATTTGTTGGTGTTTTTCAATGTTGAGGTTGTTGTTGAATTTGTTGGTACTTTTCAATGTTGAAGTTGTTGTTGAATTTGTTGGTGTTTTTCAATGTTGAGGTTGTTGTTGTTTTTCAATGTTGAGGTTGTTGTTGAATTTGTTGGTGTTTTTCAATGTTGAGGTTGTTGTTGAATTTGTTGGTGTTTTTCAATGTTGAGGTTGTTGTTGTTTTTCAATGTTGAGGTTGTTGTTGAATTTGTTGGTGTTTTTCAAGATTTAGGTTGTTGTTGTTTTTCAATGTTGAGGTTGTTGTTGAATTTGTTGTTGTTTTTCAATGTTGAGGTTGTTGTTGAATTTGTTGGTGTTTTTCAATGTTGAGGTTGTTGTTGTTTTTCAATGATGAGGTTGTTGTTGAATTTGTTGGTGTTTTTCAATGTTGAGTTTGTTGTTGTTTTTCAATGTTGAGGTTGTTCTTGAATTTGTTGGTGTATTTCAATGTTGAGGTTGTTGTTGTTTTTCAATGTTGAGGTTGTTGTTGAATTTGTTGGTGTTTTTCAATGTTGAGGTTGTTGTTGTTTTTCAAAGTTGAGGTTGTTGTTGAATTTGTTGGTGTTTTTCAATGTTGAGGTTGTTGTTGTTTTTCAATGCTGAGGTTGTTGTTGAATTTGTTGTTGTTTTTCAATGTTGAGGTTGTTGTTGAATTTGTTGGTGTTTTTCAATGTTGAGGTTGTTGTTGTTTTTCAATGTTGAGGTTGTTGTTGAATTTGTTGGTGTTTTTCAATGTTTAGGTTGTTGTTGTTTTTCAATGTTGAGGTTGTTGTTGAATTTGTTGGTGTTTCTCAATGTTGAGGTTGTTGTTGAATTTGTTGGTGTTTTTCAATGTTGAGGTTGTTGTTGTTTTTAAATGTTGAGGTTGTTGTTGAATTTGTTGGTGTTTTTTCAATTTTGAGGTTTTTGGTGTTTTTCAATTTTGAGGTTGATTTTGAATTTGAGGGTGTTTTTCAAAGTCGAGGTTGTTGTTGATTTTGTTGGTGTTTTTCAATGTTGAGGTTGTTGTTGTTTTTCAATGTTGAGGGTGTTGTTGAATTTGTTGGTGTTTTTCAATATTGAGATTGTTGTTGTTTTTCAATGTTGAGGTTGTTGTTGAATTTGTTGGTGTTTTTAAATGTTGAGGTTGTTGTTGAATTTGCTGGTGTTTTGCAATGTTGAGGTTGTTGTTGTTTTTCAATGTTGAGGTTGTTGTTGAATTTGTTGGTGTTTTTCAATGTTGAGGTTGTTGTTGTATTGTTGGTGTTTTTCAATGTTGAGGTTGTTGTTGAATTTGTTGGTGCTTTTCAATGTTGAAGTTGTTGTTGAATTTGTTGGTGTTTTTCAATGTTGAGGTTGTTGTTGTTTTTCAATGTTGAGGTTGTTGTTGAATTTGTTGGTGTTTTTCAAGATTTAGGTTGTTGTTGTTTTTCAATGTTGAGGTTGTTGTTGAATTTGTTGTTGTTTTTCAATGTTGAGGTTGTTGTTGAATTTGTTGGTGTTTTTCAATGTTGAGGTTGTTGTTGTTTTTCAATGATGAGGTTGTTGTTGAATTTGTTGGTGTTTTTCAATGTTGAGTTTGTTGTTGTTTTTCAATGTTGAGGTTGTTGTTGAATTTGTTGGTGTATTTCAATGTTGAGGTTGTTGTTGTTTTTCAATGTTGAGGTTGTTGTTGAATTTGTTGGTGTTTTTCAATGTTGAGGTTGTTGTTGTTTTTCAAAGTTGAGGTTGTTGTTGAATTTGTTGGTGTTTTTCAATGTTGAGGTTGTTGTTGTTTTTCAATGCTGAGGTTGTTGTTGAATTTGTTGTTGTTTTTCAATGTTGAGGTTGTTGTTGAATTTGTTGGTGTTTTTCAATGTTGAGGTTGTTGTTGTTTTTCAATGTTGAGGTTGTTGTTGAATTTGTTGGTGTTTTTCAATGTTTAGGTTGTTGTTGTTTTTCAATGTTGAGGTTGTTGTTGAATTTGTTGGTGTTTCTCAATGTTGAGGTTGTTGTTGAATTTGTTGGTGTTTTTCAATGTTGAGGTTGTTGTTGTTTTTAAATGTTGAGGTTGTTGTTGAATTTGTTGGTGTTTTTTCAATTTTGAGGTTTTTGGTGTTTTTCAATTTTGAGGTTGATTTTGAATTTGAGGGTGTTTTTCAAAGTCGAGGTTGTTGTTGATTTTGTTGGTGTTTTTCAATGTTGAGGTTGTTGTTGTTTTTCAATGTTGAGGGTGTTGTTGAATTTGTTGGTGTTTTTCAATATTGAGATTGTTGTTGTTTTTCAATGTTGAGGTTGTTGTTGAATTTGTTGGTGTTTTTAAATGTTGAGGTTGTTGTTGAATTTGCTGGTGTTTTGCAATGTTGAGGTTGTTGTTGTTTTTCAATGTTGAGGTTGTTGTTGAATTTGTTGGTGTTTTTCAATGTTGAGGTTGTTGTTGTATTGTTGGTGTTTTTCAATGTTGAGGTTGTTGTTGAATTTGTTGGTGCTTTTCAATGTTGAAGTTGTTGTTGAATTTGTTGGTGTTTTTCAATGTTGAGGTTGTTGTTGTTTTTCAATGTTGAGGTTGTTGTTGAATTTGTTGGTGTTTTTCAATGTTGAGGTTGTTGTTGAATTTGTTGGTGTTTTTCAATGTTGAGGTTGTTGTTGTTTTTCAATGTTGAGGTTGTTGTTGAATTTGTTGGTGTTTTTCAAGATTGAGGTTGTTGTTGTTTTTCAATGTTGAGGTTGTTGTTGAATTTGTTGTTGTTTTTCAATGTTGAGGTTGTTGTTGAATTTGTTGGTGTTTTTCAATGTTGAGGTTGTTGTTGTTTTTCAATGTTGAGGTTGTTGTTGAATTTGTTGGTGTTTTTCAATGTTGAGTTTGTTGTTGTTTTTCAATGTTGAGGTTGTTGTTGAATTTGTTGGTGTTTTTCAATGTTGAGGTTGTTGTTGTTTTTCAATGTTGAGGTTGTTGTTGAATTTGTTGGTGTTTTTCAATGTTGAGGTTGTTGTTGTATTTCAATGTTGAGGTTGTTGCTGAATTTGTTGGTGCTTTTCAATGTTGAGGTTGTTGTTGAATTTGTTGGTGTTTTTCAATGTTGAGGTTGTTGTTGTTTTTCAATGTTGAGGTTGTTGCTGAATTTGTTGGTGCTTTTCAATGTTGAGGTTGTTGTTGAATTTGTTGGTTTTTTTCAATGTTGAGGTTGTTGTTGTTTTTCAATGTTGAGGTTGTTGTTGAATTTGTTGGTGTTTTTCAATGTTGAGTTTGTTGTTGAATTTGTTGGTGTTTTTCAATTTCGAGATTGTTGTTGAATTTGTTGGTGTTTTCCAATGTTGAGGTTGTTGTTGAATTTGTTGGTGTTTTTCAATGTTGAGGTTGTTGTTGAATTTGTTGGTGTTTTTCAATGTTGAGGTTGTTGTTGTTTTTCAATGTTGAGGTTGTTGTTGAATTTGTTGGTGTTTTTCAATGTTTAGTTTGTTGTTGTTTTTCAATGTTGAGGTTGTTGTTGAATTTGTTGGTGTTTTTCAATGTTGTGGTTGTTGTTGTTTTTCAATGTTGAGGTTGTTGTTGAATTTGTTAGTGTTTTTCAATGTTGAGGTTGTTGTTGAATTTGTTGGTGTTTTTCAATGTTGAGGTTGTTGTTGTTTTTCAATGTTGAGGTTGTTGTTGAGTTTGTTGGTGTTTTTCAATGTTGAGGTTGTTGTTGAATTTGTTGGTGTTTTTCAATGTTGAGGTTGTTGTTGAATTTTTTGGTGTTTTTCAATGCTGAGATTGTTGTTGTTTTTAAATGTTGGGGTTGTTGTTGAATTTGTTGGTGGTTTTCAATTTTGAGGATGTAGTTGTTTTTCAATGTTGAGGTTGTTGTTGAATTTGTTGGTGTTTTTCCATGATGAGGTTGTTGTTGTTTTTCAAAGTTGAGCTTGTTGTTGAATTTGTTGGTGTTTTTCAATGTCGGGGTTGTTGTTGAATTTGTTGGTGTTTTTCTATGTTGAATTTTTTGTTGAATTTGTTGGTGTTTTTCAATGTTGAGGTTGTTGTTTTTCAATGTTGAGGTTGTTGTTGCATTTGTTGGTGTTTTCAAAGTTGAGGTTTTTGTTGAATCTGTTGGTGTTTTTCAATGTTGAGGTTGTTGTTGTTTTTCAATGTTGAAGTTGTTGTTGAATTAGATGGTGTTTTTCAACGTCGAGGTTGTTGTTGAATTTGTTGGTGTTTTTCAATGTTGAAGTTGTTGTTGAATTCGTTGGTGTTTTTCAATGTTGAGGTTGTTGTTGTTTTTCAATGTTGAGGTTGTTGTTGAATTTGTTGGTGTTTTTCAATGTTTAGTTTGTTGTTCTTTTTCAATGTTGAGGTTGTTGTTGAATTTGTTGGTGTTTTTCAATGTTGAGGTTGTTGTTGAATTTGTTGGTGTTTTTCAATGTTGAGGTTGTTGTTGTTTTTCAATGTTGAGGCTGTTGGTGAATTTGTTGGTGTTTTTCAATGTTGAGGTTGTTGTTGTTTTTCAATGTTGAGGTTGTTGTTGAATTTGTTGGTGTTTCTCAATTTCGAGGTTGTTGTTGAATTTGTTTGTGTTTTTCAATGTTGAGGTTGTTGTTGTTTTTCAATGTTGAGGTTATTGTTGAATTTGTTGGTGTTTTTCAATGTTGAGGTTGTTGTTGTTTTTCAATGTTGAGGTTGTTGTTGAATTTGTTGGTGTTTTTCAATGTTGAGTTTGTTGTTGTTTTCAATGTTGAGGTTGTTGTTGAATTTGTTGGTGTTTTTCAATGTTGAGGTTGTTGTTGTTTTTCAATGTTGAGGTTGTTGTTGAATTTGTTGGTGTTTTTCAATGTTGAGGTTGTTGTTGTTTTTCAATGTTGAGGTTGTTGTTGAATTTGTTGGTGTTTTTCAATGTTGAGGTTCTTGTTGAATTTGTTGGTGTTTTTCAATGATGAGGTTGTTTTTGTTTTTCGATGTTGAGGTTGTTCAATTTGTGGGTGTTTTTCAATATTGAGTTTGTTGTTGAATTTGTTGGTGTTTTTCAATGTTGAGGTTGTTGTTGAATTTGTTGGTGTTTTTCAATGTTGAGGTTGTTGTTATTTTTCAATGTTGAGGTTGTTGTTGAGTTTGTTGGTGTTTTTCAATGTTGAGGTTGTTGTTGAATTTGTTGGTGTTTTTCAGTGTTGAGGTTGTTGTTGAATTTGTTGGTGTTTTTCAATGTTGAGGTTGTTGTTGTTTTTAAATGTTGAGGTTGTTGTTGAATTTGTTGGTGTTTTTTCAATTTTGAGGTTGTAGGTGTTGTTCAATGTTGAGGTTGATTTTGAATTTGAGGGTGTTTTTCAATGTCGAGGTTGTTGTTGAATTTGTTGGTGTTTTTCAATGTTGAGGTTGTTGTTGTTTTTCAATGTTGAGGTTGTTGTTGAATTTGTTGGTGTTTTTCAATGTTGAGATTGTTGTTGTTTTTCAATGTTGAGGTTGTTGTTGAATTTGTTGGTGTTATTAAATGTTGAGGTTGTTGTTGAATTTGCTGGTGTTTTGCAATGTTGAGGTTGTTGTTGTTTTTCAATGTTGAGGTTGTTGTTGAATTTGTTGGTGTTTTTCAATGTTGAGGTTGTTGTTGTTTTTCAATGTTGAGGTTTTTGTTGTATTTGTTGGTGTTTTTCAATGTTGAGGTTGTTGTTGAATTTGTTGGTGTTTTTCAATGTTGAAGTTGTTGTTGAATTTGTTGGTGTTTTTCAATGTTGAGGTTGTTGTTGAGTTTGTTGGTGTTTTTCAATGTTGAGGTTCTTGTTGAATTTGTTGGTGTTTTTCAATGTTGAGGTTGTTGTTGAATTTGTTGGTGTTTTTCAATGTTGAGGTTGTTGTTGTTTTTAAATGTTGAGGTTGTTGTTGAATTTGTTGGTGTTTTTTCAATTTTGAGGTTGTTGGTGTTGTTCAATGTTGAGGTTGATTTCGAATTTGAGGCTGTTTTTCAATGTCGAGGTTGTTGTTGAATTTTTTGGTGTTTTTCAATGTTGAGGTTGTTGTTGTTTTTCAATGTTGAGGTTGTTGTTGAATTTGTTGGTGTTTTTCAATGTTGAGATTGTTGTTGTTTTTCAATGTTGAGGTTGTTGTTGAATTTGTTGGTGTTTTTAAATGTTGAGGTTGTTGTTGAATTTGCTGGTGTTTTGCAATGTTGAGGTTGTTGTTGTTTTTCAATGTTGAGGTTGTTGTTGAATTTGTTGGTGTTTTTCAATGTTGAGGTTGTTGTTGTTTTTCAATGTTGAAGTTGTTGTTGAATTAGATGGTGTTTTTCAACGTCGAGGTTGTTGTTGAATTTGTTGGTGTTTTTCAATGTTGAAGTTGTTGTTGAATTCGTTGGTGTTTTTCAATGTTGAGGTTGTTGTTGTTTTTCAATGTTGAGGTTGTTGTTGAATTTGTTGGTGTTTTTCAATGTTTAGTTTGTTGTTCTTTTTCAATGTTGAGGTTGTTGTTGAATTTGTTGGTGTTTTTCAATGTTGAGGTTGTTGTTGAATTTGTTGGTGTTTTTCAATGTTGAGGTTGTTGTTGTTTTTCAATGTTGAGGCTGTTGGTGAATTTGTTGGTGTTTTTCAATGTTGAGGTTGTTTTTGTTTTTCAATGTTGAGGTTGTTGTTGAATTTGTTGGTGTTTCTCAATTTCGAGGTTGTTGTTGAATTTGTTTGTGTTTTTCAATGTTGAGGTTGTTGTTGTTTTTCAATGTTGAGGTTATTGTTGAATTTGTTGGTGTTTTTCAATGTTGAGGTTGTTGTTGTTTTTCAATGTTGAGGTTGTTGTTGAATTTGTTGGTGTTTTTCAATGTTGAGTTTGTTGCTGTTTTCAATGTTGAGGTTGTTGTTGAATTTGTTGGTGTTTTTCAATGTTGAGGTTGTTGTTGTTTTTCAATGTTGAGGTTGTTGTTGAATTTGTTGGTGTTTTTCAATGTTGAGGTTGTTGTTGTTTTTCAATGTTGAGGTTGTTGTTGAATTTGTTGGTGTTTTTCAATGTTGAGGTTCTTGTTGAATTTGTTGGTGTTTTTCAATGATGAGGTTGTTTTTGTTTTTCGATGTTGAGGTTGTTCAATTTGTGGGTGTTTTTCAATATTGAGTTTGTTGTTGAATTTGTTGGTGTTTTTCAATGTTGAGGTTGTTGTTGAATTTGTTGGTGTTTTTCAATGTTGAGGTTGTTGTTATTTTTCAATGTTGAGGTTGTTGTTGAGTTTGTTGGTGTTTTTCAATGTTGAGGTTGTTGTTGAATTTGTTGGTGTTTTTCAGTGTTGAGGTTGTTGTTGAATTTGTTGGTGTTTTTCAATGTTGAGGTTGTTGTTGTTTTTAAATGTTGAGGTTGTTGTTGAATTTGTTGGTGTTTTTTCAATTTTGAGGTTGTAGGTGTTGTTCAATGTTGAGGTTGATTTTGAATTTGAGGGTGTTTTTCAATGTCGAGGTTGTTGTTGAATTTGTTGGTGTTTTTCAATGTTGAGGTTGTTGTTGTTTTTCAATGTTGAGGTTGTTGTTGAATTTGTTGGTGTTTTTCAATGTTGAGATTGTTGTTGTTTTTCAATGTTGAGGTTGTTGTTGAATTTGTTGGTGTTTTTAAATGTTGAGGTTGTTGTTGAATTTGCTGGTGTTTTGCAATGTTGAGGTTGTTGTTGTTTTTCAATGTTGAGGTTGTTGTTGAATTTGTTGGTGTTTTTCAATGTTGAGGTTTTTGTTGTTTTTCAATGTTGAGGTTGTTGTTGTATTTGTTGGTGTTTTTCAATTTCGAGGTTGTTGTTGAATTTGTTGGTGTTTTTCAATGTTGAAGTTGTTGTTGAATTTGTTGGTGTTTTTCAATGTTGAGGTTGTTGTTGAGTTTGTTGTTGTTTTTCAATGTTGAGGTTGTTGTTGAATTTGTTGGTGTTTTTCAATGTTGAGGTTGTTGTTGTATTTGTCGGTGTTTTTCAATGTTGAGGTTGTTGGTGTTTTTAAATGTTGAGGTTGTTGTTGAATTTGTTGGTGTTTTTTCAATTTTGAGGTTGTTGGTGTTGTTCAATGTTGAGGTTGATTTCGAATCTGAGGGTGTTTTTCAATGTCGAAGTTGTTGTTGAATTTGTTGGTGTTTTTCAATGTTGAGGTTGTTGTTGTTTTTCAATGTTGAGGTTGTTGTTGAATTTGTTGGTGTTTTTCAATGTTGAGATTGTTGTTGTTTTTCAATGCTGAGGTTGTTGTTGAATTTGTTGGTGTTTTTAAATGTTGAGGTTGTTGTTGAATTTGCTGGTGTTTTTCAATGTTGAGGTTGTTGTTGAATTTATTGGTGTTTTTCAATGTTGAGGTTGTTGTTGTTTTTCAACGTTGAGGTTATTGTTGAATTTGTTGGTGTTTTGCAATGTTGAGGTTGTTGTTGTTTTTCAATGTTGAGGTTGTTGTTGAATTTGTTGGTGTTTTTCAATGTTGAGGTTTTTGTTGTTTTTCAATGTTGAGGTTGTTGTTGTATTTGTTGGTGTTTTTCAATTTCGAGGTTGTTGTTGAATTTGTTGGTGTTTTTCAATGTTGAAGTTGTTGTTGAATTTGTTGGTGTTTTTCAATGTTGAGGTTGTTGTTGTTTTTCAATGTTGAGGTTGTTGTTGAATTTGTTGGTGTTTTTCAATGTTGAGGTTGTTGTTGTTTTTCAATGCTGAGGTTGTTGTTGAATTTGTTGTTGTTTTTCAATGTTGAGGTTGTTGTTGAATTTGTTGGTGTTTTTCAATGTTGAGGTTGATGTTGTTTTTCAATGTTGAGGTTGTTGTTGAATTTGTTGGTGTTTTTCAATGTTTAGGTTGTTGTTGTTTTTCAATGTTGAGGTTGTTGTTGAATTTGTTGGTGTTTTTCAGTGTTGAGGTTGTTGTTGAATTTGTTGGTGTTTTTCAATGTTGAGGTTGTTGTTGTTTTTAAATGTTGAGGTTGTTGTTGAATTTGTTGGTGTTTTTTCAATTTTGAGGTTGTTGGTGTTTTTCAATTTTGAGGTTGATTTTGAATTTTAGGGTGTTTTTCAAAGTCGAGGTTGTTGTTGAATTTGTTGGTGTTTTTCAATGTTGACGTTGTTGTTGTTTTTCAATGTTGAGGTTGTTGTTGAATTTGTTGGTGTTTTTCAATGTTGAGATTGTTGTTGTTTTTCAATGTTGAGGTTGTTGTTGAATTTGTTGGTGTTATTAAATGTTGAGGTTGTTGTTGAATTTGCTGGTGTTTTGCAATGTTGAGGTTGTTGTTGTTTTTCAATGTTGAGGTTGTTGTTGAATTTGTTGGTGTTTTTCAATGTTGAGGTTGTTGTTGTTTTTCAATGTTGAGGTTTTTGTTGTATTTGTTGGTGTTTTTCAATGTTGAGGTTGTTGTTGAATTTGTTGGTGTTTTTCAATGTTGAAGTTGTTGTTGAATTTGTTGGTGTTTTTCAATGTTGAGGTTGTTGTTGAGTTTGTTGGTGTTTTTCAATGTTGAGGTTCTTGTTGAATTTGTTGGTGTTTTTCAATGTTGAGGTTGTTGTTGAATTTGTTGGTGTTTTTCAATGTTGAGGTTGTTGTTGTTTTTAAATGTTGAGGTTGTTGTTGAATTTGTTGGTGTTTTTTCAATTTTGAGGTTGTTGGTGTTGTTCAATGTTGAGGTTGATTTCGAATTTGAGGCTGTTTTTCAATGTCGAGGTTGTTGTTGAATTTTTTGGTGTTTTTCAATGTTGAGGTTGTTGTTGTTTTTCAATGTTGAGGTTGTTGTTGAATTTGTTGGTGTTTTTCAGTGTTGAGGTTGTTGTTGAATTTGTTGGTGTTTTTCAATGTTGAGGTTGTTGTTGTTTTTAAATGTTGAGGTTGTTGTTCAATTTGTTGGTGTTTTTTCAATTTTGAGGTTGTTGGTGTTTTTCAATTTTGAGGTTGATTTTGAATTTTAGGGTGTTTTTCAAAGTCGAGGTTGTTGTTGAATTTGTTGGTGTTTTTCAATGTTGAGGTTGTTGTTGTTTTTCAATGTTGAGGTTGTTGTTGAATTTGTTGGTGTTTTTCAATGTTGAGATTGTTGTTGTTTTTCAATGTTGAGGTTGTTGTTGAATTTGTTGGTGTTTTTAAATGTTGAGGTTGTTGTTGAATTTGCTGGTGTTTTGCAATGTTGAGGTTGTTGTTGTTTTTCAATGTTGAGGTTGTTGTTGAATTTGTTGGTGTTTTTCAATGTTGAGGTTGTTGTTGTTTTTCAATGTTGAGGTTTTTGTTGTATTTGTTGGTGTTTTTCAATGTTGAGGTTGTTGTTGAATTTGTTGGTGTTTTTCAATGTTGAAGTTGTTGTTGAATTTGTTGGTGTTTTTCAATGTTGAGGTTGTTGTTGTTTTTCAATGTTGAGGTTGTTGTTGAATTTGTTGGTGTTTTTCAATGTTGAGGTTGTTGTTGTTTTTCAATGCTGAGGTTGTTGTTGAATTTGTTGGTGTTTTTCAATGTTGAGGTTGTTGTTGAATTTGTTGGTGTTTTTCAATGTTGAGGTTGTTGTTGTTTTTCAATGTTGAGGTTGTTGTTGAATTTGTTGGTGTTTTTCAAGATTTAGGTTGTTGTTGTTTTTCAATGTTGAGGTTGTTGTTGAATTTGTTGTTGTTTTTCAATGTTGAGGTTGTTGTTGAATTTGTTGGTGTTTTTCAATGTTGAGGTTGTTGTTGTTTTTCAATGTTGAGGTTGTTGTTGAATTTGTTGGTGTTTTTCAATGTTGAGTTTGTTGTTGTTTTTCAATGTTGAGGTTGTTGTTGAATTTGTTGGTGTTTTTCAATGTTGAGGTTGTTGTTGTTTTTCAATGTTGAGGTTGTTGTTGAATTTGTTGATGTTTTTCAATGTTGAGGTTGTTGTTGTTTTTCAATGTTGAGGTTGTTGCTGAATTTGTTGGTGCTTTTCAATGTTGAGGTTGTTGTTGAATTTGTTGGTGTTTTTCAATGTTGAGGTTATTGTTGTTTTTTCAATATTGAGGTTGTTGTTGAATTTGTTGGTGTTTTTCAATGTTGAGTTTGTTGTTGAATTTGTTGGTGTTTTTCAATTTCGAGATTGTTGTTGAATTTGTTGGTGTTTTTCAATGTTGAGGTTGTTGTTGAATTTGTTGGTGTTTTTCAATGTTGAGGTTGTTGTTGTTTGTCAATGTTGAGGTTGTTGTTGAATTTGTTGGTGTTTTTCAATGTTTAGTTTGTTGTTGTTTTTCAATGTTGAGGTTGTTGTTGAATTTGTTGGTGTTTTTCAATGTTGAGGTTGTTGTTGTTTTTCAATGTTGAGGTTGTTGTTGAATATGTTGGTGTTTTTCAATGTTGAGGTTGTTGGTGTTTTTCAATGTTGAGGTTGTTGTTGAATTTGTTAGTGTTTTTCAATGTTGAGGTTGTTGTTGAATTTGTTGGTGTTTTTCAATGTTGAGGTTGTTGTTGTTTTTCAATGTTGAGGTTGTTGTTGAGTTTGTTCGTGTTTTTCAATGTTGAGGTTGTTGTTGAATTTGTTGGTGTTTTTCAATGTTGAGGTTGTTGTTGTTTTTGAATGTTGAGGTTACTGTTGAATTTGTTGGTGTTTTTCAATGTTGATGTTGTTGTTGTTTTTCAATGTTGAGGTTGTTGTTGAATTTGTTGGTGTTTTTCAATGTTGAGTTTGTTGTTGTTTTTCAATGTTGAGGTTGTTGTTGAATTTGTTGGTGTTTTTCAATGTTGAGGTTGTTGTTGTTTTTCAATGTTGAGGTTGTTGTTGAATTTGTTGGTGTTTTTCAATGTTGAGGTTGTTGTTGTTTTTCAATGTTGAGGTTGTTGTTGAATTTGTTGGTGTTTTTCAATGTTGAGGTTGTTGTTGTTTTTCAATGTTGAGGTTGTTGTTGAATTTGTTGGTGTTTTTCAATGTTGAGATTGTTGTTGTTTTTCAATGTTGAGCTTGTTGTTGAATTTGTTGGTGTTTTTAAATGTTGAGGTTGTTGTTGAATTTGCTGGTGTTTTGCAATGTTGAGGTTGTTGTTGTTTTTCAATGTTGAGGTTGTTGTTGAATTTGTTGGTGTTTTTCAATGTTGAGGTTGTTGTTGTTTTTCAATGTTGAGGTTGTTGTTGTATTTGTTGGTGTTTTTCAATGTTGAGGTTGTTGTTGAATTTGTTGGTGTTTTTCAATGTTGAAGTTGTTGTTGAATTTGTTGGTGTTTTTCAATGTTGAGGTTGTTGTTGTTTTTCAATGTTGAGGTTGTTGTTGAATTTGTTGGTGTTTTTCAATGTTGAGGTTGTTGTTGTTTTTCAATGCTGAGGTTGTTGTTGAATTTGTTGGTGTTTTTCAATGTTGAGGTTGTTGTTGAATTTGTTGGTGTTTTTCAATCTTGAGGTTGTTGTTGTTTTTCAATGTTGAGGTTGTTGTTGAATTTGTTGGTGTTTTTCAAGATTTAGGTTGTTGTTGTTTTTCAATGTTGATGTTGTTGTTGAATTTGTTGTTGTTTTTCAATGTTGAGGTTGTTGTTGAATTTGTTGGTGTTTTTCAATGTTGAGGTTGTTGTTGTTTTTCAATGTTGAGGTTGTTGTTGAATTTGTTGGTGTTTTTCAATGTTGAGTTTGTTGTTGTTTTTCAATGTTGAGGTTGTTGTTGAATTTGTTGGTGTTTTTCAATGTTGAGGTTGTTGTTGTTTTTCAATGTTGAGGTTGTTGTTGAATTTGTTGGTGTTTTTCAATTTTGAGGTTGTTGTTGTTTTTCAATGTTGAGGTTGTTGCTGAATATGTTGGTGCTTTTCAATGTTGAGGTTGTTGTTGAATTTGTTGGTGTTTTTCAATGTTGAGGTTGTTGTTGTTTTTCAATATTGAGGTTGTTGTTGAATTTGTTGGTGTTTTTCAATGTTGAGTTTGTTGTTGAATTTGTTGGTGTTTTTCAATTTCGAGATTGTTGTTGAATTTGTTGGTGTTTTTCAATGTTGAGGTTGTTGTTGAATTTGTTGGTGTTTTTCAATGTTGAGGTTGTTGTTGAATTTGTTGGTGTTTTTCAATGTTGAGGTTGTTGTTGTTTTTCAATGTTGAGGTTGTTGTTGAATTTGTTGGTGTTTTTCAATGTTTAGTTTGTTGTTGTTTTTCAATGTTGAGGTTGTTGTTGAATTTGTTGGTGTTTTTCAAAGTTGAGGTTGTTGTTGTTTTTCAATGTTGAGGTTGTTGTTGAATTTGTTGGTGTTTTTCAATGTTGAGGTTGTTGGTGTTTTTCAATGTTGAGCTTGTTGTTGAATTTGTTAGTGTTTTTCAATGTTGAGGTTGTTGTTGAATTTGTTGGTGTTTTTCAATGTTGAGGTTGTTGTTGTTTTTCAATGTTGAGGTTGTTGTTCAGTTTGTTGGTGTTTTTCAATGTTGAGGTTGTTGTTGAATTTGTTGGTGTTTTTCAATGTTGAGGTTGTTGTTGAATTTGTTGGTGTTTTTCAATGCTGAGGTTGTTGTTGTTTTTAAATGTTGGGGTTGTTGTTGAATTTGTTGGTGTTTTTCAATTTTGAGGATGTTGTTGTTTTTCAATGTTGAGGTTGTTGTTGCATTTGTTGGTGTTTTCAAAGTTGAGTTTTTTGTTGAATTTGTTGGTGTTTTTCAATGTTGAGGTTGTTGTTGTTTTTCAATGTTGAAGTTGTTGTTGAATTTGATGGTGTTTTTCAATGTCGAGGTTGTTGTTGAATTTGTTGGTGTTTTTCAATGTTGAAGTTGTTGTTGAATTCGTTGGTGTTTTTCAATGTTGAGGTTGTTGCTGTTTTTCAATGTTGAGGTTGTTGTTGAATTTGTTGGTGTTTTTCAATGTTGAGATTGTTGTTGTTTTTCAGTGCTGAGGTTGTTGTTGAAATTGTTGGCGTTTTTAAATGTTGAGGTTGTTCTTGAATTTGTTGGTGTTTTTCAATGTTGAGGTTGTTGTTTTTTTTCAATTTTGAGGTTGTTGTTGAATTTCTTGTTGTTTTTCAATGTTGAGGTTTTTGTTGAATTTGTTGTTGTTTTTCAATTTCGAGGTTGTTGTTGAATTTGTTGGTGTTTTTCAATGTTGAAGTTCTTGTGGAATTTGTTGGTGTTTTTCAATGTTGAGGTTGTTGTTGTTTTTCAATGTTGAGGTTGTTTTTGAATTTGTTGGTGTTTTTCAATGTTGAGGTTGTTGTTGTTTTTCAATGCTGAGGTTGTTGTTGAATTTGTTGGTGTTTTTCAATGTTGAGGTTGTTATTGAATTTGTTGGTGTTTTTCAAAGTTGAGGTTGTTGTTGTTTTTCAATGTTGAGGTTGTTGTTGAATTTGTTGGTGTTTTTCAATGTTGAGGTTGTTGTTGTTTTTCAATGTTGAGGTTGTTGTTGAATTTGTTGGTGTTTTTCAATTTCGAGGTTGTTGTTGAATTTGTTGTGTTTTTCAATGTTGAGGTTGTTGTTGTTTTTGAATGTTGAGGTTACTGTTGAATTTGTTGGAGTTTTTCAATGTTGAGGTTGTTGTTGTTTTTCAATGTTGAGGTTGTTGTTGAATTTGTTGGTGTTTTTCAATGTTGAGTTTGTTGTTGTTTTTCAATGTTGAGGTTGTTGTTGAATTTGTTGGTGTTTTTCAATGTTGAGGTTGTTGTTGTTTTTCAATGTTGAGGTTGTTGTTGAATTTGTTGGTGTTTTTCAATGTTGAGGTTGTTGTTGTTTTTCAATGTTGAGGTTGTTGTTGAATTTGTTCGTGTTTTTCAATGTTGAGGTTGTTGTTGAATTTGTTGGTGTTTTTCAATGATGAGGTTGTTGAATTTGTGGGTGTTTTTCAATCTTGAGTTTGTTGTTGAATTTGTTGGTGTTTTTCAATGTTGAGGTTGTTGTTGAATTTGTTGGTGTTTTTCAATGTTGAGGTTGTTGTTGAATTTGTTGGTGTTTTTCAATGTTGAGGTTGTTGTTGTTTTTCAATGTTGAGGTTGTTGTTGAATTTGTTGGTGTTTTTCAATGTTGAGGTTGTTGTTGTTTTTCAATGTTGAGGTTGTTGTTCAGTTTGTTGGTGTTTTTCAATGTTGAGGTTGTTGTTGAATTTGTTGGTGTTTTTCAATGTTGAGGTTGTTGTTGAATTTGTTGGTGTTTTTCAATGCTGAGGTTGTTGTTGTTTTTAAATGTTGGGGTTGTTGTTGAATTTGTTGGTGTTTTTCAATTTTGAGGATGTTGTTGTTTTTCAATGTTGAGGTTGTTGTTGCATTTGTTGGTGTTTTCAAAGTTGAGTTTTTTGTTGAATTTGTTGGTGTTTTTCAATGTTGAGGTTGTTGTTGTTTTTCAATGTTGAAGTTGTTGTTGAATTTGATGGTGTTTTTCAATGTCGAGGTTGTTGTTGAATTTGTTGGTGTTTTTCAATGTTGAAGTTGTTGTTGAATTCGTTGGTGTTTTTCAATGTTGAGGTTGTTGCTGTTTTTCAATGTTGAGGTTGTTGTTGAATTTGTTGGTGTTTTTCAATGTTGAGATTGTTGTTGTTTTTCAATGTTGAGGTTGTTGTTGAAATTGTTGGCGTTTTTAAATGTTGAGGTTGTTCTTGAATTTGTTGGTGTTTTTCAATGTTGAGGTTGTTGTTTTTTTTTCAATTTTGAGGTTGTTGTTGAATTTCTTGTTGTTTTTCAATGTTGAGGTTGTTGTTGAATTTGTTGTTGTTTTTCAATTTCGAGGTTGTTGTTGAATTTGTTGGTGTTTTTCAATGTTGAAGTTCTTGTGGAATTTGTTGGTGTTTTTCAATGTTGATGTTGTTGTTGTTTTTCAATGTTGAGGTTGTTGTTGAATTTGTTGGTGTTTTTCAATGTTGAGGTTGTTGTTGTTTTTCAATGCTGAGGTTGTTGTTGAATTTGTTGGTGTTTTTCAATGTTGAGGTTGTTATTGAATTTGTTGGTGTTTTTCAAAGTTGAGGTTGTTGTTGTTTTTCAATGTTGAGGTTGTTGTTGAATTTGTTGGTGTTTTTCAATGTTGAGGTTGTTGTTGTTTTTCAATGTTGAGGTTGTTGTTGAATTTGTTGGTGTTTTTCAATTTCGAGGTTGTTGTTGAATTTGTTGGTGTTTTTCAATGTTGAGCTTGTTGTTGTTTTTGAATGTTGAGGTTACTGTTGAATTTGTTGGTGTTTTTCAATGTTGAGGTTGTTGTTGTTTTTCAATGTTGAGGTTGTTGTTGAATTTGTTGGTGTTTTTCAATGTTGATTTTGTTGTTGTTTTTCAATGTTGAGGTTGTTGTTGAATTTGTTGGTGTTTTTCAATGTTGAGGTTGTTGTTGTTTTTCAATGTTGAGGTTGTTGTTGAATTTGTTGGTGTTTTTCAATGTTGAGGTTGTTGTTGTTTTTCAATGTTGAGGTTGTTGTTGAATTTGTTGGTGTTTTTCAATGTTGAGGTTGATGTTGAATTTGTTGGTGCTTTTCAATGATGAGGTTGTTGAATTTGTGGGTGTTTTTCAATCTTGAGTTTGTTGTTGAATTTGTTGGTGTTTTTCAATGTTGAGGTTGTTGTTGAATTTGTTGGTGTTTTTCAATGTTGAGGTTGTTGTTATTTTTCAATGTTGAGGTTGTTGTTGAATTTGTTGGTGTTTTTCAATGTTGAGGTTGTTTTTGAATTTGTTGGTGTTTTTCAATGTTGAGGTTGTTGCTGTTTTTAAATGTTGAGGTTGTTGTTGAATTTGTTGGTGTTTTTTCAATTTTGAGGTTGTTGGTGTTGTTCAATGTTGAGGTTGATTTTGAATTTGAGGGTGTTTTTCAATGTCGAGGTTGTTGTTGAATTTGTTGGTGTTTTTCAATGTTGAGGTTGTTGTTGTTTTTCAATGTTGAGGTTGTTGTTGAATTTGTTGGTGTTTTTCAATGTTGAGGTTGTTGTTGAATTTGTTGGTGTTTTTAAATGTTGAGGTTGTTGTTGAATTTGCTGGTGTTTTGCAATGTTGAGGTTGTTGTTGTTTTTCAATGTTGAGGTTGTTGTTGTTTTTCAATGCTTAGGTTGTTGTTGAATTTGTTGGTGTTTTTCAATGTTGAGGTTGTTGTTGAATTTGTTGGTGTTTTTCAATGTTGAGGTTGTTGTTGTTGTTTTTCAATGTTAAGGTTGTTGTTGAATTTGTTGGTGTTTTTCAATGTTTAGGTTGTTGTTGTTTTTCAATGTTGAGGTTGTTGTTGAATTTGATGGTGTTTTTCAATGCTGAGGTTGTTGTTGAATTTGTTGGTGTTTTTCAATGTTGAGGTTGTTGTTGTTTTTCAATGTTGAGGTTGTTGTTGAATTTGTTGGTGTTTTTCAATGTTGAGTTGTTGTTGTTTTTCAATGTTGAGGTTTTTGTTGAATTTGTTGGTGTTTTTCAATGTTGAGGTTGTTGTTGTTTTTCAATGTTGAGGTTGTTGTTGAATTTGTTGGTGTTTTTCAATGTTGAGGTTGTTGTTGTTTTTCAATGTTGAGGTTGTTGTTGAATTTGTTGGTGCTTTTCAATGATGAGGTTGTTGTTGAATTTGTTGGTGTTTTTCAATGTTGACGTTGTTGTTGAATTTGTTGGTGTTTTTCAATGTTGAGGTTGTTGTTGTTTTTCAATGTTGAGGTTGTTGTTGAATTTGTTGGTGTTTTTCAATGTTGAGATTGTTGTTGTTTTTCAATGTTGAGGTTGTTGTTGAATTTGTTGGTGTTTCGAAATGTTGAGGTTGTTGTTGAATTTGTTGGTGTTTTTCAATGTTGAGGTTGTTGTTGTTTTTCAATGTTGAGGTTGTTGTTGAATTTGGTGGTGTTTTTCAATGTTGAGATTGTTGTTGTTTTTTAATGTTGAGGTTGTTGTTGAATTTGTTGGTGTTTTTAAATGTTGAGGTTGTTGTTGAATTTGCTGGTGTTTTGCAATGTTGAGGTTGTTGTTGTTTTTCAATGTTGAGGTTGTTGTTGAATTTGTTGGTGTTTTTCAATGTTGAGGTTGTTGTTGTTTTTCAATGTTGAGGTTGTTGTTGTATTTGTTGGTTTTTTTCAATTTCGAGGTTGTTGTTGAATTTGTTGGTGTTTGTCAATGTGGAAGTTGTTGTTGAATTTGTTGGTGTTTTTCAATGTTGAGGTTGTTGTTGTTTTTCAATGTTGAGGTTGTTGTTCAATTTGTTGGTGTTTTTCAATGTTGAGGTTGTTGTTGTTTTTCAATGCTTAGGTTGTTGTTGAATTTGTTGGTGTTTTTCAATGTTGAGGTTGTTGTTGAATTTGTTGGTGTTTTTCAATGTTGAGGTTGTTGTTGTTTTTCAATGTTAAGGTTGTTGTTGAATTTGTTGGTGTTTTTCAATGTTTAGGTTGTTGTTGTTTTTCAATGTTGAGGTTGTTGTTGAATTTGATGGTGTTTTTCAATGTTGAGGTTGTTGTTGAATTTGTTGGTGTTTTTCAATGTTGAGGTTGTTGTTGTTTTTCAATGTTGAGGTTGTTGTTGAATTTGTTGGTGTTTTTCAATGTTGAGTTTGTTGTTGAATTTGTTGGTGTTTTTCAATTTCGAGATTGTTGTTGAATTTGTTGGTGTTTTTCAATGTTGAGGTTGTTGTTGAATTTGTTCGTGTTTTTCAATGTTGAGGTTGTTGTTGAATTTGTTGGTGTTTTTCAATGTTGAGGTTGTTGTTGTTTTTCAATGTTGAGGTTGTTGTTGAATTTGTTGGTGTTTTTCAATGTTTAGTTTGTTGTTGTTTTTCAATGTTGAGGTTGTTGTTGAATTTGTTGGTGTTTTTCAATGTTGAGGTTGTTGTTGTTTTTCAATGTTGAGGTTGTTGTTGAATTTGTTGGTGTTTTTCAATGTTGAGGTTGTTGGTGTTTTTCAATGTTGAGGTTGTTGTTGAATTTGTTAGTGTTTTTCAATGTTGAGGTTGTTGTTGAATTTGTTGGTGTTTTTCAATGTTGAGGTTGTTGTTGTTTTTCAATGTTGAGGTTGTTGTTGAGTTTGTTGGTTTTTTTCAATGTTGAGGTTGTTGTTGAATTTGTTGGTGTTTTTCAATGTTGAGGTTGTTGTTGAATTTGTTGGTGTTTTTCAATGCTGAGGTTGTTGTTGTTTTTAAATGTTGGGGTCGTTGTTGAATTTGTTGGTGTTTTTCAATTTTGAGGATGTTGTTGTTTTTCAATGTTGACGTTGTTGTTGCATTTGTTGGTGTTTTCAAAGTTGAGTTTTTTGTTGAATTTGTTGGTGTTTTTCAATGTTGAGGTTGTTGTTGTTTTTCAATGTTGAAGTTGTTGTTGAATTTGATGGTGTTTTTCAATGTCGAGGTTGTTGTTGAATTTGTTGGTGTTTTTCAATGTTGAAGTTGTTGTTGAATTCGTTGGTGTTTTTCAATGTTGAGGTTGTTGCTGTTTTTCAATGTTGAGGTTGTTGTTGAATTTGTTGGTGTTTTTCAATGTTGAGATTGTTGTTGTTTTTCAATGTTGAGGTTGTTGTTGAAATTGTTGGCGTTTTTAAATGTTGAGGTTGTTCTTGAATTTGTTGGTGTTTTTCAATGTTGAGGTTGTTGTTTTTTTTCAATTTTGAGGTTGTTGTTGAATTTCTTGTTGTTTTTCAATGTTGAGGTTGTTGTTGAATTTGTTGTTGTTTTTCAATTTCGAGGTTGTTGTTGAATTTGTTCGTGTTTTTCAATGTTGAAGTTCTTGTGGAATTTGTTGGTTTTTTTCAATGTTGAGGTTGTTGTTGTTTTTCTATGTTGAGGTTGTTGTTGAATTTGTTGGTGTTTTTCAATGTTGAGGTTGTTGTTGTTTTTCAATGCTGATGTTGTTGTTGAATTTGTTGGTGTTTTTCAATGTTGAGGTTGTTATTGAATTTGTTGGTGTTTTTCAATGTTGAGGTTGTTGTTGTTTTTCAATGTTGAGGTTGTTGTTGAATTTGTTGGTGTTTTTCAATGTTGAGGTTGTTGTTGTTTTTCAATGTTGAGGTTGTTGTTGAATTTGTTGGTGTTTTTCAATTTCGAGGTTGTTGTTGAATTTGTTGGTGTTTTTCAATGTTGAGGTTGTTGTTGTTTTTGAATGTTGAGGTTACTGTTGAATTTGTTGGTGTTTTTCAATGTTGAGGTTGTTGTTGTTTTTCAATGTTGAGGTTGTTGTTGAATTTGTTGGTGTTTTTCAATGTTGAGTTTGTTGTTGTTTTTCAATGTTGAGGTTGTTGTTGAATTTGTTGGTGTTTTTCAATGTTGAGGTTGTTGTTGTTTTTCAATGTTGAGGTTGTTGTTGAATTTGTTGGTGTTTTTCAATGTTGAGGTTGTTGTTGTTTTTCAATGTTGAGGTTGTTGTTGAATTTGTTGGTGTTTTTCAATGTTGAGGTTGTTGTTGTTTTTCAATGTTGAGGTTGTTGTTGAATTTGTTGGTGTTTTTTCAATGTTGAGATTGTTGTTGTTTTTCAATGTTGAGGTTGTTGTTGAATTTGTTGGTGTTTTTAAATGTTGAGGTTGTTGTTGAATTTGCTGGTGTTTTGCAATGTTGAGGTTGTTGTTGTTTTTCAATGTTGAGGTTGTTGTTGAATTTGTTGGTGTTTTTCAATGTTGAGGTTGTTGTTGTTTTTCAATGTTGAGGTTGTTGTTGTATTTGTTGGTGTTTTTCAATGTTGAGGTTGTTGTTGAATTTGTTGGTGTTTTTCAATGTTGAAGTCGTTGGTGAATTTGTTGGTGTTTTTCAATGTTGAGGTTGTTGTTGTTTTTCAATGTTGAGGTTGTTGTTGAATTTCTTGGTGTTTTTCAATGTTGAGGTTGTTGTTGTTTTTCAATGCTGAGGTTGTTGTTGAATTTGTTGGTGTTTTTCAATGTTGAGGTTGTTGTTGAAATTGTTGGTGTTTTTCAATGTTGAGGTTGTTGTTGAATTTGTTGGTGTTTTTCAATGTTGAGATTGTTGTTGTTTTTCAATGTTGAGGTTGTTGTTGAAATTGTTGGCGTTTTTAAATGTTGAGGTTGTTCTTGAATTTGTTGGTGTTTTTCAATGTTGAGGTTGTTGTTTTTTTTCAATTTTGAGGTTGTTGTTGAATTTCTTGTTGTTTTTCAATGTTGAGGTTGTTGTTGAATTTGTTGTTGTTTTTCAATTTCGAGGTTGTTGTTGAATTTGTTGGTGTTTTTCAATGTTGAAGTTCTTGTGGAATTTGTTGGTGTTTTTCAATGTTGAGGTTGTTGTTGTTTTTCAATGTTGAGGTTGTTGTTGAATTTGTTGGTGTTTTTCAATGTTGAGGTTGTTGTTGTTTTTCAATGCTGAGGTTGTTGTTGAATTTGTTGGTGTTTTTCAATGTTGAGGTTGTTATTGAATTTGTTGGTGTTTTTCAATGTTGAGGTTGTTGTTGTTTTTCAATGTTGAGGTTGTTGTTGAATTTGTTGGTGTTTTTCAATGTTGAGGTTGTTGTTGTTTTTCAATGTTGAGGTTGTTGTTGAATTTGTTGGTGTTTTTCAATTTCGAGGTTGTTGTTGAATTTGTTGGTGTTTTTCAATGTTGAGGTTGTTGTTGTTTTTGAATGTTGAGGTTACTGTTGAATTTGTTGGTGTTTTTCAATGTTGAGGTTGTTGTTGTTTTTCAATGTTGAGGTTGTTGTTGAATTTGTTGGTGTTTTTCAATGTTGAGTTTGTTGTTGTTTTTCAATGTTGAGGTTGTTGTTGAATTTGTTGGTGTTTTTCAATGTTGAGGTTGTTGTTGTTTTTCAATGTTGAGGTTGTTGTTGAATTTGTTGGTGTTTTTCAATGTTGAGGTTGTTGTTGTTTTTCAATGTTGAGGTTGTTGTTGAATTTGTTGGTGTTTTTCAATGTTGAGGTTGTTGTTGAATTTGTTGGTGTTTTTCAATGATGAGGTTGTTGAATTTGTGGGTGTTTTTCAATCTTGAGTTTGTTGTTGAATTTGTTGGTGTTTTTCAATGTTGAGGTTGTTGTTGAATTTGTTGGTGTTTTTCAATGTTGAGGTTGTTGTTATTTTTCAATGTTGAGGTTGTTGTTGAGTTTGTTTGTGTTTTTCAATGTTGAGGTTGTTGTTGAATTTGTTGGTGTTTTTCAATGTTGAGGTTGTTGTTGAATTTGTTGGTGTTTTTCAATGTTGAGGTTGTTGTTGTTTTTAAATGTTGAGGTTGTTGTTGAATTTGTTGGTGTTTTTTCAATTTTGAGGTTGTTGGTGTTGTTCAATGTTGAGGTTGATTTTGAATTTGAGGGTGTTTTTCAATGTCGAGGTTGTTGTTGAATTTGTTGGTGTTTCTCAATGTTGAGGTTGTTGTTGTTTTTCAATGTTGAGGTTGTTGTTGAATTTGTTGGTGTTTTTCAATGTTGAGGTTGTTGTTGAATTTGTTGGTGTTTTTAAATGTTGAGGTTGTTGTTGAATTTGCTGGTGTTTTGCAATGTTGAGGTTGTTGTTGTTTTTCAATGTTGAGGTTGTTGTTGAATTTGTTGGTGTTTTTCAATGTTGAGGTTGTTGTTGTTTTTCAATGCTTAGGTTGTTGTTGAATTTGTTGGTGTTTTTCAATGTTGAGGTTGTTGTTGAATTTGTTGGTGTTTTTCAATGTTGAGGTTGTTGTTGTTTTTCAATGTAAAGGTTGTTGTTGAATTTGTTGGTGTTTTTCAATGTTTAGGTTGTTGTTGTTTTTCAATGTTGAGGTTGTTGTTGAATTTGATGGTGTTTTTCAATGTTGAGGTTGTTGTTGAATTTGTTGGTGTTTTTCAATGTTGAGGTTGTTGTTGTTTTTCAATGTTGAGGTTGTTGTTGAATTTGTTGGTGTTTTTCAATGTTGAGTTGTTGTTGTTTTTCAATGTTGAGGTTGTTGTTGAATTTGTTGGTGTTTTTCAATGTTGAGGTTGTTGTTGTTTTTCAATGTTGAGGTTGTTGTTGAATTTGTTGGTGTTTTTCAATGTTCAGGTTGTTGTTGTTTTTCAATGTTGAGGTTGTTGTTGAATTTGTTGGTGCTTTTCAATGATGAGGTTGTTGTTGAATTTGTTGGTGTTTTTCAATGTTGACGTTGTTGTTGAATTTGTTGGTGTTTTTCAATGTTGAGGTTGTTGTTGTTTTTCAATGTTGAGGTTGTTGTTGAATTTGTTGGTGTTTTTCAATGTTGAGATTGTTGTTGTTTTTCAATGTTGAGGTTGTTGTTGAATTTGTTGGTGTTTCGAAATGTTGAGGTTGTTGTTGAATTTGTTGGTGTTTTTCAATGTTGAGGTTGTTGTTGTTTTTCAATGTTGAGGTTGTTGTTGAATTTGGTGGTGTTTTTCAATGTTGAGATTGTTGTTGTTTTTTAATGTTGAGGTTGTTGTTGAATTTGTTGGTGTTTTTAAATGTTGAGGTTGTTGTTGAATTTGCTGGTGTTTTGCAAAGTTGAGGTTGTTGTTGTTTTTCAATGTTGAGGTTGTTGTTGAATTTGTTGGTGTTTTTCAATGTTGAGGTTGTTGTTGTTTTTCAATGTTGAGGTTGTTGTTGTATTTGTTGGTTTTTTTCAATTTCGAGGTTGTTGTTGAATTTGTTGGTGTTTGTCAATGTGGAAGTTGTTGTTGAATTTGTTGGTGTTTTTCAATGTTGAGGTTGTTGTTGTTTTTCAATGTTGAGGTTGTTGTTCAATTTGTTGTTGTTTTTCAATGTTGAGGTTGTTGTTGTTTTTCAATGCTTAGGTTGTTGTTGAATTTGTTGGTGTTTTTCAATGTTGAGGTTGTTGTTGAATTTGTTGGTGTTTTTCAATGTTGAGGTTGTTGTTGTTTTTCAATGTTAAGGTTGTTGTTGAATTTGTTGGTGTTTTTCAATGTTTAGGTTGTTGTTGTTTTTCAATGTTGAGGTTGTTGTTGAATTTGATGGTGTTTTACAATGTTGAGGTTGTTGTTGAATTTGTTGGTGTCTTTTAATGTTGTGGTTGTTGTTGTTTTTCAATGTTGAGGTTGTTGTTGAATTTGTTGGTGTTTTTCAATGTTGAGTTTGTTGTTGTTTTTCAAAGTTGAGGTTGTTGTTGAATTTGTTGGTGTTTTTCAATGTTGAGGTAGTTGTTGTTTTTCAATGTTGAGGTTGTTGTTGAATTTGTTGGTGTTTTTCAATGTTGAGGTTGTTGTTGTTTTTCAATGTTGAGGTTGTTGTTGAATTTGTTGGTGTTTTTCAATGTTTAGTTTGTTGTTGTTTTTCAATGTTGAGGTTGTTGTTGAATTTGTTGGTGTTTTTCAATGTTGAGGTTGTTGTTGTTTTTCAATGTTGAGGTTGTTGTTGAATTTGTTGGTGTTTTTCAATGTTGAGGTTGTTGGTGTTTTTCAATGTTGAGGTTGTTGTTGAATTTGTTAGTGTTTTTCAATGTTGAGGTTGTTGTTGAATTTGTTGGTGTTTTTCAATGTTGAGGTTGTTGTTGTTTTTCAATGTTGAGGTTGTTGTTGAGTTTGTTGGTTTTTTTCAATGTTGAGGTTGTTGTTGAATTTGTTGGTGTTTTTCAATGTTGAGGTTGTTGTTGAATTTGTTGGTGTTTTTCAATGCTGAGGTTGTTGTTGTTTTTAAATGTTGGGGTCGTTGTTGAATTTGTTGGTGTTTTTCAATTTTGAGGATGTTGTTGTTTTTCAATGTTGACGTTGTTGTTGCATTTGTTGGTGTTTTCAAAGTTGAGTTTTTTGTTGAATTTGTTGGTGTTTTTCAATGTTGAGGTTGTTGTTGTTTTTCAATGTTGAAGTTGTTGTTGAATTTGATGGTGTTTTTCAATGTCGAGGTTGTTGTTGAATTTGTTGGTGTTTTTCAATGTTGAAGTTGTTGTTGAATTCGTTGGTGTTTTTCAATGTTGAGGTTGTTGCTGTTTTTCAATGTTGAGGTTGTTGTTGAATTTGTTGGTGTTTTTCAATGTTGAGATTGTTGTTGTTTTTCAATGTTGAGGTTGTTGTTGAAATTGTTGGCGTTTTTAAATGTTGAGGTTGTTCTTGAATTTGTTGGTGTTTTTCAATGTTGAGGTTGTTGTTTTTTTTCAATTTTGAGGTTGTTGTTGAATTTCTTGTTGTTTTTCAATGTTGAGGTTGTTGTTGAATTTGTTGTTGTTTTTCAATTTCGAGGTTGTTGTTGAATTTGTTGGTGTTTTTCAATGTTGAAGTTCTTGTGGAATTTGTTGGTTTTTTTCAATGTTGAGGTTGTTGTTGTTTTTCAATGTTGAGGTTGTTGTTGAATTTGTTGGTGTTTTTCAATGTTGAGGTTGTTGTTGTTTTTCAATGCTGATGTTGTTGTTGAATTTGTTGGTGTTTTTCAATGTTGAGGTTGTTATTGAATTTGTTGGTGTTTTTCAATGTTGAGGTTGTTGTTGTTTTTCAATGTTGAGGTTGTTGTTGAATTTGTTGGTGTTTTTCAATGTTGAGGTTGTTGTTGTTTTTCAATGTTGAGGTTGTTGTTGAATTTGTTGGTGTTTTTCAATTTCGAGGTTGTTGTTGAATTTGTTGGTGTTTTTCAATGTTGAGGTTGTTGTTGTTTTTGAATGTTGAGGTTACTGTTGAATTTGTTGGTGTTTTTCAATGTTGAGGTTGTTGTTGTTTTTCAATGTTGAGGTTGTTGTTGAATTTGTTGGTGTTTTTCAATGTTGAGTTTGTTGTTGTTTTTCAATGTTGAGGTTGTTGTTGAATTTGTTGGTGTTTTTCAATGTTGAGGTTGTTGTTGTTTTTCAATGTTGAGGTTGTTGTTGAATTTGTTGGTGTTTTTCAATGTTGAGGTTGTTGTTGTTTTTCAATGTTGAGGTTGTTGTTGAATTTGTTGGTGTTTTTCAATGTTGAGGTTGTTGTTGTTTTTCAATGTTGAGGTTGTTGTTGAATTTGTTGGTGTTTTTTCAATGTTGAGATTGTTGTTGTTTTTCAATGTTGAGGTTGTTGTTGAATTTGTTGGTGTTTTTAAATGTTGAGGTTGTTGTTGAATTTGCTGGTGTTTTGCAATGTTGAGGTTGTTGTTGTTTTTCAATGTTGAGGTTGTTGTTGAATTTGTTGGTGTTTTTCAATGTTGAGGTTGTTGTTGTTTTTCAATGTTGAGGTTGTTGTTGTATTTGTTGGTGTTTTTCAATGTTGAGGTTGTTGTTGAATTTGTTGGTGTTTTTCAATGTTGAAGTCGTTGTTGAATTTGTTGGTGTTTTTCAATGTTGAGGTTGTTGTTGTTTTTCAATGTTGAGGTTGTTGTTGAATTTCTTGGTGTTTTTCAATGTTGAGGTTGTTGTTGTTTTTCAATGCTGAGGTTGTTGTTGAATTTGTTGGTGTTTTTCAATGTTGAGGTTGTTGTTGAATTTGTTGGTGTTTTTCAATGTTGAGGTTGTTGTTGAATTTGTTGGTGTTTTTCAATGTTGAGATTGTTGTTGTTTTTCAATGTTGAGGTTGTTGTTGAAATTGTTGGCGTTTTTAAATGTTGAGGTTGTTCTTGAATTTGTTGGTGTTTTTCAATGTTGAGGTTGTTGTTTTTTTTCAATTTTGAGGTTGTTGTTGAATTTCTTGTTGTTTTTCAATGTTGAGGTTATTGTTGAATTTGTTGTTGTTTTTCAATTTCGAGGTTGTTGTTGAATTTGTTGGTGTTTTTCAATGTTGAAGTTCTTGTGGAATTTGTTGGTGTTTTTCAATGTTGAGGTTGTTGTTGTTTTTCAATGTTGAGGTTGTTGTTGAATTTGTTGGTGTTTTTCAATGTTGAGGTTGTTGTTGTTTTTCAATGCTGAGGTTGTTGTTGAATTTGTTGGTGTTTTTCAATGTTGAGGTTGTTATTGAATTTGTTGGTGTTTTTCAATGTTGAGGTTGTTGTTGTTTTTCAATGTTGAGGTTGTTGTTGAATTTGTTGGTGTTTTTCAATGTTGAGGTTGTTGTTGTTTTTCAATGTTGAGGTTGTTGTTGAATTTGTTGGTGTTTTTCAATTTCGAGGTTGTTGTTGAATTTGTTGGTGTTTTTCAATGTTGAGGTTGTTGTTGTTTTTGAATGTTGAGGTTACTGTTGAATTTGTTGGTGTTTTTCAATGTTGAGGTTGTTGTTGTTTTTCAATGTTGAGGTTGTTGTTGAATTTGTTGGTGTTTTTCAATGTTGAGTTTGTTGTTGTTTTTCAATGTTGAGGTTGTTGTTGAATTTGTTGGTGTTTTTCAATGTTGAGGTTGTTGTTGTTTTTCAATGTTGAGGTTGTTGTTGAATTTGTTGGTGTTTTTCAATGTTGAGGTTGTTGTTGTTTTTCAATGTTGAGGTTGTTGTTGAATTTGTTGGTGTTTTTCAATGTTGAGGTTGTTGTTGAATTTGTTGGTGTTTTTCAATGATGAGGTTGTTGAATTTGTGGGTGTTTTTCAATCTTGAGTTTGTTGTTGAATTTGTTGGTGTTTTTCAATGTTGAGGTTGTTGTTGAATTTGTTGGTGTTTTTCAATGTTGAGGTTGTTGTTATTTTTCAATGTTGAGGTTGTTGTTGAGTTTGTTTGTGTTTTTCAATGTTGAGGTTGTTGTTGAATTTGTTGGTGTTTTTCAATGTTGAGGTTGTTGTTGAATTTGTTGGTGTTTTTCAATGTTGAGGTTGTTGTTGTTTTTAAATGTTGAGGTTGTTGTTGAATTTGTTGGTGTTTTTTCAATTTTGAGGTTGTTGGTGTTGTTCAATGTTGAGGTTGATTTTGAATTTGAGGGTGTTTTTCAATGTCGAGGTTGTTGTTGAATTTGTTGGTGTTTCTCAATGTTGAGGTTGTTGTTGTTTTTCAATGTTGAGGTTGTTGTTGAATTTGTTGGTGTTTTTCAATGTTGAGGTTGTTGTTGAATTTGTTGGTGTTTTTAAATGTTGAGGTTGTTGTTGAATTTGCTGGTGTTTTGCAATGTTGAGGTTGTTGTTGTTTTTCAATGTTGAGGTTGTTGTTGAATTTGTTGGTGTTTTTCAATGTTGAGGTTGTTGTTGTTTTTCAATGCTTAGGTTGTTGTTGAATTTGTTGGTGTTTTTCAATGTTGAGGTTGTTGTTGAATTTGTTGGTGTTTTTCAATGTTGAGGTTGTTGTTGTTTTTCAATGTAAAGGTTGTTGTTGAATTTGTTGGTGTTTTTCAATGTTTAGGTTGTTGTTGTTTTTCAATGTTGAGGTTGTTGTTGAATTTGATGGTGTTTTTCAATGTTGAGGTTGTTGTTGAATTTGTTGGTGTTTTTCAATGTTGAGGTTGTTGTTGTTTTTCAATGTTGAGGTTGTTGTTGAATTTGTTGGTGTTTTTCAATGTTGAGTTGTTGTTGTTTTTCAATGTTGAGGTTGTTGTTGAATTTGTTGGTGTTTTTCAATGTTGAGGTTGTTGTTGTTTTTCAATGTTGAGGTTGTTGTTGAATTTGTTGGTGTTTTTCAATGTTCAGGTTGTTGTTGTTTTTCAATGTTGAGGTTGTTGTTGAATTTGTTGGTGCTTTTCAATGATGAGGTTGTTGTTGAATTTGTTGGTGTTTTTCAATGTTGACGTTGTTGTTGAATTTGTTGGTGTTTTTCAATGTTGAGGTTGTTGTTGTTTTTCAATGTTGAGGTTGTTGTTGAATTTGTTGGTGTTTTTCAATGTTGAGATTGTTGTTGTTTTTCAATGTTGAGGTTGTTGTTGAATTTGTTGGTGTTTCGAAATGTTGAGGTTGTTGTTGAATTTGTTGGTGTTTTTCAATGTTGAGGTTGTTGTTGTTTTTCAATGTTGAGGTTGTTGTTGAATTTGGTGGTGTTTTTCAATGTTGAGATTGTTGTTGTTTTTTAATGTTGAGGTTGTTGTTGAATTTGTTGGTGTTTTTAAATGTTGAGGTTGTTGTTGAATTTGCTGGTGTTTTGCAATGTTGAGGTTGTTGTTGTTTTTCAATGTTGAGGTTGTTGTTGAATTTGTTGGTGTTTTTCAATGTTGAGGTTGTTGTTGTTTTTCAATGTTGAGGTTGTTGTTGTATTTGTTGGTTTTTTTCAATTTCGAGGTTGTTGTTGAATTTGTTGGTGTTTGTCAATGTGGAAGTTGTTGTTGAATTTGTTGGTGTTTTTCAATGTTGAGGTTGTTGTTGTTTTTCAATGTTGAGGTTGTTGTTCAATTTGTTGTTGTTTTTCAATGTTGAGGTTGTTGTTGTTTTTCAATGCTTAGGTTGTTGTTGAATTTGTTGGTGTTTTTCAATGTTGAGGTTGTTGTTGAATTTGTTGGTGTTTTTCAATGTTGAGGTTGTTGTTGTTTTTCAATGTTAAGGTTGTTGTTGAATTTGTTGGTGTTTTTCAATGTTTAGGTTGTTGTTGTTTTTCAATGTTGAGGTTGTTGTTGAATTTGATGGTGTTTTACAATGTTGAGGTTGTTGTTGAATTTGTTGGTGTCTTTTAATGTTGTGGTTGTTGTTGTTTTTCAATGTTGAGGTTGTTGTTGAATTTGTTGGTGTTTTTCAATGTTGAGTTTGTTGTTGTTTTTCAAAGTTGAGGTTGTTGTTGAATTTGTTGGTGTTTTTCAATGTTGAGGTTGTTGTTGTTTTTCAATGTTGAGGTTGTTGTTGAATTTGTTGGTGTTTTTCAATGTTGAGGTTGTTGTTGTTTTTCAATGTTGAGGTTGTTGTTGAATTTGTTGGTGCTTTTCAATGATGAGGTTGTTGTTGAATCTGTTGGTGTTTTTCAATGTTGAGGTTGTTGTTGAATTTGTTGGTGTTTTTCAATGTTGAGATTGTTGTTGTTTTTCAATGTTGAGGTTGTTGTTGAATTTGTTGGTGTTTCTAAATGTTGAGGTTGTTGTTGAATTTGTTGGTGTTTTCCAATGTTGAGGTTGTTGTTGTTTTTCAATGTTGAGGTTGTTGTTGAATATGTTGGGCTTTTTCAATGTTGAGTTTGTTGTTGTTTTTCAATGTTGAGGTTGTTGTTGAATTTCAATGTTGAGGTTGTTGTTGAATTTGTTGGTGTTTCTCAATTTTGAGGTTGTTGTTGTTTTTCAATGCTGAGGTCGTTGTTGAATTTGTTGGTGTTTTTCAATGTTGAGGTTGTTGTTGAATTTGTTGGTGTTTTTCAATGTTGAGGTTGTTGTTTTTTTTCAATGTTGAGGCTGTTGTTGAATTTGTTGGTGTTTTTGAATGTTGAGGTTGTTGGTGTTTTTCAATGTTGTGGTTGTTGTTGAATTTGTTGGTATTTTTAAATGTTGAGGTTGTTGTTGAATTTGTTGGTGTTTTTCAATGTTGAGGTTGTTGTTGTTTTTCAATGTTGAGGTTATTGTTGAATTTGTTGGTGTTTTGCAATGTTGAGGTTGTTGTTGTTTTTCAATGTTGAGGTTGTTGTTGAATTTGTTGGTATTTTTCAATGTTGAGTTTGTTGTTGTTTTTCAATGTTGAGGTTGTTGTTGAATTTGTTGGTGTTTTTCAATGTTGAGGTTGCTGTTGTTTTTCAATGTTGATGTTGTTGAATTTGTTGGTGTTTTTCAATGTTGAGGTTGTTGTTGTTTTTCAATGTTGCGGTTGTTGTTGAATTTGTTGGTGTTTTTCAATGTTGAGGTTGTTGTTGAATTTGTTGGTGTTTTTCAATGATGAGGTTGTTGTTGTTTTTCAATTTTGAGGTTGTTGAATTTGTGGCTGTTTTTCAATCTTGAGTTTGTTGTTGAATTTGTTGGTGTTTTTCAATGTTGAGGTTGTTGTTGAATTTGTTGGTGTTTTTCAATGTTGAGGTTGTTGTTATTTTTCAATGTTGAGGTTGTTGTTGAGTTTGTTGGTGTTTTTCATTGTTGAGGTTGTTGTTGAATTTGTTGGTGTTTTTCAATGTTGAGGTTGTTTTTGAATTTGTTGGTGTTTTTCAATGTTGAGGTTGTTGTTGTTTTTAAATGTTGAGGTTGTTGTTGAATTTGATGGTGTTTTTTCAATGTTGAGGTTGTTGGTGTTGTTCAATGTTGAGGTTGATTTTGAATTTGAGGGTGTTTTTCAATGTCGAGGTTGTTGTTGAGTTTGTTGGTGTTTTTCAATGTTGAGGTTGATGTTGTTTTTCAATGTTGAGGTTGTTGTTGAATTTGTTTTTGTTTTTCAATGTTGAGATTGTTGTTGTTTTTCAATGTTGAGGTTGTTGTTGAATTTGTTGGGGTTTTTAAATGTTGAGGTTGTTGTTGAATTTGCTGGTGTTTTGCAATGTTGAGGTTGTTGTTGTTTTTCAATGTTGAGGTTGTTGTTGAATTTGTTGGTGTTTTTCAATGTTGAGGTTGTTGTTGTTTTTCAATGTTGAGGTTGTTGTTGTATTTGTTGGTGTTTTTCAATTTCGAGGTTGTTGTTGAATTTGTTGGTGTTTTTCAATGTTGAAGTTGTTGTTGAATTTGTTGGTGTTTTTCAATGTTGAGGTTGTTGTTGTTTTTCAATGTTGAGGTTGTTGTTGAAATTGTTGGTGTTTTTCAATGTTGAGGTTGTTGTTGAATTTGTTGGTGTTCTTCAATGTTGAGGTTGTTGTTGTTTTTCAATGTTGAGGTTGTTATTGAATTTGTTGGTGTTTTTCAATGTTGAGATTGTTGCTGTTTTTCAAAGTTGAGGTTGTTGTTGAATTTGTTGGTGTTTTTCAATGTTGAGGTTGTTGTTTTTCAATGTTGAGGTTGTTGTTGAATTTGTTGGTGCTTTTCAAGGATGAGGTGTTTGTTGAATTTGTTGGTGTTTTTCAATGTTGAGGTTGCTGTTGTTTTTCAATGTTGAGGTTGTTGTTGAATTTGTTGGTGTTTTTCAAAGAGGAGTTTGTTTTTGAATTTGTTGGTGTTTTTCAAAGTTGAGGTTGTTGTTGAATTTGTTGGTGTTTTTCAATGTTGAGGTTGTTGTTAAATTTGTTGGTGTTTTTCAATGTTGAGGTTGTTTTGTTCTTCAATGTTGAGGTTGTTGTTGAATTTGTTGGTGTTTTTCTATGTTGAGATTGTTGTTGTTTTTCAATGTTGAGGTTGTTGTTGAATTTGTTGGTGTTTTTAAATGTTGAGGTTGTTGTTGAATTTGTTGGTGTTTTTCAATGTTGAGGTTGTTGTTGTTTTTCAATGTTGAGGTTGTTGTTGAATTTGTTGCTCTTTTTCGATGTTGAGTTTGTTGTTGTTTTTCAATGTTGAGGTTGTTGTTGAATTTCAATGTTGAGGTTGTTGTTGAATTTGTTGGTGTTTTTCGATGTTGAGGTTGTTGTTGTTTTTCAATGTTGAGGTCGTTGTTGAATTTGTTGGTGTTTTTCAATGTTGAGGTTGTTGTTGAATTTGTTGGTGTTTTTCAATGTTGAGGTTGTTGTTGTTTTTCAATGTTGAGGTTGTTGTTGAACTTGTTGGTGTTTTTCAATGTTGAGGTTGTTGTTGTTTTTCAATGTTGAGGTTGTTGTTGAATTTGTTGGTGTTTTTCAATGTTGAGGTTGTTGTTGTTTTTCAATGTTGAGGTTGTTGAATTTGTAGGTGTTTTTCAATGTTGAGGTTGTTGTTGAATTTGTTGGTGTTTTTCAATGTTGAGGTTGTTGTTGTTTTTCAATGTTGAGGTTGTTGTTGAATTTGTTGGTGTTTTTCAATGTTGAGGTTGGTGTTGTTTTTCAATGTTGAGGTTGTTGTTGAATTTGTTGGTGTTTTTCAATGTTGAGGTTGTTGTTGTTTTTCAATGTTGAGGTTGTTGTTGAATTTGTTGGTGTTTTTCAATGTTGAGGTTGTTGTTGAATTTGTTGGTGTTTTTCAATGTTGAGGTTGTTGTTGTTTTTCAATGTTGAGGTTGTTGTTGAGTTTGTTGGTGTTTTTCAATGTTGAGGTTGTTGTTGAATTTGTTGGTGTTTTTCAATGTTGAGGTTGTTGTTGAATTTGTTGGTGTTTTTCAAAGTTGAGGTTGTTGTTGTTTTTAAATGTTGAGGTTGTTGTTGAATTTGCTGGTGTTTTTTCAATTTTGAGGTGGTTGGTGTTTTTCAATCTTGAGGTTGTTGTTGAATTTGATGGTGTTTTTCAATGTCGAGGTTGTTGTTGAATTTGTTGGTGTTTTTCAATGTTGAAGTTGTTGTTGAATTTGTTGGTGTTTTTCAATTTCGAGGTTGTTGTTGAATTTGTTGGTGTTTTTCAATGTTGAAGTTTTTATTGATTTTGTTGGTGTTTTTCAATGTTGAGGTTGTTGTTCTTTTTCAATGCTGAGGTTGTTGTTGAATTTGTTGGTGTTTTTCAATGTTGAGGTTGTTGTTGAATTTGTTGGTGTTTTTCAATGTTGAGGTTGTTGCTGTTTTTCAATGTTTGGGTAGTTGTTGAATTGGTTGGTGTTTTTCAATGTTGAGGTTGTTGTTGTTTTTCAATGTTGAAGTTGTTGTTGAATTTGTTGGTGTTTTTCAATGTTGAAGTTGTTGTTGAATTTGTTGGTGTTTTTCAATGTTGAGGTTGTTGTTGAATTTGTTGGTGTTTTCCAATGTTGAGTTTGTTGCTGTTTTTCAATGTTGAGGTTGTTGTTGAATTTGTGGGTGTTTTTCAATGTTGAGGTTGTTGGTGTTTTTCAATGTTGAGGTTGTTGTTAAATTTGTTGGTGTTTTTCAATGTTGAGGTTGTTGTTGAATTTGTTGGTTTTTTTCAATGTTGAGGTTGTTGTTGTTTTTAAATGTTGAGGTTGTTGTTGAATTTGTTGGTGTTTTTTCAATTTTGAGGTTGTTGGTGTTCAATGTTGAGGTTGATTTTGAATTTGAGGGTGTTTTTCAATGACGAGGTTGTTGTTGAATTTGTTGGTGTTTTTCAATGTTGAGATTGTTGTTGTTTTTCAATGTTGAGGTTGTTGTTGAAATTGTTGGCGTTTTTAAATGTTGAGGTTGTTCTTGAATTTGTTGGTGTTTTTCAATGTTGAGGTTGTTGTTGTTTTTCAATTTTGAGGTTGTTGTTGAATTTGTTGTTGTTTTTCATTGTTGAGGTTGTTGTTGAATTTGTTGGTGTTTTTCAATTTCGAGGTTGTTGTTGAATTTGTTGGTGTTTTTCAATGTTGAAGTTGTTGTTGAATTTGTTGGTGTTTTTCAATGTTGAGGTTGTTGTTGTTTTTCAATGTTGAGGTTGTTGTTGAATTTGTTGGTGTTTTTCAATGTTGAGGTTGTTGTTGTTTTTCAATGCTGAGGTTGTTGTTGAATTTGTTGGTGTTTTTCAATGTTGAGATTGTTGTTGTTTTTCAATGTTGAGGTTGTTGTTGAAATTGTTGGCGTTTTTAAATGTTGAGGTTGTTCTTGAATTTGTTCGTGTTTTTCAATGTTGAGGTTGTTGTTGTTTTTCAATTTTGAGGTTGTTGTTGAATTTGTTGTTGTTTTTCATTGTTGAGGTTGTTGTTGAATTTGTTGGTGTTTTTCAATTTCGAGGTTGTTGTTGAATTTGTTGGTGTTTTTCAATGTTGAAGTTGTTGTTGAATTTGTTGGTGTTTTTCAATGTTGAGGTTGTTGTTGTTTTTCAATGTTGAGGTTGTTGTTGAATTTGTTGGTGTTTTTCAATGTTGAGGTTGTTGTTGTTTTTCAATGCTGAGGTTGTTGTTGAATTTGTTGGTGTTTTTCAATGTTGAGGTTGTTATTGAATTTGTTGGTGTTTTTCAATGTTGAGGTTGTTGTTGTTTTTCAATGTTGAGGTTGTTGTTGAATTTGTTGGTGTTTTTCAATGTTGAGGATGTTGTTGTTTTTCAATGTTGAGGTTGTTGTTGAATTTGTTGGTGTTTTTCAATTTCGAGGTTGTTGTTGAATTTGTTGGTGTTTTTCAATGTTGAGGTTGTTGTTGTTTTTGAATGTTGAGGTTACTGTTGAATTTATTGGTGTTTTTCAATGTTGAGGTTGTTGTTGTTTTTGAATGTTGAGGTTGTTGTTGAATTTGTTGGTGTTTTTCAATGTTGAGTTTGTTGTTGTTTTTCAATGTTGAGGTTGTTGTTGAAGTTGTTGGTGTTTTTCAATGTTGAGGTTGTTGTTGTTTTTCAATGTTGAGGTTGTTGTTGAATTTGTTGGTGTTTTTCAATGTTGAGGTTGTTGTTGTTTTTCAATGTTGAGGTTGTTGTTGAATTTGTTGGTGTTTTTCAATGTTGAGGTTGTTGTTGAATTTGTTGGTGTTTTTCAATGATGAGTTTGTTGAATTTGTGGGTGTTTTTCAATCTTGAGTTTGTTGTTGAATTTGTTGGTGTTTTTCAATGTTGAGGTTGTTGTTGAATTTGTTGGTGTTTTTCAATGTTGAGGTTGTTGTTATTTTTCAATGTTGAGGTTGTTGTTGAGTTTGTTTGTGTTTTTCAATGTTGAGGTTGTTGTTGAATTTGTTGGTGTTTTTCAATGTTGAGGTTGTTTTTGAATTTGTTGGTGTTTTTCAATGTTGAGGTTGTTGTTGTTTTTAAATGTTGAGGTTGTTGTTGAATTTGTTGGTGTTTTTTCAATTTTGAGGTTGTTGGTGTTGTTCAATGTTGAGGTTGATTTTGAATTTGAGGGTGTTTTTCAATGTCGAGGTTGTTGTTGAATTTGTTGGTGTTTTTCAATGTTGAGGTTGTTGTTGTTTTTCAATGTTGAGGTTGTTGTTGATTTTGTTGGTGTTTTTCAATGTTGAGATTGTTGTTGTTTTTCAATGTTGAGGTTGTTGTTGAATTTGTTGGTGTTTTTAAATGTTGAGGTTGTTGTTGAATTTGCTGGTGTTTTGCAATGTTGAGGTTGTTGTTGTTTTTCAATGTTGAGGTTGTTGTTGAATTTGTTGGTGTTTTTCAATGTTGAGGTTGTTGTTGTTTTTCAATGTTGAGGTTGTTGTTGAATTTGTTGGTGTTTTTCAATGTTGAGGTTGTTGTTGTTTTTCAATGCTTAGGTTGTTGTTGAATTTGTTGGTGTTTTTCAATGTTGAGGTTGTTGTTGAATTTGTTGGTGTTTTTCAATGTTGAGGTTGTTGTTGTTTTTCAATGTTAAGGTTGTTGTTGAATTTTTTGGTGTTTTGCAATGTTGAGGTTGTTGTTGTTTTTCAATGTTGAGGTTGTTGTTGAATTTGATGGTGTTTTTCAATGTTGAGGTTGTTGTTGAATTTGTTGGTGTTTTTCAATGTTGAGGTTGTTGTTGTTTTTCAATGTTGAGGTTGTTGTTGAATTTGTTGGTGTTTTTCAATGTTGAGTTGTTGTTGTTTTTCAATGTTGAGGTTGTTGTTGAATTTGCTGCTGTTTTTCAATGTTGAGGTTGTTGTTGTTTTTCAATGTTGAGGTTGTTGTTGAATTTGTTGGTGTTTTTCAATGTTGAGGTTGTTGTTGTTTTTCAATGTTGAGGTTGTTGTTGAATTTGTTGGTGCTTTTCAATGATGAGGTTGTTGTTGAATTTGTTGGTGTTTTTCAATGTTGACGTTGTTGTTGAATTTGTTGGTGTTTTTCAATGTTGAGATTGTTGTTGTTTTTTAATGTTGAGGTTGTTGTTGAATTTGTTGGTGTTTTTAAATGTTGAGGTTGTTGTTGAATTTGTTGGTGTTTTGCAATGTTGAGGTTGTTGTTGTTTTTCAATGTTGAGGTTGTTGTTGAATTTGTTGGTGTTTTTCAATGTTGAGGTTGTTGTTGTTTTTCAATGTTGAGGTTGTTGTTGAATTTGGTGGTGTTTTTCAATGTTGAGATTGCTGTTGTTTTTTAATGTTGAGGTTGTTGTTGAATTTGTTGGTGTTTTTAAATGTTGAGGTTGTTGTTGAATTTGCTGGTGTTTTGCAATGTTGAGGTTGTTGTTGTTTTTCAATGTTGAGGTTGTTGTTGAATTTGTTGGTGTTTTTCAATGTTGAGGTTGTTGTTGTTTTTCAATGTTGAGGTTGTTGTTGTATTTGTTGGTTTTTTTCAATTTCGAGGTTGTTGTTGTATTTGTTGGTGTTTGTCAATGTGGAAGTTGTTGTTGAATTTGTTGGTGTTTTTCAATGTTGAGGTTGTTGTTGTTTTTCAATGTTGAGGTTGTTGTTGAATTTGTTGGTGTTTTTCAATGTTGAGGTTGTTGTTGTTTTTCAATGCTTAGGTTGTTGTTGAATTTGTTGGTGTTTTTCAATGTTGAGGTTGTTGTTGAATTTGTTGGTGTTTTTCAATGTTGAGGTTGTTGTTGTTTTTCAATGTTAAGGTTGTTGTTGAATTTGTTGGTGTTTTTCAATGTTTAGGTTGTTGTTGTTTTTCAATGTTGAGGTTGTTGTTGAATTTGATGGTGTTTTTCAATGTTGAGGTTGTTGTTGAATTTGTTGGTGTTTTTCAATGTTGAGGTTGTTGTTGTTTTTCAATGTTGAGGTTGTTGTTGAATTTGTTGGTGTTTTTCAATGTTGAGGTTGTTGTTGTTTTTCAATGTTGAGGTTGTTGTTGAATTTGTTGGTGTTTTTCAATGTTGAGGTTGTTGTTGTTTTTCAATGTTGAAGTTGTTGTTGAATTTGTTCGTGCTTTTCAATGATGAGGTTGTTGTTGAATTTGTTGGTGTTTTTCAATGTTGAGGTTGTTGCTGTTTTTCAATGTTGAGGTTGTTGTTGAATTTGTTGGTCTTTTTCAAAGTTGAGTTTGTTGTTGTTTTTCAATGTTGAGGTTGTTGTTGAATTTCAATGTTGAGGTTGTTGTTGAATTTGTTGGTGTTTCTCAATGTTGAGGTTGTTGTTGTTTTTCAATGCTGAGGTCGTTGTTGAATTTGTTCGTGTTTTTCAATGTTGAGGTTGTTGTTGAATTTGTTGGTGTTTTTCAATGTTGAGGTTGTTGTTGTTTTTCAATGTTGAGGTTGTTGTTGAATTTGTTGGTGTTTTTCAATGTTGAGGTTGTTGGTGTTTTTCAATGTTGTGGTTGTTGTTGAATTTATTGGTGTTTTTCAATGTTGAGGTTGTTGTTGTTTTTCAATGGTGAGGTTATTGTTGAATTTGTTGGTGTTTTGCAATGTTGAGGTTGTTGTTGTTTTTCAATGTTGAGGTTGTTGTTGAATTTGTTGGTGTTTTTCAATGTTGAGTTTGTTGTTGTTTTTCAATGTTGAGGTTGTTGTTGAATTTGTTGGTGTTTTTCAATGTTGAGGTTGTTGTTGTTTTTCAATGTTGATGTTGTTGTTGAATTTGTTGGTGTTTTTCAATGTTGAGGTTGTTGTTGTTTTTCAATGTTGAGGTTGTTGTTGAATTTGTTGGTGTTTTTCAATGTTGAGGTTGTTGTTGAATTTGTTGGTGTTTTCAAATGATGAGGTTGTTGTTGTTTTTCAATTTTGAGGTTTTTGAATTTGTGGGTGTTTTTCAATCTTGAGTTTGTTGTTGAATTTGTTGGTGTTTTTCAGTGTTGAGGTTGTTGTTGAATTTGTTGGTGTTTTTCAATGTTGAGGTTGTTGTTATTTTTCAATGTTGAGGTTGTTGTTGAGTTTGTTGGTGTTTTTCATTGTTGAGGTTGTTGTTGAATTTGTTGGTGTTTTTCAATGTTGAGGTTGTTTTTGAATTTGTTGGTGTTTTTCAATGTTGAGGTTCTTGTTGTTTTTAAATGTTGAGGTTGTTGTTGAATTTGTTGGTGTTTTTTCAATTTTGAGGTAGTTGGTGTTGTTCAATGTTGAGGTTGATTTTGAATTTGAGGGTGTTTTTCAATGTCGAGGTTGTTGTTGAATTTGTTGGTGTTTTTCAATGTTGAGGTTGATGTTGTTTTTCAATGTTGAGGTTGTTGTTGAATTTGTTGGTGTTTTTCAATGTTGAGATTGTTGTTGTTTTTCAATGTTGAGGTTGTTGTTGAATTTGTTGGGGTTTTTAAATGTTGAGGTTGTTGTTGAATTTGCTGGTGTTTTGCAATGTTGAGGTTGTTGTTGTTTTTCAATGTTGAGGTTGTTGTTGAATTTGTTGGAGTTTTTCAATTTTGAGGTTGTTGTTGTTTTTCAATGTTGAGGTTGTTGTTGTATTTGTTGGTGTTTTTCAATTTCGAGGTTGTTGTTGAATTTGTTGGTGTTTTTCAATGTTCAAGTTGTTGTTGAATTTGTTGGTGTTTTTCAATGTTGACGTTGTTGTTGTTTTTCAATGTTGAGGTTGTTGTTGAAATTGTTGGTGTTTTTCAATGTTGAGGTTGTTGTTGAATTTGTTGGTGTTCTTCAATGTTGAGGTTGTTGTTGTTTTTCAATGTAGAGGTTGTTGTTGAATTTGTTCGTGTTTTTCAATGTTGAGTTTGTTGTTGTTTTTCAAAGTTGAGGTTGTTGTTGAATTTGTTGGTGTTTTTCAATGTTGAGGTTGTTGTTGTTTTTCAATGTTGAGGTTGTTGTTGAATTTGTTGGTGCTTTTCAAGGATGAGGTGTTTGTTGAATTTGTTGGTGTTTTTCAATGTTGAGGTTGTTGTTGTTTTTCAATGTTGAGGTTGTTGTTGAATTTGTTGGTGTTTTTCAATGAAGAGTTTGTTTTTGAATTTGTTGGTGTTTTTCAATGTTGAGGTTGTTGTTGAATTTGTTGGTGTTTTTCAATGTTGAGGTTGTTGTTAAATTTGTTGGTGTTTTTCAATGTTGAGGTTGTTTTGTTCTTCAATGTTGAGGTTGTTGTTGAATTTGTTGATGTTTTTCAATGTTGAGATTGTTGTTGTTTTTCAATGTTGAGGTTGTTGTTGAATTTGTTGGTGTTTTTAAATGTTGAGGTTGTTGTTGAATTTGTTGGTGTTTTTCAATGTTGAGGTTGTTGTTGTTTTTCAATGTTGAGGTTGTTGTTGAATTTGTTGGTGTTTTTCAATGTTGAGTTTGTTGTTGTTTTTCAATGTTGAGGTTGTTGTTGAATTTCAATGTTGAGGTTGTTGTTGAATTCGTTGGTGTTTTTCAATGTTGAGGTTGTTGTTGTTTTTCAATGCTGAGGTCGTTGTTGAATTTGTTGGTGTTTTTCAATGTTGAGGTTGTTGTTGAATTTGTTGGTGTTTTTCAATGTTGAGGTTGTTGTTGTTTTTCAATGTTGAGGTTGTTGTTGAATTTGTTGGTGTTTTTCAATGTTGAGGTTGTTGTTGTTTTTCAATGTTGAGGTTGTTGTTGAATTTGTTGGTGTTTTTCAATGTTGAGGTTGTTGTTGTTTTTCAATGTTGAGGTTGTTGTTGAATTTGTTGGTGTTTTTCAATGTTGAGGTTGTTGTTGAATTTGTTGGTGTTTTTCAATGATGAGGTTGTTGAATTTGTGGGTGTTTTTCAATCTTGAGTTTGTTGTTGAATTTGTTGGTGTTTTTCAATGTTGAGGTTCTTGTTGAATTTGTTGGTGTTTTTCAATGTTGAGGTTGTTGTTATTTTTCAATGTTGAGGTTGTTGTTGAGTTTGTTTGTGTTTTTCAATGTTGAGGTTGTTGTTGAATTTGTTGGTGTTTTTCAATGTTGAGGTTGTTTTTGAATTTGTTGGTGTTTTTCAATGTTGAGGTTGTTGTTGTTTTTAAATGTTGAGGTTGTTGTTGAATTTGTTGGTGTTTTTTCAATTTTGAGGTTGTTGGTGTTGTTCAATGTTGAGGTTGATTTTGAATTTGAGGGTGTTTTTCAATGTCGAGGTTGTTGTTGAATTTGTTGGTGTTTTTCAATGTTGAGGTTGTTGTTGTTTTTCAATGTTGAGGTTGTTGTTGAATTTGTTGGTGTTTTTCAATGTTGAGATTGTTGTTGTTTTTCAATGTTGAGGTTGTTGTTGAATTTGTTGGTGTTTTTAAATGTTGAGGTTGTTGTTGAATTTGCTGGTGTTTTGCAATGTTGAGGTTGTTGTTGTTTTTCAATGTTGAGGTTGTTGTTGAATTTGTTGGTGTTTTTCAATGTTGAGGTTGTTGTTGTTTTTCAATGTTGAGGTTGTTGTTGAATTTGTTGGTGTTTTTCAATGTTGAGGTTGTTGTTGTTTTTCAATGCTTAGGTTGTTGTTGAATTTGTTGGTGTTTTTCAATGTTGAGGTTGTTGTTGAATTTGTTGGTGTTTTTCAATGTTGAGGTTGTTGTTGTTTTTCAATGTTAAGGTTGTTGTTGAATTTTTTGGTGTTTTGCAATGTTGAGGTTGTTGTTGTTTTTCAATGTTGAGGTTGTTGTTGAATTTGATGGTGTTTTTCAATGTTGAGGTTGTTGTTGAATTTGTTGGTGTTTTTCAATGTTGAGGTTGTTGTTGTTTTTCAATGTTGAGGTTGTTGTTGAATTTGTTGGTGTTTTTCAATGTTGAGTTGTTGTTGTTTTTCAATGTTGAGGTTGTTGTTGAATTTGCTGCTGTTTTTCAATGTTGAGGTTGTTGTTGTTTTTCAATGTTGAGGTTGTTGTTGAATTTGTTGGTGTTTTTCAATGTTGAGGTTGTTGTTGTTTTTCAATGTTGAGGTTGTTGTTGAATTTGTTGGTGCTTTTCAATGATGAGGTTGTTGTTGAATTTGTTGGTGTTTTTCAATGTTGACGTTGTTGTTGAATTTGTTGGTGTTTTTCAATGTTGAGATTGTTGTTGTTTTTTAATGTTGAGGTTGTTGTTGAATTTGTTGGTGTTTTTAAATGTTGAGGTTGTTGTTGAATTTGTTGGTGTTTTGCAATGTTGAGGTTGTTGTTGTTTTTCAATGTTGAGGTTGTTGTTGAATTTGTTGGTGTTTTTCAATGTTGAGGTTGTTGTTGTTTTTCAATGTTGAGGTTGTTGTTGAATTTGGTGGTGTTTTTCAATGTTGAGATTGTTGTTGTTTTTTAATGTTGAGGTTGTTGTTGAATTTGTTGGTGTTTTTAAATGTTGAGGTTGTTGTTGAATTTGCTGGTGTTTTGCAATGTTGAGGTTGTTGTTGTTTTTCAATGTTGAGGTTGTTGTTGAATTTGTTGGTGTTTTTCAATGTTGAGGTTGTTGTTGTTTTTCAATGTTGAGGTTGTTGTTGTATTTGTTGGTTTTTTTCAATTTCGAGGTTGTTGTTGAATTTGTTGGTGTTTGTCAATGTGGAAGTTGTTGTTGAATTTGTTGGTGTTTTTCAATGTTGAGGTTGTTGTTGTTTTTCAATGTTGAGGTTGTTGTTGAATTTGTTGGTGTTTTTCAATGTTGAGGTTGTTGTTGTTTTTCAATGCTTAGGTTGTTGTTGAATTTGTTGGTGTTTTTCAATGTTGAGGTTGTTGTTGAATTTGTTGGTGTTTTTCAATGTTGAGGTTGTTGTTGTTTTTCAATGTTAAGGTTGTTGTTGAATTTGTTGGTGTTTTTCAATGTTTAGGTTGTTGTTGTTTTTCAATGTTGAGGTTGTTGTTGAATTTGATGGTGTTTTTCAATGTTGAGGTTGTTGTTGAATTTGTTGGTGTTTTTCAATGTTGAGGTTGTTGTTGTTTTTCAATGTTGAGGTTGTTGTTGAATTTGTTGGTGTTTTTCAATGTTGAGGTTGTTGTTGTTTTTCAATGTTGAGGTTGTTGTTGAATTTGTTGGTGTTTTTCAATGTTGAGGTTGTTGTTGTTTTTTAATGTTGAGGTTGTTGTTGAATTTGTTCGTGCTTTTCAATGATGAGGTTGTTGTTGAATTTGTTGGTGTTTTTCAATGTTGAGGTTGTTGTTGTTTTTCAATGTTGAGGTTGTTGTTGAATTTGTTGGTCTTTTTCAATGTTGAGTTTGTTGTTGTTTTTCAATGTTGAGGTTGTTGGTGTTTTTCAATGTTGTGGTTGTTGTTGAATTTATTGGTGTTTTTCAATGTTGAGGTTGTTGTTGTTTTTCAATGGTGAGGTTATTGTTGAATTTGTTGGTGTTTTGCAATGTTGAGGTTGTTGTTGTTTTTCAATGTTGAGGTTGTTGTTGAATTTGTTGGTGTTTTTCAATGTTGAGTTTGTTGTTGTTTTTCAATGTTGAGGTTGTTGTTGAATTTGTTGGTGTTTTTCAATGTTGAGGTTGTTGTTGTTTTTCAATGTTGATGTTGTTGTTGAATTTGTTGGTGTTTTTCAATGTTGAGGTTGTTGTTGTTTTTCAATGTTGAGGTTGTTGTTGAATTTGTTGGTGTTTTTCAATGTTGAGGTTGTTGTTGAATTTGTTGGTGTTTTCAAATGATGAGGTTGTTGTTGTTTTTCAATTTTGAGGTTGTTGAATTTGTGGGTGTTTTTCAATCTTGAGTTTGTTGTTGAATTTGTTGGCGTTTTTCAGTGTTGAGGTTGTTGTTGAATTTGTTGGTGTTTTTCAATGTTGAGGTTGTTGTTATTTTTCAATGTTGAGGTTGTTGTTGAGTTTGTTGGTGTTTTTCATTGTTGAGGTTGTTGTTGAATTTGTTGGTGTTTTTCAATGTTGAGGTTGTTTTTGAATTTGTTGGTGTTTTTCAATGTTGAGGTTCTTGTTGTTTTTAAATGTTGAGGTTGTTGTTGAATTTGTTGGTGTTTTTTCAATTTTGAGGTAGTTGGTGTTGTTCAATGTTGAGGTTGATTTTGAATTTGAGGGTGTTTTTCAATGTCGAGGTTGTTGTTGAATTTGTTGGTGTTTTTCAATGTTGAGGTTGATGTTGTTTTTCAATGTTGAGGTTGTTGTTGAATTTGTTGGTGTTTTTCAATGTTGAGATTGTTGTTGTTTTTCAATGTTGAGGTTGTTGTTGAATTTGTTGGGGTTTTTAAATGTTGAGGTTGTTGTTGAATTTGCTGGTGTTTTGCAATGTTGAGGTTGTTGTTGTTTTTCAATGTTGAGGTTGTTGTTGAATTTGTTGGAGTTTTTCAATGTTGAGGTTGTTGTTGTTTTTCAATGTTGAGGTTGTTGTTGTATTTGTTGGTGTTTTTCAATTTCGAGGTTGTTGTTGAATTTGTTGGTGTTTTTCAATGTTCAAGTTGTTGTTGAATTTGTTGGTCTTTTTCAATGTTGACGTTGTTGTTGTTTTTCAATGTTGAGGTTGTTGTTGAAATTGTTGGTGTTTTTCAATGTTGAGGTTGTTGTTGAATTTGTTGGTGTTCTTCAATGTTGAGGTTGTTGTTGTTTTTCAATGTAGAGGTTGTTGTTGAATTTGTTCGTGTTTTTCAATGTTGAGTTTGTTGTTGTTTTTCAAAGTTGAGGTTGTTGTTGAATTTGTTGGTGTTTTTCAATGTTGAGGTTGTTGTTGTTTTTCAATGTTGAGGTTGTTGTTGAATTTGTTGGTGCTTTTCAAGGATGAGGTGTTTGTTGAATTTGTTGGTGTTTTTCAATGTTGAGGTTGTTGTTGTTTTTCAATGTTGAGGTTGTTGTTGAATTTGTTGGTGTTTTTCAATGAAGAGTTTGTTTTTGAATTTGTTGGTGTTTTTCAATGTTGAGGTTGTTGTTGAATTTGTTGGTGTTTTTCAATGTTGAGGTTGTTGTTAAATTTGTTGGTGTTTTTCAATGTTGAGGTTGTTTTGTTCTTCAATGTTGAGGTTGTTGTTGAATTTGTTGATGTTTTTCAATGTTGAGATTGTTGTTGTTTTTCAATGTTGAGGTTGTTGTTGAATTTGTTGGTGTTTTTAAATGTTGAGGTTGTTGTTGAATTTGTTGGTGTTTTTCAATGTTGAGGTTGTTGTTGTTTTTCAATGTTGAGGTTGTTGTTGAATTTGTTGGTGTTTTTCAATGTTGAGTTTGTTGTTGTTTTTCAATGTTGAGGTTGTTGTTGAATTTCAATGTTGAGGTTGTTGTTGAATTCGTTGGTGTTTTTCAATGTTGAGGTTGTTGTTGTTTTTCAATGCTGAGGTCGTTGTTGAATTTGTTGGTGTTTTTCAATGTTGAGGTTGTTGTTGAATTTGTTGGTGTTTTTCAATGTTGAGGTTGTTGTTGTTTTTCAATGTTGAGGTTGTTGTTGAATTAGTTGGTGTTTTTCAATGTTGAGGTTGTTGTTGTTTTTCAATGTTGAGGTTGTTGTTCAATTAGTTGGTGTTTTTCAATGTTGAGGTTGTTGTTGTTTTTCAATGTTGAGGTTGTTGTTGAATTTGTTGGTGTTTTTCAATGTTGAGGTTGTTGTTGAATTTGTTGGTGTTTTTCAATGTTGAGGTTGTTGTTGTTTTTCAATGTTGAGGTTGTTGTTGAATTTGTTGGTGTTTTTCAATGTTGAGGTTGGTGTTGTTTTTCATTGTTGAGGTTGTTGTTGAATTTGTTGGTGTTTTTCAATGTTGAGGTTGTTGTTGTTTTTCAATGTTGAGGTTGTTGTTGAATTTGTTGGTGTTTTTCAATGTTGAGGTTGTTGTTGAATTTGTTGGTGTTTTTCAATGTTGAGGTTGTTGTTGTTTTTCAATGTTGAGGTTGTTGTTGAGTTTGTTGGTGTTTTTCAATGTTGAGGTTGTTGTTGAATTTGTTGGTGTTTTTCAATGTTGAAGTTGTTGTTAAATTTGTTGGTGTTTTTCAATGTTGAGGTTGTTGTTGTTTTTAAATGTTGAGGTTGTTGTTGAATTTGCTGGTGTTTTTTCAATTTTGAGGTTGTTGGTGTTTTTCAATCTTGAGGTTGTTGTTGAATTTGATGGTGTTTTTCAATGTCGAGGTTGTTGTTGAATTTGTTGGTGTTTTTCAATGTTGAAGTTGTTGTTGAATTTGTTGGTGTTTTTCAATTTCGAGGTTGTTGTTGAATTTGTTGGTGTTTTTCAATGTTGAAGTTTTTATTGATTTTGTTGGTGTTTTTCAATGTTGAGGTTGTTGTTGTTTTTCAATGTTGAGGTTGTTGTTGAATTTGTTGATGTTTTTCAATGTTGAGGTTGTTGTTCTTTTTCAATGCTGAGTTTGTTGTTGAATTTGTTGGTGTTTTTCAATGTTGAGGTTGTTGTTGAATTTGTTGGTGTTTTTCAATGTTGAGGTTGTTGCTGTTTTTCAATGTTTGGGTAGTTGTTGAATTGGTTGGTGTTTTTCAATGTTGAGGTTGTTGTTGTTTTTCAATGTTGAAGTTGTTGTTGAATTTGTTGGTGTTTTTCAATGTTGAAGTTGTTGTTGAATTTGTTGGTGTTTTTCAATGTTGAGGTTGTTGTTGAATTTGTTGGTGTTTTCCAATGTTGAGTTTGTTGCTGTTTTTCAATGTTGAGGTTGTTGTTGAATTTGTTGGTGTTTTTCAATGTTGAGGTTGTTGGTGTTTTTCAATGTTGAGGTTGTTGTTGAATATGTTGGTGTTTTTCAATGTTGAGGTTGTTGTTGAATTTGTTGGTGTTTTTTCAATGTTGAGGTTGTTGTTGTTTTTAAATGTTGAGGTTGTTGTTGAATTTGTTGGTGTTTTTTTCAATTTTTGAGGTTGTTGGTGTTCAATGTTGAGGTAGATTTTGAATTTGAGGGTGTTTTTCAATGACGAGGTTGTTGTTGAATTTGTTGGTGTTTTTCAATGTTGAGGTTGCTGTTCTTTTTCAATGTTGAGGTTGTTGTTGAATTTGTTGGTGTTTTTCAATGTTGAGATTGTTGTTGTTTTTCAATGTTGAGGTTGTTGTTGAATTTGTTGGTGTTTTTAAATGTTGAGGTTGTTGTTGAATTTGCTGGTGTTTTGCAATGTTGAGGTTGTTGTTGTTTTTCAATGTTGAGGTTGTTGTTGAATTTGTTGGTGTTTTTCAATGTTGAGGTTTTTGTTGTTTTTCAATGTTGAGGTTGTTGTTGTATTTGTTGGTGTTTTTCAATTTCGAGGTTGTTGTTGAATTTGTTGGCGTTTTTCAATGTTGAAGTTGTTGTTGAATTTGTTGGTGTTTTTCAATGTTGAGGTTGTTGTTGAAATTGTTGGTGTTTTTCAATGTTGAGGTTGTTGTTGAATTTGTTGGTGTTTTTCAATGTTGAGGTTGTTGTTGAATTTGTTGGTGTTTTTCAATGTTGAGGTTGTTGTTATTTTTCAATGTTGAGGTTGTTGATGAGTTTGTTGGTGTTTTTCAATGTTGAGGTTGTTGTTGAATTTGTTGGTGTTTTTCAATGTTGAGGTTGTTGTTGAATTTGTTGGTGTTTTTCAATGTTAAGGTTGTTGTTGTTTTTAAATGTTGAGGTTGTTGTTGAATTTGTTGGTGTTTTTTCAATTTTGAGGTTGTTGGTGTTTTTCAATGTTGAGTTTGATTTTGAATTTGAGGGTGTTTTTCAATGTCGAGGTTGTTGTTGAATTTGTTGGTGTTTTTCAATGTTGAGGTTGTTGTTGAATTTGTTGGTGTTTTTCAAAGTTGAGGTTGTTGTTGTTTTTCAATGTTGAGGTTGTTGTTGAATTTGTTGGTGTTTTTCAATGTTGAGTTTGTTGTTGTTTTTCAATGTTGAGGTTGTTGTTGAATTTGTTGGTGTTTTTCAATGTTGAGGTTGTTGTTGTTTTTCAATGTTGAGGTTGTTGTTGAATTTGTTGGTGTTTTTCAATGCTGAGGTCGTTGTTGAATTTGTTGGTGTTTTTCAATGTTGAGGTTTTTGTTGAATTTGTTGGTGTTTTTCAATGTTGAGATGGTGTTGTTTTTCAATGTTGAGGTTGTTGTTGAATTTGTTGGTGTTTTTAAATGTTGAGGTTGTTGTTGAATTTGCTGGTGTTTTGCAATGTTGAGGTTTTTGTTGTTTTTCAATGTTGAGGTTGTTGTTGAATTTGTTGGTGTTTTTCAATGTTGAGGTTGTTGTTGAATTTGTTGGTGTTTTTCAATGTTCAGGTTGTTGTTGTTTTTAAATGTTGAGGTTGTTGTTGAATTTGCTGGTGTTTTTTCAATTTTGAGGTTGTTGGTGTTTTTCAATCTTGAGGTTGTTGTTGAATTTGATGGTGTTTTTCAATGTCGAGGTTGTTGTTTAATTTGTTGGTGTTTTTCAATGTTGAAGTTGTTGTTGAATTTGTTGGTGTTTTTCAATTTCGAGGTTGTTGTTGAATTTGTTGGTGTTTTTCAATGTTGAAGTTTTTATTGATTTTGTTGGTGTTTTTCAATGTTGAGGTTGTTGTTGTTTTTCAATGTTGAGGTTGTTGTTGAATTTGTTGATGTTTTTCAATGTTGAGGTTGTTGTTCTTTTTCAATGCTGAGGTTGTTGTTGAATTTGTTGGTGTTTTTCAATGTTGAGGTTGTTGTTGAATTTGTTGGTGTTTTTCAATGTTGAGGTTGTTGCTGTTTTTCAATGTTTGGGTAGTTGTTGAATTGGTTGGTGTTTTTCAATGTTGAGGTTGTTGTTGTTTTTCAATGTTGAAGTTGTTGTTGAATTTGTTGGTGTTTTTCAATGTTGAAGTTGTTGTTGAATTTGTTGGTGTTTTTCAATGTTGAGGTTGTTGTTGAATTTGTTGCTGTTTTCCAATGTTGAGTTTGTTGCTGTTTTTCAATGTTGAGGTTGTTGTTGAATTTGTTGGTGTTTTTCAATGTTGAGGTTGTTGGTGTTTTTCAATGTTGAGGTTGTTGTTGAATTTGTTGGTGTTTTTCAATGTTGAGGTTGTTGTTGAATTTGTTGGTGTTTTTCAATGTTGAGGTTGTTGTTGTTTTTAAATGTTGAGGTTGTTGTTGAATTTGTTGGTGTTTTTTCAATTTTGAGGTTGTTGGTGTTCAATGTTGAGGTTGATTTTGAATTTGAGGGTGTTTTTCAATGACGAAGTTGTTGTTGAATTTGTTGGTGTTTTTCAATGTTGAGGTTTCTGTTCTTTTTCAATGTTGAGGTTGTTGTTGAATTTGTTGGTGTTTTTCAATGTTGAGATTGTTGTTGTTTTTCAATGTTGAGGTTGTTGTTGAATTTGTTGGTGTTTTTAAATGTTGAGGTTGTTGTTGAATTTGTTGGTGTTTTTCAATGTTGAGGTTGTTGCTGTTTTTCAATGTTGAGGTTGTTGTTGTATTTGTTGGTGTTTTTCAATTTCGAGGTTGTTGTTGAATTTGTTGGCGTTTTTCAATGTTGAAGTTGTTGTTGAATTTGTTGGTGTTTTTCAATGTTGAGGTTGTTGTTGAAATTGTTGGTGTTTTTCAATGTTGAGGTTGTTGTTGAATTTGTTGGTGTTTTTCAATGTTGAGGTTGTTGTTGAATTTGTTGGTGTTTTTCAATGTTGAGGTTGTTGTTATTTTTCAATGTTGAGGTTGTTGTTGAGTTTGTTGGTGTTTTTCAATGTTGAGGTTGTTGTTGAATTTGTTGGTGTTTTTCAATGTTGAGGTTGTTGTTGAATTTGTTGGTGTTTTTCAATGTTAAGGTTGTTGTTGTTTTTAAATGTTGAGGTTGTTGTTGAATTTGTTGGTGTTTTTTCAATTTTGAGGTTGTTGGTGTTTTTCAATGTTGATTTTGATTTTGAATTTGAGGGTGTTTTTCAATGTCGAGGTTGTTGTTGAATTTGTTGGTGTTTTTCAATGTTGAGGTTGTTGTTGAATTTGTTGGTGTTTTTCAATGTTGAGGTTGTTGTTGTTTTTCAATGTTGAGGTTGTTGTTGAATTTGTTGGTGTTTTTCAATGTTGAGTTTGTTGTTGTTTTTCAATGTTGAGGTTGTTGTTGAATTTGTTGGTGTTTTTCAATGTTGAGGTTGTTGTTGTTTTTCAATGTTGAGGTTGTTGTTGAATTTGTTGGTGCTTTTCAATGATGAGGTTGTTGTTGAATTTGTTGGTGTTTTTCAATGTTGAGGTTGTTGTTGTTTTTCAATGTTGAAGTTGTTGTTGAATTTGATGGTGTTTTTCAATGTCGAGGTTGTTGTTGAATTTGTTGGTGTTTTTCAATGTTGAAGTTGTTGTTGAATTCCTTGGTGTTTTTCAATGTTGAGGTTGTTGCTGTTTTTCAATGTTGAGGTTGTAGTTGAATTTGTTGGTGTTTTTCAATGTTGAGATTGCTGTTGTTTTTCAATGTTGAGGTTGTTGTTGAAATTGTTGGCGTTTTTAAATGTTGAGGTTGTTGTTGAATTTGTTGGTGTTTTTCAATGTTGAGGTTGTTGTTGTTTTTCAATTTTGAGGTTGTTGTTGAATTTGTTGTTTTTCAATGTTGAGGTTGTTGTTGAATTTGTTGGTGTTTTTCAATTTCGAGGTTGTTGTTGAATTTGTTGGTGATTTTCAATGTTGAAGTTGTTGTTGAATTTGTTGGTGTTTTTCAATGTTGAGGTTGTTGTTGTTTTTCAATGTTGAGGTTGTTGTTGAATTTGTTGGTGTTTTTCAATGTTGAGGTTGTTGTTGTTTTTCAATGTTGAGGTTGTTGTTGAATTTGTTGGTGTTTTTCAATGTTGAGGTTGTTGTTGTTTTTCAATGTTCAGGTTGTTGCTGAATTTGTTGGTGCTTTTCAATGTTGAGGTTGTTGTTGAAATTGTTGGTGTTTTTCAATGTTGAGGTTGTTGTTGTTTTTCAGTGTTGAGGTTGTTGTTGAATTTGTTGGTGTTTTTCAATGTTTGAGTTTGTTGTTGAATTTGTTGGTGTTTTTCAATTTCGAGATTGTTGTTGAATTTGTTGGTGTTTTTCAATGTTGAGGTTGTTGTTGAATTTGTTGGTGTTTTTCAATGTTGAGGTTGTTGTTGAATTTGTTGGTGTTTTTCAATGTTGAGGTTGTTGTTGTTTTTCAATGTTGAGGTTGTTGTTGAATTTGTGGTGTTTTTCAATGTTTAGTTTGTTGTTGTTTTTCAATGTTGAGGTTGTTGTTGAATTTGTTGGTGTTTTTCAATGTTGAGGTTGTTGTTGTTTTTCAATGTTGAGGTTGTTGTTGAATTTGTTGGTGTTTTTCAATGTTGAGGTTGTTGGTGTTTTTCAATGTTGAGGTTGTTGTTGAATTTGTTAGTGTTTTTCAATGTTGACGTTGTTGTTGAATTTGTTGGTGTTTTTCAATGTTGAGGTTGTTGTTGTTTTTCAATGTTGAGGTTGTTGTTGAGTTTGTTGGTGTTTTTCAATGTTGAGGTTGTTGTTGAATTTGTTGGTGTTTTTCAATGTTGAGGTTGTTGTTGAATTTGTTGGTGTTTTTCAATGCCGAGGTTGTTGTTGTTTTTAAATGTTGCGGTTGTTGTTGAATTTGTTGGTGTTTTTCAATTTTGAGGATGTTGTTGTTGTTCAATGTTGAGTTTGTTTTTGAATTTGTTGGTGTTTTTCCATGATGAGGTTGTTGTTGTTTTTCAAAGTTGAGCTTGTTGTTGAATTTGTTGGTGTTTTTCAATGTCGGGGTTGTTGTTGAATTTGTTGGTGTTTTTCTATGTTGAATTTTTTGTTGAATTTGTTGGTGTTTTTCAATGTTGAGGTTGTTGTTGTTTTTCAATGTTGAGGTTGTTGTTGAATTTGTTGGTGTTTTTCAATGTTGAGGTTGTTGTTGTTTTTCAATGTTGAGGTTGTTGTTGAATTTGTTGGTGTTTTTCAATGTTGAGGTTGTTGTTGTTTTTCAATGTTGAGGTTGTTGTTGAATTTGTTGGTGCTTTTCAATGATGAGGTTGTTATTGAATTTGTTGGTGTTTTTCAATGTTGAGGTTGTTGTTGTTTTTCAATGTTGAAGTTGTTGTTGAATTTGATGGTGTTTTTCAATGTCGAGGTTGTTGTTGAATTTGTTGGTGTTATTCAATGTTGAAGTTGTTGTTGAATTCGCTGGTGTTTTTCAATGTTGAGGTTGCTGCTGTTTTTCAATGTTGAGGTTGTTGTTGAATTTGTTGGTGTTTTTTCAATTTTGAGGTTGTTGGTGTTCAATGTTGAGGTTGATTTTGAATTTGAGGGTGTTTTTCAATGACGAAGTTGTTGTTGAATTTGTTGGTGTTTTTCAATGTTGAGGTTTCTGTTCTTTTTCAATGTTGAGGTTGTTGTTGAATTTGTTGGTGTTTTTCAATGTTGAGATTGTTGTTGTTTTTCAATGTTGAGGTTGTTGTTGAATTTGTTGGTGTTTTTAAATGTTGAGGTTGTTGTTGAATTTGTTGGTGTTTTTCAATGTTGAGGTTGTTGCTGTTTTTCAATGTTGAGGTTGTTGTTGTATTTGTTGGTGTTTTTCAATTTCGAGGTTGTTGTTGAATTTGTTGGCGTTTTTCAATGTTGAAGTTGTTGTTGAATTTGTTGGTGTTTTTCAATGTTGAGGTTGTTGTTGAAATTGTTGGTGTTTTTCAATGTTGAGGTTGTTGTTGAATTTGTTGGTGTTTTTCAATGTTGAGGTTGTTGTTGAATTTGTTGGTGTTTTTCAATGTTGAGGTTGTTGTTATTTTTCAATGTTGAGGTTGTTGTTGAGTTTGTTGGTGTTTTTCAATGTTGAGGTTGTTGTTGAATTTGTTGGTGTTTTTCAATGTTGAGGTTGTTGTTGAATTTGTTGGTGTTTTTCAATGTTAAGGTTGTTGTTGTTTTTAAATGTTGAGGTTGTTGTTGAATTTGTTGGTGTTTTTTCAATTTTGAGGTTGTTGGTGTTTTTCAATGTTGATTTTGATTTTGAATTTGAGGGTGTTTTTCAATGTCGAGGTTGTTGTTGAATTTGTTGGTGTTTTTCAATGTTGAGGTTGTTGTTGAATTTGTTGGTGTTTTTCAATGTTGAGGTTGTTGTTGTTTTTCAATGTTGAGGTTGTTGTTGAATTTGTTGGTGTTTTTCAATGTTGAGTTTGTTGTTGTTTTTCAATGTTGAGGTTGTTGTTGAATTTGCTGGTGTTTTTCAATGTTGAGGTTGTTGTTGTTTTTCAATGTTGAGGTTGTTGTTGAATTTGTTGGTGCTTTTCAATGATGAGGTTGTTGTTGAATTTGTTGGTGTTTTTCAATGTTGAGGTTGTTGTTGTTTTTCAATGTTGAAGTTGTTGTTGAATTTGATGGTGTTTTTCAATGTCGAGGTTGTTGTTGAATTTGTTGGTGTTTTTCAATGTTGAAGTTGTTGTTGAATTCCTTGGTGTTTTTCAATGTTGAGGTTGTTGCTGTTTTTCAATGTTGAGGTTGTAGTTGAATTTGTTGGTGTTTTTCAATGTTGAGATTGCTGTTGTTTTTCAATGTTGAGGTTGTTGTTGAAATTGTTGGCGTTTTTAAATGTTGAGGTTGTTGTTGAATTTGTTGGTGTTTTTCAATGTTGAGGTTGTTGTTGTTTTTCAATTTTGAGGTTGTTGTTGAATTTGTTGTTTTTCAATGTTGAGGTTGTTGTTGAATTTGTTGGTGTTTTTCAATTTCGAGGTTGTTGTTGAATTTGTTGGTGATTTTCAATGTTGAAGTTGTTGTTGAATTTGTTGGTGTTTTTCAATGTTGAGGTTGTTGTTGTTTTTCAATGTTGAGGTTGTTGTTGAATTTGTTGGTGTTTTTCAATGTTGAGGTTGTTGTTGTTTTTCAATGTTGAGGTTGTTGTTGAATTTGTTGGTGTTTTTCAATGTTGAGGTTGTTGTTGTTTTTCAATGTTCAGGTTGTTGCTGAATTTGTTGGTGCTTTTCAATGTTGAGGTTGTTGTTGAAATTGTTGGTGTTTTTCAATGTTGAGGTTGTTGTTGTTTTTCAGTGTTGAGGTTGTTGTTGAATTTGTTGGTGTTTTTCAATGTTTGAGTTTGTTGTTGAATTTGTTGGTGTTTTTCAATTTCGAGATTGTTGTTGAATTTGTTGGTGTTTTTCAATGTTGAGGTTGTTGTTGAATTTGTTGGTGTTTTTCAATGTTGAGGTTGTTGTTGAATTTGTTGGTGTTTTTCAATGTTGAGGTTGTTGTTGTTTTTCAATGTTGAGGTTGTTGTTGAATTTGTGGTGTTTTTCAATGTTTAGTTTGTTGTTGTTTTTCAATGTTGAGGTTGTTGTTGAATTTGTTGGTGTTTTTCAATGTTGAGGTTGTTGTTGTTTTTCAATGTTGAGGTTGTTGTTGAATTTGTTGGTGTTTTTCAATGTTGAGGTTGTTGGTGTTTTTCAATGTTGAGGTTGTTGTTGAATTTGTTAGTGTTTTTCAATGTTGACGTTGTTGTTGAATTTGTTGGTGTTTTTCAATGTTGAGGTTGTTGTTGTTTTTCAATGTTGAGGTTGTTGTTGAGTTTGTTGGTGTTTTTCAATGTTGAGGTTGTTGTTGAATTTGTTGGTGTTTTTCAATGTTGAGGTTGTTGTTGAATTTGTTGGTGTTTTTCAATGCCGAGGTTGTTGTTGTTTTTAAATGTTGCGGTTGTTGTTGAATTTGTTGGTGTTTTTCAATTTTGAGGATGTTGTTGTTGTTCAATGTTGAGTTTGTTTTTGAATTTGTTGGTGTTTTTCCATGATGAGGTTGTTGTTGTTTTTCAAAGTTGAGCTTGTTGTTGAATTTGTTGGTGTTTTTCAATGTCGGGGTTGTTGTTGAATTTGTTGGTGTTTTTCTATGTTGAATTTTTTGTTGAATTTGTTGGTGTTTTTCAATGTTGAGGTTGTTGTTGTTTTTCAATGTTGAGGTTGTTGTTGAATTTGTTGGTGTTTTTCAATGTTGAGGTTGTTGTTGTTTTTCAATGTTGAGGTTGTTGTTGAATTTGTTGGTGTTTTTCAATGTTGAGGTTGTTGTTGTTTTTCAATGTTGAGGTTGTTGTTGAATTTGTTGGTGCTTTTCAATGATGAGGTTGTTATTGAATTTGTTGGTGTTTTTCAATGTTGAGGTTGTTGTTGTTTTTCAATGTTGAAGTTGTTGTTGAATTTGATGGTGTTTTTCAATGTCGAGGTTGTTGTTGAATTTGTTGGTGTTATTCAATGTTGAAGTTGTTGTTGAATTCGCTGGTGTTTTTCAATGTTGAGGTTGTTGCTGTTTTTCAATGTTGAGGTTGTAGTTGAATTTGTTGGTGTTTTTCAATGTTGAGATTGCTGTTGTTTTTCAATGTTGAGGTTGTTGTTGAAATTGTTGGCGTTTTTAAATGTTGAGGTTGTTGTTGAATTTGTTGGTGTTTTTCAATGTTGAGGTTGTTGTTGAATTTGTTGGCGTTTTTCAAATTCGAGGTTGTTGTTGAATTTGTTGGTGTTTTTCAATGTTGAAGTTGTTGTTGAATTTGTTGGTGTTTTTCTTTGTTGAGGTTGTTGTTGTTTTTCAATGTTGAGGTTGTTGTTGAATTTGTTGGTGTTTTTCAATGTTGAGGTTGTTGTTGTTTTTCAATGCTGAGGTTGTTGTTCAATTTGTTGTTATTTTTCAATGTTGAGGTTGTTATTGAATTTGTTGGTGTTTTTCAATGTTGAGGTTGTTGTTGAATTTGTTGGTGTTTTTCAATGTTGAGGTTGTTGTTGTTTTTCAATGTTGAGGTTATTGTTGAATTTGTTGTTTTTCAATGTTGAGGTTGTTGTTGAATTTGTTGGCGTTTTTCAAATTCGAGGTTGTTGTTGAATTTGTTGGTGTTTTTCAATGTTGAAGTTGCTGTTGAATTTGTTGGTGTTTTTCAATGTTGAGGTTGTTGCTGTTTTTCAATGTTGAGGTTGTTGTTGAATTTGTTGGTGTTTTTCAATGTTGAGGTTGTTGTTGTTTTTCAATGCTGAGGTTGTTGTTGAATTTGTTGGTGTTTTTTAATGTTGAGGTTGTTATTGAATTTGTTGGTGTTTTTCAATGTTGAGGTTGTTGTTGTTTTTCAATGTTGAGGTTGTTGTTGAATTTGTTGGTGTTTTTCAATGTTGAGGTTGTTGTTGTTTTTCAATGTTGAGGTTGTTGTTGAATTTGTTGGTGTTTTTCAATTTCGAGGTTGTTGTTGAATTTGTTGGTATTTTTCAATGTTGAGGTTGTTGTTGTTTTTGAATGTTGAGGTTACTGTTGAATTTGTTGGTGTTTTTCAATGTTGAGGTTGTTGTTGTTTTTCAATGTTGAGGTTGTTGTTGAATTTGTTGGTGTTTTTCAATGTTGAGTTTGTTGTTGTTTTTCAATGTTGAGGTTGTTGTTGAATTTGTTGGTGTTTTTCAATGTTGAGGTTGTTGTTCTTTTTCAATGTTGAGGTTGTTGTTGAATTTGTTGTTGTTTTTCAATGTTGAGGTTGTTGTTGGTTTTCAATGTTGAGGTTGTTGTTGAATTTGTTGGTGTTTTTCAATGCTGAGGGTGTTGTTGAATTTGTTGGTGTTTTTCAATGATGAGGTTGTTGAATTTGTGGGTGTTTTTCAATCTTGAGTTTGTTGTTGAATTTGTTGGTGTTTTTCAATGTTGAGGTTGTTGTTGAATTTGTTGGTGTTTTTCAATGTTGAGGTTGTTGTTATTTTTCAATGTTGAGGTTGTTGTTGAGTTTGTTTGTGTTTTTCAATGTTGAGGTTGTTGTTGAATTTGTTGGTGTTTTTCAATGTTGAGGTTGTTTTTGAATTTGTTGGTGTTTTTCAATGTTGAGGTTGTTTTTGTTTTTAAATGTTGAGGTTGTTGTTGAATTTGTTGGTGTTTTTTCAATTTTGAGGTTGTTGGTGTTGTTCAATGTTGAGGTTGATTTTGAATTTGAGGGTGTTTTTCAATGTCGAGGTTGTTGTTGAATTTGTTGGTGTTTTTCAATGTTGAGGTTGTTGTTGTTTTTCAATGTTGAGGTTGTTGTTGAATTTGTTGGTGTTTTTCAATGTTGAGATTGTTGTTGTTTTTCAATGTTGAGGTTGTTGTTGAATTTGTTGGTGTTTTTAAATGTTGAGGTTGTTGTTGAATTTGCTGGTGTTTTGCAATGTTGAGGTTGTTGTTGTTTTTCAATGTTGAGGTTGTTGTTGAATTTGTTGGTGTTTTTCAATGTTGAGGTTGTTGTTGTTTTTCAATGTTGAGGTTGTTGTTGTATTTGTTGGTTTTTTTCAATTTCGAGGTTGTTGTTGAATTTGTTGGTGTTTTTCAATGTTGAAGTTGTTGTTGAATTTGTTGGTGTTTTTCAATGTTGAGGTTGTTGTTGTTTTTCAATGTTGAGGTTGTTGTTGAATTTGTTGGTGTTTTTCAATGTTGAGGTTGTTGTTGTTTTTCAATGCTTAGGTTGTTGTTGAATTTGTTGGTGTTTTTCAAAGTTGAGGCTGTTGTTGAATTTGTTGGTGTTTTTCAATGTTGAGGTTGTTGTTGTTTTTCAATGTTAATGTTGTTTTTGAATTTGTTGGTGTTTTTCAATGTTTAGGTTGTTGTTGTTTTTCAATGTTGAGGTTGTTGTTGAATTTGATGGTGTTTTTCAATGTTGAGGTTGTTGTTTAATTTGTTGGTGTTTTTCAATGTTGAGGTTGTTGTTGTTTTTCAATGTTGAGGTTGTTGTTGAATTTGTTGGTGTTATTCAATGTTGAGTTTGTTGTTGTTTTTCAATGTTGAGGTTGTTGTTGAATTTGTTGGTGTTTTTCAATGTTGAGGTTGTTGTTGTTTTTCAATGTTGAGGTTGTTGTTGAATTTGTTGGTGTTTTTCAAAGTTGAGGTTGTTGTTGTTTTTCAATGTTGAGGTTGTTGTTGAATTTGTTGGTGCTTTTCAATGATGAGGTTGTTGTTGAATTTGTTGGTGTTTTTCAATGTTGAGGTTGTTGTTGTTTTTCAATGTTGAAGTTGTTGTTGAATTTGATGGTGTTTTTCAATGTCGAGGTTGTTGTTGAATTTGTTGGTGTTTTTCAATGTTGAAGTTGTTGTTGAATTCGTTGGTGTTTTTCAATGTTGAGGTTGTTGCTGTTTTTCAATGTTGAGGTTGTAGTTGAATTTGTTGGTGTTTTTCAAAGTTGAGATTGCTGTTGTTTTTCAATGTTGAGGTTGTTGTTGAAATTGTTGGCGTTTTTAAATGTTGAGGTTGTTGTTGAATTTGTTGGTGTTTTTCAATGTTGAGGTTGTTGTTGTTTTTCAATTTTGAGGTTGTTGTTGAATTTGTTGTTTTTCAATGTTGAGGTTGTTGTTGAATTTGTTGGTGTTTTTCAAATTCGAGGTTGTTGTTGAATTTGTTGGTGTTTTTCAATGTTGAAGTTGTTGTTGAATTTGTTGGTGTTTTTCAATGTTGAGGTTGTTGTTGTTTTTCAATGTTGAGGTTGTTGTTGAATTTGTTGGTGTTTTTCAATGTTGAGGTTGTTGTTGTTTTTCAATGCTGAGGTTGTTGTTGAATTTGTTGGTGTTTTTCAATGTTGAGGTTGTTATTGAATTTGTTGGTGTTTTTCAATGTTGAGGTTGTTGTTGTTTTTCAATGTTGAGGTTGTTGTTGAATTTGTTGGTGTTTTTCAATGTTGAGGTTGTTGTTGTTTTTCAATGTTGAGGTTGTTGTTGAATTTGTTGGTGTTTTTCAATTTCGAGGTTGTTGTTGAATTTGTTGGTATTTTTCAATGTTGAGGTTGTTGTTGTTTTTGAATGTTGAGGTTACTGTTGAATTTGTTGGTGTTTTTCATTGTTGAGGTTGTTGTTGTTTTTCAATGTTGAGGTTGTTGTTGAATTTGTTGGTGTTTTTCAATGTTGATTTTGTTGTTGTTTTTCAATGTTGAGGATGTTGTTGAATTTATTGGTGTTTTTCAATGTTGAGGTTGTTGTTGAATTTGTTGTTGTTTTTCAATGTTGAGGTTGTTGTTGGTTTTCAATGTTGAGGTTGTTGTTGAATTTGTTGGTGTTTTTCAATGTTGAGGTTGTTGTTGAATTTGTTGGTGTTTTTCAATGATGAGGTTGTTGAATTTGTGGGTGTTTTTCAATCTTGAGTTTGTTGTTGAATTTGTTGGTGTTTTTCAATGTTGAGGTTGTTGTTGAATTTGTTGGTGTTTTTCAATGTTGAGGTTGTTGTTATTTTTCAATGTTGAGGTTGTTGTTGAGTTTGTTTGTGTTTTTCAACGTTGAGGTTGTTGTTGAATTTGTTGGTGTTTTTCAATGTTGAGGTTGTTTTTGAATTTGTTGGTGTTTTTCAATGTTGAGGTTGTTGTTGTTTTTAAATGTTGAGGTTGTTGTTGAATTTGTTGGTGTTTTTTCAATTTTGAGGTTGTTGGTGTTGTTCAATGTTGAGGTTGATTTTGAATTTGAGGGTGTTTTTCAATGTCGAGGTTGTTGTTGAATTTGTTGGTGTTTTTCAATGTTGAGGTTGTTGTTGTTTTTCAATGTTGAGGTTGTTGTTGAATTTGTTGGTGTTTTTCAATGTTGAGATTGTTGTTGTTTTTCAATGTTGAGGTTGTTGTTGTATTTGTTGGTTTTTTTCAATTTCGAGGTTGTTGTTGAATTTGTTGGTGTTTTTCAATGTTGAGCTTGTTGTTGAATTTGTTGGTGTTTTTAAATGTTGAGGTTGTTGTTGAATTTGCTGGTGTTTTGCAATGTTGAGGTTGTTGTTGTTTTTCAATGTTGAGGTTGTTGTTGAATTTGTTGGTGTTTTTCAATGTTGAGGTTGTTGTTGTTTTTCAATGTTGAGGTTGTTGTTGTATTTGTTGGTTTTTTTCAATTTCGAGGTTGTTGTTGAATTTGTTGGTGTTTTTCAATGTTGAGCTTGTTGTTGAATTTGTTGGTGTTTTTCAATGTCGGGGTTGTTGTTGAATTTGTTGGTGTTTTTCTATGTTGAATTTTTTGTTGAATTTGTTGGTGTTTTTCAATGTTGAGGTTGTTGTTGTTTTTCAATGTTGAGGTTGTTGTTGAATTTGTTGGTGTTTTTCAATGTTGAGGTTGTTGTTGTTTTTCAATGTTGAGGTTGTTGTTGAATTTGTTGGTGTTTTTCAATGTTGAGGTTGTTGTTGTTTTTCAATGTTGAGGTTGTTGTTGAATTTGTTGGGGCTTTTCAATGATGAGGTTGTTGTTGAATTTGTTGGTGTTTTTCAATGTTGAGTTTGTTGTTGTTTTTCAATGTTGAAGTTGTTGTTGAATTTGATGGTGTTTTTCAATGTCGAGGTTGTTGTTGAATTTGTTGGTGTTTTTCAATGTTGAAGTTGTTGTTGAATTCGCTGGTGTTTTTCAATGTTGAGGTTGTTGCTGTTTTTCAATGTTGAGGTTGTAGTTGAATTTGTTGGTGTTTTTCAATGTTGAGATTGCTGTTGTTTTTCAATGTTGAGGTTGTTGTTGAAATTGTTGGCGTTTTTAAATGTTGAGGTTGTTGTTGAATTTGTTGGTGTTTTTCAATGTTGAGGTTGTTGTTGAATTTGTTGGCGTTTTTCAAATTCGAGGTTGTTGTTGAATTTGTTGGTGTTTTTCAATGTTGAAGTTGTTGTTGAATTTGTTGGTGTTTTTCAATGTTGAGGTTGTTGTTGTTTTTCAATGTTGAGGTTGTTGTTGAATTTGTTGGTGTTTTTCAATGTTGAGGTTGTTGTTGTTTTTCAATGCTGAGGATGTTGTTCAATTTGTTGTTGTTTTTCAATGTTGAGGTTGTTATTGAATTTGTTGGTGTATTTCAATGTTGAGGTTGTTGTTGAATTTGTTGGTGTTTTTCAATGTTGAGGTTGTTGTTGTTTTTCAATGTTGAGGTTATTGTTGAATTTGTTGTTTTTCAATGTTGAGGTTGTTGTTGAATTTGTTGGCGTTTTTCAAATTCGAGGTTGTTGTTGAATTTGTTGGTGTTTTTCAATGTTGAAGTTGCTGTTGAATTTGTTGGTGTTTTTCAATGTTGGGGTTGTTGTTGTTTTTCAATGTTGAGGTTGTTGTTGAATTTGTTGGTGTTTTTCAATGTTGAGGTTGTTGTTGTTTTTCAATGCTGAGGTTGTTGTTGAATTTGTTGGTGTTTTTCAATGTTGAGGTTGTTATTGAATTTGTTGGTGTTTTTCAATGTTGAGGTTGTTGTTGTTTTTCAATGTTGAGGTTGTTGTTGAATTTGTTGGTGTTTTTCAATGTTGAGGTTGTTGTTGTTTTTCAATGTTGAGGTTGTTGTTGAATTTGTTGGTGTTTTTCAATTTCGAGGTTGTTGTTGAATTTGTTGGTATTTTTCAATGTTGAGGTTGTTGTTGTTTTTGAATGTTGAGGTTACTGTTGAATTTGTTGGTGTTTTTCAATGTTGAGGTTGTTGTTGTTTTTCAATGTTGAGGTTGTTGTTGAATTTGTTGGTGTTTTTCAATGTTGAGTTTGTTGTTGTTTTTCAATGTTGAGGTTGTTGTTGAATTTGTTGGTGTTTTTCAATGTTGAGGATGTTGTTCTTTTTCAATGTTGAGGTTGTTGTTGAATTTGTTGTTGTTTTTCAATGTTGAGGTTGTTGTTGGTTTTCAATGTTGAGGTTGTTGTTGAATTTGTTGGTGTTTTTCAATGCTGAGGGTGTTTTTCAATTTGTTGGTGTTTTTCAATGATGAGGTTGTTGAATTTGTTGGTGTTTTTCAATCTTGAGTTTGTTGTTGAATTTGTTGGTGTTTTTCAATGTTGAGGTTGTTGTTGAATTTGTTGGTGTTTTTCAATGTTGAGGTTGTTGTTATTTTTCAATGTTGAGGTTGTTGTTGAGTTTGTTTGTGTTTTTCAAAGTTGAGGTTGTTGTTGAATTTGTTGGTGTTTTTCAATGTTGAGGTTGTTTTTGAATTTGTTGGTGTTTTTCAATGTTGAGGTTGTTTTTGTTTTTAAATGTTGAGGTTGTTGTTGAATTTGTTGGTGTTTTTTCAATTTTGAGGTTGTTGGTGTTGTTCAATGTTGAGGTTGATTTTGAATTTGAGGGTGTTTTTTAATGTCGAGGTTGTTGTTGAATTTGTTGGTGTTTTTCAATGTTGAGGTTGTTGTTGTTTTTCAATGTTGAGGTTGTTGTTGAATTTGTTGGTGTTTTTCAATGTTGAGATTGTTGTTGTTTTTCAATGTTGAGGTTGTTGTTGAATTTGTTGGTGTTTTTAAATGTTGAGGTTGTTGTTGAATTTGCTGGTGTTTTGCAATGTTGAGGTTGTTGTTGTTTTTCAATGTTGAGGTTGTTGTTGAATTTGTTGGTGTTTTTCAATGTTGAGGTTGTTGTTGTTTTTCAATGTTGAGGTTGTTGTTGTATTTGTTGGTTTTTTTCAATTTCGAGGTTGTTGTTGAATTTGTTGGTGTTTTTCAATGTTGAAGTTGTTGTTGAATTTGTTGGTGTTTTTCAATGTTGAGGTTGTTGTTGTTTTTCAATGTTGAGGTTGTTGTTGAATTTGTTGGTGTTTTTCAATGTTGAGGTTGTTGTTGTTTTTCAATGCTTAGGTTGTTGTTGAATTTGTTGGTGTTTTTCAAAGTTGAGGTTGTTGTTGAATTTGTTGGTGTTTTTCAATGTTGAGGTTGTTGTTGTTTTTCAATGTTAATGTTGTTTTTGAATTTGTTGGTGTTTTTCAATGTTGAGTTTGTTGTTGTTTTTCAATGTTGAGGTTGTTGTTGAATTTGTTGGTGTTTTTCAATGTTGAGGTTGTTGTTGTTTTTCAATGTTGAGGTTGTTGTTGAATTTGTTGGTGCTTTTCAATGATGAGGTTGTTGTTGAATTTGTTGGTGTTTTTCAATGTTGAGGTTGTTGTTGTTTTTCAATGTTGAAGTTGTTGTTGAATTTGATGGTGTTTTTCAATGTCGAGGTTGTTGTTGAATTTGTTGGTATTTTTCAATGTTGAAGTTGTTGTTGAATTCGTTGGTGTTTTTCAATGTTGAGGTTGTTGCTGTTTTTCAATGTTGAGGTTGTAGTTGAATTTGTTGGTGTTTTTCAATGTTGAGATTGCTGTTGTTTTTCAATGTTGAGGTTGTTGTTGAAATTGTTGGCGTTTTTAAATGTTGAGGTTGTTGTTGAATTTGTTGGTGTTTTTCAATGTTGAGGTTGTTGTTGTTTTTCAATTTTGAGGTTGTTGTTGAATTTGTTGTTTTTCAATGTTGAGGTTGTTGTTGAATTTGTTGGTGTTTTTCAAATTCGAGGTTGTTGTTGAATTTGTTGGTGTTTTTCAATGTTGAAGTTGTTGTTGAATTTGTTGGTGTTTTTCAATGTTGAGGTTGTTGTTGTTTTTCAATGTTGAGGTTGTTGTTGAATTTGTTGGTGTTTTTCAATGTTGAGGTTGTTGTTGTTTTTCAATGCTGAGGTTGTTGTTGAATTTGTTGGTGTTTTTCAATGTTGAGGTTGTTGTTGTTTTTCAATGTTGAGGTTGTTGTTGAATTTGTTGCTGTTTTTCAATTTCGAGGTTGTTGTTGAATTTGTTGGTATTTTTCAATGTTGAGGTTGTTGTTGTTTTTGAATGTTGAGGTTACTGTTGAATTTGTTGGTGTTTTTCATTGTTGAGGTTGTTGTTGTTTTTCAATGTTGAGGTTGTTGTTGAATTTGTTGGTGTTTTTCAATGTTGAGTTTGTTGTTGTTTTTCAATGTTGAGGATGTTGTTGAATTTGTTGGTGTTTTTCAATGTTGAGGTTGTTGTTGTTTTTCAATGTTGAGGTTGTTGTTGAATTTGTTGTTGTTTTTCAATGTTGAGGTTGTTGTTGGTTTTCAATGTTGAGGTTGTTGTTGAATTTGTTGGTGTTTTTCAATGTTGAGGTTGTTGTTGAATTTGTTGGTGTTTTTCAATGATGAGGTTGTTGAATTTGTGGGTGTTTTTCAATCTTGAGTTTGTTGTTGAATTTGTTGGTGTTTTTCAATGTTGAGGTTGTTGTTGAATTTGTTGGTGTTTTTCAATGTTGAGGTTGTTGTTATTTTTCAATGTTGAGGTTGTTGTTGAGTTTGTTTGTGTTTTTCAACGTTGAGGTTGTTGTTGAATTTGGTGGTGTTTTTCAATGTTGAGGTTGTTTTTGAATTTGTTGGTGTTTTTCAATGTTGAGGTTGTTGTTGTTTTTAAATGTTGAGGTTGTTGTTGAATTTGTTGGTGTTTTTTCAATTTTGAGGTTGTTGGTGTTGTTCAATGTTGAGGTTGATTTTTAATTTGAGGGTGTTTTTCAATGTCGAGGTTGTTGTTGAATTTGTTGGTGTTTTTCAATGTTGAGGTTGTTGTTGTTTTTCAATGTTGAGGTTGTTGTTGAATTTGTTGGTGTTTTTCAATGTTGAGATTGTTGTTGTTTTTCAATGTTGAGGTTGTTGTTGAATTTGTTGGTGTTTTTAAATGTTGAGGTTGTTGTTGAATTTGCTGGTGTTTTGCAATGTTGAGGTTGTTGTTGTTTTTCAATGTTGAGGTTGTTGTTGAATTTGTTGGTGTTTTTCAATGTTGAGGTTGTTGTTGTTTTTCAATGTAGAGGTTGTTGTTGTATTTGTTGGTTTTTTTCAATTTCGAGGTTGTTGTTGAATTTGTTGGTGTTTTTCAATGTTGAAGTTGTTGTTGAATTTGTTGGTGTTTTTCAATGTTGAGGTTGTTGTTGTTTTTCAATGTTGAGGTTGTTGTTGAATTTGTTGGTGTTTTTCAATGTTGAGGTTGTTGTTGTTTTTCAATTCTTAGGTTGTTGTTGAATTTGTTGGTGTTTTTCAAAGTTGAGGTTGTTGTTGAATTTGTTGGTGTTTTTCAATGTTGAGGTTGTTGTTGTTTTTCAATGTTAATGTTGTTTTTGAATTTGTTGGTGTTTTTCAATGTTTAGGTTGTTGTTGTTTTTCAATGTTGAGGTTGTTGTTGAATTTGATGGTGTTTTTCAATGTTGAGGTTGTTGTTTAAATTGTTGGTGTTTTTCAATGTTGAGGTTGTTGTTGTTTTTCAATGTTGAGGTTGTTGTTGAATTTGTTGGTGTTTTTCAATGTTGAGTTTGTTGTTGTTTTTCAATGTTGAGGTTGTTGTTGAATTTGTTGGTGTTTTTCAATGTTGAGGTTGTTGTTGTTTTTCAATGTTGAGGTTGTTGTTGAATTTGTTGGTGTTTGTCAATGTTGAGGTTGTTGTTGTTTTTCAATGTTGAGGTTGTTGTTGAATTTGTTGCTGCTTTTCAATGATGAGGTTGTTGTTGAAATTGTTGGTGTTTTTCAATGTTGAGGTTGTTGTTGAATTTGTTGGTGTTTTTCAATGTTGAGGTTGTTGCTGTTTTTCAATGTTGAGGTTGTTGTTGAATTTGTTGGTGTTTTTCAATGTTGAGATTGTTGTTGTTTTTCAATGTTGAGGTTGTTGTTGAATTTGTTGGTGTTTCTAAATGTTGAGGTTGTTGAATTTGTTGGTGTTTTTCAATGTTGAGGTTGTTGTTGTTTTTCAATGTTGAGGTTGTTGTTGAATTTGTTGGTGTTTTTCAATGTTGAGATTGTTGTTGTTTTTCAATGTTGAGGTTGTTGTTGAATTTGTTGGTGTTTTTAAATGTTGAGGTTGTTGTTGAATTTGCTGGTGTTTTGCAATGTTGAGGTTTTTGTTGTTTTTCAATGTTGAGGTTGTTGTTGAATTTGTTGGTGTTTTTCAAAGTTGAGGTTGTTGTTGTTTTTCAATGTTGAGGTTGTTGTTGTATTTGTTGGTTTTTTTCAATTTCGAGGTTGTTGTTGAATTTGTTGGTGTTTGTCAATGTTGAAGTTGTTGTTGAATTTGTTGGTGTTTTTCAATGTTGAGGTTGTTGTTGTTTTTCAATGTTGAGGTTGTTGTTGAATTTGTTGGTGTTTTTCAATGTTGAGGTTGTTGTTGTTTTTCAATGCTTAGGTTGTTGTTGAATTTGTTGGTGTTTTTCAATGTTGAGGTTGTTGCTGAATTTGTTGGTGTTTTTCAATGTTGAGGTTGTTGTTGTTTTTCAATGTTAAGGTTGTTGTTGAATTTGTTGGTGTTTTTCAATGTTTAGGTTGTTGTTGTTTTTCAATGTTGAGGTTGTTGTTGAATTTGATGGTGTTTTTCAATGTTGAGGTTGTTGTTGAATTTGTTGGTGTTTTTCAATGTTGAGGTTGTTGTTGTTTTTCAATGTTGAGGTTGTTGTTGAATTTGTTGGTGTTTTTCAATGTTGAGTTTGTTGTTGTTTTTCAATGTTGAGGTTGTTGTTGAATTTGTTGGTGTTTTTCAATGTTGAGGTTGTTGTTGTTTTTCAATGTTGAGGTTGTTGTTGAATTTGTTGGTGTTTTTCAATGTTGAGGTTGTTGTTGTTTTTCAATGTTGAGGTTGTTGTTGAATTTGTTGGTGCTTTTCAATGATGAGGTTGTTGTTGAATTTGTTGCTGCTTTTCAATGATGAGGTTGTTGTTGAAATTGTTGGTGTTTTTCAATGTTGAGGTTGTTGTTGAATTTGTTGGTGTTTTTCAATGTTGAGGTTGTTGCTGTTTTTCAATGTTGAGGTTGTTGTTGAATTTGTTGGTGTTTTTCAATGTTGAGATTGTTGTTGTTTTTCAATGTTGAGGTTGTTGTTGAATTTGTTGGTGTTTCTAAATGTTGAGGTTGTTGAATTTGTTGGTGTTTTTCAATGTTGAGGTTGTTGTTGTTTTTCAATGTTGAGGTTGTTGTTGAATTTGTTGGTGTTTTTCAATGTTGAGATTGTTGTTGTTTTTCAATGTTGAGGTTGTTGTTGAATTTGTTGGTGTTTTTAAATGTTGAGGTTGTTGTTGAATTTGCTGGTGTTTTGCAATGTTGAGGTTTTTGTTGTTTTTCAATGTTGAGGTTGTTGTTGAATTTGTTGGTGTTTTTCAATGTTGAGGTTGTTGTTGTTTTTCAATGTTGAGGTTGTTGTTGTATTTGTTGGTTTTTTTCAATTTCGAGGTTGTTGTTGAATTTGTTGGTGTTTTTCAATGTTGAAGTTGTTGTTGAATTTGTTGGTGTTTTTCAATGTTGAGGTTGTTGTTGTTTTTCAATGTTGAGGTTGTTGTTGAATTTGTTGGTGTTTTTCAATGTTGAGGTTGTTGTTGTTTTTCAATGCTTAGGTTGTTGTTGAATTTGTTGGTGTTTTTCAATGTTGAGGTTGTTGCTGTTTTTGTTGGTGTTTTTCAATGTTGAGGTTGTTGTTGTTTTTCAATGTTAAGGTTGTTGTTGAATTTGTTGGTGTTTTTCAATGTTTAGGTTGTTGTTGTTTTTCAATGTTGAGGTTGTTGTTGAATTTGATGGTGTTTTTCAATGTTGAGGTTGTTGTTGAATTTGTCGGTGTTTTTCAATGTTGAGGTTGTTGTTGTTTTTCAATGTTGAGGTTGTTGTTGAATTTGTTGGTGTTTTTCAATGTTGAGTTTGTTGTTGTTTTTCAATGTTGAGGTTGTTGTTGAATTTGTTGGTGTTTTTCAATGTTGAGGTTGTTGTTGTTTTTCAATGTTGAGGTTGTTGTTGAATTTGTTGGTGTTTTTCAATGTTGAGGTTGTTGTTGTTTTTCAATGTTGAGGTTGTTGTTGAATTTGTTGGTGCTTTTCAATGATGAGGTTGTTGTTGAATTTGTTGGTGTTTTTCAATGTTGAGGTTGTTGTTGAATTTGTTGCTGTTTTTCAATGTTGAGGTTGTTGCTGTTTTTCAATGTTGAGGTTGTTGTTGAATTTGTTGGTGTTTCTCAATGTTGAGATTGTTGTTGTTTTTCAAAGTTGAGGTTGTTGTTGAATTTGTTGGTGTTTCTAAATGTTGAGGTTGTTTATGAATTTGTTGGTGTTTTTCAATGTTGAGGTTGTTGTTGTTTTTCAATGTTGAGGTTGTTGTTGAATTTGTTGGTGTTTTTCAATGTTGAGTTTGTTGTTGTTTTTCAATGTTGAGGTTGTTGTTGAATTTCAATGTTGAGGTTGTTGTTGAATTTGTTGGTGTTTCTCAATGTTGAGGTTGTTGTTGTTTTTCAATGCTGAGGTCGTTGTTGAATTTGTTGGTGTTTTTCAATGTTGGGGTTGTTGTTGAATTTGTTGGTGTTTTTCAATGTTGAGGTTGTTGTTGTTTTTCAATGTTGAGGTTGTTGTTGAATTTGTTGGTGTTTTTCAATTTCGAGGTTGTTGTTGAATTTGTTGGTATTTTTCAATGTTGAGGTTGTTGTTGTTTTTGAATGTTGAGGTTACTGTTGAATTTGTTGGTGTTTTTCAATGTTGAGGTTGTTGTTGTTTTTCAATGTTGAGGTTGTTGTTGAATTTGTTGGTGTTTTTCAATGTTGAGTTTGTTGTTGTTTTTCAATGTTGAGGTTGTTGTTGAATTTGTTGGTGTTTTTCAATGTTGAGGTTGTTGTTCTTTTTCAATGTTGAGGTTGTTGTTGAATTTGTTGTTGTTTTTCAATGTTGAGGTTGTTGTTGGTTTTCAATGTTGAGGTTGTTGTTGAATTTGTTGGTGTTTTTCAATGCTGAGGGTGTTGTTGAATTTGTTGGTGTTTTTCAATGATGAGGTTGTTGAATTTGTGGGTGTTTTTCAATCTTGAGTTTGTTGTTGAATTTGTTGGTGTTTTTCAATGTTGAGGTTGTTGTTGAATTTGTTGGTGTTTTTCAATGTTGAGGTTGTTGTTATTTTTCAATGTTGAGGTTGTTGTTGAGTTTGTTTGTGTTTTTCAATGTTGAGGTTGTTGTTGAATTTGTTGGTGTTTTTCAATGTTGAGGTTGTTTTTGAATTTGTTGGTGTTTTTCAATGTTGAGGTTGTTTTTGTTTTTAAATGTTGAGGTTGTTGTTGAATTTGTTGGTGTTTTTTCAATTTTGAGGTTGTTGGTGTTGTTCAATGTTGAGGTTGATTTTGAATTTGAGGGTGTTTTTCAATGTCGAGGTTGTTGTTGAATTTGTTGGTGTTTTTCAATGTTGAGGTTGTTGTTGTTTTTCAATGTTGAGGTTGTTGTTGAATTTGTTGGTGTTTTTCAATGTTGAGATTGTTGTTGTTTTTCAATGTTGAGGTTGTTGTTGAATTTGTTGGTGTTTTTAAATGTTGAGGTTGTTGTTGAATTTGCTGGTGTTTTGCAATGTTGAGGTTGTTGTTGTTTTTCAATGTTGAGGTTGTTGTTGAATTTGTTGGTGTTTTTCAATGTTGAGGTTGTTGTTGTTTTTCAATGTTGAGGTTGTTGTTGTATTTGTTGGTTTTTTTCAATTTCGAGGTTGTTGTTGAATTTGTTGGTGTTTTTCAATGTTGAAGTTGTTGTTGAATTTGTTGGTGTTTTTCAATGTTGAGGTTGTTGTTGTTTTTCAATGTTGAGGTTGTTGTTGAATTTGTTGGTGTTTTTCAATGTTGAGGTTGTTGTTGTTTTTCAATGCTTAGGTTGTTGTTGAATTTGTTGGTGTTTTTCAAAGTTGAGGTTGTTGTTGAATTTGTTGGTGTTTTTCAATGTTGAGGTTGTTGTTGTTTTTCAATGTTAATGTTGTTTTTGAATTTGTTGGTGTTTTTCAATGTTGAGTTTGTTGTTGTTTTTCAATGTTGAGGTTGTTGTTGAATTTGTTGGTGTTTTTCAATGTTGAGGTTGTTGTTGTTTTTCAATGTTGAGGTTGTTGTTGAATTTGTTGGTGCTTTTCAATGATGAGGTTGTTGTTGAATTTGTTGGTGTTTTTCAAAGTTGAGGTTGTTGTTGTTTTTCAATGTTGAAGTTGTTGTTGAATTTGATGGTGTTTTTCAATGTCGAGGTTGTTGTTGAATTTGTTGGTATTTTTCAATGTTGAAGTTGTTGTTGAATTCGTTGGTGTTTTTCAATGTTGAGGTTGTTGCTGTTTTTCAATGTTGAGGTTGTAGTTGAATTTGTTGGTGTTTTTCAATGTTGAGATTGCTGTTGTTTTTCAATGTTGAGGTTGTTGTTGAAATTGTTGGCGTTTTTAAATGTTGAGGTTGTTGTTGAATTTGTTGGTGTTTTTCAATGTTGAGGTTGTTGTTGTTTTTCAATTTTGAGGTTGTTGTTGAATTTGTTGTTTTTCAATGTTGAGGCTGTTGTTGAATTTGTTGGTGTTTTTCAAATTCGAGGTTGTTGTTGAATTTGTTGGTGTTTTTCAATGTTGAAGTTGTTGTTGAATTTGTTGGTGTTTTTCAATTTTGAGGTTGTTGTTGTTTTTCAATGTTGAGGTTGTTGTTGAATTTGTTGGTGTTTTTCAATGTTGAGGTTGTTGTTGTTTTTCAATGCTGAGGTTGTTGTTGAATTTGTTGGTGTTTTTCAATGTTGAGGTTGTTATTGAATTTGTTGGTGTTTTTCAATGTTGAGGTTGTTGTTGTTTTTCAATGTTGAGGTTGTTGTTGAATTTGTTGGTGTTTTTCAATGTTGAGGTTGTTGTTGTTTTTCAATGTTGAGGTTGTTGTTGAATTTGTTGGTGTTTTTCAATTTCGAGGTTGTTGTTGAATTTGTTGGTATTTTTCAATGTTGAGGTTGTTGTTGTTTTTGAATGTTGAGGTTACTGTTGAATTTGTTGGTGTTTTTCATTGTTGAGGTTGTTGTTGTTTTTCAATGTTGAGGTTGTTGTTGAATTTGTTGGTGTTTTTCAATGTTGAGTTTGTTGTTGTTTTTCAATGTTGAGGATGTTGTTGAATTTGTTGGTGTTTTTCAATGTTGAGGTTGTTGTTGTTTTTCAATGTTGAGGTTGTTGTTGAATTTGTTGTTGTTTTTCAATGTTGAGGTTGTTGTTGGTTTTCAATGTTGAGGTTGTTGTTGAATTTGTTGGTGTTTTTCAATGTTGAGGTTGTTGTTGAATTTGTTGGTGTTTTTCAATGATGAGGTTGTTGAATTTGTGGGTGTTTTTCAATCTTGAGTTTGTTGTTGAATTTGTTGGTGTTTTTCAATGTTGAGGTTGTTGTTGAATTTGTTGGTGTTTTTCAATGTTGAGGTTGTTGTTGTTTTTCAATGTTGAGGTTGTTGTTGAATTTGTTGGTGTTTTTCAATGTTGAGGTTGTTGTTGTTTTTCAATGCTGAGGTTGTTGTTGAATTTGTTGGTGTTTTTCAATGTTGAGGTTGTTGTTGTTTTTCAATGTTGAGGTTGTTGTTGAATTTGTTGGTGCTTTTCAATGATGAGGTTGTTGTTGAATTTGTTGCTGCTTTTCAATGATGAGGTTGTTGTTGAAATTGTTGGTGTTTTTCAATGTTGAGGTTGTTGTTGAATTTGTTGGTGTTTTTCAATGTTGAGGTTGTTGCTGTTTTTCAATGTTGAGGTTGTTGTTGAATTTGTTGGTGTTTTTCAATGTTGAGATTGTTGTTGTTTTTCAATGTTGAGGTTGTTGTTGAATTTGTTGGTGTTTCTAAATGTTGAGGTTGTTGAATTTGTTGGTGTTTTTCAATGTTGAGGTTGTTGTTGTTTTTCAATGTTGAGGTTGTTGTTGAATTTGTTGGTGTTTTTCAATGTTGAGATTGTTGTTGTTTTTCAATGTTGAGGTTGTTGTTGAATTTGTTGGTGTTTTTAAATGTTGAGGTTGTTGTTGAATTTGCTGGTGTTTTGCAATGTTGAGGTTTTTGTTGTTTTTCAATGTTGAGGTTGTTGTTGAATTTGTTGGTGTTTTTCAATGTTGAGGTTGTTGTTGAATTTGTTGGTGTTTTTCAATGATGAGGTTGTTGAATTTGTGGGTGTTTTTCAATCTTGAGTTTGTTGTTGAATTTGTTGGTGTTTTTCAATGTTGAGGTTGTTGTTGAATTTGTTGGTGTTTTTCAATGTTGAGGTTGTTGTTGTTTTTCAATGTTGAGGTTGTTGTTGAATTTGTTGGTGTTTTTCAATGTTGAGGTTGTTGTTGTTTTTCAATGCTGAGGTTGTTGTTGAATTTGTTGGTGTTTTTCAATGTTGAGGTTGTTGTTGTTTTTCAATGTTGAGGTTGTTGTTGAATTTGTTGGTGCTTTTCAATGATGAGGTTGTTGTTGAATTTGTTGCTGCTTTTCAATGATGAGGTTGTTGTTGAAATTGTTGGTGTTTTTCAATGTTGAGGTTGTTGTTGAATTTGTTGGTGTTTTTCAATGTTGAGGTTGTTGCTGTTTTTCAATGTTGAGGTTGTTGTTGAATTTGTTGGTGTTTTTCAATGTTGAGATTGTTGTTGTTTTTCAATGTTGAGGTTGTTGTTGAATTTGTTGGTGTTTCTAAATGTTGAGGTTGTTGAATTTGTTGGTGTTTTTCAATGTTGAGGTTGTTGTTGTTTTTCAATGTTGAGGTTGTTGTTGAATTTGTTGGTGTTTTTCAATGTTGAGATTGTTGTTGTTTTTCAATGTTGAGGTTGTTGTTGAATTTGTTGGTGTTTTTAAATGTTGAGGTTGTTGTTGAATTTGCTGGTGTTTTGCAATGTTGAGGTTTTTGTTGTTTTTCAATGTTGAGGTTGTTGTTGAATTTGTTGGTGTTTTTCAATGTTGAGGTTGTTGTTGTTTTTCAATGTTGAGGTTGTTGTTGTATTTGTTGGTTTTTTTCAATTTCGAGGTTGTTGTTGAATTTGTTGGTGTTTTTCAATGTTGAAGTTGTTGTTGAATTTGTTGGTGTTTTTCAATGTTGAGGTTGTTGTTGTTTTTCAATGTTGAGGTTGTTGTTGTTTTTCAATGCTTAGGTTGTTGTTGAATTTGTTGGTGTTTTTCAATGTTGAGGTTGTTGCTGAATTTGTTGGTGTTTTTCAATGTTGAGGTTGTTGTTGTTTTTCAATGTTAAGGTTGTTGTTGAATTTGTTGGTGTTTTTCAATGTTTAGGTTGTTGTTGTTTTTCAATGTTGAGGTTGTTGTTGAATTTGATGGTGTTTTTCAATGTTGAGGTTGTTGTTGAATTTGTCGGTGTTTTTCAATGTTGAGGTTGTTGTTGTTTTTCAATGTTGAGGTTGTTGTTGAATTTGTTGGTGTTTTTCAATGTTGAGTTTGTTGTTGTTTTTCAATGTTGAGGTTGTTGTTGAATTTGTTGGTGTTTTTCAATGTTGAGGTTGTTGTTGTTTTTCAATGTTGAGGTTGTTGTTGAATTTGTTGGTGTTTTTCAATGTTGAGGTTGTTGTTGTTTTTCAATGTTGAGGTTGTTGTTGAATTTGTTGGTGCTTTTCAATGATGAGGTTGTTGTTGAATTTGTTGGTGTTTTTCAATGTTGAGGTTGTTGTTGAATTTGTTGGTGTTTTTCAATGTTGAGGTTGTTGCTGTTTTTCAATGTTGAGGTTGTTGTTGAATTTGTTGGTGTTTTTCAATGTTGAGATTGTTGTTGTTTTTCAAAGTTGAGGTTGTTGTTGAATTTGTTGGTGTTTCTAAATGTTGAGGTTGTTTATGAATTTGTTGGTGTTTTTCAATGTTGAGGTTGTTGTTGTTTTTCAATGTTGAGGTTGTTGTTGAATTTGTTGGTGTTTTTCAATGTTGAGTTTGTTGTTGTTTTTCAATGTTGAGGTTGTTGTTGAATTTCAATGTTGAGGTTGTTGTTGAATTTGTTGGTGTTTCTCAATGTTGAGGTTGTTGTTGTTTTTCAATGCTGAGGTCGTTGTTGAATTTGTTGGTGTTTTTCAATGTTGGGGTTGTTGTTGAATTTGTTGGTGTTTTTCAATGTTGAGGTTGTTGTTGTTTTTCAATGTTGAGGTTGTTGTTGAATTTGTTGGTGTTTTTCAATTTCGAGGTTGTTGTTGAATTTGTTGGTATTTTTCAATGTTGAGGTTGTTGTTGTTTTTGAATGTTGAGGTTACAGTTGAATTTGTTGGTGTTTTTCAATGTTGAGGTTGTTGTTGTTTTTCAATGTTGAGGTTGTTGTTGAATTTGTTGGTGTTTTTCAATGTTGAGTTTGTTGTTGTTTTTCAATGTTGAGGTTGTTGTTGAATTTGTTGGTGTTTTTCAATGTTGAGGTTGTTGTTCTTTTTCAATGTTGAGGTTGTTGTTGAATTTGTTGTTGTTTTTCAATGTTGAGGTTGTTGTTGGTTTTCAATGTTGAGGTTGTTGTTGAATTTGTTGGTGTTTTTCAATGCTGAGGGTGTTGTTGAATTTGTTGGTGTTTTTCAATGATGAGGTTGTTGAATTTGTGGGTGTTTTTCAATCTTGAGTTTGTTGTTGAATTTGTTGGTGTTTTTCAATGTTGAGGTTGTTGTTGAATTTGTTGGTGTTTTTCAATGTTGAGGTTGTTGTTATTTTTCAATGTTGAGGTTGTTGTTGAGTTTGTTTGTGTTTTTCAATGTTGAGGTTGTTGTTGAATTTGTTGGTGTTTTTCAATGTTGAGGTTGTTTTTGAATTTGTTGGTGTTTTTCAATGTTGAGGTTGTTTTTGTTTTTAAATGTTGAGGTTGTTGTTGAATTTGTTGGTGTTTTTTCAATTTTGAGGTTGTTGGTGTTGTTCAATGTTGAGGTTGATTTTGAATTTGAGGGTGTTTTTCAATGTCGAGGTTGTTGTTGAATTTGTTGGTGTTTTTCAATGTTGAGGTTGTTGTTGTTTTTCAATGTTGAGGTTGTTGTTGAATTTGTTGGTGTTTTTCAATGTTGAGATTGTTGTTGTTTTTCAATGTTGAGGTTGTTGTTGAATTTGTTGGTGTTTTTAAATGTTGAGGTTGTTGTTGAATTTGCTGGTGTTTTGCAATGTTGAGGTTGTTGTTGTTTTTCAATGTTGAGGTTGTTGTTGAATTTGTTGGTGTTTTTCAATGTTGAGGTTGTTGTTGTTTTTCAATGTTGAGGTTGTTGTTGTATTTGTTGGTTTTTTTCAATTTCGAGGTTGTTGTTGAATTTGTTGGTGTTTTTCAATGTTGAAGTTGTTGTTGAATTTGTTGGTGTTTTTCAATGTTGAGGTTGTTGTTGTTTTTCAATGTTGAGGTTGTTGTTGAATTTGTTGGTGTTTTTCAATGTTGAGGTTGTTGTTGTTTTTCAATGCTTAGGTTGTTGTTGAATTTGTTGGTGTTTTTCAAAGTTGAGGTTGTTGTTGAATTTGTTGGTGTTTTTCAATGTTGAGGTTGTTGTTGTTTTTCAATGTTAATGTTGTTTTTGAATTTGTCGGTGTTTTTCAATGTTGAGTTTGTTGTTGTTTTTCAATGTTGAGGTTGTTGTTGAATTTGTTGGTGTTTTTCAATGTTGAGGTTGTTGTTGTTTTTCAATGTTGAGGTTGTTGTTGAATTTGTTGGTGCTTTTCAATGATGAGGTTGTTGTTGAATTTGTTGGTGTTTTTCAATGTTGAGGTTGTTGTTGTTTTTCAATGTTGAAGTTGTTGTTGAATTTGATGGTGTTTTTCAATGTCGAGGTTGTTGTTGAATTTGTTGGTATTTTTCAATGTTGAAGTTGTTGTTGAATTCGTTGGTGTTTTTCAATGTTGAGGTTGTTGCTGTTTTTCAATGTTCAGGTTGTAGTTGAATTTGTTGGTGTTTTTCAATGTTGAGATTGCTGTTGTTTTTCAATGTTGAGGTTGTTGTTGAAATTGTTGGCGTTTTTAAATGTTGAGGTTGTTGTTGAATTTGTTGGTGTTTTTCAATGTTGAGGTTGTTGTTGTTTTTCAATTTTGAGGTTGTTGTTGAATTTGTTGTTTTTCAATGTTGAGGTTGTTGTTGAATTTGTTGGTGTTTTTCAAATTCGAGGTTGTTGTTGAATTTGTTGGTGTTTTTCAATGTTGAAGTTGTTGTTGAATTTGTTGGTGTTTTTCAATTTTGAGGTTGTTGTTGTTTTTCAATGTTGAGGTTGTTGTTGAATTTGTTGGTGTTTTTCAATGTTGAGGTTGTTGTTGTTTTTCAATGCTGAGGTTGTTGTTGAATTTGTTGGTGTTTTTCAATGTTGAGGTTGTTATTGAATTTGTTGGTGTTTTTCAATGTTGAGGTTGTTGTTGTTTTTCAATGTTGAGGTTGTTGTTGAATTTGTTGGTGTTTTTCAATGTTGAGGTTGTTGTTGTTTTTCAATGTTGAGGTTGTTGTTGAATTTGTTGGTGTTTTTCAATTTCGAGGTTGTTGTTGAATTTGTTGGTATTTTTCAATGTTGAGGTTGTTGTTGTTTTTGAATGTTGAGGTTACTGTTGAATTTGTTGGTGTTTTTCATTGTTGAGGTTGTTGTTGTTTTTCAATGTTGAGGTTGTTGTTGAATTTGTTGGTGTTTTTCAATGTTGAGTTTGTTGTTGTTTTTCAATGTTGAGGATGTTGTTGAATTTGTTGGTGTTTTTCAATGTTGAGGTTGTTGTTGTTTTTCAATGTTGAGGTTGTTGTTGAATTTGTTGTTGTTTTTCAATGTTGAGGTTGTTGTTGGTTTTCAATGTTGAGGTTGTTGTTGAATTTGTTGGTGTTTTTCAATGTTGAGGTTGTTGTTGAATTTGTTGGTGTTTTTCAATGATGAGGTTGTTGAATTTGTGGGTGTTTTTCAATCTTGAGTTTGTTGTTGAATTTGTTGGTGTTTTTCAATGTTGAGGTTGTTGTTGAATTTGTTGGTGTTTTTCAATGTTGAGGTTGTTGTTGTTTTTCAATGTTGAGGTTGTTGTTGAATTTGTTGGTGTTTTTCAATGTTGAGGTTGTTGTTGTTTTTCAATGCTGAGGTTGTTGTTGAATTTGTTGGTGTTTTTCAATGTTGAGGTTGTTATTGAATTTGTTGGTGTTTTTCAATGTTGAGGTTGTTGTTGTTTTTCAATGTTGAGGTTGTTGTTGAATTTGTTGGTGTTTTTCAATGTTGAGGTTGTTGTTGTTTTTCAATGTTGAGGTTGTTGTTGAATTTGTTGGTGTTTTTCAATTTCGAGGTTGTTGTTGAATTTGTTGGTATTTTTCAATGTTGAGGTTGTTGTTGTTTTTGAATGTTGAGGTTACTGTTGAATTTGTTGGTGTTTTTCATTGTTGAGGTTGTTGTTGTTTTTCAATGTTGAGGTTGTTGTTGAATTTGTTGGTGTTTTTCAATGTTGAGGTTGTTGTTGTTTTTCAATGTTGAGGTTGTTGTTGAATTTGTTGGTGTTTTTCAATGCTGAGGGTGTTGTTGAATTTGTTGGTGTTTTTCAATGATGAGGTTGTTGAATTTGTGGGTGTTTTTCAATCTTGAGTTTGTTGTTGAATTTGTTGGTGTTTTTCAATGTTGAGGTTGTTGTTGAATTTGTTGGTGTTTTTCAATGTTGAGGTTGTTGTTATTTTTCAATGTTGAGGTTGTTGTTGAGTTTGTTTGTGTTTTTCAATGTTGAGGTTGTTGTTGAATTTGTTGGTGTTTTTCAATGTTGAGGTTGTTTTTGAATTTGTTGGTGTTTTTCAATGTTGAGGTTGTTTTTGTTTTTAAATGTTGAGGTTGTTGTTGAATTTGTTGGTGTTTTTTCAATTTTGAGGTTGTTGGTGTTGTTCAATGTTGAGGTTGATTTTGAATTTGAGGGTGTTTTTCAATGTCGAGGTTGTTGTTGAATTTGTTGGTGTTTTTCAATGTTGAGGTTGTTGTTGTTTTTCAATGTTGAGGTTGTTGTTGAATTTGTTGGTGTTTTTCAATGTTGAGATTGTTGTTGTTTTTCAATGTTGAGGTTGTTGTTGAATTTGTTGGTGTTTTTAAATGTTGAGGTTGTTGTTGAATTTGCTGGTGTTTTGCAATGTTGAGGTTGTTGTTGTTTTTCAATGTTGAGGTTGTTGTTGAATTTGTTGGTGTTTTTCAATGTTGAGGTTGTTGTTGTTTTTCAATGTTGAGGTTGTTGTTGTATTTGTTGGTTTTTTTCAATTTCGAGGTTGTTGTTGAATTTGTTGGTGTTTTTCAATGTTGAAGTTGTTGTTGAATTTGTTGGTGTTTTTCAATGTTGAGGTTGTTGTTGTTTTTCAATGTTGAGGTTGTTGTTGAATTTGTTGGTGTTTTTCAATGTTGAGGTTGTTGTTGTTTTTCAATGCTTAGGTTGTTGTTGAATTTGTTGGTGTTTTTCAAAGTTGAGGTTGTTGTTGAATTTGTTGGTGTTTTTCAATGTTGAGGTTGTTGTTGTTTTTCAATGTTAATGTTGTTTTTGAATTTGTCGGTGTTTTTCAATGTTGAGTTTGTTGTTGTTTTTCAATGTTGAGGTTGTTGTTGAATTTGTTGGTGTTTTTCAATGTTGAGGTTGTTGTTGTTTTTCAATGTTGAGGTTGTTGTTGAATTTGTTGGTGCTTTTCAATGATGAGGTTGTTGTTGAATTTGTTGGTGTTTTTCAATGTTGAGGTTGTTGTTGTTTTTCAATGTTGAAGTTGTTGTTGAATTTGATGGTGTTTTTCAATGTCGAGGTTGTTGTTGAATTTGTTGGTATTTTTCAATGTTGAAGTTGTTGTTGAATTCGTTGGTGTTTTTCAATGTTGAGGTTGTTGCTGTTTTTCAATGTTCAGGTTGTAGTTGAATTTGTTGGTGTTTTTCAATGTTGAGATTGCTGTTGTTTTTCAATGTTGAGGTTGTTGTTGAAATTGTTGGCGTTTTTAAATGTTGAGGTTGTTGTTGAATTTGTTGGTGTTTTTCAATGTTGAGGTTGTTGTTGTTTTTCAATTTTGAGGTTGTTGTTGAATTTGTTGTTTTTCAATGTTGAGGTTGTTGTTGAATTTGTTGGTGTTTTTCAAATTCGAGGTTGTTGTTGAATTTGTTGGTGTTTTTCAATGTTGAAGTTGTTGTTGAATTTGTTGGTGTTTTTCAATTTTGAGGTTGTTGTTGTTTTTCAATGTTGAGGTTGTTGTTGAATTTGTTGGTGTTTTTCAATGTTGAGGTTGTTGTTGTTTTTCAATGCTGAGGTTGTTGTTGAATTTGTTGGTGTTTTTCAATGTTGAGGTTGTTATTGAATTTGTTGGTGTTTTTCAATGTTGAGGTTGTTGTTGTTTTTCAATGTTGAGGTTGTTGTTGAATTTGTTGGTGTTTTTCAATGTTGAGGTTGTTGTTGTTTTTCAATGTTGAGGTTGTTGTTGAATTTGTTGGTGTTTTTCAATTTCGAGGTTGTTGTTGAATTTGTTGGTATTTTTCAATGTTGAGGTTGTTGTTGTTTTTGAATGTTGAGGTTACTGTTGAATTTGTTGGTGTTTTTCATTGTTGAGGTTGTTGTTGTTTTTCAATGTTGAGGTTGTTGTTGAATTTGTTGGTGTTTTTCAATGTTGAGTTTGTTGTTGTTTTTCAATGTTGAGGATGTTGTTGAATTTGTTGGTGTTTTTCAATGTTGAGGTTGTTGTTGTTTTTCAATGTTGAGGTTGTTGTTGAATTTGTTGTTGTTTTTCAATGTTGAGGTTGTTGTTGGTTTTCAATGTTGAGGTTGTTGTTGAATTTGTTGGTGTTTTTCAATGTTGAGGTTGTTGTTGAATTTGTTGGTGTTTTTCAATGATGAGGTTGTTGAATTTGTGGGTGTTTTTCAATCTTGAGTTTGTTGTTGAATTTGTTGGTGTTTTTCAATGTTGAGGTTGTTGTTGAATTTGTTGGTGTTTTTCAATGTTGAGGTTGTTGTTGTTTTTCAATGTTGAGGTTGTTGTTGAATTTGTTGGTGTTTTTCAATGTTGAGGTTGTTGTTGTTTTTCAATGCTGAGGTTGTTGTTGAATTTGTTGGTGTTTTTCAATGTTGAGGTTGTTATTGAATTTGTTGGTGTTTTTCAATGTTGAGGTTGTTGTTGTTTTTCAATGTTGAGGTTGTTGTTGAATTTGTTGGTGTTTTTCAATGTTGAGGTTGTTGTTGTTTTTCAATGTTGAGGTTGTTGTTGAATTTGTTGGTGTTTTTCAATTTCGAGGTTGTTGTTGAATTTGTTGGTATTTTTCAATGTTGAGGTTGTTGTTGTTTTTGAATGTTGAGGTTACTGTTGAATTTGTTGGTGTTTTTCATTGTTGAGGTTGTTGTTGTTTTTCAATGTTGAGGTTGTTGTTGAATTTGTTGGTGTTTTTCAATGTTGAGGTTGTTGTTGTTTTTCAATGTTGAGGATGTTGTTGAATTTGTTGGTATTTTTCAATGTTGAGGTTGTTGTTGTTTTTCAATGTTGAGGTTGTTGTTGAATTTGTTGTTGTTTTTCAATGTTGAGGTTGTTGTTGGTTTTCAATGTTGAGGTTGTTGTTGAATTTGTTGGTGTTTTTCAATGTTGAGGTTGTTGTTGAATTTGTTGGTGTTTTTCAATGATGAGGTTGTTGAATTTGTTGGTGTTTTTCAATCTTGAGTTTGTTGTTGAATTTGTTGGTGTTTTTCAATGTTGAGGTTGTTGTTGAATTTGTTGGTGTTTTTCAATGTTGAGGTTGTTGTTATTTTTCAATGTTGAGGTTGTTGTTGAGTTTGTTTGTGTTTTTCAACGTTGAGGTTGTTGTTGAATTTGTTGGTGTTTTTCAATGTTGAGGTTGTTTTTGAATTTGTTGGTGTTTTTCAATGTTGAGGTTGTTGTTGTTTTTAAATGTTGAGGTTGTTGTTGAATTTGTTGGTGTTTTTTCAATTTTGAGGTTGTTGGTGTTGTTCAATGTTGAGGTTGATTTTGAATTTGAGGGTGTTTTTCAATGTCGAGGTTGTTGTTGAATTTGTTGGTGTTTTTCAATGTTGAGGTTGTTGTTGTTTTTCAATGTTGAGGTTGTTGTTGAATTTGTTGGTGTTTTTCAATGTTGAGATTGTTGTTGTTTTTCAATGTTGAGGTTGTTGTTGAATTTGTTGGTGTTTTTAAATGTTGAGGTTGTTGTTGAATTTGCTGGTGTTTTGCAATGTTGAGGTTGTTGTTGTTTTTCAATGTTGAGGTTGTTGTTGAATTTGTTGGTGTTTTTCAATGTTGAGGTTGTTGTTGTTTTTCAATGTTGAGGTTGTTGTTTTATTTGTTGGTTTTTTTCAATTTCGAGGTTGTTGTTGAATTTGTTGGTGTTTTTCAATGTTGAAGTTGTTGTTGAATTTGTTGGTGTTTTTCAATGTTGAGGTTGTTGTTGTTTTTCAATGTTGAGGTTGTTGTTGAATTTGTTGGTGTTTTTCAATGTTTAGGTTGTTGTTGTTTTTCAATTCTTAGGTTGTTGTTGAATTTGTTGGTGTTTTTCAAAGTTGAGGTTGTTGTTGAATTTGTTGGTGTTTTTCAATGTTGAGGTTGTTGTTGTTTTTCAATGTTAATGTTGTTTTTGAATTTGTTGGTGTTTTTCAATGTTTAGGTTGTTGTTGTTTTTCAATGTTGAGGTTGTTGTTGAATTTGATGGTGTTTTTCAATGTTGAGGTTGTTGTTTAAATTGTTGGTGTTTTTCAATGTTGAGGTTGTTGTTGTTTTTCAATGTTGAGGTTGTTGTTGAATTTGTTGGTGTTTTTCAATGTCGAGTTTGTTGTTGTTTTTCAATGTTGAGGTTGTTGTTGAATTTGTTGGTGTTTTTCAATGTTGAGGTTGTTGTTGTTTTTCAATGTTGAGGTTGTTGTTGAATTTGTTGGTGTTTGTCAATGTTGAGGTTGTTGTTGTTTTTCAATGTTGAGGTTGTTGTTGAATTTGTTGCTGCTTTTCAATGATGAGGTTGTTGTTGAAATTGTTGGTGTTTTTCAATGTTGAGGTTGTTGTTGAATTTGTTGGTGTTTTTCAATGTTGAGGTTGTTGCTGTTTTTCAATGTTGAGGTTGTTGTTGAATTTGTTGGTGTTTTTCAATGTTGAGATTGTTGTTGTTTTTCAATGTTGAGGTTGTTGTTGAATTTGTTGGTGTTTCTAAATGTTGAGGTTGTTGAATTTGTTGGTGTTTTTCAATGTTGAGGTTGTTGTTGTTTTTCAATGTTGAGGTTGTTGTTGAATTTGTTGGTGTTTTTCAATGTTGAGATTGTTGTTGTTTTTCAATGTTGAGGTTGTTGTTGAATTTGTTGGTGTTTTTAAATGTTGAGGTTGTTGTTGAATTTGCTGGTGTTTTGCAATGTTGAGGTTTTTGTTGTTTTTCAATGTTGAGGTTGTTGTTGAATTTGTTGGTGTTTTTCAATGTTGAGGTTGTTGTTGTTTTTCAATGTTGAGGTTGTTGTTGTATTTGTTGGTTTTTTTCAATTTCGAGGTTGTTGTTGAATTTGTTGGTGTTTGTCAATGTTGAAGTTGTTGTTGAATTTGTTGGTGTTTTTCAATGTTGAGGTTGTTGTTGTTTTTCAATGTTGAGGTTGTTGTTGAATTTGTTGGTGTTTTTCAATGTTGAGGTTGTTGTTGTTTTTCAATGCTTAGGTTGTTGTTGAATTTGTTGGTGTTTTTCAATGTTGAGGTTGTTGCTGAATTTGTTGGTGTTTTTCAATGTTGAGGTTGTTGTTGTTTTTCAATGTTAAGGTTGTTGTTGAATTTGTTGGTGCTTTTCAATGATGAGGTTGTTGTTGAATTTGTTGGTGTTTTTCAATGTTGAGGTTGTTGTTGAATTTGTTGGTGTTTTTCAATGTTGAGGTTGTTGCTGTTTTTCAATGTTGAGGTTGTTGTTGAATTTGTTGGTGTTTCTCAATGTTGAGATTGTTGTTGTTTTTCAAAGTTGAGGTTGTTGTTGAATTTGTTGGTGTTTCTAAATGTTGAGGTTGTTTATGAATTTGTTGGTGTTTTTCAATGTTGAGGTTGTTGTTGTTTTTCAATGTTGAGGTTGTTGTTGAATTTGTTGGTGTTTTTCAATGTTGAGTTTGTTGTTGTTTTTCAATGTTGAGGTTGTTGTTGAATTTCAATGTTGAGGTTGTTGTTGAATTTGTTGGTGTTTCTCAATGTTGAGGTTGTTGTTGTTTTTCAATGCTGAGGTCGTTGTTGAATTTGTTGGTGTTTTTCAATGTTGGGGTTGTTGTTGAATTTGTTGGTGTTTTTCAATGTTGAGGTTGTTGTTGTTTTTCAATGTTGAGGTTGTTGTTGAATTTGTTGGTGTTTTTCAATGTTGAGATTGTTGTTGTTTTTCAATGTTGAGGTTGTTGTTGAATTTGTTGGTGTTTTTAAATGTTGAGGTTGTTGTTGAATTTGCTGGTGTTTTGCAATGTTGAGGTTGTTGTTGTTTTCAATGTTGAGGTTGTTGTTGAATTTGTTGGTGTTTTTCAATGTTGAGGTTGTTGTTGTTTTTCAATGTTGAGGTTGTTGTTGTATTTGTTGGTTTTTTTCAATTTCGAGGTTGTTGTTGAATTTGTTGGTGTTTTTCAATGTTGAAGTTGTTGTTGAATTTGTTGGTGTTTTTCAATGTTGAGGTTGCTGTTGTTTTTCAATGTTGAGGTTGTTGTTGAATTTGTTGGTGTTTTTCAATGTTGAGGTTGTTGTTGTTTTTCAATGCTTAGGTTGTTGTTGAATTTGTTGGTGTTTTTCAAAGTTGAGGTTGTTGTTGAATTTGTTGGTGTTTTTCAATGTTGAGGTTGTTGTTGTTTTTCAATGTTAATGTTGTTTTTGAATTTGTTGGTGTTTTTCAATGTTTAGGTTGTTGTTGTTTTTCAATGTTGAGGTTGTTGTTGAATTTGATGGTGTTTTTCAATGTTGAGGTTGTTGTTTAATTTGTTGGTGTTTTTCAATGTTGAGGTTGTTGTTGTTTTTCAATGTTGAGGTTGTTGTTGAATTTGTTGGTGTTTTTCAATGTTGAGTTTGTTGTTGTTTTTCAATGTTGAGGTTGTTGTTGAATTTGTTGGTGTTTTTCAATGTTGAGGTTGTTGTTTCTTTTCAATGTTGAGGTTGTTGTTGAATTTGTTGGTGTTTTTCAATGTTGAGGTTGTTGTTGTTTTTCAATTTTGAGGTTGTTGTTGAATTTGTTGGTGTTTTTCAATGTTGAGGTTGTTGTTGTTTTTCAATGTTGAGGTTGTTGTTGTATTTGTTGGTTTTTTTCAATTTCGAGGTTGTTGTTGAATTTGTTGGTGTTTGTCAATGTTGAAGTTGTTGTTGAATTTGTTGGTGTTTTTCAATGTTGAGGTTGTTGTTGTTTTTCAATGTTGAGGTTGTTGTTGAATTTGTTGGTGTTTTTCAATGTTGAGGTTGTTGTTGTTTTTCAATGCTTAGGTTGTTGTTGAATTTGTTGGTGTTTTTCAATGTTGAGGTTGTTGCTGAATTTGTTGGTGTTTTTCAATGTTGAGGTTGTTGTTGTTTTTCAATGTTAAGGTTGTTGTTGAATTTGTTGGTGTTTTTCAATGTTTAGGTTGTTGTTGTTTTTCAATGTTGAGGTTGTTGTTGAATTTGATGGTGTTTTTCAATGTTGAGGTTGTTGTTGAATTTGTTGGTGTTTTTCAATGTTGAGGTTGTGTTGTTTTTCAATGTTGAGGTTGTTGTTGAATTTGTTGGTGTTTTTCAATGTTGAGTTTGTTGTTGTTTTTCAATGTTGAGGTTGTTGTTGAATTTGTTGGTGTTTTTCAATGTTGAGGTTGTTGTTGTTTTTCAATGTTGAGGTTGTTGTTGAATTTGTTGGTGTTTTTCAATGTTGAGGTTGTTGTTGTTTTTCAATGTTGAGGTTGTTGTTGAATTTGTTGGTGCTTTTCAATGATGAGGTTGTTGTTGAATTTGTTGGTGTTTTTCAATGTTGAGGTTGTTGTTGAATTTGTTGGTGTTTTTCAATGTTGAGGTTGTTGCTGTTTTTCAATGTTGAGGTTGTTGTTGAATTTGTTGGTGTTTTTCAATGTTGAGATTGTTGTTGTTTTTCAAAGTTGAGGTTGTTGTTGAATTTGTTGGTGTTTCTAAATGTTGAGGTTGTTTATGAATTTGTTGGTGTTTTTCAATGTTGAGGTTGTTGTTGTTTTTCAATGTTGAGGTTGTTGTTGAATTTGTTGGTGTTTTTCAATGTTGAGTTTGTTGTTGTTTTTCAATGTTGAGGTTGTTGTTGAATTTCAATGTTGAGGTTGTTGTTGAATTTGTTGGTGTTTCTCAATGTTGAGGTTGTTGTTGTTTTTCAATGCTGAGGTCGTTGTTGAATTTGTTGGTGTTTTTCAATGTTGGGGTTGTTGTTGAATTTGTTGGTGTTTTTCAATGTTGAGGTTGTTGTTGTTTTTCAATGTTGAGGTTGTTGTTGAATTTGTTGGTGTTTTTCAATGTTGAGATTGTTGTTGTTTTTCAATGTTGAGGTTGCTGTTGAATTTGTTGGTGTTTTTAAATGTTGAGGTTGTTGTTGAATTTGCTGGTGTTTTGCAATGTTGAGGTTGTTGTTGTTTTTCAATGTTGAGGTTGTTGTTGAATTTGTTGGTGTTTTTCAATGTTGAGGTTGTTGTTGTTTTTCAATGTTGAGGTTGTTGTTGTATTTATTGGTTTTTTTCAATTTCGAGGTTGTTGTTGAATTTGTTGGTGTTTTTCAATGTTGAAGTTGTTGTTGAATTTGTTGGTGTTTTTCAATGTTGAGGTTGCTGTTGTTTTTCAATGTTGAGGTTGTTGTTGAATTTGTTGGTGTTTTTCAATGTTGAGGTTGTTGTTGTTTTTCAATGCTTAGGTTGTTGTTGAATTTGTTGGTGTTTTTCAAAGTTGAGGTTGTTGTTGAATTTGTTGGTGTTTTTCAATGTTGAGGTTGTTGTTGTGTTTCAATGTTAATGTTGTTTTTGAATTTGTTGGTGTTTTTCAATGTTTAGGTTGTTGTTGTTTATCAATGTTGAGGTTGTTGTTGAATTTGATGGTGTTTTTCAATGTTGAGGTTGTTGTTTAATTTGTTGGTGTTTTTCAATGTTGAGGTTCTTGTTGTTTTTCAATGTTGAGGTTGTTGTTGAATTTGTTGGTGTTTTTCAATGTTGAGTTTGTTGTTGTTTTTCAATGTTGAGGTTGTTGTTGAATTTGTTGGTGTTTTTCAATGTTGAGGTTGTTGTTTCTTTTCAATGTTGAGGTTGTTGTTGAATTTGTTGGTGTTTTTCAATGTTGAGGTTGTTGTTGTTTTTCAATGTTGAGGTTGTTGTTGAATTTGTTGGTTCTTTTCAATGATGAGGTTGTTGTTGAATTTGTTGGTGTTTTTCAATGTTGAGGTTGTTGTTGTTTTTCAATGTTGAAGTTGTTGTTGAATTTGATGGTGTTTTTCAATGTCGAGGTTGTTGTTGAATTTGTTGGTGTTTTTCAATGTTGAAGTTGTTGTTGAATTCGTTGGTGTTTTTCAATGTTGAGGTTGTTGCTGTTTTTCAATGTTGAGGTTGTAGTTGAATTTGTTGGTGTTTTTCAATGTTGAGATTGCTGTTGTTTTTCAATGTTGAGGTTGCTGTTGAAATTGTTGGCGTTTTTAAATGTTGAGGTTGTTGTTGAATTTGTTGGTGTTTTTCAATGTTGAGGTTGTTGTTGTTTTTCAATTTTGAGGTTGTTGTTGAATTTGTTGTTTTTCAATGTTGAGGTTGTTGTTGAATTTGTTGGTGTTTTTCAAATTCGAGGTTGTTGTTGAATTTGTTGGTGTTTTTCAATGTTGAAGTTGTTGTTGAATTTGTTGGTGTTTTTCAATGTTGAGGTTGTTGTTGTTTTTCAATGTTGAGGTTGTTGTTGAATTTGTTGGTGTTTTTCAATGTTGAGGTTGTTGTTGTTTTTCAATGTTGAGGTTGTTGTTGAATTTGTTGGTGTTTTTCAATGTTGAGTTTGTTGTTGTTTTTCAATGTTGAGGTTGTTGTTGAATTTCAATGTTGAGGTTGTTGTTGAATTTGTTGGTGTTTCTCAATGTTGAGGTTGTTGTTGTTTTTCAATGCTGAGGTCGTTGTTGAATTTGTTGGTGTTTTTCAATGTTGGGGTTGTTGTTGAATTTGTTGGTGTTTTTCAATGTTGAGGTTGTTGTTGTTTTTCAATGTTGAGGTTGTTGTTGAATTTGTTGGTGTTTTTCAATGTTGAGATTGTTGTTGTTTTTCAATGTTGAGGTTGTTGTTGAATTTGTTGGTGTTTTTAAATGTTGAGGTTGTTGTTGAATTTGCTGGTGTTTTGCAATGTTGAGGTTGTTGTTGTTTTTCAATGTTGAGGTTGTTGTTGAATTTGTTGGTGTTTTTCAATGTTGAGGTTGTTGTTGTTTTTCAATGTTGAGGTTGTTGTTGTATTTGTTGGTTTTTTTCAATTTCGAGGTTGTTGTTGACTTTGTTGGTGTTTTTCAATGTTGAAGTTGTTGTTGAATTTGTTGGTGTTTTTCAATGTTGAGGTTGCTGTTGTTTTTCAATGTTGAGGTTGTTGTTGAATTTGTTGGTGTTTTTCAATGTTGAGGTTGTTGTTGTTTTTCAATGCTTAGGTTGTTGTTGAATTTGTTGGTGTTTTTCAAAGTTGAGGTTGTTGTTGAATTTGTTGGTGTCTTTCAATGTTGAGGTTGTTGTTGTTTTTCAATGTTAATGTTGTTTTTGAATTTGTTGGTGTTTTTCAATGTTTAGGTTGTTGTTGTTTTTCAATGTTGAGGTTGTTGTTGAATTTGATGGTGTTTTTCAATGTTGAGGTTGTTGTTTAATTTGTTGGTGTTTTTCAATGTTGAGGTTGTTGTTGTTTTTCAATGTTGAGGTTGTTGTTGAATTTGTTGGTGTTTTTCAATGTTGAGTTTGTTGTTGTTTTTCAATGTTGAGGTTGTTGTTGAATTTGTTGGTGTTTTTCAATGTTGAGGTTGTTGTTTCTTTTCAATGTTGAGGTTGTTGTTGAATTTGTTGGTGTTTTTCAATGTTGAGGTTGTTGTTGTTTTTCAATGTTGAGGTTGTTGTTGAATTTGTTGGTGTTTTTCAATGTTGAGGTTGTTGTTGTTTTTCAATGTTGAGGTTGTTGTTGTATTTGTTGGTTTTTTTCAATTTCGAGGTTGTTGTTGAATTTGTTGGTGTTTGTCAATGTTGAAGTTGTTGTTGAATTTGTTGGTGTTTTTCAATGTTGAGGTTGTTGTTGTTTTTCAATGTTGAGGTTGTTGTTGAATTTGTTGGTGTTTTTCAATGTTGAGGTTGTTGTTGTTTTTCAAAGCTTAGGTTGTTGTTGAATTTGTTGGTGTTTTTCAATGTTGAGGTTGTTGCTGAATTTGTTGGTGTTTTTCAATGTTTAGGTTGTTGTTGTTTTTCAATGTTGAGGTTGTTGTTGAATTTGATGGTGTTTTTCAATGTTGAGGTTGCTGTTGTTTTTCAATGTTGAGGTTGTTGTTGAATTTGTTGGTGTTTTTCAATGTTGAGGTTGTAGTTGTTTTTCAATGCTTAGGTTGTTGTTGAATTTGTTGGTGTTTTTCAAAGTTGAGGTTGTTGTTGAATTTGTTGGTGTTTTTCAATGTTGAGGTTGTTGTTGTGTTTCAATGTTAATGTTGTTTTTGAATTTGTTGGTGTTTTTCAATGTTTAGGTTGTTGTTGTTTATCAATGTTGAGGTTGTTGTTGAATTTGATGGTGTTTTTCAATGTTGAGGTTGTTGTTTAATTTGTTGGTGTTTTTCAATGTTGAGGTTGTTGTTGTTTTTCAATTTCGAGGTTGTTGTTGAATTTGTTGGTGTTTGTCAATGTTGAAGTTGTTGTTGAATTTGTTGGTGTTTTTCAATGTTGAGGTTGTTGTTGTTTTTCAATGTTGAGGTTGTTGTTGAATTTGTTGGTGTTTTTCAATGTTGAGGTTGTTGTTGTTTTTCAAAGCTTAGGTTGTTGTTGAATTTGTTGGTGTTTTTCAATGTTGAGGTTGTTGCTGAATTTGTTGGTGTTTTTCAATGTTTAGGTTGTTGTTGTTTTTCAATGTTGAGGTTGTTGTTGAATTTGATGGTGTTTTTCAATGTTGAGGTTGCTGTTGTTTTTCAATGTTGAGGTTGTTGTTGAATTTGTTGGTGTTTTTCAATGTTGAGGTTGTTGTTGTTTTTCAATGCTTAGGTTGTTGTTGAATTTGTTGGTGTTTTTCAAAGTTGAGGTTGTTGTTGAATTTGTTGGTGTTTTTCAATGTTGAGGTTGTTGTTGTGTTTCAATGTTAATGTTGTTTTTGAATTTGTTGGTGTTTTTCAATGTTTAGGTTGTTGTTGTTTATCAATGTTGAGGTTGTTGTTGAATTTGATGGTGTTTTTCAATGTTGAGGTTGTTGTTTAATTTGTTGGTGTTTTTCAATGTTGAGGTTGTTGTTGTTTTTCAATGTTGAGGTTGTTGTTGAATTTGTTGGTGTTTTTCAATGTTGAGTTTGTTGTTGTTTTTCAATGTTGAGGTTGTTGTTGAATTTGTTGGTGTTTTTCAATGTTGAGGTTGTTGTTTCTTTTCAATGTTGAGGTTGTTGTTGAATTTGTTGGTGTTTTTCAATGTTGAGGTTGTTGTTGTTTTTCAATGTTGAGGTTGTTGTTGAATTTGTTGGTTCTTTTCAATGATGAGGTTGTTGTTGAATTTGTTGGTGTTTTTCAATGTTGAGGTTGTTGTTGTTTTTCAATGTTGAAGTTGTTGTTGAATTTGATGGTGTTTTTCAATGTCGAGGTTGTTGTTGAATTTGTTGGTGTTTTTCAATGTTGAAGTTGTTGTTGAATTCGTTGGTGTTTTTCAATGTTGAGGTTGTTGCTGTTTTTCAATGTTGAGGTTGTAGTTGAATTTGTTGGTGTTTTTCAATGTTGAGATTGCTGTTGTTTTTCAATGTTGAGGTTGCTGTTGAAATTGTTGGCGTTTTTAAATGTTGAGGTTGTTGTTGAATTTGTTGGTGTTTTTCAATGTTGAGGTTGTTGTTGTTTTTCAATTTTGAGGTTGTTGTTGAATTTGTTGTTTTTCAATGTTGAGGTTGTTGTTGAATTTGTTGGTGTTTTTCAAATTCGAGGTTGTTGTTGAATTTGTTGGTGTTTTTCAATGTTGAAGTTGTTGTTGAATTTGTTGGTGTTTTTCAATGTTGAGGTTGTTGTTGTTTTTCAATGTTGAGGTTGTTGTTGAATTTGTTGGTGTTTTTCAATGTTGAGGTTGTTGTTGTTTTTCAATGTTGAGGTTGTTGTTGAATTTGTTGGTGTTTTTCAATGTTGAGTTTGTTGTTGTTTTTCAATGTTGAGGTTGTTGTTGAATTTCAATGTTGAGGTTGTTGTTGAATTTGTTGGTGTTTCTCAATGTTGAGGTTGTTGTTGTTTTTCAATGCTGAGGTCGTTGTTGAATTTGTTGGTGTTTTTCAATGTTGGGGTTGTTGTTGAATTTGTTGGTGTTTTTCAATGTTGAGGTTGTTGTTGTTTTTCAATGTTGAGGTTGTTGTTGAATTTGTTGGTGTTTTTCAATGTTGAGATTGTTGTTGTTTTTCAATGTTGAGGTTGTTGTTGAATTTGTTGGTGTTTTTAAATGTTGAGGTTGTTGTTGAATTTGCTGGTGTTTTGCAATGTTGAGGTTGTTGTTGTTTTTCAATGTTGAGGTTGTTGTTGAATTTGTTGGTGTTTTTCAATGTTGAGGTTGTTGTTGTTTTTCAATGTTGAGGTTGTTGTTGTATTTGTTGGTTTTTTTCAATTTCGAGGTTGTTGTTGACTTTGTTGGTGTTTTTCAATGTTGAAGTTGTTGTTGAATTTGTTGGTGTTTTTCAATGTTGAGGTTGCTGTTGTTTTTCAATGTTGAGGTTGTTGTTGAATTTGTTGGTGTTTTTCAATGTTGAGGTTGTTGTTGTTTTTCAATGCTTAGGTTGTTGTTGAATTTGTTGGTGTTTTTCAAAGTTGAGGTTGTTGTTGAATTTGTTGGTGTTTTTCAATGTTGAGGTTGTTGTTGTTTTTCAATGTTAATGTTGTTTTTGAATTTGTTGGTGTTTTTCAATGTTTAGGTTGTTGTTGTTTTTCAATGTTGAGGTTGTTGTTGAATTTGATGGTGTTTTTCAATGTTGAGGTTGTTGTTTAATTTGTTGGTGTTTTTCAATGTTGAGGTTGTTGTTGTTTTTCAATGTTGAGGTTGTTGTTGAATTTGTTGGTGTTTTTCAATGTTGAGTTTGTTGTTGTTTTTCAATGTTGAGGTTGTTGTTGAATTTGTTGGTGTTTTTCAATGTTGAGGTTGTTGTTTCTTTTCAATGTTGAGGTTGTTGTTGAATTTGTTGGTGTTTTTCAATGTTGAGGTTGTTGTTGTTTTTCAATGTTGAGGTTGTTGTTGAATTTGTTGGTGTTTTTCAATGTTGAGGTTGTTGTTGTTTTTCAATGTTGAGGTTGTTGTTGTATTTGTTGGTTTTTTTCAATTTCGAGGTTGTTGTTGAATTTGTTGGTGTTTGTCAATGTTGAAGTTGTTGTTGAATTTGTTGGTGTTTTTCAATGTTGAGGTTGTTGTTGTTTTTCAATGTTGAGGTTGTTGTTGAATTTGTTGGTGTTTTTCAATGTTGAGGTTGTTGTTGTTTTTCAAAGCTTAGGTTGTTGTTGAATTTGTTGGTGTTTTTCAATGTTGAGGTTGTTGCTGAATTTGTTGGTGTTTTTCAATGTTTAGGTTGTTGTTGTTTTTCAATGTTGAGGTTGTTGTTGAATTTGATGGTGTTTCTCAATGTTGAGGTTGTTGTTGTTTTTCAATGCTGAGGTCGTTGTTGAATTTGTTGGTGTTTTTCAATGTTGGGGTTGTTGTTGAATTTGTTGGTGTTTTTCAATGTTGAGGTTGTTGTTGTTTTTCAATGTTGAGGTTGTTGTTGAATTTGTTGGTGTTTTTCAATGTTGAGATTGTTGTTGTTTTTCAATGTTGAGGTTGTTGTTGAATTTGTTGGTGTTTTTAAATGTTGAGGTTGTTGTTGAATTTGCTGGTGTTTTGCAATGTTGAGGTTGTTGTTGTTTTTCAATGTTGAGGTTGTTGTTGAATTTGTTGGTGTTTTTCAATGTTGAGGTTGTTGTTGTTTTTCAATGTTGAGGTTGTTGTTGTATTTGTTGGTTTTTTTCAATTTCGAGGTTGTTGTTGACTTTGTTGGTGTTTTTCAATGTTGAAGTTGTTGTTGAATTTGTTGGTGTTTTTCAATGTTGAGGTTGCTGTTGTTTTTCAATGTTGAGGTTGTTGTTGAATTTGTTGGTGTTTTTCAATGTTTAGGTTGTTGTTGTTTTTCAATGCTTAGGTTGTTGTTGAATTTGTTGGTGTTTTTCAAAGTTGAGGTTGTTGTTGAATTTGTTGGTGTCTTTCAATGTTGAGGTTGTTGTTGTTTTTCAATGTTAATGTTGTTTTTGAATTTGTTGGTGTTTTTCAATGTTTAGGTTGTTGTTGTTTTTCAATGTTGAGGTTGTTGTTGAATTTGATGGTGTTTTTCAATGTTGAGGTTGTTGTTTAATTTGTTGGTGTTTTTCAATGTTGAGGTTGTTGTTGTTTTTCAATGTTGAGGTTGTTGTTGAATTTGTTGGTGTTTTTCAATGTTGAGTTTGTTGTTGTTTTTCAATGTTGAGGTTGTTGTTGAATTTGTTGGTGTTTTTCAATGTTGAGGTTGTTGTTTCTTTTCAATGTTGAGGTTGTTGTTGAATTTGTTGGTGTTTTTCAATGTTGAGGTTGTTGTTGTTTTTCAATGTTGAGGTTGTTGTTGAATTTGTTGGTGTTTTTCAATGTTGAGGTTGTTGTTGTTTTTCAATGTTGAGGTTGTTGTTGTATTTGTTGGTTTTTTTCAATTTCGAGGTTGTTGTTGAATTTGTTGGTGTTTGTCAATGTTGAAGTTGTTGTTGAATTTGTTGGTGTTTTTCAATGTTGAGGTTGTTGTTGTTTTTCAATGTTGAGGTTGTTGTTGAATTTGTTGGTGTTTTTCAATGTTGAGGTTGTTGTTGTTTTTCAAAGCTTAGGTTGTTGTTGAATTTGTTGGTGTTTTTCAATGTTGAGGTTGTTGCTGAATTTGTTGGTGTTTTTCAATGTTTAGGTTGTTGTTGTTTTTCAATGTTGAGGTTGTTGTTGAATTTGATGGTGTTTTTCAATGTTGAGGTTGCTGTTGTTTTTCAATGTTGAGGTTGTTGTTGAATTTGTTGGTGTTTTTCAATGTTGAGGTTGTTGTTGTTTTTCAATGCTTAGGTTGTTGTTGAATTTGTTGGTGTTTTTCAAAGTTGAGGTTGTTGTTGAATTTGTTGGTGTTTTTCAATGTTGAGGTTGTTGTTGTGTTTCAATGTTAATGTTGTTTTTGAATTTGTTGGTGTTTTTCAATGTTTAGGTTGTTGTTGTTTATCAATGTTGAGGTTGTTGTTGAATTTGATGGTGTTTTTCAATGTTGAGGTTGTTGTTTAATTTGTTGGTGTTTTTCAATGTTGAGGTTGTTGTTGTTTTTCAATTTCGAGGTTGTTGTTGAATTTGTTGGTGTTTGTCAATGTTGAAGTTGTTGTTGAATTTGTTGGTGTTTTTCAATGTTGAGGTTGTTGTTGTTTTTCAATGTTGAGGTTGTTGTTGAATTTGTTGGTGTTTTTCAATGTTGAGGTTGTTGTTGTTTTTCAAAGCTTAGGTTGTTGTTGAATTTGTTGGTGTTTTTCAATGTTGAGGTTGTTGCTGAATTTGTTGGTGTTTTTCAATGTTTAGGTTGTTGTTGTTTTTCAATGTTGAGGTTGTTGTTGAATTTGATGGTGTTTTTCAATGTTGAGGTTGCTGTTGTTTTTCAATGTTGAGGTTGTTGTTGAATTTGTTGGTGTTTTTCAATGTTGAGGTTGTTGTTGTTTTTCAATGCTTAGGTTGTTGTTGAATTTGTTGGTGTTTTTCAAAGTTGAGGTTGTTGTTGAATTTGTTGGTGTTTTTCAATGTTGAGGTTGTTGTTGTGTTTCAATGTTAATGTTGTTTTTGAATTTGTTGGTGTTTTTCAATGTTTAGGTTGTTGTTGTTTATCAATGTTGAGGTTGTTGTTGAATTTGATGGTGTTTTTCAATGTTGAGGTTGTTGTTTAATTTGTTGGTGTTTTTCAATGTTGAGGTTGTTGTTGTTTTTCAATGTTGAGGTTGTTGTTGAATTTGTTGGTGTTTTTCAATGTTGAGTTTGTTGTTGTTTTTCAATGTTGAGGTTGTTGTTGAATTTGTTGGTGTTTTTCAATGTTGAGGTTGTTGTTTCTTTTCAATGTTGAGGTTGTTGTTGAATTTGTTGGTGTTTTTCAATGTTGAGGTTGTTGTTGTTTTTCAATGTTGAGGTTGTTGTTGAATTTGTTGGTTCTTTTCAATGATGAGGTTGTTGTTGAATTTGTTGGTGTTTTTCAATGTTGAGGTTGTTGTTGTTTTTCAATGTTGAAGTTGTTGTTGAATTTGATGGTGTTTTTCAATGTCGAGGTTGTTGTTGAATTTGTTGGTGTTTTTCAATGTTGAAGTTGTTGTTGAATTCGTTGGTGTTTTTCAATGTTGAGGTTGTTGCTGTTTTTCAATGTTGAGGTTGTAGTTGAATTTGTTGGTGTTTTTCAATGTTGAGATTGCTGTTGTTTTTCAATGTTGAGGTTGCTGTTGAAATTGTTGGCGTTTTTAAATGTTGAGGTTGTTGTTGAATTTGTTGGTGTTTTTCAATGTTGAGGTTGTTGTTGTTTTTCAATTTTGAGGTTGTTGTTGAATTTGTTGTTTTTCAATGTTGAGGTTGTTGTTGAATTTGTTGGTGTTTTTCAAATTCGAGGTTGTTGTTGAATTTGTTGGTGTTTTTCAATGTTGAAGTTGTTGTTGAATTTGTTGGTGTTTTTCAATGTTGAGGTTGTTGTTGTTTTTCAATGTTGAGGTTGTTGTTGAATTTGTTGGTGTTTTTCAATGTTGAGGTTGTTGTTGTTTTTCAATGTTGAGGTTGTTGTTGAATTTGTTGGTGTTTTTCAATGTTGAGTTTGTTGTTGTTTTTCAATGTTGAGGTTGTTGTTGAATTTCAATGTTGAGGTTGTTGTTGAATTTGTTGGTGTTTCTCAATGTTGAGGTTGTTGTTGTTTTTCAATGCTGAGGTCGTTGTTGAATTTGTTGGTGTTTTTCAATGTTGGGGTTGTTGTTGAATTTGTTGGTGTTTTTCAATGTTGAGGTTGTTGTTGTTTTTCAATGTTGAGGTTGTTGTTGAATTTGTTGGTGTTTTTCAATGTTGAGATTGTTGTTGTTTTTCAATGTTGAGGTTGTTGTTGATTTTGTTGGTGTTTTTAAATGTTGAGGTTGTTGTTGAATTTGCTGGTGTTTTGCAATGTTGAGGTTGTTGTTGTTTTTCAATGTTGAGGTTGTTGTTGAATTTGTTGGTGTTTTTCAATGTTGAGGTTGTTGTTGTTTTTCAATGTTGAGGTTGTTGTTGTATTTGTTGGTTTTTTTCAATTTCGAGGTTGTTGTTGACTTTGTTGGTGTTTTTCAATGTTGAAGTTGTTGTTGAATTTGTTGGTGTTTTTCAATGTTGAGGTTGCTGTTGTTTTTCAATGTTGAGGTTGTTGTTGAATTTGTTGGTGTTTTTCAATGTTGAGGTTGTTGTTGTTTTTCAATGCTTAGGTTGTTGTTGAATTTGTTGGTGTTTTTCAAAGTTGAGGTTGTTGTTGAATTTGTTGGTGTTTTTCAATGTTGAGGTTGTTGTTGTTTTTCAATGTTAATGTTGTTTTTGAATTTGTTGGTGTTTTTCAATGTTTAGGTTGTTGTTGTTTTTCAATGTTGAGGTTGTTGTTGAATTTGATGGTGTTTTTCAATGTTGAGGTTGTTGTTTAATTTGTTGGTGTTTTTCAATGTTGAGGTTGTTGTTGTTTTTCAATGTTGAGGTTGTTGTTGAATTTGTTGGTGTTTTTCAATGTTGAGTTTGTTGTTGTTTTTCAATGTTGAGGTTGTTGTTGAATTTGTTGGTGTTTTTCAATGTTGAGGTTGTTGTTTCTTTTCAATGTTGAGGTTGTTGTTGAATTTGTTGGTGTTTTTCAATGTTGAGGTTGTTGTTGTTTTTCAATGTTGAGGTTGTTGTTGAATTTGTTGGTGTTTTTCAATGTTGAGGTTGTTGTTGTTTTTCAATGTTGAGGTTGTTGTTGTATTTGTTGGTTTTTTTCAATTTCGAGGTTGTTGTTGAATTTGTTGGTGTTTGTCAATGTTGAAGTTGTTGTTGAATTTGTTGGTGTTTTTCAATGTTGAGGTTGTTGTTGTTTTTCAATGTTGAGGTTGTTGTTGAATTTGTTGGTGTTTTTCAATGTTGAGGTTGTTGTTGTTTTTCAAAGCTTAGGTTGTTGTTGAATTTGTTGGTGTTTTTCAATGTTGAGGTTGTTGCTGAATTTGTTGGTGTTTTTCAATGTTTAGGTTGTTGTTGTTTTTCAATGTTGAGGTTGTTGTTGAATTTGATGGTGTTTTTCAATGTTGAGGTTGTTGTTGAATTTGTTGGTGTTTTTCAATGTTGAGGTTGTTGTTGTTTTTCAATGTTGAGGTTGTTGTTGAATTTGTTGGTGTTTTTCAATGTTGAGTTTGTTGTTGTTTTTCAATGTTGAGGTTGTTGTTGAATTTGTTGGTGTTTTTCAATGTTGAGGTTGTTGTTGTTTTTCAATGTTGAGGTTGTTGTTGAATTTGTTGGTGTTTTTCAATGTTGAGGTTGTTGTTGTTTTTCAATGTTGAGGTTGTTGTTGAATTTGTTGGTGCTTTTCAATGATGAGGTTGTTGTTGAATTTGTTGGTGTTTTTCAATGTTGAGGTTGTTCTTGAATTTGTTGGTGTTTTTCAATGTTGAGGTTGTTGCTGTTTTTCAATGTTGAGGTTGTTGTTGAATTTGTTGGTGTTTTTCAATGTTGAGATTGTTGTTGTTTTTCAAAGTTGAGGTTGTTGTTGAATTTGTTGGTGTTTCTAAATGTTGAGGTTGTTTATGAATTTGTTGGTGTTTTTCAATGTTGAGGTTGTTGTTGTTTTTCAATGTTGAGGTTGTTGTTGAATTTGTTGGTGTTTTTCAATGTTGAGTTTGTTGTTGTTTTTCAATGTTGAGGTTGTTGTTGAATTTCAATGTTGAGGTTGTTGTTGAATTTGTTGGTGTTTTTCAATGTTGAGGTTGTTGTTGTTTTTCAATGTTGAGGTTGTTGTTGAATTTGATGGTGTTTTTCAATGTTGAGGTTGTTGTTGAATTTGTTGGTGTTTTTCAATGTTGAGGTTGTTGTTGTTTTTCAATGTTGAGGTTGTTGTTGAATTTGTTGGTGTTTTTCAATGTTCAGTTTGTTGTTGTTTTTCAATGTTGAGGTTGTTGTTGAATTTGTTGGTGTTTTTCAATGTTGAGGTTGTTGTTGTTTTTCAATGTTGAGGTTGTTGTTGAATTTGTTGGTGTTTTTCAATGTTGAGGTTGTTGTTGTTTTTCAATGTTGATGTTGTTGTTGAATTTGTTGGTGCTTTTCAATGATGAGGTTGTTGTTGAATTTGTTGGTGTTTTTCAATGTTGAGGTTGTTGTTGAATTTGTTGGTGTTTTTCAATGTTGAGGTTGTTGCTGTTTTTCAATGTTGAGGTTGTTGTTGAATTTGTTGGTGTTTTTCAATGTTGAGATTGTTGTTGTTTTTCAAAGTTGAGGTTGTTGTTGAATTTGTTGGTGTTTCTAAATGTTGAGGTTGTTTATGAATTTGTTGGTGTTTTTCAATGTTGAGGTTGTTGTTGTTTTTCAATGTTGAGGTTGTTGTTGAATTTGTTGGTGTTTTTCAATGTTGAGTTTGTTGTTGTTTTTCAATGTTGAGGTTGTTGTTGAATTTCAATGTTGAGGTTGTTGTTGAATTTGTTGGTGTTTCTCAATGTTGAGGTTGTTGTTGTTTTTCAATGCTGAGGTCGTTGTTGAATTTGTTGGTGTTTTTCAATGTTGGGGTTGTTGTTGAATTTGTTGGTGTTTTTCAATGTTGAGGTTGTTGTTGTTTTTCAATGTTGAGGTTGTTGTTGAATTTGTTGGTGTTTTTCAATGTTGAGATTGTTGTTGTTTTTCAATGTTGAGGTTGCTGTTGAATTTGTTGGTGTTTTTAAATGTTGAGGTTGTTGTTGAATTTGCTGGTGTTTTGCAATGTTGAGGTTGTTGTTGTTTTTCAATGTTGAGGTTGTTGTTGAATTTGTTGGTGTTTTTCAATGTTGAGGTTGTTGTTGTTTTTCAATGTTGAGGTTGTTGTTGTATTTGTTGGTTTTTTTCAATTTCGAGGTTGTTGTTGAATTTGTTGGTGTTTTTCAATGTTGAAGTTGTTGTTGAATTTGTTGGTGTTTTTCAATGTTGAGGTTGCTGTTGTTTTTCAATGTTGAGGTTGTTGTTGAATTTGTTGGTGTTTTTCAATGTTGAGGTTGTTGTTGTTTTTCAATGCTTAGGTTGTTGTTGAATTTGTTGGTGTTTTTCAAAGTTGAGGTTGTTGTTGAATTTGTTGGTGTTTTTCAATGTTGAGGTTGTTGTTGTGTTTCAATGTTAATGTTGTTTTTGAATTTGTTGGTGTTTTTCAATGTTTAGGTTGTTGTTGTTTTTCAATGTTGAGGTTGTTGTTGAATTTGATGGTGTTTTTCAATGTTGAGGTTGTTGTTTAATTTGTTGGTGTTTTTCAATGTTGAGGTTGTTGTTGTTTTTCAATGTTGAGGTTGTTGTTGAATTTGTTGGTGTTTTTCAATGTTGAGTTTGTTGTTGTTTTTCAATGTTGAGGTTGTTGTTGAATTTGTTGGTGTTTTTCAATGTTGAGGTTGTTGTTTCTTTTCAATGTTGAGGTTGTTGTTGAATTTGTTGGTGTTTTTCAATGTTGAGGTTGTTGTTGTTTTTCAATGTTGAGGTTGTTGTTGAATTTGTTGGTTCTTTTCAATGATGAGGTTGTTGTTGAATTTGTTGGTGTTTTTCAATGTTGAGGTTGTTGTTGTTTTTCAATGTTGAAGTTGTTGTTGAATTTGATGGTGTTTTTCAATGTCGAGGTTGTTGTTGAATTTGTTGGTGTTTTTCAATGTTGAAGTTGTTGTTGAATTCGTTGGTGTTTTTCAATGTTGAGGTTGTTGCTGTTTTTCAATGTTGAGGTTGTAGTTGAATTTGTTGGTGTTTTTCAATGTTGAGATTGCTGTTGTTTTTCAATGTTGAGGTTGCTGTTGAAATTGTTGGCGTTTTTAAATGTTGAGGTTGTTGTTGAATTTGTTGGTGTTTTTCAATGTTGAGGTTGTTGTTGTTTTTCAATTTTGAGGTTGTTGTTGAATTTGTTGTTTTTCAATGTTGAGGTTGTTGTTGAATTTGTTGGTGTTTTTCAAATTCGAGGTTGTTGTTGAATTTGTTGGTGTTTTTCAATGTTGAAGTTGTTGTTGAATTTGTTGGTGTTTTTCAATGTTGAGGTTGTTGTTGTTTTTCAATGTTGAGGTTGTTGTTGAATTTGTTGGTGTTTTTCAATGTTGAGTTTGTTGTTGTTTTTCAATGTTGAGGTTGTTGTTGAATTTGTTGGTGTTTTTCAATGTTGAGTTTGTTGTTGTTTTTCAATGTTGAGGTTGTTGTTGAATTTCAATGTTGAGGTTGTTGTTGAATTTGTTGGTGTTTCTCAATGTTGAGGTTGTTGTTGTTTTTCAATGCTGAGGTCGTTGTTGAATTTGTTGGTGTTTTTCAATGTTGGGGTTGTTGTTGAATTTGTTGGTGTTTTTCAATGTTGAGGTTGTTGTTGTTTTTCAATGTTGAGGTTGTTGTTGAATTTGTTGGTGTTTTTCAATGTTGAGATTGTTGTTGTTTTTCAATGTTGAGGTTGTTGTTGAATTTGTTGGTGTTTTTAAATGTTGAGGTTGTTGTTGAATTTGCTGGTGTTTTGCAATGTTGAGGTTGTTGTTGTTTTTCAATGTTGAGGTTGTTGTTGAATTTGTTGGTGTTTTTCAATGTTGAGGTTGTTGTTGTTTTTCAATGTTGAGGTTGTTGTTGTATTTGTTGGTTTTTTTCAATTTCGAGGTTGTTGTTGACTTTGTTGGTGTTTTTCAATGTTGAAGTTGTTGTTGAATTTGTTGGTGTTTTTCAATGTTGAGGTTGCTGTTGTTTTTCAATGTTGAGGTTGTTGTTGAATTTGTTGGTGTTTTTCAATGTTGAGGTTGTTGTTGTTTTTCAATGCTTAGGTTGTTGTTGAATTTGTTGGTGTTTTTCAAAGTTGAGGTTGTTGTTGAATTTGTTGGTGTTTTTCAATGTTGAGGTTGTTGTTGTTTTTCAATGTTAATGTTGTTTTTGAATTTGTTGGTGTTTTTCAATGTTTAGGTTGTTGTTGTTTTTCAATGTTGAGGTTGTTGTTGAATTTGATGGTGTTTTTCAATGTTGAGGTTGTTGTTTAATTTGTTGGTGTTTTTCAATGTTGAGGTTGTTGTTGTTTTTCAATGTTGAGGTTGTTGTTGAATTTGTTGGTGTTTTTCAATGTTGAGTTTGTTGTTGTTTTTCAATGTTGAGGTTGTTGTTGAATTTGTTGGTGTTTTTCAATGTTGAGGTTGTTGTTTCTTTTCAATGTTGAGGTTGTTGTTGAATTTGTTGGTGTTTTTCAATGTTGAGGTTGTTGTTGTTTTTCAATGTTGAGGTTGTTGTTGAATTTGTTGGTGTTTTTCAATGTTGAGGTTGTTGTTGTTTTTCAATGTTGAGGTTGTTGTTGTATTTGTTGGTTTTTTTCAATTTCGAGGTTGTTGTTGAATTTGTTGGTGTTTGTCAATGTTGAAGTTGTTGTTGAATTTGTTGGTGTTTTTCAATGTTGAGGTTGTTGTTGTTTTTCAATGTTGAGGTTGTTGTTGAATTTGTTGGTGTTTTTCAATGTTGAGGTTGTTGTTGTTTTTCAAAGCTTAGGTTGTTGTTGAATTTGTTGGTGTTTTTCAATGTTGAGGTTGTTGCTGAATTTGTTGGTGTTTTTCAATGTTTAGGTTGTTGTTGTTTTTCAATGTTGAGGTTGTTGTTGAATTTGATGGTGTTTTTCAATGTTGAGGTTGTTGTTGAATTTGTTGGTGTTTTTCAATGTTGAGGTTGTTGTTGTTTTTCAATGTTGAGGTTGTTGTTGAATTTGTTGGTGTTTTTCAATGTTGAGTTTGTTGTTGTTTTTCAATGTTGAGGTTGTTGTTGAATTTGTTGGTGTTTTTCAATGTTGAGGTTGTTGTTGTTTTTCAATGTTGAGGTTGTTGTTGAATTTGTTGGTGTTTTTCAATGTTGAGGTTGTTGTTGTTTTTCAATGTTGAGGTTGTTGTTGAATTTGTTGGTGCTTTTCAATGATGAGGTTGTTGTTGAATTTGTTGGTGTTTTTCAATGTTGAGGTTGTTGTTGAATTTGTTGGTGTTTTTCAATGTTGAGGTTGTTGCTGTTTTTCAATGTTGAGGTTGTTGTTGAATTTGTTGGTGTTTTTCAATGTTGAGATTGTTGTTGTTTTTCAAAGTTGAGGTTGTTGTTGAATTTGTTGGTGTTTCTAAATGTTGAGGTTGTTTATGAATTTGTTGGTGTTTTTCAATGTTGAGGTTGTTGTTGTTTTTCAATGTTGAGGTTGTTGTTGAATTTGTTGGTGTTTTTCAATGTTGAGTTTGTTGTTGTTTTTCAATGTTGAGGTTGTTGTTGAATTTCAATGTTGAGGTTGTTGTTGAATTTGTTGGTGTTTTTCAATGTTGAGGTTGTTGTTGTTTTTCAATGTTGAGGTTGTTGTTGAATTTGATGGTGTTTTTCAATGTTGAGGTTGTTGTTGAATTTGTTGGTGTTTTTCAATGTTGAGGTTGTTGTTGTTTTTCAATGTTGAGGTTGTTGTTGAATTTGTTGGTGTTTTTCAATGTTGAGTTTGTTGTTGTTTTTCAATGTTGAGGTTGTTGTTGAATTTGTTGGTGTTTTTCAATGTTGAGGTTGTTGTTGTTTTTCAATGTTGAGGTTGTTGTTGAATTTGTTGGTGTTTTTCAATGTTGAGGTTGTTGTTGTTTTTCAATGTTGAGGTTGTTGTTGAATTTGTTGGTGCTTTTCAATGATGAGGTTGTTGTTGAATTTGTTGGTGTTTTTCAATGTTGAGGTTGTTGTTGAATTTGTTGGTGTTTTTCAATGTTGAGGTTGTTGCTGTTTTTCAATGTTGAGGTTGTTGTTGAATTTGTTGGTGTTTTTCAATGTTGAGATTGTTGTTGTTTTTCAAAGTTGAGGTTGTTGTTGAATTTGTTGGTGTTTCTAAATGTTGAGGTTGTTTATGAATTTGTTGGTGTTTTTCAATGTTGAGGTTGTTGTTGTTTTTCAATGTTGAGGTTGTTGTTGAATTTGTTGGTGTTTTTCAATGTTGAGTTTGTTGTTGTTTTTCAATGTTGAGGTTGTTGTTGAATTTCAATGTTGAGGTTGTTGTTGAATTTGTTGGTGTTTCTCAATGTTGAGGTTGTTGTTGTTTTTCAATGCTGAGGTCGTTGTTGAATTTGTTGGTGTTTTTCAATGTTGGGGTTGTTGTTGAATTTGTTGGTGTTTTTCAATGCTGAGGTTGTTGTTGTTTTTCAATGTTGAGGTTGTTGTTGAATTTGTTGGTGTTTTTCAATGTTGAGATTGTTGTTGTTTTTCAATGTTGAGGTTGCTGTTGAATTTGTTGGTGTTTTTAAATGTTGAGGTTGTTGTTGAATTTGCTGGTGTTTTGCAATGTTGAGGTTGTTGTTGTTTTTCAATGTTGAGGTTGTTGTTGAATTTGTTGGTGTTTTTCAATGTTGAGGTTGTTGTTGTTTTTCAATGTTGAGGTTGTTGTTGTATTTGTTGGTTTTTTTCAATTTCGAGGTTGTTGTTGAATTTGTTGGTGTTTTTCAATGTTGAAGTTGTTGTTGAATTTGTTGGTGTTTTTCAATGTTGAGGTTGCTGTTGTTTTTCAATGTTGAGGTTGTTGTTGAATTTGTTGGTGTTTTTCAATGTTGAGGTTGTTGTTGTTTTTCAATGCTTAGGTTGTTGTTGAATTTGTTGGTGTTTTTCAAAGTTGAGGTTGTTGTTGAATTTGTTGGTGTTTTTCAATGTTGAGGTTGTTGTTGTGTTTCAATGTTAATGTTGTTTTTGAATTTGTTGGTGTTTTTCAATGTTTAGGTTGTTGTTGTTTTTCAATGTTGAGGTTGTTGTTGAATTTGATGGTGTTTTTCAATGTTGAGGTTGTTGTTTAATTTGTTGGTGTTTTTCAATGTTGAGGTTGTTGTTGTTTTTCAATGTTGAGGTTGTTGTTGAATTTGTTGGTGTTTTTCAATGTTGAGTTTGTTGTTGTTTTTCAATGTTGAGGTTGTTGTTGAATTTGTTGGTGTTTTTCAATGTTGAGGTTGTTGTTTCTTTTCAATGTTGAGGTTGTTGTTGAATTTGTTGGTGTTTTTCAATGTTGAGGTTGTTGTTGTTTTTCAATGTTGAGGTTGTTGTTGAATTTGTTGGTGCTTTTCAATGATGAGGTTGTTGTTGAATTTGTTGGTGTTTTTCAATGTTGAGGTTGTTGTTGTTTTTCAATGTTGAAGTTGTTGTTGAATTTGATGGTGTTTTTCAATGTCGAGGTTGTTGTTGAATTTGTTGGTGTTTTTCAATGTTGAAGTTGTTGTTGAATTCGTTGGTGTTTTTCAATGTTGAGGTTGTTGCTGTTTTTCAATGTTGAGGTTGTAGTTGAATTTGTTGGTGTTTTTCAATGTTGAGATTGCTGTTGTTTTTCAATGTCGAGGTTGCTGTTGAAATTGTTGGCGTTTTTAAATGTTGAGGTTGTTGTTGAATTTGTTGGTGTTTTTCAATGTTGAGGTTGTTGTTGTTTTTCAATTTTGAGGTTGTTGTTGAATTTGTTGTTTTTCAATGTTGAGGTTGTTGTTGAATTTGTTGGTGTTTTTCAAATTCGAGGTTGTTGTTGAATTTGTTGGTGTTTTTCAATGTTGAAGTTGTTGTTGAATTTGTTGGTGTTTTTCAATGTTGAGGTTGTTGTTGTTTTTCAATGTTGAGGTTGTTGTTGAATTTGTTGGTGTTTTTCAATGTTGAGGTTGTTGTTGTTTTTCAATGCTGAGGTTGTTGTTGAATTTGTTGGTGTTTTTCAATGATGAGGTTGTTGAATTTGTGGGTGTTTTTCAATCTTGAGTTTGTTGTTGAATTTGTTGGTGTTTTTCAATGTTGAGGTTGTTGTTGAATTTGTTGGTGTTTTTCAATCTTGAGGTTGTTGTTATTTTTGAATGTTGAGGTTGTTGTTGAGTTTGTTTGTGTTTTTCAACGTTGAGGTTGTTGTTGAATTTGTTGGTGTTTTTCAATGTTGAGGTTGTTTTTGAATTTGTTGGTGTTTTTCAATGTTGAGGTTGTTGTTGTTTTTAAATGTTGAGGTTGTTGTTGAATTTGTTGGTGTTTTTTCAATTTTGAGGTTGTTGGTGTTGTTCAATGTTGAGGTTGATTTTGAATTTGAGGGTGTTTTTCAATGTCGAGGTTGTTGTTGAATTTGTTGGTGTTTTTCAATGTTGAGGTTGTTGTTGTTTTTCAATGTTGAGGTTGTTGTTGAATTTGTTGGTGTTTTTCAATGTTGAGATTGTTGTTGTTTTTCAATGTTGAGGTTGTTGTTGAATTTGTTGGTGTTTTTAAATGTTGAGGTTGTTGTTGAATTTGCTGGTGTTTTGCAATGTTGAGGTTGTTGTTGTTTTTCAATGTTGAGGTTGTTGTTGAATTTGTTGGTGTTTTTCAATGTTGAGGTTGTTGTTGTTTTTCAATGTTGAGGTTGTTGTTGAATTTGTTGGTGTTTTTCAATGTTGAAGTTGTTGTTGAATTTGTTGGTGTTTTTCAATGTTGAGGTTGTTGTTGTTTTTCAATGTTGAGGTTGTTGTTGAATTTGTTGGTGTTTTTCAATGTTGAGGTTGTTGTTGTTTTTCAATTCTTAGGTTGTTGTTGAATTTGTTGGTGTTTTTCAAAGTTGAGGTTGTTGTTGAATTTGTTGGTGTTTTTCAATGTTGAGGTTGTTGTTGTTTTTCAATGTTAATGTTGTTTTTGAATTTGTTGGTGTTTTTCAATGTTTAGGTTGTTGTTGTTTTTCAATGTTGAGGTTGTTGTTGAATTTGATGGTGTTTTTCAATGTTGAGGTTGTTGTTTAAATTGTTGGTGTTTTTCAATGTTGAGGTTGTTGTTGTTTTTCAATGTTGAGGTTGTTGTTGAATTTCTTGGTGTTTTTCAATGTTGAGTTTGTTGTTGTTTTTCAATGTTGAGGTTGTTGTTGAATTTGTTGGTGTTTTTCAATGTTGAGGTTGTTGTTGTTTTTCAATGTTGAGGTTGTTGTTGAATTTGTTGGTGTTTGTCAATGTTGAGGTTGTTGTTGTTTTTCAATGTTGAGGTTGTTGTTGAATTTGTTGCTGCTTTTCAATGATGAGGTTGTTGTTGAAATTGTTGGTGTTTTTCAATGTTGAGGTTGTTGTTGAATTTGTTGGTGTTTTTCAATGTTGAGGTTGTTGCTGTTTTTCAATGTTGAGGTTGTTGTTGAATTTGTTGGTGTTTTTCAATGTTGAGATTGTTGTTGTTTTTCAATGTTGAGGTTGTTGTTGAATTTGTTGGTGTTTCTAAATGTTGAGGTTGTTGAATTTGTTGGTGTTTTTCAATGTTGAGGTTGTTGTTGTTTTTCAATGTTGAGGTTGTTGTTGAATTTGTTGGTGTTTTTCAATGTTGAGATTGTTGTTGTTTTTCAATGTTGAGGTTGTTGTTGAATTTGTTGGTGTTTTTAAATGTTGAGGTTGTTGTTGAATTTGCTGGTGTTTTGCAATGTTGAGGTTTTTGTTGTTTTTCAATGTTGAGGTTGTTGTTGAATTTGTTGGTGTTTTTCAATGTTGAGGTTGTTGTTGTTTTTCAATGTTGAGGTTGTTGTTGTATTTGTTGGTTTTTTTCAATTTCGAGGTTGTTGTTGAATTTGTTGGTGTTTGTCAATGTTGAAGTTGTTGTTGAATTTGTTGGTGTTTTTCAATGTTGAGGTTGTTGTTGTTTTTCAATGTTGAGGTTGTTGTTGAATTTGATGGTGTTTTTCAATGTTGAGGTTGTTGTTGTTTTTCAATGCTTAGGTTGTTGTTGAATTTGTTGGTGTTTTTCAATGTTGAGGTTGTTGTTGAATTTGTTGGTGTTTTTCAATGTTGAGGTTGTTGTTGTTTTTCAATGTTAAGGTTGTTGTTGAATTTGTTGGTGTTTTTCAATGTTTAGGTTGTTGTTGTTTTTCAATGTTGAGGTTGTTGTTGAATTTGATGGTGTTTTTCAATGTTGAGGTTGTTGTTGAATTTGTTGGTGTTTTTCAATGTTGAGGTTGTTGTTGTTTTTCAATGTTGAGGTTGTTGTTGAATTTGTTGGTGTTTTTCAATGTTGAGTTTGTTGTTGTTTTTCAATGTTGAGGTTGTTGTTGAATTTGTTGGTGTTTTTCAATGTTGAGGTTGTTGTTGTTTTTCAATGTTGAGGTTGTTGTTGAATTTGTTGGTGTTTTTCAATGTTGAGGTTGTTGTTGTTTTTCAATGTTGAGGTTGTTGTTGAATTTGTTGGTGCTTTTCAATGATGAGGTTGTTGTTGTATTTGTTGGTGTTTTTCAATGTTGAGGTTGTTGTTGAATTTGTTGGTGTTTTTCAATGTTGAGGTTGTTGCTGTTTTTCAATGTTGAGGTTGTTGTTGAATTTGTTGGTGTTTTTCAATGTTGAGATTGTTGTTGTTTTTCAAAGTTGAGGTTGTTGTTGAATTTGTTGGTGTTTCTAAATGTTGAGGTTGTTTTTGAATTTGTTGGTGTTTTTCAATGTTGAGGTTGTTGTTGTTTTTCAATGTTGAGGTTGTTGTTGAATTTGTTGGTGTTTTTCAATGTTGAGTTTGTTGTTGTTTTTCAATGTTGAGGTTGTTGTTGAATTTCAATGTTGAGGTTGTTGTTGAATTTGTTGGTGTTTCTCAATGTTGAGGTTGTTGTTGTTTTTCAATGCTGAGGTCGTTGTTGAATTTGTTGGTGTTTTTCAATGCTGAGGTTGTTGTTGAATTTGTTGGTGTTTTTCAATGTTGAGGTTGTTGTTGTTTTTCAATGTTGAGGTTGTTGTTGAATTTGTTGGTGTTTTTCAATGTTGACATTGTTGTTGTTTTTCAATGTTGAGGTTGTTGTTGAATTTGTTGGTGTTTTTAAATGTTGAGGTTGTTGTTGAATTTGCTGGTGTTTTGCAATGTTGAGGTTGTTGTTGTTTTTCAATGTTGAGGTTGTTGTTGTATTTGTTGGTGTTTTTCAATGTTGAGGTTGTTGTTGTTTTTCAATGTTGAGGTTGTTGTTGTATTTGTTGGTTTTTTTCAATTTCGAGGTTGTTGTTGAATTTGTTGGTGTTTTTCAATGTTGAAGTTGTTGTTGAATTTGTTGGTGTTTTTCAATGTTGAGGTTGCTGTTGTTTTTCAATGTTGAGGTTGTTGTTGAATTTGTTGGTGTTTATCAATGTTGAGGTTGTTGTTGTTTTTCAATGCTTAGGTTGTTGTTGAATTTGTTGGTGTTTTTCAAAGTTGAGGTTGTTGTTGAATTTGTTGGTGTTTTTCAATGTTGAGGTTGTTGTTGTTTTTCAATGTTAATGTTGTTTTTGAATTTGTTGGTGTTTTTCAATGTTTAGGTTGTTGTTGTTTTTCAATGTTGAGGTTGTTGTTGAATTTGATGGTGTTTTTCAATGTTGAGGTTGTTGTTTAATTTGTTGGTGTTTTTCAATGTTGAGGTTGTTGTTGTTTTTCAATGTTGAGGTTGTTGTTGAATTTGTTGGTGTTTTTCAATGTTGAGTTTGTTGTTGTTTTTCAATGTTGAGGTTGTTGTTGAATTTGTTGGTGTTTTTCAATGTTGAGGTTGTTGTTGCTTTTCAATGTTGAGGTTGTTGTTGAATTTGTTGGTGTTTTTCAATGTTGAGGTTGTTGTTGTTTTTCAATGTTGAGGTTGTTGTTGAATTTGTTGGTGCTTTTCAATGATGAGGTTGTTGTTGAATTTGTTGGTGTTTTTCAATGTTGAGGTTGTTGTTGTTTTTCAATGTTGAAGTTGTTGTTGAATTTGATGGTGTTTTTCAATGTCGAGGTTGTTGTTGAATTTGTTGGTGTTTTTCAATGTTGAAGTTGTTGTTGAATTCGTTGGTGTTTTTCAATGTTGAGGTTGTTGCTGTTTTTCAATGTTGAGGTTGTAGTTGAATTTGTTGGTGTTTTTCAATGTTGAGATTGCTGTTGTTTTTCAATGTTGAGGTTGTTGTTGAAATTGTTGGCGTTTTTAAATGTTGAGGTTGTTGTTGAATTTGTTGGTGTTTTTCAATGTTGAGGTTGTTGTTGTTTTTCAATTTTGAGGTTGTTGTTGAATTTGTTGTTTTTCAATGTTGAGGTTGTTGTTGAATTTGTTGGTGTTTTTCAAATTCGAGGTTGTTGTTGAATTTGTTGGTGTTTTTCAATGTTGAAGTTGTTGTTGAATTTGTTGGTGTTTTTCAATGTTGAGGTTGTTGTTGTTTTTCAATGTTGAGGTTGTTGTTGAATTTGTTGGTGTTTTTCAATGTTGAGGTTGTTGTTGTTTTTCAATGCTGAGGTTGTTGTTGAATTTGTTGGTGTTTTTCAATGTTGAGGTTGTTATTGAATTTGTTGGTGTTTTTCAATGTTGAGGTTGTTGTTGTTTTTCAATGTTGAGGTTGTTGTTGAATTTGTTGGTGTTTTTCAATGTTGAGGTTGTTGTTGTTTTTCAATGTTGAGGTTGTTGTTGAATTTGTTGGTGTTTTTCAATTTCGAGGTTGTTGTTGAATTTGTTGGTATTTTTCAATGTTGAGGTTGTTGTTGTTTTTGAATGTTGAGGTTACTGTTGAATTTGTTGGTGTTTTTCAATGTTGAGGTTGTTGTTGTTTTTCAATGTTGAGGTTGTTGTTGAATTTGTTGGTGTTTTTCAATGTTGAGTTTGTTGTTGTTTTTCAATGTTGAGGATGTTGTTGAATTTGTTGGTGTTTTTCAATGTTGAGGTTGTTGTTGTTTTTCAATGTTGAGGTTGTTGTTGAATTTGTTGTTGTTTTTCAATGTTGAGGTTGTTGTTGGTTTTCAATGTTGAGGTTGTTGTTGAATTTGTTGGTGTTTTTCAATGTTGAGGTTGTTGTTGAATTTGTTGGTGTTTTTCAATGATGAGGTTGTTGAATTTGTGGGTGTTTTTCAATCTTGAGTTTGTTGTTGAATTTGTTGGTGTTTTTCAATGTTGAGGTTGTTGTTGAATTTGTTGGTGTTTTTCAATGTTGAGGTTGTTGTTATTTTTCAATGTTGAGGTTGTTGTTGAGTTTGTTTGTTTTTTTCAACGTTGAGTTTGTTGTTGAATTTGTTGGTGTTTTTCAATGTTGAGGTTGTTTTTGAATTTGTTGGTGTTTTTCAATGTTGAGGTTGTTGTTGTTTTTAAATGTTGAGGTTGTTGTTGAATTTGTTGGTGTTTTTTCAATTTTGAGGTTGTTGGTGTTGTTCAATGTTGAGGTTGATTTTGAATTTGAGGGTGTTTTTCAATGTCGAGGTTGTTGTTGAATTTGTTGGTGTTTTTTCAATGTTGAGGTTGTTGTTGTTTTTCAATGTTGAGGTTGTTGTTGAATTTGTTGGTGTTTTTCAATGTTGAGATTGTTGTTGTTTTTCAATGTTGAGGTTGTTGTTGAATTTGTTGGTGTTTTTAAATGTTGAGGTTGTTGTTGAATTTGCTGGTGTTTTGCAATGTTGAGGTTGTTGTTGTTTTTCAATGTTGAGGTTGTTGTTGAATTTGTTGGTGTTTTTCAATGTTGAGGTTGTTGTTGTTTTTCAATGTTGAGGTTGTTGTTGTATTTGTTGGTTTTTTTCAATTTCGAGGTTGTTGTTGAATTTGTTGGTGTTTTTCAATGTTGAAGTTGTTGTTGAATTTGTTGGTGTTTTTCAATGTTGAGGTTGTTGTTGTTTTTCAATGTTGAGGTTGTTGTTGAATTTGTTGGTGTTTTTCAATGTTGAGGTTGTTGTTGTTTTTCAATTCTTAGGTTGTTGTTGAATTTGTTGGTGTTTTTCAAAGTTGAGGTTGTTGTTGAATTTGTTGGTGTTTTTCAATGTTGAGGTTGTTGTTGTTTTTCAATGTTAATGTTGTTTTTGAATTTGCTGGTGTTTTTCAATATTGAGGTTGTTGTTGTTTTTCAATGTTGAGGTTGTTGTTGAATTTGTTGGTGTTTTTCAATGTTGAGATTGTTGTTGTTTTTCAATGTTGAGGTTGTTGCTTGAATTTGTTGGTGTTTTTAAATGTTGAGGTTGTTGTTGAATTTGCTGGTGTTTTGCAATGTTGAGGTTGTTGTTGTTTTTCAATGTTGAGGTTGTTGTTGAATTTGTTGGTGTTTTTCAATGTTGAGGTTGTTGTTGTTTTTCAATGTTGAGGTTGTTGTTGTATTTGTTGGTTTTTTTTCAATTTCGAGGTTGTTGTTGAATTTGTTGGTGTTTTTCAATGTTGAAGTTGTTGTTGAATTTGTTGGTGTTTTTTCAATGTTGAGGTTGTTGTTGTTTTTCAATGTTGAGGTTGTTGTTGAATTTGTTGGTGTTTTTCAATGTTGAGGTTGTTGTTGTTTTTCAATTCTTAGGTTGTTGTTGAATTTGGTTGGTGTTTTTCAAAGTTGAGGTTGTTGTTGAATTTGTTGGTGTTTTTCAATGTTGAGGTTGTTGTTGTTTTTTCAATGTTAATGTTGTTTTTGAATTTGTTGGTGTTTTTCAATGTTTAGGTTGTTGTTGTTTTTTCAATGTTGAGGTTGTTGTTGAATTTGATGGTGTTTTTCAATGTTGAGGTTGTTGTTTAAATTGTTGGTGTTTTTCATGTTGAGGTTGTTGTTGTTTTTCAATGTTGAGGTTGTTGTTGAATTTGTTGGTGTTTTTCAATGTTGAGTTTGTTGTTGTTTTTCAATGTTGAGGTTGTTGTTGAATTTGTTGGTGTTTTTCAATGTTGAGGTTGTTGTTGTTTTTCAATGTTGAGGTTGTTGTTGAATTTGTTGGTGTTTGTCAATGTTGAGGTTGTTGTTGTTTTTCAATGTTGAGGTTGTTGTTGAATTTGTTGGTGCTTTTCAATGATGAGGTTGTTGTTGAAATTGTTGGTGTTTTTCAATGTTGAGGTTGTTGTTGAATTTGTTGTGTTTTTCAATGTTGAGGTTGTTGCTGTTTTTCAATGTTGAGGTTGTTGTTGAATTTGTTGGTGTTTTTCAATGTTGAGATTGTTGTTGTTTTTCAATGTTGAGGTTGTTGTTGAATTTGTTGGTGTTTCTAAATGTTGAGGTTGTTTTTGAATTTGTTGTGTTTTTCAATGTTGAGGTTGTTGTTGTTTTTCAATGTTGAGGTTGTTGTTGAATTTGTTGGTGTTTTTCAATGTTGAGTTTGTTGTTGTTTTTCAATGTTGAGGTTGTTGTTGAATTTCAATGTTGAGGTTGTTGTTGAATTTGTTGGTGTTTCTCAATGTTGAGGTTGTTGTTGTTTTTCAATGCTGAGGTCGTTGTTGAATTTGTTGGTGTTTTTCAATGCTGAGGTTGTTGTTGAATTTGTTGGTGTTTTTCAATGTTGAGGTTGTTGTTGTTTTTCAATGTTGAGGTTGTTGTTGAATTTGTTGGTGTTTTTCAATGTTGAGATTGTTGTTGTTTTTCAATGTTGAGGTTGTTGTTGAATTTGTTGGTGTTTTTAAATGTTGAGGTTGTTGTTGAATTTGCTGGTGTTTTGCAATGTTGAGGTTGTTGTTGTTTTTCAATGTTGAGGTTGTTGTTGAATTTGTTGGTGTTTTTCAATGTTGAGGTTGTTGTTGTTTTTCAATGTTGAGGTTGTTGTTGTATTTGTTGGTTTTTTTCAATTTCGAGGTTGTTGTTGAATTTGTTGGTGTTTTTCAATGTTGAAGTTGTTGTTGAATTGTTGGTGTTTTTCAATGTTGAGGTTGCTGTTGTTTTTCAATGTTGAGGTTGTTGTTGAATTTGTTGGTGTTTTTCAATGTTGAGGTTGTTGTTGTTTTTCAATGCTTAGGTTGTTGTTGAATTTGTTGGTGTTTTTCAAAGTTGAGGTTGTTGTTGAATTTGTTGGTGTTTTTCAATGTTGAGGTTGTTGTTGTTTTTCAATGTTAATGTTGTTTTTGAATTTGTTGGTGTTTTTCAATGTTTAGGTTGTTGTTGTTTTTCAATGTTGAGGTTGTTGTTGAATTTGATGGTGTTTTTCAATGTTGAGGTTGTTGTTTAATTTGTTGGTGTTTTTCAATGTTGAGGTTGTTGTTGTTTTTCAATGTTGAGGTTGTTGTTGAATTTGTTGGTGTTTTTCAATGTTGAGTTTGTTGTTGTTTTTCAATGTTGAGGTTGTTGTTGAATTTGTTGGTGTTTTTCAATGTTGAGGTTGTTGTTGCTTTTCAATGTTGAGGTTGTTGTTGAATTTGTTGGTGTTTTTCAATGTTGAGGTTGTTGTTGTTTTTCAATGTTGAGGTTGTTGTTGAATTTGTTGGTGCTTTTCAATGATGAGGTTGTTGTTGAATTTGTTGGTGTTTTTCAATGTTGAGGTTGTTGTTGTTTTTCAATGTTGAAGTTGTTGTTGAATTTGATGGTGTTTTTCAATGTTGAGGTTGTTGTTTAAATTGTTGGTGTTTTTCAATGTTGAGGTTGTTGTTGTTTTTCAATGTTGAGGTTGTTGTTGAATTTGTTGGTGTTTTTCAATGTTGAGTTTGTTGTTGTTTTTCAATGTTGAGGTTGTTGTTGAATTTGTTGGTGTTTTTCAATGTTGAGGTTGTTGTTGTTTTTCAATGTTGAGGTTGTTGTTGAATTTGTTGGTGTTTGTCAATGTTGAGGTTGTTGTTGTTTTTCAATGTTGAGGTTGTTGTTGAATTTGTTGGTGCTTTTCAATGATGAGGTTGTTGTTGAAATTGTTGGTGTTTTTCAATGTTGAGGTTGTTGTTGAATTTGTTGGTGTTTTTCAATGTTGAGGTTGTTGCTGTTTTTCAATGTTGAGGTTGTTGTTGAATTTGTTGGTGTTTTTCAATGTTGAGATTGTTGTTGTTTTTCAATGTTGAGGTTGTTGTTGAATTTGTTGGTGTTTCTAAATGTTGAGGTTGTTTTTGAATTTGTTGGTGTTTTTCAATGTTGAGGTTGTTGTTGTTTTTCAATGTTGAGGTTGTTGTTGAATTTGTTGGTGTTTTTCAATGTTGAGTTTGTTGTTGTTTTTCAATGTTGAGGTTGTTGTTGAATTTCAATGTTGAGGTTGTTGTTGAATTTGTTGGTGTTTCTCAATGTTGAGGTTGTTGTTGTTTTTCAATGCTGAGGTCGTTGTTGAATTTGTTGGTGTTTTTCAATGCTGAGGTTGTTGTTGAATTTGTTGGTGTTTTTCAATGTTGAGGTTGTTGTTGTTTTTCAATGTTGAGGTTGTTGTTGAATTTGTTGGTGTTTTTCAATGTTGAGATTGTTGTTGTTTTTCAATGTTGAGGTTGTTGTTGAATTTGTTGGTGTTTTTAAATGTTGAGGTTGTTGTTGAATTTGCTGGTGTTTTGCAATGTTGAGGTTGTTGTTGTTTTTCAATGTTGAGGTTGTTGTTGAATTTGTTGGTGTTTTTCAATGTTGAGGTTGTTGTTGTTTTTCAATGTTGAGGTTGTTGTTGTATTTGTTGGTTTTTTTCAATTTCGAGGTTGTTGTTGAATTTGTTGGTGTTTTTCAATGTTGAAGTTGTTGTTGAATTTGTTGGTGTTTTTCAATGTTGAGGTTGCTGTTGTTTTTCAATGTTGAGGTTGTTGTTGAATTTGTTGGTGTTTTTCAATGTTGAGGTTGTTGTTGTTTTTCAATGCTTAGGTTGTTGTTGAATTTGTTGGTGTTTTTCAAAGTTGAGGTTGTTGTTGAATTTGTTGGTGTTTTTCAATGTTGAGGTTGTTGTTGTTTTTCAATGTTAATGTTGTTTTTGAATTTGTTGGTGTTTTTCAATGTTTAGGTTGTTGTTGTTTTTCAATGTTGAGGTTGTTGTTGAATTTGATGGTGTTTTTCAATGTTGAGGTTGTTGTTTAATTTGTTGGTGTTTTTCAATGTTGAGGTTGTTGTTGTTTTTCAATGTTGAGGTTGTTGTTGAATTTGTTGGTGTTTTTCAATGTTGAGTTTGTTGTTGTTTTTCAATGTTGAGGTTGTTGTTGAATTTGTTGGTGTTTTTCAATGTTGAGGTTGTTGTTGCTTTTCAATGTTGAGGTTGTTGTTGAATTTGTTGGTGTTTTTCAATGTTGAGGTTGTTGTTGTTTTTCAATGTTGAGGTTGTTGTTGAATTTGTTGGTGCTTTTCAATGATGAGGTTGTTGTTGAATTTGTTGGTGTTTTTCAATGTTGAGGTTGTTGTTGTTTTTCAATGTTGAAGTTGTTGTTGAATTTGATGGTGTTTTTCAATGTCGAGGTTGTTGTTGAATTTGTTGGTGTTTTTCAATGTTGAAGTTGTTGTTGAATTCGTTGGTGTTTTTCAATGTTGAGGTTGTTGCTGTTTTTCAATGTTGAGGTTGTAGTTGAATTTGTTGGTGTTTTTCAATGTTGAGATTGCTGTTGTTTTTCAATGTTGAGGTTGTTGTTGAAATTGTTGGCGTTTTTAAATGTTGAGGTTGTTGTTGAATTTGTTGGTGTTTTTCAATGTTGAGGTTGTTGTTGTTTTTCAATTTTGAGGTTGTTGTTGAATTTGTTGTTTTTCAATGTTGAGGTTGTTGTTGAATTTGTTGGTGTTTTTCAAATTCGAGGTTGTTGTTGAATTTGTTGGTGTTTTTCAATGTTGAAGTTGTTGTTGAATTTGTTGGTGTTTTTCAATGTTGAGGTTGTTGTTGTTTTTCAATGTTGAGGTTGTTGTTGAATTTGTTGGTGTTTTTCAATGTTGAGGTTGTTGTTGTTTTTCAATGCTGAGGTTGTTGTTGAATTTGTTGGTGTTTTTCAATGTTGAGGTTGTTATTGAATTTGTTGGTGTTTTTCAATGTTGAGGTTGTTGTTGTTTTTCAATGTTGAGGTTGTTGTTGAATTTGTTGGTGTTTTTCAATGTTGAGGTTGTTGTTGTTTTTCAATGTTGAGGTTGTTGTTGAATTTGTTGGTGTTTTTCAATTTCGAGGTTGTTGTTGAATTTGTTGGTATTTTTCAATGTTGAGGTTGTTGTTGTTTTTGAATGTTGAGGTTACTGTTGAATTTGTTGGTGTTTTTCAATGTTGAGGTTGTTGTTGTTTTTCAATGTTGAGGTTGTTGTTGAATTTGTTGGTGTTTTTCAATGTTGAGTTTGTTGTTGTTTTTCAATGTTGAGGATGTTGTTGAATTTGTTGGTGTTTTTCAATGTTGAGGTTGTTGTTGTTTTTCAATGTTGAGGTTGTTGTTGAATTTGTTGTTGTTTTTCAATGTTGAGGTTGTTGTTGGTTTTCAATGTTGAGGTTGTTGTTGAATTTGTTGGTGTTTTTCAATGTTGAGGTTGTTGTTGAATTTGTTGGTGTTTTTCAATGTTGAGATTGTTGTTGTTTTTCAATGTTGAGGTTGTTGTTGAATTTGTTGGTGTTTTTAAATGTTGAGGTTGTTGTTGAATTTGCTGGTGTTTTGCAATGTTGAGGTTGTTGTTGTTTTTCAATGTTGAGGTTGTTGTTGAATTTGTTGGTGTTTTTCAATGTTGAGGTTGTTGTTGTTTTTCAATGTTGAGGTTGTTGTTGTATTTGTTGGTTTTTTTCAATTTCGAGGTTGTTGTTGAATTTGTTGGTGTTTTTCAATGTTGAAGTTGTTGTTGAATTTGTTGGTGTTTTTCAATGTTGAGGTTGCTGTTGTTTTTCAATGTTGAGGTTGTTGTTGAATTTGTTGGTGTTTTTCAATGTTGAGGTTGTTGTTGTTTTTCAATGCTTAGGTTGTTGTTGAATTTGTTGGTGTTTTTCAAAGTTGAGGTTGTTGTTGAATTTGTTGGTGTTTTTCAATGTTGAGGTTGTTGTTGTTTTTCAATGTTAATGTTGTTTTTGAATTTGTTGGTGTTTTTCAATGTTTAGGTTGTTGTTGTTTTTCAATGTTGAGGTTGTTGTTGAATTTGATGGTGTTTTTCAATGTTGAGGTTGTTGTTTAATTTGTTGGTGTTTTTCAATGTTGAGGTTGTTGTTGTTTTTCAATGTTGAGGTTGTTGTTGAATTTGTTGGTGTTTTTCAATGTTGAGTTTGTTGTTGTTTTTCAATGTTGAGGTTGTTGTTGAATTTGTTGGTGTTTTTCAATGTTGAGGTTGTTGTTGCTTTTCAATGTTGAGGTTGTTGTTGAATTTGTTGGTGTTTTTCAATGTTGAGGTTGTTGTTGTTTTTCAATGTTGAGGTTGTTGTTGAATTTGTTGGTGCTTTTCAATGATGAGGTTGTTGTTGAATTTGTTGGTGTTTTTCAATGTTGAGGTTGTTGTTGTTTTTCAATGTTGAAGTTGTTGTTGAATTTGATGGTGTTTTTCAATGTCGAGGTTGTTGTTGAATTTGTTGGTGTTTTTCAATGTTGAAGTTGTCGTTGAATTCGTTGGTGTTTTTCAATGTTGAGGTTGTTGCTGTTTTTCAATGTTGAGGTTGTAGTTGAATTTGTTGGTGTTTTTCAATGTTGAGATTGCTGTTGTTTTTCAATGTTGAGGTTGTTGTTGAAATTGTTGGCGTTTTTAAATGTTGAGGTTGTTGTTGAATTTGTTGGTGTTTTTCAATGTTGAGGTTGTTGTTGTTTTTCAATTTTGAGGTTGTTTTTGAATTTGTTGTTTTTCAATGTTGAGGTTGTTGTTGAATTTGTTGGTGTTTTTCAAATTCGAGGTTGTTGTTGAATTTGTTGGTGTTTTTCAATGTTGAAGTTGTTGTTGAATTTGTTGGTGTTTTTCAATGTTGAGGTTGTTGTTGTTTTTCAATGTTGAGGTTGTTGTTGAATTTGTTGGTGTTTTTCAATGTTGAGGTTGTTGTTGTTTTTCAATGCTGAGGTTGTTGTTGAATTTGTTGGTGTTTTTCAATGTTGAGGTTGTTATTGAATTTGTTGGTGTTTTTCAATGTTGAGGTTGTTGTTGTTTTTCAATGTTGAGGTTGTTGTTGAATTTGTTGGTGTTTTTCAATGTTGAGGTTGTTGTTGTTTTTCAATGTTGAGGTTGTTGTTGAATTTGTTGGTGTTTTTCAATTTCGAGGTTGTTGTTGAATTTGTTGGTATTTTTCAATGTTGAGGTTGTTGTTGTTTTTGAATGTTGAGGTTACTGTTGAATTTGTTGGTGTTTTTCAATGTTGAGGTTGTTGTTGTTTTTCAATGTTGAGGTTGTTGTTGAATTTGTTGGTGTTTTTCAATGTTGAGTTTGTTGTTGTTTTTCAATGTTGAGGATGTTGTTGAATTTGTTGGTGTTTTTCAATGTTGAGGTTGTTGTTGTTTTTCAATGTTGAGGTTGTTGTTGAATTTGTTGTTGTTTTTCAATGTTGAGGTTGTTGTTGGTTTTCAATGTTGAGGTTGTTGTTGAATTTGTTGGTGTTTTTCAATGTTGAGGTTGTTGTTGAATTTGTTGGTGTTTTTCAATGATGAGGTTGTTGAATTTGTGGGTGTTTTTCAATCTTGAGTTTGTTGTTGAATTTGTTGGTGTTTTTCAATGTTGAGGTTGTTGTTGAATTTGTTGGTGTTTTTCAATGTTGAGGTTGTTGTTATTTTTCAATGTTGAGGTTGTTGTTGAGTTTGTTTGTGTTTTTCAACGTTGAGGTTGTTGTTGAATTTGTTGGTGTTTTTCAATGTTGAGGTTGTTTTTGAATTTGTTGGTGTTTTTCAATGTTGAGGTTGTTGTTGTTTTTAAATGTTGAGGTTGTTGTTGAATTTGTTGGTGTTTTTTCAATTTTGAGGTTGTTGGTGTTGTTCAATGTTGAGGTTGATTTTGAATTTGAGGGTGTTTTTCAATGTCGAGGTTGTTGTTGAATTTGTTGGTGTTTTTCAATGTTGAGGTTGTTGTTGTTTTTCAATGTTGAGGTTGTTGTTGAATTTGTTGGTGTTTTTCAATGTTGAGATTGTTGTTGTTTTTCAATGTTGAGGTTGTTGTTGAATTTGTTGGTGTTTTTAAATGTTGAGGTTGTTGTTGAATTTGCTGGTGTTTTGCAATGTTGAGGTTGTTGTTGTTTTTCAATGTTGAGGTTGTTGTTGAATTTGTTGGTGTTTTTCAATGTTGAGGTTGTTGTTGTTTTTCAATGTTGAGGTTGTTGTTGAATTTGTTGGTTTTTTTCAATTTCGAGGTTGTTGTTGAATTTGTTGGTGTTTTTCAATGTTGAAGTTGTTGTTGAATTTGTTGGTGTTTTTCAATGTTGAGGTTGTTGTTGTTTTTCAATGTTGAGGTTGTTGTTGAATTTCTTGGTGTTTTTCAATGTTGAGGTTGTTGTTGTTTTTCAATTCTTAGGTTGTTGTTGAATTTGTTGGTGTTTTTCAAAGTTGAGGTTGTTGTTGAATTTGTTGGTGTTTTTCAATGTTGAGGTTGTTGTTGTTTTTCAATGTTAATGTTGTTTTTGAATTTGTTGGTGTTTTTCAATGTTAAGGTTGTTGTTGTTTTTCAATGTTGAGGTTGTTGTTGAATTTGATGGTGTTTTTCAATGTTGTGGTTGTTGTTTAAATTGTTGGTGTTTTTCAATGTTGAGGTTGTTGTTGTTTTTCAATGTTGAGGTTGTTGTTGAATTTGTTGGTGTTTTTCAATGTTGAGTTTGTTGTTGTTTTTCAATGTTGAGGTTGTTGTTGAATTTGTTGGTGTTTTTCAATGTTGAGGTTGTTGTTGTTTTTCAATGTTGAGGTTGTTGTTGAATTTGTTGGTGTTTGTCAATGTTGAGGTTGTTGTTGTTTTTCAATGTTGAGGTTGTTGTTGAATTTGTTGGTGCTTTTCAATGATGAGGTTGTTGTTGAAATTGTTGGTGTTTTTCAATGTTGAGGTTGTTGTTGAATTTGTTGGTGTTTTTCAATGTTGAGGTTGTTGCTGTTTTTCAATGTTGAGGTTGTTGTTGAATTTGTTGGTGTTTTTCAATGTTGAGATTGTTGTTGTTTTTCAATGTTGAGGTTGTTGTTGAATTTGTTGGTGTTTCTAAATGTTGAGGTTGTTGAATTTGTTGGTGTTTTTCAATGTTGAGGTTGTTGTTGTTTTTCAATGTTGAGGTTGTTGTTGAATTTGTTGGTGTTTTTAAATGTTGAGGTTGTTGTGGAATTTGCTGGTGTTTTGCAATGTTGAGGTTTTTGTTGTTTTTCAATGTTGAGGTTGTTGTTGAATTTGTTGGTGTTTTTCAATGTTGAGGTTGTTGTTGTTTTTCAATGTTGAGGTTGTTGTTGTATTTGTTGGTTTTTTTCAATTTCGAGGTTGTTGTTGAATTTGTTGGTGTTTGTCAATGTTGAAGTTGTTGTTGAATTTGTTGGTGTTTTTCAATGTTGAGGTTGTTGTTGTTTTTCAATGTTGAGGTTGTTGTTGAATTTGTTGGTGTTTTTCAATGTTGAGGTTGTTGTTGTTTTTCAATGCTTAGGTTGTTGTTGAATTTGTTGGTGTTTTTCAATGTTGAGGTTGTTGTTGAATTTGTTGGTGTTTTTCAATGTTGAGGTTGTTGTTGTTTTTCAATGTTAAGGTTGTTGTTGAATTTGTTGGTGTTTTTCAATGTTTAGGTTGTTGTTGTTTTTCAATGTTGAGGTTGTTGTTGAATTTGATGGTGTTTTTCAATGTTGAGGTTGTTGTTGAATTTGTTGGTGTTTTTCAATGTTGAGGTTGTTGTTGTTTTTCAATGTTGAGGTTGTTGTTGAATTTGTTGGTGTTTTTCAATGTTGAGTTTGTTGTTGTTTTTCAATGTTGAGGTTGTTGTTGAATTTGTTGGTGTTTTTCAATGTTGAGGTTGTTGTTGTTTTTCAATGTTGAGGTTGTTGTTGAATTTGTTGGTGTTTTTCAATGTTGAGGTTGTTGTTGTTTTTCAATGTTGAGGTTGTTGTTGAATTTGTTGGTGCTTTTCAATGATGAGGTTGTTGTTGAATTTGTTGGTGTTTTTCAATGTTGAGGTTGTTGTTGAATTTGTTGGTGTTTTTCAATGTTGAGGTTGTTGCTGTTTTTCAATGTTGAGGTTGTTGTTGAATTTGTTGGTGTTTTTCAATGTTGAGATTGTTGTTGTTTTTCAAAGTTGAGGTTGTTGTTGAATTTGTTGGTGTTTCTAAATGTTGAGGTTGTTTTTGAATTTGTTGGTGTTTTTCAATGTTGAGGTTGTTGTTGTTTTTCAATGTTGAGGTTGTTGTTGAATTTGTTGGTGTTTTTCAATGTTGAGTTTGTTGTTGTTTTTCAATGTTGAGGTTGTTGTTGAATTTCAATGTTGAGGTTGTTGTTGAATTTGTTGGTGTTTCTCAATGTTGAGGTTGTTGTTGTTTTTCAATGCTGAGGTCGTTGTTGAATTTGTTGGTGTTTTTCAATGTTGAGGTTGTTGTTGAATTTGTTGGTGTTTTTCAATGTTGAGGTTGTTGTTGTTTTTCAATGTTGAGGTTGTTGTTGAATTTGTTGGTGTTTTTCAATGTTGAGGTTGTTGGTGTTTTTCAATGTTGTGGTTGTTGTTGAATTTGTTGGTGTTTTTCAATGTTGAGGTTGTTGTTGAATTTGTTGGTGTTTTTCAATGTTGAGGTTGTTGTTGTTTTTCAATGTTGAGGTTATTGTTGAATTTGTTGGTGTTTTGCAATGTTGAGGTTGTTGTTGTTTTTCAATGTTGAGGTTGTTGTTGAATTTGTTGGTGTTTTTCAATGTTGAGTTTGTTGTTGTTTTTCAATGTTGAGGTTGTTGTTGAATTTGTTGGTGTTTTTTATTGTTGAGGTTGTTGTTGTTTTTCAATGTTGATGTTGTTGTTGAATTTGTTGGTGTTTTTCAATGTTGAGGTTGTTGTTGTTTTTCAATGTAGAGGTTGTTGTTGAATTTGTTGGTGTTTTTCAATGTTGAGGTTGTTGTTGAATTTGTTGGTGTTTTTCAATGATGAGGTTGTTGTTGTTTTTCAATTTTGAGGTTGTTGAATTTGTGGGTGTTTTTCAATCTTGAGTTTGTTGTTGAATTTGTTGGTGTTTTTCAATGTTGAGGTTGTTGTTGAATTTGTTGGTGTTTTTCAATGTTGAGGTTGTTGTTATTTTTCAATGTTGAGGTTGTTGTTGAGTTTGTTGGTGTTTTTCAATGTTGAGGTTGTTGTTGAATTTGTTGTTGTTTTTCAATGTTGAGGTTGTTGTTGAATTTGTTGGTGTTTTTCAATGTTGAGGTTGTTGTTGTTTTTAAATGTTGAGGTTGTTGTTGAATTTGTTGGTGTTTTTCAATGTTGAGGTTGTTGTTGAATTTGTTGGTGTTTTTCAATGTTGAGGTTGTTGTTGTTTTTAAATGTTGAGGTTGTTGTTGAATTTGCTGGTGTTTTTTCAATTTTGAGGTTGTTGGTGTTTTTCAATCTTGAGGTTGTTGTTGAATTTGATGGTGTTTTTCAATGTCGAGGTTGTTGTTGAATTTTTTGGTGTTTTTCAATGTTGAAGTTGTTGTTGAATTTGTTGGTGTTTTTCAATTTCGAGGTTGTTGTTGAATTTGTTGGTGTTTTTCAATGTTGAAGTTTTTATTGATTTTGTTGGTGTTTTTCAATGTTGAGGTTGTTGTTGTTTTTCAATGTTGAGGTTGTTGTTGAATTTGTTGGTGTTTTTTCAATTTTGAGGTTGTTGGTGTTGTTCAATGTTGAGGTTGATTTTGAATTTGAGGGTGTTTTTCAATGTCGAGGTTGTTGTTGAATTTGTTGGTGTTGTTCAATGTTGAGGTTGATGTTGTTTTTCAATGTTGAGGTTGTTGTTGGATTTGTTGGTGTTTTTCAATGTTGAGATTGTTGTTGTTTTTCAATGTTGAGGTTGTTGTTGAATTTGTTGGGGTTTTTAAATGTTGAGGTTGTTGTTGAATTTGCTGGTGTTTTGCAATGTTGAGGTTGTTGTTGTTTTTCAATGTTGAGGTTGTTGTTGAATTTGTTGGTGTTTTTCAATGTTGAGGTTGTTGTTGTTTTTAAATGTTGAGGTTGTTGTTGTATTTGTTGGTGTTTTTCAATTTCGAGGTTGTTGTTGAATTTGTTGGTGTTTTTCAATGTTGAAGTTGTTGTTGAATTTGTTGGTGTTTTTCAATGTTGAGGTTGCTGTTGTTTTTCAATGTTGAGGTTGTTGTTGAAATTGTTGGTGTTTTTCAATGTTGAGGTTGTTGTTGAATTTGTTGGTGTTCTTCAATGTTGAGGTTGTTGTTGTTTTTCAATGTTGAGGTTGTTGTTGAATTTGTTGGTGTTTTTCAATGTTGAGTTTGTTGTTGTTTTTCAATGTTGAGGTTGTTGTTGAATTTGTTGGTGTTTTTCAATGTTGAGGTTGTTGTTGTTTTTCAATGTTGAGGTTGTTGTTGAGTTTTTTGGTGTTTTTCAATGTTGAGGTTGTTGTTGAATTTGTTGGTGTTTTTCAATGTTGAGGTTGTTGTTGAATTTGTTGGTGTTTTTCAATGCTGAGGTTGTTGTTGTTTTTAAATGTTGGGGTTGTTGTTGAATTTGTTGGTGTTTTTCAATTTTGAGGATGTTGTTGTTGTTCAATGTTGAGGTTGTTGTTGAATTTGTTGGTGTTTTTCCATGATGAGGTTGTTGTTGTTTTTCAAAGTTGAGCTTGTTGTTGAATTTGTTGGTGTTTTTCAATGTCGGGGTTGTTGTTGAATTTGTTGGTGTTTTTCTATGTTGAATTTTTTGTTGAATTTGTTGGTGTTTTTCAATGTTGAGGTTGTTGTTGTTTTTCAATGTTGAGGTTGTTGTTGAATTTGTTGGTGTTTTTCAATGTTGAGGTTGTTGTTGTTTTTCAATGTTGAGGTTGTTGTTGAATTTGTTGGTGTTTTTCAATGTTGAGGTTGTTGTTGTTTTTCAATGTTGAGGTTGTTGTTGAATTTGTTGGTGCTTTTCAATGATGAGGTTGTTGTTGAATTTGTTGGTGTTTTTCAATATTGAGGTTGTTGTTGTTTTTCAATATTGAAGTTGTTGTTGAATTTGATGGTGTTTTTCAATGTCGAGGTTGTTGTTGAATTTGTTGGTGTTTTTCAATGTGGAAGTTGTTGTTGAATTCGTTGGTGTTTTTCAATGTTGAGGTTGTTGCTGTTTTTCAATGTTGAGGTTGTAGTTGAATTTGTTGATGTTTTTCAATGTTGAGATTGCTGTTGTTTTTCAATGTTGAGGTTGTTGTTGAAATTGTTGGCGTTTTTAAATGTTGAGGTTGTTGTTGAATTTGTTGGTGTTTTTCAATGTTGAGGTTGTTGTTGTTTTTCAATTTTGAGGTTGTTGTTGAATTTGCTGTTTTTCAATGTTGAGGTTGTTGTTGAATTTGTTGGTGTTTTTCAATTTCGAGGTTGTTGTTGAATTTGTTGGTGTTTTTCAATGTTGAAGTTGTTGTTGAATTTGTTGGTGTTTTTCAATGTTGAGGTTGTTGTTGTTTTTCAATGTTGAGGTTGTTGTTGAATTTGTTGGTGTTTTTCAATGTTGAGTTTGTTGTTGTTTTTCAATGTTGAGGTTGTTGTTGAATTTGTTGGTGTTTCTCAATTTCGAGGTTGTTGTTGAATTTGTTGGTATTTTTCAATGTTGAGGTTGTTGTTGTTTTTGAATGTTGAGGTTACTGTTGAATTTGTTGGTGTTTTTCAATGTTGAGGTTGTTGTTGTTTTTCAATGTTGAGGTTGTTGTTGAATTTGTTGGTGTTTTTCAATGTTGAGTTTGTTGTTGTTTTTCAATGTTGAGGTTGTTGTTGAATTTGTTGTTGTTTTTCAATGTTGAGGTTGTTGTTGTTTTTCAATGTTGAGGTTGTTGTTGAATTTGTTGGTGTTTTTCAATGTTGAGGTTGTTGTTGAATTTGTTGGTGTTTATCAATGATGAGGTTGTTGAATTTATGGGTGTTTTTCAATCTTGAGTTTGTTGTTGAATTTGTTGGTGTTTTTCAATGTTGAGGTTGTTGTTGAATTTGTTGGTGTTTTTCAATGTTGAGGTTGTTGTTGTTTTTCAATGTTGAGGTTGTTGTTGAATTTGTTGGTGTTTTTCAATGTTGAGGTTGTTGTTGTTTTTCAATGTTGAGGTTGTTGTTGAATTTGTTGGTGTTTTTCAATGTTGAGGTTGTTGTTGTTTTTCAATGTTGAGGTTGTTGTTGAATTTGTTGGTGCTTTTCAATGATGAGGTTGTTGTTGAATTTGTTGGTGTTTTTCAATGTTGAGGTTGTTGTTGTTTTTCAATATTGAAGTTGTTGTTGAATTTGATGGTGTTTTTCAATGTCGAGGTTGTTGTTGAATTTGTTGGTGTTTTTCAATGTGGAAGTTGTTGTTGAATTCGTTGGTGTTTTTCAATGTTGAGGTTGTTGCTGTTTTTCAATGTTGAGGTTGTAGTTGAATTTGTTGATGTTTTTCAATGTTGAGATTGCTGTTGTTTTTCAATGTTGAGGTTGTTGTTGAAATTGTTGGCGTTTTTCAATGTTGAGGTTGTTGTTGAATTTGTTGGTGTTTTTCAATGTTGAGGTTGTTTTTGAATTTGTTGGTGTTTTTCAATGTTGAGGTTGTTGTTGTTTTTAAATGTTGAGGTTGTTGTTGAATTTGTTGGTGTTTTTTCAATTTTGAGGTTGTTGGTATTGTTCAATGTTGAGGTTGATTTTGAATTTGAGGGTGTTTTTCAATGTCGAGGTTGTTGTTGAATTTGTTGGTGTTTTTCAATGTTGAGGTTGTTGTTGAATTTGTTGGTGTTTTTCAATGTTGAGATTGTTGTTGTTTTTCAATGTTGAGGTTGTTGTTGAATTTGTTGGTGTTTTTAAATGTTGAGGTTGTTGTTGAATTTACTGGTGTTTTGCAATGTTGAGGTTGTTGTTGTTTTTCAATGTTGAGGTTGTTGTTGAATTTGTTGGTGTTTTTCAATGTTGAGGTTGTTGTTGTTTTTCAAAATTGAGGTTGTTGTTGTATTTGTTGGTTTTTTTCAATTTCGAGGTTGTTGTTGAATTTGTTGGTGTTTTTCAATGTTGAAGTTGTTGTTGAATTTGTTGGTGTTTTTCAATGTTGAGGTTGTTGTTGTTTTTCAATGTTGAGGTTGTTGTTGAATTTGTTGGTGTTTTTCAATGTTGAGGTTGTTGTTGTTTTTCAATGCTTAGGCTGTTGTTGAATTTGTTGATGTTTTTCAATGTTGAGGTTGTTGTTGAATTTGTTGGTGTTTTTCAATGTTGAGGTTGTTGTTGTTTTTCAATGTTAATGTTGTTGAATTTGTTGGTGTTTTTCAATGTTTAGGTTGTTGTTGTTTTTCAATGTTGAGGTTGTTGTTGAATTTGATGGTGTTTTTCAATGTTGAGGTTGTTGTTTAATTTGTTGGTGTTTTTCAATGTTGAGGTTGTTGTTGTTTTTCAATGTTGAGGTTGTTGTTGAATTTGTTGGTGTTTTTCAATGTTGAGGTTGTTGTTGTTTTTCAATGTTGAGGTTGTTGTTGAATTTGTTGGTGTTTGTCAATGTTGAGGTTGTTGTTGTTTTTCAATGTTGAGGTTGTTGTTGAATTTGTTGGTGCTTTTCAATGATGAGGTTGTTGTTGAATTTGTTGGTGTTTTTCAATGTTGACGTTGTTGTTGAATTTGTTGGTGTTTTTCAATGTTGAGGTTGTTGCTGTTTTTCAATGTTGAGGTTGTTGTTGAATTTGTTGGTGTTTTTCAATGTTGAGATTGTTGTTGTTTTTCAATGTTGAGGTTGTTGTTGAATTTGTTGGTGTTTCTAAATGTTGAGGTTGTTGTTGAATTTGTTGGTGTTTTTCAATGTTGAGGTTGTTGTTGTTTTTCAATGTTGAGGTTGTTGCTGAATTTGTTGGTGTTTTTCAATGTTGACATTGTTGTTGTTTTTCAATGTTGAGGTTGTTGTTGAATTTGTTGGTGTTTTGCAATGTTGAGGTTTTTGTTGTTTTTCAATGTTGAGGTTGTTGTTGAATTTGTTGGTGTTTTTCAATGTTGAGGTTGTTGTTGTTTTTCAATGTTGAGGTTGTTGTTGTATCTGTTTGTTTTTTTCAATTTCGAGGTTGTTGTTGAATTTGTTGGTGTTTGTCAATGTTGAAGTTGTTGTTGAATTTGTTGTTGTTTTTCAATGTTGAGGTTGTTGTTGAATTTGTTGGTGTTTTTCAATGTTGAGGTTGCTGTTGTTTTTCAATGCTTAGGTTGTTGTTGAATTTGTTGGTGTTTTTCAATGTTGAGGTTGTTGTTGAATTTGTTGGTGTTTTTCAATGTTGAGGTTGTTGTTGTTTTTCAATGTTAAGGTTGTTGTTGAATTTGTTGGTGTTTTTCAATGTTTAGGTTGTTGTTCTTTTTCAATGTTGAGGTTGTTGTTGAATTTGATGGTGTTTTTCAATGTTGAGGTTGTTGTTGAATTTGTTGGTGTTTTTCAATGTTGAGGTTGTTGTTGTTTTTCAATGTTGAGGTTGTTGTTGAATTTGTTGGTGTTTTTCAATGTTGAGTTTGTTGTTGTTTTTCAATGTTGAGGTTGTTGTTGAATTTGTTGGTGTTTTTCAATGTTGAGGTTGTTGTTGTTTTTCAATGTTGAGGTTGTTGTTGAATTTGTTGGTGTTTTTCAATGTTGAGGTTGTTGTTGTTTTTCAATGTTGAGGTTGTTGTTGAATTTGTTGGTGCTTTTCAATGATGAGGTTGTTGTTGAATTTGTTGGTGTTTTTCAATGTTGAGGTTGTTGTTGAATTTGTAGGTGTTTTTCAATGTTGAGGTTGTTGCTGTTTTTCATTGTTGAGGTTGTTGTTGAATTTGTTGGTGTTTTTCAATGTTGAGATTGTTGTTGTTTTTCAATGTTGAGGTTGTTGTTGAATTTGTTGGTGTTTCTAAATGTTGAGGTTGATTTTGAATTTGTTGGTGTTTTTCAATGTTGAGGTTGTTGTTGTTTTTCAATGTTGAGGTTGTTGTTGAATTTGTTGGTGTTTTTCAATGTTGAGTTTGTTGTTGTTTTTCAATGTTGACGTTGTTGTTGAATTTCAATGTTGAGGTTGTTGTTGAATTTGTTGGTGTTTCTCAATGTTGAGGTTGTTGTTGTTTTTCAATGCTGAGGTCGTTGTTGAATTTGTTGGTGTTTTTCAATGTTGAGGTTGTTGTTGAATTTGTTGGTGTTTTTCAATGTTGAGGTTGTTGTTGTTTTTCAATGTTGAGGTTGTTGTTGAATTTGTTGGTGTTTTTCAATGTTGAGGTTGTTGGTGTTTTTCAATGTTGTGGTTGTTGTTGAATTTGTTGGTGTTTTTCAATGTTGAGGTTGTTGTTGAATTTGTTGGTGTTTTTCAATGTTGAGGTTGTTGTTGTTTTTCAATGTTGAGGTTGTTGTTGAATTTGTTGGTGTTTTTCAATGTTGAGTTTGTTGTTGTTTTTCAATGTTGAGGTTGTTGTTGAATTTGTTGGTGTTTTTCAATGTTGAGGTTGTTGTTGTTTTTCAATGTTGATGTTGTTGTTGAATTTGTTGGTGTTTTTCAATGTTGAGGTTGTTGTTGTTTTTCAATGTTGAGGTTGTTGTTGAATTTGTTGGTGTTTTTCAATGTTGAGGTTGTTGTTGAATTTGTTGGTGTTTTTCAATGTTGAGGTTGTTGTTGTTTTTCAATGTTGAGGTTGTTGTTGAATTTGTTGGTGTTTTTCAATGTTGAGGTTGTTGTTGTTTTTCAATGTTGAGGTTGTTGTTGAATTTGTTGGTGCTTTTCAATGATGAGGTTGTTGTTGAATTTGTTGGTGTTTTTCAATGTTGAGGTTGTTGTTGAATTTGTAGGTGTTTTTCAATGTTGAGGTTGTTGCTGTTTTTCAATGCTGAGGTTGTTGTTGAATTTGTTGGTGTTTTTCAATGTTGAGATTGTTGTTGTTTTTCAATGTTGAGGTTGTTGTTGAATTTGTTGGTGTTTCTAAATGTTGAGGTTGATTTTGAATTTGTTGGTGTTTTTCAATGTTGAGGTTGTTGTTGTTTTTCAATGTTGAGGTTGTTGTTGAATTTGTTGGTGTTTTTCAATGTTGAGTTTGTTGTTGTTTTTCAATGTTGACGTTGTTGTTGAATTTCAATGTTGAGGTTGTTGTTGAATTTGTTGGTGTTTCTCAATGTTGAGGTTGTTGTTGTTTTTCAATGCTGAGGTCGTTGTTGAATTTGTTGGTGTTTTTCAATGTTGAGGTTGTTGTTGAATTTGTTGGTGTTTTTCAATGTTGAGGTTGTTGTTGTTTTTCAATGTTGAGGTTGTTGTTGAATTTGTTGGTGTTTTTCAATGTTGAGGTTGTTGGTGTTTTTCAATGTTGTGGTTGTTGTTGAATTTGTTGGTGTTTTTCAATGTTGAGGTTGTTGTTGAATTTGTTGGTGTTTTTCAATGTTGAGGTTGTTGTTGTTTTTCAATGTTGAGGTTGTTGTTGAATTTGTTGGTGTTTTTCAATGTTGAGTTTGTTGTTGTTTTTCAATGTTGAGGTTGTTGTTGAATTTGTTGGTGTTTTTCAATGTTGAGGTTGTTGTTGTTTTTCAATGTTGATGTTGTTGTTGAATTTGTTGGTGTTTTTCAATGTTGAGGTTGTTGTTGTTTTTCAATGTTGAGGTTGTTGTTGAATTTGTTGGTGTTTTTCAATGTTGAGGTTGTTGTTGAATTTGTTGGTGTTTTTCAATGATGAGGTTGTTGTTGTTTTTCAATTTTGAGGTTGTTGAATTTGTGGGTGTTTTTCAATCTTGAGTTTGTTGTTGAATTTGTTGGTGTTTTTCAATGTTGAGGTTGTTGTTGAATTTGTTGGTGTTTTTCAATGTTGAGGTTGTTGTTATTTTTCAATGTTGAGGTTGTTGTTGAGCTTGTTGGTGTTTTTCAATGTTGAGGTTGTTGTTGAATTTGTTGTTGTTTTTCAATGTTGAGGTTGTTGTTGAATTTGTTGGTGTTTTTCAATGTTGAGGTTGTTGTTGTTTTTAAATGTTGAGGTTGTTGTTGAATTTGTTGGTGTTTTTCAACGTTGAGGTTGTTGTTGAATTTGTTGGTGTTTTTCAATGTTGAGGTTGTTGTTGTTTTTAAATGTTGAGGTTGTTGTTGAATTTGCTGGTGTTTTTTCAATTTTGTGGTTGTTGGTGTTTTTCAATCTTGAGGTTGCTGTTGAATTTGATGGTGTTTTTCAATGTCGAGGTTGTTGTTGAATTTGATGGTGTTTTTCAATGTTGAAGTTGTTGTTGAATTTGTTGGTGTTTTTCAATTTCGAGGTTGTTGTTGAATTTGTTGGTGTTTTTCAATGTTGAAGTTTTCATTGATTTTGTTGGTGTTTTTCAATGTTGAGGTTGTTGTTGAATTTGTTGGTGTTGTTCAATGTTAAGGTTTATGTTGTTTTTCAATGTTGAGGTTGTTGTTGAATTTGTTGGTGTTTTTCAATGTTGAGATTGTTGTTGTTTTTCAATGTTGAGGTTGTTGTTGAATTTGTTGGGGTTTTTAAATGTTGAGGTTGTTGTTGAATTTGCTGGTGTTTTTCAATGTTGAGGTTGTTGTTGTTTTTCAATGTTGAGGTTGTTGTTGAATTTGTTGGTGTTTTTCAATGTTGAGGTTGTTGTTGTTTTTCAATGTTGAGGTTGTTGTTGTATTTGTTGGTGTTTTTCAATTTCGAGGTTGTTGTTGAATTTGTTGGTGTTTTTCAATGTTGAAGTTGTTGTTGAATTTGTTGGTGTTTTTCAATGTTGAGGTTGTCGTTGTTTTTCAATGTTGAGGTTGTTGTTGAAATTGTTGGTGTTTTTCAATGTTGAGGTTGTTGTTGAATTTGTTGGTGTTCTTCAATGTTGAGGTTGTTGTTGTTTTTCAATGTTGAGGTTGTTGAATTTGTTGGTGTTTTTCTATGTTGAATTTTTTGTTGAATTTGTTGGTGTTTTTCAATGTTGAGGTTGTTGTTGTTTTTAAATGTTGAGGTTGTTGTTGAATTTGTTGGTGTTTTTCAATGTTGAGGTTGTTGTTGTTTTTCAATGTTGAGGTTGTTGTTGAATTTGTTGGTGTTTTTCAATGTTGAGGTTGTTGTTGTTTTTCAATGTTGAGGTTGTTGTTGAATTTGTTGGTGCTTTTCAATGATGAGGTTGTTGCTGAATTTGTTGGTGTTTTTCAATGTTGAGGTTGTTGTTGTTTTTCAATATTGAAGTTGTTGTTGAATTTGATGGTGTTTTTCAATGTCGAGGTTGTTGTTGAATTTGTTGGTGTTTTTCAATGTGGAAGTTGTTGTTGAATTCGTTGGTGTTTTTCAATGTTGAGGTTGTTGCTGTTTTTCAATGTTGAGGTTGTAGTTGAATTTGTTGATGTTTTTCAATGTTGAGATTGCTGTTGTTTTTCAATGTTGAGGTTGTTGTTGAAATTGTTGGCGTTTTTAAATGTTGAGGTTGTTGTTGAATTTGTTGGTGTTTTTCAATGTTGAGGTTGTTGTTGTTTTTCAATTTTGAGGTTGTTGTTGAATTTGCTGTTTTTCAATGTTGAGGTTGTTGTTGAATTTGTTGGTGTTTTTCAATTTCGAGGTTGTTGTTGAATTTGTTGGTGTTTTTCAATGTTGAAGTTGTTGTTGAATTTGTTGGTGTTTTTCAATGTTGAGGTTGTTGTTGTTTTTCAATGTTGAGGTTGTTGTTGAATTTGTTGGTGTTTTTCAATGTTGAGTTTGTTGTTGTTTTTCAATGTTGAGGTTGTTGTTGAATTTGTTGGTGTTTCTCAATTTCGAGGTTGTTGTTGAATTTGTTGGTATTTTTCAATGTTGAGGTTGTTGTTGTTTTTGAATGTTGAGATTACTGTTGAATTTGTTGGTGTTTTTCAATGTTGAGGTTGTTGTTGTTTTTCAATGTTGAGGTTGTTGTTGAATTTGTTGGTGTTTTTCAATGTTGAGTTTGTTGTTGTTTTTCAATGTTGAGGTTGTTGTTGAATTTGTTGTTGTTTTTCAATGTTGAGGTTGTTGTTGTTTTTCAATGTTGAGGTTGTTGTTGAATTTGTTGGTGTTTTTCAATGTTGAGGTTGTTGTTGATTTTGTTGGTGTTTATCAATGATGAGGTTGTTGAATTTATGGGTGTTTTTCAATCTTGAGTTTGTTGTTGAATTTGTTGGTGTTTTTCAATGTTGAGGTTGTTGTTGAATTTGTTGGTGTTTTTCAATGTTGAGGTTGTTGTTGTTTTTCAATGTTGAGGTTGTTGTTGAATTTGTTGGTGTTTTTCAATGTTGAGGTTGTTGTTGTTTTTCAATGTTGAGGTTGTTGTTGAATTTGTTGGTGTTTTTCAATGTTGAGGTTGTTGTTGTTTTTCAATGTTGAGGTTGTTGTTGAATTTGTTGGTGCTTTTCAATGATGAGGTTGTTGTTGAATTTGTTGGTGTTTTTCAATGTTGAGGTTGTTGTTGTTTTTCAATATTGAAGTTGTTGTTGAATTTGATGGTGTTTTTCAATGTCGAGGTTGTTGTTGAATTTGTTGGTGTTTTTCAATGTGGAAGTTGTTGTTGAATTCGTTGGTGTTTTTCAATGTTGAGGTTGTTGCTGTTTTTCAATGTTTAGGTTGTAGTTGAATTTGTTGATGTTTTTCAATGTTGAGATTGCTGTTGTTTTTCAATGTTGAGGTTGTTGTTGAAATTGTTGGCGTTTTTAAATGTTGAGGTTGTTGTTGAATTTGTTGGTGTTTTTCAATGTTGAGGTTGTTGTTGTTTTTCAATTTTGAGGTTGTTGTTGAATTTGCTGTTTTTCAATGTTGAGGTTGTTGTTGAATTTGTTGGTGTTTTTCAATTTCGAGGTTGTTGTTGAATTTGTTGGTGTTTTTCAATGTTGAAGTTGTTGTTGAATTTGTTGGTGTTTTTCAATGTTGAGGTTGTTGTTGTTTTTCAATGTTGAGGTTGTTGTTGAATTTGTTGGTGTTTTTCAATGTTGAGTTTGTTGTTGTTTTTCAATGTTGAGGTTGTTGTTGAATTTGTTGGTGTTTCTCAATTTCGAGGTTGTTGTTGAATTTGTTGGTATTTTTCAATGTTGAGGTTGTTGTTGTTTTTGAATGTTGAGGTTACTGTTGAATTTGTTGGTGTTTTTCAATGTTGAGGTTGTTGTTGTTTTTCAATGTTGAGGTTGTTGTTGAATTTGTTGGTGTTTTTCAATGTTGAGTTTGTTGTTGTTTTTCAATGTTGAGGTTGTTGTTGAATTTGTTGTTGTTTTTCAATGTTGAGGTTGTTGTTGTTTTTCAATGTTGAGGTTGTTGTTGAATTTGTTGGTGTTTTTCAATGTTGAGGTTGTTGTTGAATTTGTTGGTGTTTATCAATGATGAGGTTGTTGAATTTATGGGTGTTTTTCAATCTTGAGTTTGTTGTTGAATTTGTTGGTGTTTTTCAATGTTGAGGTTGTTGTTGAATTTGTTGGTGTTTTTCAATGTTGAGGTTGTTGTTATTTTTCAATGTTGAGGTTGTTGTTGAGTTTGTTTGTGTTTTTCAATGTTGAGGTTGTTGTTGAATTTGTTGGTGTTTTTCAATGTTGAGGTTGTTTTTGAATTTGTTGGTGTTTTTCAATGTTGAGGTTGTTGTTGTTTTTAAATGTTGAGGTTGTTGTTGAATTTGTTGGTGTTTTTTCAATTTTGAGGTTGTTGGTATTGTTCAATGTTGAGGTTGATTTTGAATTTGAGGGTGTTTTTCAATGTCGAGGTTGTTGTTGAATTTGTTGGTGTTTTTCAATGTTGAGGTTGTTGTTGAATTTGTTGGTGTTTTTCAATGTTGAGATTGTTGTTGTTTTTCAATGTTGAGGTTGTTGTTGAATTTGTTGGTGTTTTTAAATGTTGAGGTTGTTGTTGAATTTACTGGTGTTTTGCAATGTTGAGGTTGTTGTTGTTTTTCAATGTTGAGGTTGTTGTTGAATTTGTTGGTGTTTTTCAATGTTGAGGTTGTTGTTGTTTTTCAAAATTGAGGTTGTTGTTGTATTTGTTGGTTTTTTTCAATTTCGAGGTTGTTGTTGAATTTGTTGGTGTTTTTCAATGTTGAAGTTGTTGTTGAATTTGTTGGTGTTTTTCAATGTTGAGGTTGTTGTTGTTTTTCAATGTTGAGGTTGTTGTTGAATTTGTTGGTGTTTTTCAATGTTGAGGTTGTTGTTGTTTTTCAATGCTTAGGTTGTTGTTGAATTTGTTGATGTTTTTCAATGTTGAGGTTGTTGTTGAATTTGTTGGTGTTTTTCAATGTTGAGGTTGTTGTTGTTTTTCAATGTTAATGTTGTTGAATTTGTTGGTGTTTTTCAATGTTTAGGTTGTTGTTGTTTTTCAATGTTGAGGTTGTTGTTGAATTTGATGGTGTTTTTCAATGTTGAGGTTGTTGTTTAATTTGTTGGTGTTTTTCAATGTTGAGGTTGTTGTTGTTTTTCAATGTTGAGGTTGTTGTTGAATTTGTTGGTGTTTTTCAATGTTGAGGTTGTTGTTGTTTTTCAATGTTGAGGTTGTTGTTGAATTTGTTGGTGTTTGTCAATGTTGAGGTTGTTGTTGTTTTTCAATGTTGAGGTTGTTGTTGAATTTGTTGGTGCTTTTCAATGATGAGGTTGTTGTTGAATTTGTTGGTGTTTTTCAATGTTGAGGTTGTTGTTGAATTTGTTGGTGTTTTTCAATGTTGAGGTTGTTGCTGTTTTTCAATGTTGAGGTTGTTGTTGAATTTGTTGGTGTTTTTCAATGTTGAGATTGTTGTTGTTTTTCAATGTTGAGGTTGTTGTTGAATTTGTTGGTGTTTCTAAATGTTGAGGTTGTTGTTGAATTTGTTGGTGTTTTTCAATGTTGAGGTTGTTGTTGTTTTTCAATGTTGAGGTTGTTGCTGAATTTGTTGGTGTTTTTCAATGTTGACATTGTTGTTGTTTTTCAATGTTGAGGTTGTTGTTGAATTTGTTGGTGTTTTGCAATGTTGAGGTTTTTGTTGTTTTTCAATGTTGAGGTTGTTGTTGAATTTGTTGGTGTTTTTCAATGTTGAGGTTGTTGTTGTTTTTCAATGTTGAGGTTGTTGTTGTATCTGTTTGTTTTTTTCAATTTCGAGGTTGTTGTTGAATTTGTTGGTGTTTGTCAATGTTGAAGTTGTTGTTGAATTTGTTGTTGTTTTTCAATGTTGAGGTTGTTGTTGAATTTGTTGGTGTTTTTCAATGTTGAGGTTGTTGTTGTTTTTCAATGCTTAGGTTGTTGTTGAATTTGTTGGTGTTTTTCAATGTTGAGGTTGTTGTTGAATTTGTTGGTGTTTTTCAATGTTGAGGTTGTTGTTGTTTTTCAATGTTAAGGTTGTTGTTGAATTTGTTGGTGTTTTTCAATGTTGACGTTGTTGTTCTTTTTCAATGTTGAGGTTGTTGTTGAATTTGATGGTGTTTTTCAATGTTGAGGTTGTTGTTGAATTTGTTGGTGTTTTTCAATGTTGAGGTTGTTGTTGTTTTTCAATGTTGAGGTTGTTGTTGAATTTGTTGGTGTTTTTCAATGTTGAGTTTGTTGTTGTTTTTCAATGTTGAGGTTGTTGTTGAATTTGTTGGTGTTTTTCAATGTTGAGGTTGTTGTTGTTTTTCAATGTTGAGGTTGTTGTTGAATTTGTTGGTGTTTTTCAATGTTGAGGTTGTTGTTGTTTTTCAATGTTGAGGTTGTTGTTGAATTTGTTGGTGCTTTTCAATGATGAGGTTGTTGTTGAATTTGTTGGTGTTTTTCAATGTTGAGGTTGTTGTTGAATTTGTAGGTGTTTTTCAATGTTGAGGTTGTTGCTGTTTTTCATTGTTGAGGTTGTTGTTGAATTTGTTGGTGTTTTTCAATGTTGAGATTGTTGTTGTTTTTCAATGTTGAGGTTGTTGTTGAATTTGTTGGTGTTTCTAAATGTTGAGGTTGATTTTGAATTTGTTGGTGTTTTTCAATGTTGAGGTTGTTGTTGTTTTTCAATGTTGAGGTTGTTGTTGAATTTGTTGGTGTTTTTCAATGTTGAGTTTGTTGTTGTTTTTCAATGTTGACGTTGTTGTTGAATTTCAATGTTGAGGTTGTTGTTGAATTTGTTGGTGTTTCTCAATGTTGAGGTTGTTGTTGTTTTTCAATGCTGAGGTCGTTGTTGAATTTGTTGGTGTTTTTCAATGTTGAGGTTGTTGTTGAATTTGTTGGTGTTTTTCAATGTTGAGGTTGTTGTTGTTTTTCAATGTTGAGGTTGTTGTTGAATTTGTTGGTGTTTTTCAATGTTGAGGTTGTTGGTGTTTTTCAATGTTGTGGTTGTTGTTGAATTTGTTGGTGTTTTTCAATGTTGAGGTTGTTGTTGAATTTGTTGGTGTTTTTCAATGTTGAGGATGTTGTTGTTTTTCAATGTTGAGGTTGTTGTTGAATTTGTTGGTGTTTTTCAATGTTGAGTTTGTTGTTGTTTTTCAATGTTGAGGTTGTTGTTGAATTTGTTGGTGTTTTTCAATGTTGAGGTTGTTGTTGTTTTTCAATGTTGATGTTGTTGTTGAATTTGTTGGTGTTTTTCAATGTTGAGGTTGTTGTTGTTTTTCAATGTTGAGGTTGTTGTTGAATTTGTTGGTGTTTTTCAATGTTGAGGTTGTTGTTGAATTTGTTGGTGTTTTTCAATGTTGAGGTTGTTGTTGTTTTTCAATGTTGAGGTTGTTGTTGAATTTGTTGGTGTTTTTCAATGTTGAGGTTGTTGTTGTTTTTCAATGTTGAGGTTGTTGTTGAATTTGTTGGTGCTTTTCAATGATGAGGTTGTTGTTGAATTTGTTGGTGTTTTTCAATGTTGAGGTTGTTGTTGAATTTGTAGGTGTTTTTCAATGTTGAGGTTGTTGCTGTTTTTCAATGCTGAGGTTGTTGTTGAATTTGTTGGTGTTTTTCAATGTTGAGATTGTTGTTGTTTTTCAATGTTGAGGTTGTTGTTGAATTTGTTGGTGTTTCTAAATGTTGAGGTTGATTTTGAATTTGTTGGTGTTTTTCAATGTTGAGGTTGTTGTTGTTTTTCAATGTTGAGGTTGTTGTTGAATTTGTTGGTGTTTTTCAATGTTGAGTTTGTTGTTGTTTTTCAATGTTGACGTTGTTGTTGAATTTCAATGTTGAGGTTGTTGTTGAATTTGTTGGTGTTTCTCAATGTTGAGGTTGTTGTTGTTTTTCAATGCTGAGGTCGTTGTTGAATTTGTTGGTGTTTTTCAATGTTGAGGTTGTTGTTGAATTTGTTGGTGTTTTTCAATGTTGAGGTTGTTGTTGTTTTTCAATGTTGAGGTTGTTGTTGAATTTGTTGGTGTTTTTCAATGTTGAGGTTGTTGGTGTTTTTCAATGTTGTGGTTGTTGTTGAATTTGTTGGTGTTTTTCAATGTTGAGGTTGTTGTTGAATTTGTTGGTGTTTTTCAATGTTGAGGTTGTTGTTGTTTTTCAATGTTGAGGTTGTTGTTGAATTTGTTGGTGTTTTTCAATGTTGAGTTTGTTGTTGTTTTTCAATGTTGAGGTTGTTGTTGAATTTGTTGGTGTTTTTCAATGTTGAGGTTGTTGTTGTTTTTCAATGTTGATGTTGTTGTTGAATTTGTTGGTGTTTTTCAATGTTGAGGTTGTTGTTGTTTTTCAATGTTGAGGTTGTTGTTGAATTTGTTGGTGTTTTTCAATGTTGAGGTTGTTGTTGAATTTGTTGGTGTTTTTCAATGATGAGGTTGTTGTTGTTTTTCAATTTTGAGGTTGTTGAATTTGTGGGTGTTTTTCAATCTTGAGTTTGTTGTTGAATTTGTTGGTGTTTTTCAATGTTGAGGTTGTTGTTGAATTTGTTGGTGTTTTTCAATGTTGAGGTTGTTGTTATTTTTCAATGTTGAGGTTGTTGTTGAGTTTGTTGGTGTTTTTCAATGTTGAGGTTGTTGTTGAATTTGTTGTTGTTTTTCAATGTTGAGGTTGTTGTTGAATTTGTTGGTGTTTTTCAATGTTGAGGTTGTTGTTGTTTTTAAATGTTGAGGTTGTTGTTGAATTTGTTGGTGTTTTTCAACGTTGAGGTTGTTGTTGAATTTGTTGGTGTTTTTCAATGTTGAGGTTGTTGTTGTTTTTAAATGTTGAGGTTGTTGTTGAATTTGCTGGTGTTTTTTCAATTTTGTGGTTGTTGGTCTTTTTCAATCTTGAGGTTGCTGTTGAATTTGATGGTGTTTTTCAATGTCGAGGTTGTTGTTGAATTTGATGGTGTTTTTCAATGTTGAAGTTGTTGTTGAATTTGTTGGTGTTTTTCAATTTCGAGGTTGTTGTTGAATTTGTTGGTGTTTTTCAATGTTGAAGTTTTCATTGATTTTGTTGGTGTTTTTCAATGTTGAGGTTGTTGTTGAATTTGTTGGTGTTGTTCAATGTTGAGGTTTATGTTGTTTTTCAATGTTGAGGTTGTTGTTGAATTTGTTGGTGTTTTTCAATGTTGAGATTGTTGTTGTTTTTCAATGTTGAGGTTGTTGTTGAATTTGTTGGGGTTTTTAAATGTTGAGGTTGTTGTTGAATTTGCTGGTGTTTTGCAATGTTGAGGTTGTTGTTGTTTTTCAATGTTGAGGTTGTTGTTGAATTTGTTGGTGTTTTTCAATGTTGAGGTTGTTGTTGTTTTTCAATGTTGAGGTTGTTGTTGTATTTGTTGGTGTTTTTCAATTTCGAGGTTGTTGTTGAATTTGTTGGTGTTTTTCAATGTTGAAGTTGTTGTTGAATTTGTTGGTGTTTTTCAATGTTGAGGTTGTTGTTGTTTTTCAATGTTGAGGTTGTTGTTGAAATTGTTGGTGTTTTTCAATGTTGAGGTTGTTGTAGAATTTGTTGGTGCTTTTCAAGGATGAGGTGTTTGTTGAATTTGTTGGTGTTTTTCAATGTTGAGGTTGTTGTTGTTTTTCAATGTTGAGGTTGTTGTTGAATTTGTTGGTGTTTTTCAATGAAGAGTTTGTTTTTGAATTTGTTGGTGTTTTTCAATGTTGAGGTTGTTGTTGAATTTGTTGGTGTTTTTCAATGTTGAGGTTGTTGTTGAATTTGTTGGTGTTTTTCAATGTTGAGGTTGTTGCTGTTCTTCAATGTTGAGGTTGTTGTTGAATTTGTTGGTGTTTTTCAATGTTGAGATTGTTGTTGTTTTTCAATGTTGAGGTTGTTGTTGAATTTGTTGGTGTTTTTAAATGTTGAGGTTGTTGTTGAATTTGTTGGTGTTTTTCAATGTTGAGGTTGTTGTTGTTTTTCAATGTTGAGGTTGTTGTTGAATTTGTTGCTGTTTTTCAATGTTGAGTTTGTTGTTGTTTTTCAATGTTGAGGTTGTTGTTGAATTTCAATGTTGAGATTGTTGTTGAATTTGTTGGTGTTTTTCAATGTTGAGGTTGTTGTTGTTTTTCAATGCTGAGGTCGTTGTTGAATTTGTTGGTGTTTTTCAATGTTGAGGTTGTTGAATTTGTTGGTGTTTTTCAATGTTGAGGTTGTTGTTGTTTTTCAATGTTGAGGTTGTTGTTGAATTTGTTGGTGTTTTTCAATGTTGAGGTTGTTGTTGTTTTTCAATGTTGAGGTTGTTGTTGAATTTGTTGGTGTTTTTCAATGTTGAGGTTGTTGTTGTTTTTCAATGTTGAGGTTGTTGTTGAATTTGTTGGTGTTTTTCAATGTTGAGGTTGTTGTTGAATTTGTTGGTGTTTTTCAATGTTGAGGTTGTTGTTGTTTTTCAATGTTGAGGTTGTTGTTGAATTTGTTGGTGTTTTTCAATGTTGAGGTTGGTGTTGTTTTTCAATGTTGATGTTGTTGTTGAATTTGTTGGTGTTTTTCAATGTTGAGGTTGTTGTTGTTTTTCAATGTTGAGGTTGTTGTTGAATTTGTTGGTGTTTTTCAATGTTGAGGTTGTTGTTGAATTTGTTGGTGTTTTTCAATGTTGAGGTTGTTGTTGTTTTTCAATGTTGAGGTTGTTGTTGAGTTTGTTGGTGTTTTTCAATGTTGAGGTTGTTGTTGAATTTGTTGGTGTTTTTCAATGTTGAGGTTGTTGTTGAATTTGTTGGTGTTTTTCAATGTTGAGGTTGTTGTTGTTTTTAAATGTTCAGGTTCTTGTTGAATTTGCTGGTGTTTTTTCAATTTTGAGGTTGTTGGTGTTTTTCAATCTTGAGGTTGTTGTTGAATTTGATGGTGTTTTTCAATGTCGAGGTTGTTGTTGAATTTGCTGGTGTTTCTCAATGTTGAAGTTGTTGTTGAATTTGTTGGTGTTTTTCAATTTCGAGGTTGTTGTTGAATTTGTTGGTGTTTTTCAATGTTGAAGTTTTTATTGATTTTGTTGGTGTTTTTCAATGTTGAAGTTGTTGTTGTTTTTCAATGTTGAGGTTGTTGTTGAATTTGTTGGTGTTTTTTCAATTTTGAGGTTGTTGGTGTTGTTCAATGTTGAGGTTGATTTTGAATTTGAGGGTGTTTTTCAATGTCGAGGTTGTTGTTGAATTTGTTGGTGTTGTTCAATGTTGAGGTTGATGTTGTTTTTCAATGTTTAGGTTGTTGTTGAATTTGTTGGTGTTTTTCAATGTTGAGATTGTTGTTGTTTTTCAATGTTGATGTTGTTGTTGAATTTGTTGGGGTTTTTAAATGTTGAGGTTGTTGTTGAATTTGCTGGTGTTTTGCAATGTTGAGGTTGTTATTGTTTTTCAATGTTGAGGTTGTTGTTGAATTTGTTGGTGTTTTTCAATGTTGAGGTTGTTGTTGTTTTTCAATGTTGAGGTTGTTGTTGTATTTGTTGGTGTTTTTCAATTTTGAGGTTGTTGTTGAATTTGTTGGTGTTTTTCAATGTTGAAGTTGTTGTTGAATTTGTTGGTGTTTTTCAATGTTGAGGTTGTTGTTGTTTTTCAATGTTGAGGTTGTTGTTGAAATTGTTGGTGTTTTTCAATGTTGAGGTTGTTGTTGTTTTTCAATGTTGAGGTTGTTGTTGAATTTGTTGGTGTTTTTCAATGTTGAGGTTGTTGTTGAATTTGTTGGTGTTTTTCAATGTTGAGGTTATTGTTGTTTTCCAATTTTGAGGTTGTTGTTGAATTTGTTGGTGTTTTTCAATGTTGAGGTTGTTGGTGTTTTTCAATGTTGTGGTTGTTGTTGAATTTGTTGGTGTTTTTCAATGTTGAGGTTGTTGTTGAATTTGTTGGTGTTTTTCAATGTTGAGGTTGTTGTTGTTTTTCAATGTTGAGGTTGTTGTTGAATTTGTTGGTGTTTTTCAATGTTGAGTTTGTTGTTGTTTTTCAATGTTGAGGTTGTTGTTGAATTTGTTGGTGTTTTTCAATGTTGAGGTTGTTGTTGTTTTTCAATGTTGATGTTGTTGTTGAATTTGTTGGTGTTTTTCAATGTTGAGGTTGTTGTTGTTTTTCAATGTTGAGGTTGTTGTTGAATTTGTTGGTGTTTTTCAATGTTGAGGTTGTTGTTGAATTTGTTGGTGTTTTTCAATGATGAGGTTGTTGTTGTTTTTCAATTTTGAGGTTGTTGAATTTGTGGGTGTTTTTCAATCTTGAGTTTGTTGTTGAATTTGTTGGTGTTTTTCAATGTTGAGGTTGTTGTTGAATTTGTTGGTGTTTTTCAATGTTGAGGTTGTTGTTATTTTTCAATGTTGAGGTTGTTGTTGAGTTTGTTGGTGTTTTTCAATGTTGAGGTTGTTGTTGAATTTGTTGTTGTTTTTCAATGTTGAGGTTGTTGTTGAATTTGTTGGTGTTTTTCAATGTTGAGGTTGTTGTTGTTTTTAAATGTTGAGGTTGTTGTTGAATTTGTTGGTGTTTTTCAACGTTGAGGTTGTTGTTGAATTTGTTGGTGTTTTTCAATGTTGAGGTTGTTGTTGTTTTTAAATGTTGAGGTTGTTGTTGAATTTGCTGGTGTTTTTTCAATTTTGTGGTTGTTGGTGTTTTTCAATCTTGAGGTTGCTGTTGAATTTGATGGTGTTTTTCAATGTCGAGGTTGTTGTTGAATTTGATGGTGTTTTTCAATGTTGAAGTTGTTGTTGAATTTGTTGGTGTTTTTCAATTTCGAGGTTGTTGTTGAATTTGTTGGTGTTTTTCAATGTTGAAGTTTTTATTGATTTTGTTGGTGTTTTTCAATGTTGAGGTTGTTGTTGAATTTGTTGGTGTTGTTCAATGTTGAGGTTTATGTTGTTTTTCAATGTTGAGGTTGTTGTTGAATTTGTTCGTGTTTTTCAATGTTGAGATTGTTGTTGTTTTTCAATGTTGAGGTTGTTGTTGAATTTGTTGGGGTTTTTAAATGTTGAGGTTGTTGTTGAATTTGCTGGTGTTTTGCAATGTTGAGGTTGTTGTTGTTTTTCAATGTTGAGGTTGTTGTTGAATTTGTTGGTGTTTTTCAATGTTGAGGTTGTTGTTGTTTTTCAATGTTGAGGTTGTTGTTGTATTTGTTGGCGTTTTTCAATTTCGAGGTTGTTGTTGAATTTGTTGGTGTTTTTCAATGTTGAAGTTGTTGTTGAATTTGTTGGTGTTTTTCAATGTTGAGGTTGTTGTTGTTTTTCAATGTTGAGGTTGTTGTTGAAATTGTTGGTGTTTTTCAATGTTGAGGTTGTTGTTGAATTTGTTGGTGTTCTTCAATGTTGAGGTTGTTGTTGTTTTTCAATGTTGAGGTTGTTGTTGAATTTGTTGGTGTTTTTCAATGTTGAGTTTGTTGTTGTTTTTCAATGTTGAGGTTGTTGTTGAATTTGTTGGTGTTTTTCAATGTTGAGGTTGTTGTTGTTTTTCAATGTTGAGGTTGTTGTAGAATTTGTTGGTGCTTTTCAAGGATGAGGTGTTTGTTGAATTTGTTGGTGTTTTTCAATGTTGAGGTTGTTGTTGTTTTTCAATGTTGAGGTTGTTGTTGAATTTGTTGGTGTTTTTCAATGAAGAGTTTGTTTTTGAATTTGTTGGTGTTTTTCAATGTTGAGGTTGTTGTTGAATTTGTTGGTGTTTTTCAATGTTGAGGTTGTTGTTGAATTTGTTGGTGTTTTTCAATGTTGAGGTTGTTGCTGTTCTTCAATGTTGAGGTTGTTGTTGAATTTGTTGGTGTTTTTCAATGTTGAGATTGTTGTTGTTTTTCAATGTTGAGGTTGTTGTTGATTTTGTTGGTGTTTTTAAATGTTGAGGTTGTTGTTGAATTTGTTGGTGTTTTTCAATGTTGAGGTTGTTGTTGTTTTTCAATGTTGAGGTTGTTGTTGAATTTGTTGCTGTTTTTCAATGTTGAGTTTGTTGTTGTTTTTCAATGTTGAGGTTGTTGTTGAATTTCAATGTTGAGATTGTTGTTGAATTTGTTGGTGTTTTTCAATGTTGAGGTTGTTGTTGTTTTTCAATGCTGAGGTCGTTGTTGAATTTGTTGGTGTTTTTCAATGTTGAGGTTGTTGAATTTGTTGGTGTTTTTCAATGTTGAGGTTGTTGTTGTTTTTCAATGTTGAGGTTGTTGTTGAATTTGTTGGTGTTTTTCAATGTTGAGGTTGTTGTTGTTTTTCAATGTTGAGGTTGTTGTTGAATTTGTTGGTGTTTTTCAATGTTGAGGTTGTTGTTGTTTTTCAATGTTGAGGTTGTTGTTGAATTTGTTGGTGTTTTTCAATGTTGAGGTTGTTGTTGAATTTGTTGGTGTTTTTCAATGTTGAGGTTGTTGTTGTTTTTCAATGTTGAGGTTGTTGTTGAATTTGTTGGTGTTTTTCAATGTTGAGGTTGGTGTTGTTTTTCAATGTTGATGTTGTTGTTGAATTTGTTGGTGTTTTTCAATGTTGAGGTTGTTGTTGTTTTTCAATGTTGAGGTTGTTGTTGAATTTGTTGGTGTTTTTCAATGTTGAGGTTGTTGTTGAATTTGTTGGTGTTTTTCAATGTTGAGGTTGTTGTTGTTTTTCAATGTTGAGGTTGTTGTTGAGTTTGTTGGTGTTTTTCAATGTTGAGGTTGTTGTTGAATTTGTTGGTGTTTTTCAATGTTGAGGTTGTTGTTGAATTTGTTGGTGTTTTTCAATGTTGAGGTTGTTGTTGTTTTTAAATGTTCAGGTTCTTGTTGAATTTGCTGGTGTTTTTTCAATTTTGAGGTTGTTGGTGTTTTTCAATCTTGAGGTTGTTGTTGAATTTGATGGTGTTTTTCAATGTCGAGGTTGTTGTTGAATTTGTTGGTGTTTTTCAATGTTGAAGTTGTTGTTGAATTTGTTGGTGTTTTTCAATTTCGAGGTTGTTGTTGAATTTGTTGGTGTTTTTCAATGTTGAAGTTTTTATTGATTTTGTTGGTGTTTTTCAATGTTGAGGTTGTTGTTGTTTTTCAATGTTGAGGTTGTTGTTGAATTTGTTGGTGTTTTTTCAATTTTGAGGTTGTTGGTGTTGTTCAATGTTGAGGTTGATTTTGAATTTGAGGGTGTTTTTCAATGTCGAGGTTGTTGTTGAATTTGTTGGTGTTGTTCAATGTTGAGGTTGATGTTGTTTTTCAATGTTTAGGTTGTTGTTGAATTTGTTGGTGTTTTTCAATGTTGAGATTGTTGTTGTTTTTCAATGTTGAGGTTGTTGTTGAATTTGTTGGGGTTTTTAAAAGTTGAGGTTGTTGTTGAATTTGCTGGTGTTTTGCAATGTTGAGGTTGTTATTGTTTTTCAATGTTGAGGTTGTTGTTGAATTTGTTGGTGTTTTTCAATGTTGAGGTTGTTGTTGTTTTTCAATGTTGAGGTTGTTGTTGTATTTGTTGGTGTTTTTCAATTTTGAGGTTGTTGTTGAATTTGTTGGTGTTTTTCAATGTTGAAGTTGTTGTTGAATTTGTTGGTGTTTTTCAATGTTGAGGTTGTTGTTGTTTTTCAATGTTGAGGTTGTTGTTGAAATTGTTGGTGTTTTTCAATGTTGAGGTTGTTGTTGTTTTTCAATGTTGAGGTTGTTGTTGAATTTGTTGGTGTTTTTCAATGTTGAGGTTGTTGTTGAATTTGTTGGTGTTTTTCAATGTTGAGGTTGTTGTTTTTTTCAATGTTGAGGTTGTTGTTGAGTTTGTTGGTGTTTTTCAATGTTGAGGTTGTTGTTGAATTTGTTGGTGTTTTTCAATGTTGAGGTTGTTGTTGAATTTGTTGGTGTTTTTCAATGTTGAGGTTGTTGTTGTTTTTAAATGTTGAGGTTGTTGTTGAATTTGCTGGTGTTTTTTCAATTTTGAGGTTGTTGGTGTTTTTCAATCTTGAGGTTGTTGTTGAATTTGATGGTGTTTTTCAATGTCGAGGTTGTTGTTGAATTTGTTGGTGTTTTTCAATGTTGAAGTTGTTGTTGAATTTGTTGGTGTTTTTCAATTTCGAGGTTGTTGTTGAATTTGTTGGTGTTTTTCAATGTTGAGTTTGTTGTTGTTTTTCAATGTTGAGGTTGTTGTTGAATTTGTTGGTGTTTTTCAATGTTGAGGTTGTTGTTGTTTTTCAATGTTGATGTTGTTGAATTTGTTGGTGTTTTTCAATGTTGAGGTTGTTGTTGTTTTTCAATGTTGAGGTTGTTGTTGAATTTGTTGGTGTTTTTCAATGTTGAGGTTGTTGTTGAATTTGTTGGTGTTTTTCAATGATGAGGTTGTTGTTGTTTTTCAATTTTGAGGTTGTTGAATTTGTGGGTGTTTTTCAATCTTGAGTTTGTTGTTGAATTTGTTGGTGTTTTTCAATGTTGAGGTTGTTGTTGAATTTGTTGGTGTTTTTCAATGTTGAGGTTGTTGTTATTTTTCAATGTTGAGGTTGTTGTTGAGTTTGTTGGTGTTTTTCAATGTTGAGGTTGTTGTTGAATTTGTTGTTGTTTTTCAATGTTGAGGTTGTTGTTGAATTTGTTGGTGTTTTTCAATGTTGAGGTTGTTGTTGTTTTTAAATGTTGAGGTTGTTGTTGAATTTGTTGGTGTTTTTCAATGTTGAGGTTGTTGTTGAATTTGTTGGTGTTTTTCAATGTTGAGGTTGTTGTTGTTTTTAAATGTTGAGGTTGTTGTTGAATTTGCTGGTGTTTTTTCAATTTTGAGGTTGTTGGTGTTTTTCAATCTTGAGGTTGTTGTTGAATTTGATGGTGTTTTTCAATGTCGAGGTTGTTGTTGAATTTGTTGGTGTTTTTCAATGTTGAAGTTGTTGTTGAATTTGTTGGTGTTTTTCAATTTCGAGGTTGTTGTTGAATTTGTTGGTGTTTTTCAATGTTGAAGTTTTTATTGATTTTGTTGGTGTTTTTCAATGTTGAGGTTGTTGTTGAATTTGTTGGTGTTGTTCAATGTTGAGGTTGATGTTGTTTTTCAATGTTGAGGTTGTTGTTGAATGTGTTGGTGTTTTTCAATGTTGAGGTTGTTGTTGAATTTGTTGGGGTTTTTAAATGTTGAGGTTGTTGTTGAATTTGCTGGTTTTTTGCAATGTTGAGGTTGTTGTTGTTTTTCAATGTTGAGGTTGTTGTTGAATTTGTTGGTGTTTTTCAATGTTGAGGTTGTTGTTGTTTTTCAATGTTGAGGTTGTTGTTGTATTTGTTGGTGTTTTTCAATTTCGAGGTTGTTGTTGAATTTGTTGGTGTTTTTCAGTGTTGAAGTTGTTGTTGAATTTGTTGGTGTTTTTCAATGTTGAGGTTGTTGTTGTTTTTCAATGTTGAGGTTGTTGTTGAAATTGTTGGTGTTTTTCAATGTTGAGGTTGTTGTTGAATTTGTTGGTGTTCTTCAATGTTGAGGTTGTTGTTGTTTTTCAATGTTGAGGTTGTTGTTGAATTTGTTGGTGTTTTTCAAAGTTGAGTTTGTTGTTGTTTTTCAATGTTGAGGTTGTTGTTGAATTTGTTGGTGTTTTTCAATGTTGAGGTTGTTGTTGTTTTTCAATGTTGAGTTTGTTGTAGAATTTTTTGGTGCTTTTCAAGGATGAGGTGTTTGTTGAATTTGTTGGTGTTTTTCAATGTTGAGGTTGTTGTTGTTTTTCAATGTTGAGGTTGTTGTTGAATTTGTTGGTGTTTTTCAATGAAGAGTTTGTTTTTGAATTTGTTGGTGTTTTTCAATGTTGAGGTTGTTGTTGAATTTGTTGGTGTTTTTCAATGTTGAGGTAGTTGTTGAATTTGTTGGTGTTTTTCAATGTTGAGGTTGTTGCTGTTCTTCAATGTTGAGGTTGTTGTTGAATTTGTTGGTGTTTTTCAATGTTGAGATTGTTGTTGTTTTTCAATGTTGAGGTTGTTGTTGAATTTGTTGGTGTTTTTAAATGTTGAGGTTGTTGTTGAATTTGTTGGTGTTTTTCAATGTTGAGGTTGTTGTTGTTTTTCAATGTTGAGGTTGTTGTTGAATTTGTTGCTGTTTTTCAATGTTGAGTTTGTTGTTGTTTTTCAATGTTGAGGTTGTTGTTGAATTTCAATGTTGAGATTGTTGTTGAATTTGTTGGTGTTTTTCAATGTTGAGGTTGTTGTTGTTTTTCAATGCTGAGGTCGTTGTTGAATTTGTTGGTGTTTTTCAATGTTGAGGTTGTTGAATTTGTTGGTGTTTTTCAATGTTGAGGTTGTTGTTGTTTTTCAATGTTGAGGTTGTTGTTGAATTTGTTGGTGTTTTTCAATGTTGAGGTTGTTGTTGTTTTTCAATGTTGAGGTTGTTGTTGAATTTGTTGGTGTTTTTCAATGTTGAGGTTGTTGTTGTTTTTCAATGTTGAGGTTGTTGTTGAATTTGTTGGTGTTTTTCAATGTTGAGGTTGTTGTTGAATTTGTTGGTGTTTTTCAATGTTGAGGTTGTTGTTGTTTTTCAATGTTGAGGTTGTTGTTGAATTTGTTGGTGTTTTTCAATGTTGAGGTTGGTGTTGTTTTTCAATGTTGATGTTGTTGTTGAATTTGTTGGTGTTTTTCAATGTTGAGGTTGTTGTTGTTTTTCAATGTTGAGGTTGTTGTTGAATTTGTTGGTGTTTTTCAATGTTGAGGTTGTTGTTGAATTTGTTGGTGTTTTTCAATGTTGAGGTTGTTGTTGTTTTTCAATGTTGAGGTTGTTGTTGAGTTTGTTGGTGTTTTTCAATGTTGAGGTTGTTGTTGAATTTGTTGGTGTTTTTCAATGTTGAGGTTGTTGTTGAATTTGTTGGTGTTTTTCAATGTTGAGGTTGTTGTTGTTTTTAAATGTTCAGGTTCTTGTTGAATTTGCTGGTGTTTTTTCAATTTTGAGGTTGTTGGTGTTTTTCAATCTTGAGGTTGTTGTTGAATTTGATGGTGTTTTTCAATGTCGAGGTTGTTGTTGAATTTGTTGGTGTTTTTCAATGTTGAAGTTGTTGTTGAATTTGTTGGTGTTTTTCAATTTCGAGGTTGTTGTTGAATTTGTTGGTGTTTTTCAATGTTGAGTTTGTTGTTGTTTTTCAATGTTGAGGTTGTTGTTGAATTTGTTGGTGTTTTTCAATGTTGAGGTTGTTGTTTTTCAATGTTGATGTTGTTGAATTTGTTGGTGTTTTTCAATGTTGAGGTTGTTGTTGTTTTTCAATGTTGAAGTTGTTGTTGAATTTGTTGGTGTTTTTCAATGTTGAGGTTGTTGTTGAATTTGTTGGTGTTTTTCAATGATGAGGTTGTTGTTGTTTTTCAATTTTGAGGTTGTTGAATGTGTGGGTGTTTTTCAATCTTGAGTTTGTTGTTGAATTTGTTGGTGTTTTTCAATGTTGAGGTTGTTGTTGAATTTGTTGGTGTTTTTCAATGTTGAGGTTGTTGTTATTTTTCAATGTTGAGGTTGTTGTTGAGTTTGTTGGTGTTTTTCAATGTTGAGGTTGTTGTTGAATTTGTTGTTGTTTTTCAATGTTGAGGTTGTTGTTGAATTTGTTGGTGTTTTTCAATGTTGAGGTTGTTGTTGTTTTTAAATGTTGAGGTTGTTGTTGAATTTGTTGGTGTTTTTCAATGTTGAGGTTGTTGTTGAAATTGTTGGTGTTTTTCAATGTTGAGGTTGTTGTTGAATTTGTTGGTGTTCTTCAATGTTGAGGTTGTTGTTGTTTTTCAATGTTGAGGTTGTTGTTGAATTTGTTGGTGTTTTTCAAAGTTGAGTTTGTTGTTGTTTTTCAATGTTGAGGTTGTTGTTGAATTTGTTGGTGTTTTTCAATGTTGAGGTTGTTGTTGTTTTTCAATGTTGAGTTTGTTGTAGAATTTTTTGGTGCTTTTCAAGGATGAGGTGTTTGTTGAATTTGTTGGTGTTTTTCAATGTTGAGGTTGTTGTTGTTTTTCAATGTTGAGGTTGTTGTTGAATTTGTTGGTGTTTTTCAATGAAGAGTTTGTTTTTGAATTTGTTGGTGTTTTTCAATGTTGAGGTTGTTGTTGAATTTGTTGCTGTTTTTCAATGTTGAGGTAGTTGTTGAATTTGTTGGTGTTTTTCAATGTTGAGGTTATTGCTGTTCTTCAATGTTGAGGTTGTTGTTGAATTTGTTGGTGTTTTTCAATGTTGAGATTGTTGTTGTTTTTCAATGTTGAGGTTGTTGTTGAATTTGTTGGTGTTTTTAAATGTTGAGGTTGTTGTTGAATTTGTTGGTGTTTTTCAATGTTGAGGTTGTTGTTGTTTTTCAATGTTGAGGTTGTTGTTGAATTTGTTGCTGTTTTTCAATGTTGAGTTTGTTGTTGTTTTTCAATGTTGAGGTTGTTGTTGAATTTCAATGTTGAGATTGTTGTTGAATTTGTTGGTGTTTTTCAATGTTGAGGTTGTTGTTGTTTTTCAATGCTGAGGTCGTTGTTGAATTTGTTGGTGTTTTTCAATGTTGAGGTTGTTGAATTTGTTGGTGTTTTTCAATGTTGAGGTTGTTGTTGTTTTTCAATGTTGAGGTTGTTGTTGAATTTGTTGGTGTTTTTCAATGTTGAGGTTGTTGTTGTTTTTCAATGTTGAGGTTGTTGTTGAATTTGTTGGTGTTTTTCAATGTTGAGGTTGTTGTTGTTTTTCAATGTTGAGGTTGTTGTTGAATTTGTTGGTGTTTTTCAATGTTGAGGTTGTTGTTGAATTTGTTGGTGTTTTTCAATGTTGAGGTTGTTGTTGTTTTTCAATGTTGAGGTTGTTGTTGAATTTGTTGGTGTTTTTCAATGTTGAGGTTGGTGTTGTTTTTCAATGTTGATGTTGTTGTTGAATTTGTTGGTGTTTTTCAATGTTGAGGTTGTTGTTGTTTTTCAATGTTGAGGTTGTTGTTGAATTTGTTGGTGTTTTTCAATGTTGAGGTTGTTGTTGAATTTGTTGGTGTTTTTCAATGTTGAGGTTGTTGTTGTTTTTCAATGTTGAGGTTGTTGTTGAGTTTGTTGGTGTTTTTCAATGTTGAGGTTGTTGTTGAATTTGTTGGTGTTTTTCAATGTTGAGGTTGTTGTTGAATTTGTTGGTGTTTTTCAATGTTGAGGTTGTTGTTGTTTTTAAATGTTCAGGTTCTTGTTGAATTTGCTGGTGTTTTTTCAATTTTGAGGTTGTTGGTGTTTTTCAATCTTGAGGTTGTTGTTGAATTTGATGGTGTTTTTCAATGTCGAGGTTGTTGTTGAATTTGTTGGTGTTTTTCAATGTTGAAGTTGTTGTTGAATTTGTTGGTGTTTTTCAATTTCGAGGTTGTTGTTGAATTTGTTGGTGTTTTTCAATGTTGAGTTTGTTGTTGTTTTTCAATGTTGAGGTTGTTGTTGAATTTGTTGGTGTTTTTCAATGTTGAGGTTGTTGTTTTTCAATGTTGATGTTGTTGAATTTGTTGGTGTTTTTCAATGTTGAGGTTGTTGTTGTTTTTCAATGTTGAAGTTGTTGTTGAATTTGTTGGTGTTTTTCAATGTTGAGGTTGTTGTTGAATTTGTTGGTGTTTTTCAATGATGAGGTTGTTGTTGTTTTTCAATTTTGAGGTTGTTGAATGTGTGGGTGTTTTTCAATCTTGAGTTTGTTGTTGAATTTGTTGGTGTTTTTCAATGTTGAGGTTGTTGTTGAATTTGTTGGTGTTTTTCAATGTTGAGGTTGTTGTTATTTTTCAATGTTGAGGTTGTTGTTGAGTTTGTTGGTGTTTTTCAATGTTGAGGTTGTTGTTGAATTTGTTGTTGTTTTTCAATGTTGAGGTTGTTGTTGAATTTGTTGGTGTTTTTCAATGTTGAGGTTGTTGTTGTTTTTAAATGTTGAGGTTGTTGTTGAATTTGTTGGTGTTTTTCAATGTTGAGGTTGTTGTTGAATTTGTTGGTGTTTTTCAATGTTGAGGTTGTTGTTGTTTTTAAATGTTGAGGTTGTTGTTGAATTTGCTGGTGTTTTTTCAATTTTGAGGTTGTTGGTGTTTTTCAATCTTGAGGTTGTTGTTGAATTTGATGGTGTTTTTCAATGTCGAGGTTGTTGTTGAATTTGTTGGTGTTTTTCAATGTTGAAGTTGTTGTTGAATTTGTTGGTGTTTTTCAATTTCGAGGTTGTTGTTGAATTTGTTGGTGTTTTTCAATGTTGAAGTTTTTATTGATTTTGTTGTTGTTTTTCAATGTTGAGGTTGTTGTTGAATTTGTTGGTGTTGTTCAATGTTGAGGTTGATGTTGTTTTTCAATGTTGAGGTTGTTGTTGAATTTGTTGGTGTTTTTCAATGTTGAGGTTGTTGTTGAATTTGTTGGTGTTTTTCAGTGTTGAAGTTGTTGTTGAATTTGTTGGTGTTTTTCAATGTTGAGGTTGTTGTTGTTTTTCAATGTTGAGGTTGTTGTTGAAATTGTTGGTGTTTTTCAATGTTGAGGTTGTTGTTGAATTTGTTGGTGTTTTTCAATGTTGAGGTTGTTGTTATTTTTCAATGTTGAGGTTGTTGTTGAGTTTGTTGGTGTTTTTCAATGTTGAGGTTGTTGTTGAATTTGTTGTTGTTTTTCAATGTTGAGGTTGTTGTTGAATTTGTTGGTGTTTTTCAATGTTGAGGTTGTTGTTGTTTTTAAATGTTGAGGTTGTTGTTGAATTTGTTGGTGTTTTTCAATGTTGAGGTTGTTGTTGAATTTGTTGGTGTTTTTCAATGTTGAGGTTGTTGTTGTTTTTAAATGTTGAGGTTGTTGTTGAATTTGCTGGTGTTTTTTCAATTTTGAGGTTGTTGGTGTTTTTCAATCTTGAGGTTGTTGTTGAATTTGATGGTGTTTTTCAATGTCGAGGTTGTTGTTGAATTTGTTGGTGTTTTTCAATGTTGAAGTTGTTGTTGAATTTGTTGGTGTTTTTCAATTTCGAGGTTGTTGTTGAATTTGTTGGTGTTTTTCAATGTTGAAGTTTTTATTGATTTTGTTGTTGTTTTTCAATGTTGAGGTTGTTGTTGAATTTGTTGGTGTTGTTCAATGTTGAGGTTGATGTTGTTTTTCAATGTTGAGGTTGTTGTTGAATTTGTTGGTGTTTTTCAATGTTGAGGTTGTTGTTGAATTTGTTGGTGTTTTTCAGTGTTGAAGTTGTTGTTGAATTTGTTGGTGTTTTTCAATGTTGAGGTTGTTGTTGTTTTTCAATGTTGAGGTTGTTGTTGAAATTGTTGGTGTTTTTCAATGTTGAGGTTGTTGTTGAATTTGTTGGTGTTCTTCAATGTTGAGGTTGTTGTTGTTTTTCAATGTTGAGGTTGTTGTTGAATTTGTTGGTGTTTTTCAAAGTTGAGTTTGTTGTTGTTTTTCAATGTTGAGGTTGTTGTTGAATTTGTTGGTGTTTTTCAATGTTGAGGTTGTTGTTGTTTTTCAATGTTGAGTTTGTTGTAGAATTTGTTGGTGCTTTTCGAGGATGAGGTGTTTGTTGTATTTGTTGGTGTTTTTCAATGTTGAGGTTGTTGTTGTTTTTCAATGTTGAGGTTGTTGTTGAATTTGTTGGTGTTTTTCAATGAAGAGTTTGTTTTTGAATTTGTTGGTGTTTTTCAATGTTGAGGTTGTTGTTGAATTTGTTGGTGTTTTTCAATGTTGAGGTAGTTGTTGAATTTGTTGGTGTTTTTCAATGTTGAGGTTGTTGCTGTTCTTCAATGTTGAGGTTGTTGTTGAATTTGTTGGTGTTTTTCAATGTTGAGATTGTTGTTGTTTTTCAATGTTGAGGTTGTTGTTGAATTTGTTGGTGTTTTTAAATGTTGAGGTTGTTGTTGAATTTGTTGGTGTTTTTCAATGTTGAGGTTGTTGTTGTTTTTCAATGTTGAGGTTGTTGTTGAATTTGTTGCTGTTTTTCAATGTTGAGTTTGTTGTTGTTTTTCAATGTTGAGGTTGTTGTTGAATTTCAATGTTGAGATTGTTGTTGAATTTGTTGGTGTTTTTCAATGTTGAGGTTGTTGTTGTTTTTCAATGCTGAGGTCGTTGTTGAATTTGTTGGTGTTTTTCAATGTTGAGGTTGTTGAATTTGTTGGTGTTTTTCAATGTTGAGGTTGTTGTTGTTTTTCAATGTTGAGGTTGTTGTTGAATTTGTTGGTGTTTTTCAATGTTGAGGTTGTTGTTGTTTTTCAATGTTGAGGTTGTTGTTGAATTTGTTGTTGTTTTTCAATGTTGAGGTTGTTGTTGTTTTTCAATGTTGAGGTTGTTGTTGAATTTGTTGGTGTTTTTCAATGTTGAGGTTGTTGTTGAATTTGTTGGTGTTTTTCAATGTTGAGGTTGTTGTTGTTTTTCAATGTTGAGGTTGTTGTTGAATTTGTTGGTGTTTTTCAATGTTGAGGTTGGTGTTGTTTTTCAATGTTGATGTTGTTGTTGAATTTGTTGGTGTTTTTCAATGTTGAGGTTGTTGTTGTTTTTCAATGTTGAGGTTGTTGTTGAATTTGTTGGTGTTTTTCAATGTTGAGGTTGTTGTTGAATTTGTTGGTGTTTTTCAATGTTGAGGTTGTTGTTGTTTTTCAATGTTGAGGTTGTTGTTGAGTTTGTTGGTGTTTTTCAATGTTGAGGTTGTTGTTGAATTTGTTGGTGTTTTTCAATGTTGAGGTTGTTGTTGAATTTGTTGGTGTTTTTCAATGTTGAGGTTGTTGTTGTTTTTAAATGTGCAGGTTCTAGTTGAATTTGCTGGTGTTTTTTCAATTTTGAGGTTGTTGGTGTTTTTCAATCTTGAGGTTGTTGTTGAATTTGATGGTGTTTTTCAATGTCGAGGTTGTTGTTGAATTTGTTGGTGTTTTTCAATGTTGAAGTTGTTGTTGAATTTGTTGGTGTTTTTCAATTTCGAGGTTGTTGTTGAATTTGTTGGTGTTTTTCAATGTTGAGTTTGTTGTTGTTTTTCAATGTTGAGGTTGTTGTTGAATTTGTTGGTGTTTTTCAATGTTGAGGTTGTTGTTTTTCAATGTTGATGTTGTTGAATTTGTTGGTGTTTTTCAATGTTGAGGTTGTTGTTGTTTTTCAATGTTGAGGTTGTTGTTGAATTTGTTGGTGTTTTTCAATGTTGAGGTTGTTGTTGAATTTGTTGGTGTTTTTCAATGATGAGGTTGTTGTTGTTTTTCAATTTTGAGGTTGTTGAATGTGTGGGTGTGTTTCAATCTTGAGTTTGTTGTTGAATTTGTTGGTGTTTTTCAATGTTGAGGTTGTTGTTGAATTTGTTGGTGTTTTTCAATGTTGAGGTTGTTGTTATTTTTCAATGTTGAGGTTGTTGTTGAGTTTGTTGGTGTTTTTCAATGTTGAGGTTGTTGTTGAATTTGTTGGTGTTTTTCAATGTTGAGGTTGTTGTTGAATTTGTTGGTGTTTTTCAATGTTGAGGTTGTTGTTGTTTTTAAATGTTGAGGTTGTTGTTGAATTTGTTGGTGTTTCTCAATGTTGAGGTTGTTGTTGAATTTGTTGGTGTTTTTCAATGTTGAGGTTGTTGTTATTTTTAAATGTTGAGGTTGTTGTTGAATTTGCTGGTGTTTTTTCAATTTTGAGGTTGTTGGTGTTTTTCAATCTTGAGGTTGTTGTTGAATTTGATGGTGTTTTTCAATGTCGAGGTTGTTGTTGAATTTGTTGGTGTTTTTCAATGTTGAAGTTGTTGTTGAATTTGTTGGTGTTTTTCAATTTCGAGGTTGTTGTTGAATTTGTTGGTGTTTTTCAATGTTGAAGTTTTTATTGATTTTGTTGTTGTTTTTCAATGTTGAGGTTGTTGTTGAATTTGTTGGTGTTGTTCAATGTTGAGGTTCATGTTGTTTTTCAATGTTGAGGTTGTTGTTGAATTTGTTGGTGTTTTTCAATGTTGAGGTTGTTGTTGAATTTGTTGGTGTTTTTCAATGTTGAGGTAGTTGTTGAATTTGTTGGTGTTTTTCAATGTTGAGGTTGTTGCTGTTCTTCAATGTTGAGGTTGTTGTTGAATTTGTTGGTGTTTTTCAATGTTGAGATTGTTGTTGTTTTTCAATGTTGAGGTTGTTGTTGAATTTGTTGGTGTTTTTAAATGTTGAGGTTGTTGTTGAATTTGTTGGTGTTTTTCAATGTTGAGGTTGTTGTTGTTTTTCAATGTTGAGGTTGTTGTTGAATTTGTTGCTGTTTTTCAATGTTGAGTTTGTTGTTGTTTTTCAATGTTGAGGTTGTTGTTGAATTTCAATGTTGAGATTGTTGTTGAATTTGTTGGTGTTTTTCAATGTTGAGGTTGTTGTTGTTTTTCAATGCTGAGGTCGTTGTTGAATTTGTTGGTGTTTTTCAATGTTGAGGTTGTTGAATTTGTTGGTGTTTTTCAATGTTGAGGTTGTTGTTGTTTTTCAATGTTGAGGTTGTTGTTGAATTTGTTGGTGTTTTTCAATGTTGAGGTTGTTGTTGTTTTTCAATGTTGAGGTTGTTGTTGAATTTGTTGGTGTTTTTCAATGTTGAGGTTGTTGTTGTTTTTCAATGTTGAGGTTGTTGTTGAATTTGTTGGTGTTTTTCAATGTTGAGGTTGTTGTTGAATTTGTTGGTGTTTTTCAATGTTGAGGTTGTTGTTGTTTTTCAATGTTGAGGTTGTTGTTGAATTTGTTGGTGTTTTTCAATGTTGAGGTTGGTGTTGTTTTTCAATGTTGATGTTGTTGTTGAATTTGTTGGTGTTTTTCAATGTTGAGGTTGTTGTTGTTTTTCAATGTTGAGGTTGTTGTTGAATTTGTTGGTGTTTTTCAATGTTGAGGTTGTTGTTGAATTTGTTGGTGTTTTTCAATGTTGAGGTTGTTGTTGTTTTTCAATGTTGAGGTTGTTGTTGAGTTTGTTGGTGTTTTTCAATGTTGAGGTTGTTGTTGAATTTGTTGGTGTTTTTCAATGTTGAGGTTGTTGTTGAATTTGTTGGTGTTTTTCAATGTTGAGGTTGTTGTTGTTTTTAAATGTTCAGGTTCTTGTTGAATTTGCTGGTGTTTTTTCAATTTTGAGGTTGTTGGTGTTTTTCAATCTTGAGGTTGTTGTTGAATTTGATGGTGTTTTTCAATGTCGAGGTTGTTGTTGAATTTGTTGGTGTTTTTCAATGTTGAAGTTGTTGTTGAATTTGTTGGTGTTTTTCAATTTCGAGGTTGTTGTTGAATTTGTTGGTGTTTTTCAATGTTGAGTTTGTTGTTGTTTTTCAATGTTGAGGTTGTTGTTGAATTTGTTGGTGTTTTTCAATGTTGAGGTTGTTGTTTTTCAATGTTGATGTTGTTGAATTTGTTGGTGTTTTTCAATGTTGAGGTTGTTGTTGTTTTTCAATGTTGAAGTTGTTGTTGAATTTGTTGGTGTTTTTCAATGTTGAGGTTGTTGTTGAATTTGTTGGTGTTTTTCAATGATGAGGTTGTTGTTGTTTTTCAATTTTGAGGTTGTTGAATGTGTGGGTGTTTTTCAATCTTGAGTTTGTTGTTGAATTTGTTGGTGTTTTTCAATGTTGAGGTTGTTGTTGAATTTGTTGGTGTTTTTCAATGTTGAGGTTGTTGTTATTTTTCAATGTTGAGGTTGTTGTTGAGTTTGTTGGTGTTTTTCAATGTTGAGGTTGTTGTTGAATTTGTTGTTGTTTTTCAATGTTGAGGTTGTTGTTGAATTTGTTGGTGTTTTTCAATGTTGAGGTTGTTGTTGTTTTTAAATGTTGAGGTTGTTGTTGAATTTGTTGGTGTTTTTCAATGTTGAGGTTGTTGTTGAATTTGTTGGTGTTTTTCAATGTTGAGGTTGTTGTTGTTTTTAAATGTTGAGGTTGTTGTTGAATTTGCTGGTGTTTTTTCAATTTTGAGGTTGTTGGTGTTTTTCAATCTTGAGGTTGTTGTTGAATTTGATGGTGTTTTTCAATGTCGAGGTTGTTGTTGAATTTGTTGGTGTTTTTCAATGTTGAAGTTGTTGTTGAATTTGTTGGTGTTTTTCAATTTCGAGGTTGTTGTTGAATTTGTTGGTGTTTTTCAATGTTGAAGTTTTTATTGATTTTGTTGTTGTTTTTCAATGTTGAGGTTGTTGTTGAATTTGTTGGTGTTGTTCAATGTTGAGGTTGATGTTGTTTTTCAATGTTGAGGTTGTTGTTGAATTTGTTGGTGTTTTTCAATGTTGAGGTTGTTGTTGAATTTGTTGGTGTTTTTCAGTGTTGAAGTTGTTGTTGAATTTGTTGGTGTTTTTCAATGTTGAGGTTGTTGTTGTTTTTCAATGTTGAGGTTGTTGTTGAAATTGTTGGTGTTTTTCAATGTTGAGGTTGTTGTTGAATTTGTTGGTGTTCTTCAATGTTGAGGTTGTTGTTGTTTTTCAATGTTGAGGTTGTTGTTGAATTTGTTGGTGTTTTTCAAAGTTGAGTTTGTTGTTGTTTTTCAATGTTGAGGTTGTTGTTGAATTTGTTGGTGTTTTTCAATGTTGAGGTTGTTGTTGTTTTTCAATGTTGAGTTTGTTGTAGAATTTGTTGGTGCTTTTCGAGGATGAGGTGTTTGTTGTATTTGTTGGTGTTTTTCAATGTTGAGGTTGTTGTTGTTTTTCAATGTTGAGGTTGTTGTTGAATTTGTTGGTGTTTTTCAATGAAGAGTTTGTTTTTGAATTTGTTGGTGTTTTTCAATGTTGAGGTTGTTGTTGAATTTGTTGGTGTTTTTCAATGTTGAGGTAGTTGTTGAATTTGTTGGTGTTTTTCAATGTTGAGGTTGTTGCTGTTCTTCAATGTTGAGGTTGTTGTTGAATTTGTTGGTGTTTTTCAATGTTGAGATTGTTGTTGTTTTTCAATGTTGAGGTTGTTGTTGAATTTGTTGGTGTTTTTAAATGTTGAGGTTGTTGTTGAATTTGTTGGTGTTTTTCAATGTTGAGGTTGTTGTTGTTTTTCAATGTTGAGGTTGTTGTTGAATTTGTTGCTGTTTTTCAATGTTGAGTTTGTTGTTGTTTTTCAATGTTGAGGTTGTTGTTGAATTTCAATGTTGAGATTGTTGTTGAATTTGTTGGTGTTTTTCAATGTTGAGGTTGTTGTTGTTTTTCAATGCTGAGGTCGTTGTTGAATTTGTTGGTGTTTTTCAATGTTGAGGTTGTTGAATTTGTTGGTGTTTTTCAATGTTGAGGTTGTTGTTGTTTTTCAATGTTGAGGTTGTTGTTGAATTTGTTGGTGTTTTTCAATGTTGAGGTTGTTGTTGTTTTTCAATGTTGAGGTTGTTCTTGAATTTGTTGTTGTTTTTCAATGTTGAGGTTGTTGTTGTTTTTCAATGTTGAGGTTGTTGTTGAATTTGTTGGTGTTTTTCAATGTTGAGGTTGTTGTTGAATTTGTTGGTGTTTTTCAATGTTGAGGTTGTTGTTGTTTTTCAATGTTGAGGTTGTTGTTGAATTTGTTGGTGTTTTTCAATGTTGAGGTTGGTGTTGTTTTTCAATGTTGATGTTGTTGTTGAATTTGTTGGTGTTTTTCAATGTTGAGGTTGTTGTTGTTTTTCAATGTTGAGGTTGTTGTTGAATTTGTTGGTGTTTTTCAATGTTGAGGTTGTTGTTGAATTTGTTGGTGTTTTTCAATGTTGAGGTTGTTGTTGTTTCTCAATGTTGAGGTTGTTGTTGAGTTTGTTGGTGTTTTTCAATGTTGAGGTTGTTGTTGAATTTGTTGGTGTTTTTCAATGTTGAGGTTGTTGTTGAATTTGTTGGTGTTTTTCAATGTTGAGGTTGTTGTTGTTTTTAAATGTGCAGGTTCTAGTTGAATTTGCTGGTGTTTTTTCAATTTTGAGGTTGTTGGTGTTTTTCAATCTTGAGGTTGTTGTTGAATTTGATGGTGTTTTTCAATGTCGAGGTTGTTGTTGAATTTGTTGGTGTTTTTCAATGTTGAAGTTGTTGTTGAATTTGTTGGTGTTTTTCAATTTCGAGGTTGTTGTTGAATTTGTTGGTGTTTTTCAATGTTGAGTTTGTTGTTGTTTTTCAATGTTGAGGTTGTTGTTGAATTTGTTGGTGTTTTTCAATGTTGAGGTTGTTGTTTTTCAATGTTGATGTTGTTGAATTTGTTGGTGTTTTTCAATGTTGAGGTTGTTGTTGTTTTTCAATGTTGAGGTTGTTGTTGAATTTGTTGGTGTTTTTCAATGTTGAGGTTGTTGTTGAATTTGTTGGTGTTTTTCAATGATGAGGTTGTTGTTGTTTTTCAATTTTGAGGTTGTTGAATGTGTGGGTGTTTTTCAATCTTGAGTTTGTTGTTGAATTTGTTGGTGTTTTTCAATGTTGAGGTTGTTGTTGAATTTGTTGGTGTTTTTCAATGTTGAGGTTGTTGTTATTTTTCAATGTTGAGGTTGTTGTTGAGTTTGTTGGTGTTTTTCAATGTTGAGGTTGTTGTTGAATTTGTTGTTGTTTTTCAATGTTGAGGTTGTTGTTGAATTTGTTGGTGTTTTTCAATGTTGAGGTTGTTGTTGTTTTTAAATGTTGAGGTTGTTGTTGAATTTGTTGGTGTTTCTCAATGTTGAGGTTGTTGTTGAATTTGTTGGTGTTTTTCAATGTTGAGGTTGTTGTTATTTTTAAATGTTGAGGTTGTTGTTGAATTTGCTGGTGTTTTTTCAATTTTGAGGTTGTTGGTGTTTTTCAATCTTGAGGTTGTTGTTGAATTTGATGGTGTTTTTCAATGTCGAGGTTGTTGTTGAATTTGTTGGTGTTTTTCAATGTTGAAGTTGTTGTTGAATTTGTTGGTGTTTTTCAATTTCGAGGTTGTTGTTGAATTTGTTGGTGTTTTTCAATGTTGAAGTTTTTATTGATTTTGTTGTTGTTTTTCAATGTTGAGGTTGTTGTTGAATTTGTTGGTGTTGTTCAATGTTGAGGTTCATGTTGTTTTTCAATGTTGAGGTTGTTGTTGAATTTGTTGGTGTTTTTCAATGTTGAGGTTGTTGTTGAATTTGTTGGGGTTTTTAAATGTTGAGGTTGTTGTTGAATTTGCTGGTTTTTTGCAATGTTGAGGTTGTTGTTGTTTATCAATGTTGAGGTTGTTGTTGAATTTGTTGGTGTTTTTCAATGTTGAGGTTGTTGTTGTTTTTCAATGTTGAGGTTGTTGTTGTATTTGTTGGTGTTTTTCAATTTCGAGGTTGTTGTTGAATTTGTTGGTGTTTTTCAGTGTTGAAGTTGTTGTTGAATTTGTTGGTGTTTTTCAATGTTGAGGTTGTTGTTGTTTTTCAATGTTGAGGTTGTTGTTGAAATTGTTGGTGTTTTTCAATGTTCAGGTTGTTGTTGAATTTGTTGGTGTTCTTCAATGTTGAGGTTGTTGTTGTTTTTCAATGTTGAGGTTGTTGTTGAATTTGTTGGTGTTTTTCAAAGTTGAGTTTATTGTTGTTTTTCAATGTTGAGGTTGTTGATGAATTTGTTGGTGTTTTTCAATGTTGAGGTTGTTGTTGTTTTTCAATGTTGAGTTTGTTGTAGAATTTGTTGGTGCTTTTCAAGGATGAGGTGTTTGTTGAATTTGTTGGTGTTTTTCAATGTTGAGGTTGTTGTTGTTTTTCAATGTTGAGGTTGTTGTTGAATTTGTTGGTGTTTTTCAATGAAGAGTTTGTTTTTGAATTTGTTGGTGTTTTTCAATGTTGAGGTTGTTGTTGAATTTGTTGGTGTTTTTCAATGTTGAGGTTGTTGTTGAATTTGTTGGTGTTTTTCAATGTTGAGGTTGTTGCTGTTCTTCAATGTTGAGGTTGTTGAATTTGTTGGTGTTTTTCAATGTTGAGATTGTTGTTGTTTTTCAATGTTGAGGTTGTTGTTGAATTTGTTGGTGTTTTTAAATGTTGAGGTTGTTGTTGAATTTCTTGGTGTTTTTCAATGTTGAGGTTGTTGTTGTTTTTCAATGTTGAGGTTGTTGTTGAATTTGTTGCTGTTTTTCAATGTTGAGTTTGTTGTTGTTTTTCAATGTTGAGGTTGTTGTTGAATTTCAATGTTGAGATTGTTGTTGAATTTGTTGGTGTTTTTCAATGTTGAGGTTGTTGTTGTTTTTCAATGCTGAGGTCGTTGTTGAATTTGTTGGTGTTTTTCAATGTTGAGGTTGTTGAATTTGTTGGTGTTTTTCAATGTTGAGGTTGTTGTTGTTTTTCAATGTTGAGGTTGTTGTTGAATTTGTTGGTGTTTTTCAATGTTGAGGTTGTTGTTGTTTTTCAATGTTGAGGTTGTTGTTGAATTTGTTGGTGTTTTTCAATGTTGAGGTTGTTGTTGAATTTGTTGGTGTTTTTCAATGTTGAGGTTGTTGTTGTTTTTCAATGTTGAGGTTGTTGTTGAATTTGTTGGTGGTTTTCAATGTTGAGGTTGGTGTTGTTTTTCAATGTTGATGTTGTTGTTGAATTTGTTGGTGTTTTTCAATGTTGAGGTTGTTGTTGTTTTTCAATGTTGAGGTTGTTGTTGAATTTGTTGGTGTTTTTCAATGTTGAGGTTGTTGTTGAATTTGTGGGTGTTTTTCAATGTTGAGGTTGTTGTTGTTTTTCAATGTTGAGGTTGTTGTTGAGTTTGTTGGTGTTTTTCAATGTTGAGGTTGTTGTTGAATTTGTTGGTGTTTTTCAATGTTGAGGTTGTTGTTGAATTTGTTGGTGTTTTTCAATGTTGAGGTTGTTGTTGTTTTTAAATGTTCAGGTTCTTGTTGAATTTGCTGGTGTTTTTTCAATTTTGAGGTTGTTGGTGTTTTTCAATCTTGAGGTTGTTGTTGAATTTGATGGTGTTTTTCAATGTCGAGGTTGTTGTTGAATTTGTTGGTGTTTTTCAATGTTGAAGTTGTTGTTGAATTTGTTGGTGTTTTTCAATTTCGAGGTTGTTGTTGAATTTGTTGGTGTTTTTCAATGTTGAAGTTTTTATTGATTTTGTTGGTGTTTTTCAATGTTGAGGTTGTTGTTGTTTTTCAATGTTGAGGTTGTTGTTGAATTTGTTGGTGTTTTTTCAATTTTGAGGTTGTTGGTGTTGTTCAATGTTGAGGTTGATATTGAATTTGAGGGTGTTTTTCAATGTCGAGGTTGTTGTTGAATTTGTTGGTGTTGTTCAATGTTGAGGTTGATGTTGTTTTTCAATGTTTAGGTTTTTGTTGAATTTGTTGTTGTTTTTCAATGTTGAGGTTGTTGTTGAATTTGTTGGGGTTTTTAAATGTTGAGGTTGTTGTTGAATTTGCTGGTGTTTTGCAATGTTGAGGTTGTTATTGTTTTTCAATGTTGAGGTTGTTGTTGAATTTGTTGGTGTTTTTCAATGTTGAGGTTGTTGTTGTTTTTCAATGTTGAGGTTGTTGTTGTATTTGTTGGTGTTTTTCAATTTTGAGGTTGTTGTTGAATTTGTTGGTGTTTTTCAATGTTGAAGTTGTTGTTGAATTTGTTGGTGTTTTTCAATGTTGAGGTTGTTGTTGTTTTTCAATGTTGAGGTTGTTGTTGAAATTGTTGGTGTTTTTCAATGTTGAGGTTGTTGTTGTTTTTCAATGTTGAGGTTGTTGTTGAATTTGTTGGTGTTTTTCAATGTTGAGGTTGTTGTTGAATTTGTTGGTGTTTTTCAATGTTGAGGTTGATTTTGAATTTGAGGGTGTTTTTCAATGTCGAGGTTGTTGTTGAATTTGTTGGTGTTGTTCAATGTTGAGGTTGATGTTGTTTTTCAATGTTTAGGTTGTTGTTGAATTTGTTGTTGTTTTTCAATGTTGAGGTTGTTGTTGAATTTGTTGGGGTTTTTAAATGTTGAGGTTGTTGTTGAATTTGCTGGTGTTTTGCAATGTTGAGGTTGTTATTGTTTTTCAATGTTGAGGTTGTTGTTGAATTTGTTGGTGTTTTTCAATGTTGAGGTTGTTGTTGTTTTTCAATGTTGAGGTTTTTGTTGTATTTGTTGGTGTTTTTCAATTTTGAGGTTGTTGTTGAATTTGTTGGTGTTTTTCAATGTTGAAGTTGTTGTTGAATTTGTTGGTGTTTTTCAATGTTGAGGTTGTTGTTGTTTTTCAATGTTGAGGTTGTTGTTGAAATTGTTGGTGTTTTTCAATGTTGAGGTTGTTGTTGTTTTTCAATGTTGAGGTTGTTGTTGAATTTGTTGGTGTTTTTCAATGTTGAGGTTGTTGTTGAATTTGTTGGTGTTTTTCAATGTTGAGGTTGTTGTTTTTTTTCAATGTTGAGGTTGTTGTTGAGTTTGTTGGTGTTTTTCAATGTTGAGGTTGTTGTTGAATTTGTTGGTGTTTTTCAATGTTGAGGTTGTTGTTGAATTTGTTGGTGTTTTTCAATGTTGAGGTTGTTGTTGTTTTTAAATGTTGAGGTTGTTGTTGAATTTGCTGGTGTTTTTTTCAATTTTGAGGTTGTTGGTGTTTTTCAATCTTGAGGTTGTTGTTGAATTTGATGGTGTTTTTCAATGTCGAGGTTGTTGTTGAATTTGTTTGTGTTTTTCAATGTTGAAGTTGTTGTTGAATTTGTTGGTGTTTTTCAATTTCGAGGTTGTTGTTGAATTTGTTGGTGTTTTTCAATGTTGAGTTTGTTGTTGTTTTTCAATGTTGATGTTGTTGTTGAATTTGTTGGTGTTTTTCAATGTTGAGGTTGTTGTTGTTTTTCAATGTTGAGGTTGTTGTTGAATTTGTTGGTGTTTTTCAATGTTGAGGTTGTTGTTGAATTTGTTGGTGTTTTTCAATGATGAGGTTGTTGTTGTTTTTCAATTTTGAGGTTGTTGAATTTGTGGGTGTTTTTCAATCTGGAGTTTGTTGTTGAATTTGTTGGTGTTTTTCAATGTTGAGGTTGTTGTTGAATTTGTTGGTGTTTTTAAATGTTGAGGTTGTTGTTGAATTTGTTGGTGTTTTTCAATGTTGAGGTTGTTGTTGTTTTTCAATGTTGAGGTTGTTGTTGAATTTCAATGTTGAGATTGTTGTTGAATTTGTTGGTGTTTTTCAATGTTGAGGTTGTTGTTGTTTTTCAATGCTGAGGTCGTTGTTGAATTTGTTGGTGTTTTTCAATGTTGAGGTTGTTGAATTTGTTGGTGTTTTTCAATGTTGAGGTTGTTGTTGTTTTTCAATGTTGAGGTTGTTGTTGAATTTGTTGGTGTTTTTCAATGTTGAGGTTGTTGTTGTTTTTCAATGTTGAGGTTGTTGTTGAATTTGTTGGTGTTTTTCAATGTTGAGGTTGTTGTTGTTTTTCAATGTTGAGGTTGTTGTTGAATTTGTTGGTGTTTTTCAATGTTGAGGCTGTTGTTGAATTTGTTGGTGTTTTTCAATGTTGAGGTTGTTGTTTTTTTTCAATGTTGAGGTTGTTGTTGAATTTGTTGGTGGTTTTCAATGTTGAGGTTGGTGTTGTTTTTCAATGTTGATGTTGTTGTTGAATTTGTTGGTGTTTTTCAATGTTGAGGTTGTTGTTGTTTTTCAATGTTGAGGTTGTTGTTGAATTTGTTGGTGTTTTTCAATGTTGAGGTTGTTGTTGAATTTGTGGGTGTTTTTCAATGTTGAGGTTGTTGTTGTTTTTCAATGTTGAGGTTGTTGTTGAGTTTGTTGGTGTTTTTCAATGTTGAGGTTGTTGTTGAATTTGTTGGTGTTTTTCAATGTTGAGGTTGTTGTTGAATTTGTTGGTGTTTTTCAATGTTGAGGTTGTTGTTGTTTTTAAATGTTCAGGTTCTTGTTGAATTTGCTGGTGTTTTTTCAATTTTGAGGTTGTTGGTGTTTTTCAATCTTGAGGTTGTTGTTGAATTTGATGGTGTTTTTCAATGTCGAGGTTGTTGTTGAATTTGTTGGTGTTTTTCAATGTTGAAGTTGTTGTTGAATTTGTTGGTGTTTTTCAATTTCGAGGTTGTTGTTGAATTTGTTGGTGTTTTTCAATGTTGAAGTTTTTATTGATTTTGTTGGTGTTTTTCAATGTTGAGGTTGTTGTTGTTTTTCAATGTTGAGGTTGTTGTTGAATTTGTTGGTGTTTTTTCAATTTTGAGGTTGTTGGTGTTGTTCAATGTTGAGGTTGATATTGAATTTGAGGGTGTTTTTCAATGTCGAGGTTGTTGTTGAATTTGTTGGTGTTGTTCAATGTTGAGGTTGATGTTGTTTTTCAATGTTTAGGTTGTTGTTGAATTTGTTGTTGTTTTTCAATGTTGAGGTTGTTGTTGAATTTGTTGGGGTTTTTAAATGTTGAGGTTGTTGTTGAATTTGCTGGTGTTTTGCAATGTTGAGGTTGTTATTGTTTTTCAATGTTGAGGTTGTTGTTGAATTTGTTGGTGTTTTTCAATGTTGAGGTTGTTGTTGTTTTTCAATGTTGAGGTTGTTGTTGTATTTGTTGGTGTTTTTCAATTTTGAGGTTGTTGTTGAATTTGTTGGTGTTTTTCAATGTTGAAGTTGTTGTTGAATTTGTTGGTGTTTTTCAATGTTGAGGTTGTTGTTGTTTTTCAATGTTGAGGTTGTTGTTGAAATTGTTGGTGTTTTTCAATGTTGAGGTTGTTGTTGTTTTTCAATGTTGAGGTTGTTGTTGAATTTGTTGGTGTTTTTCAATGTTGAGGTTGTTGTTGAATTTGTTGGTGTTTTTCAATGTTGAGGTTGATTTTGAATTTGAGGGTGTTTTTCAATGTCGAGGTTGTTGTTGAATTTGTTGGTGTTGTTCAATGTTGAGGTTGATGTTGTTTTTCAATGTTTAGGTTGTTGTTGAATTTGTTGTTGTTTTTCAATGTTGAGGTTGTTGTTGAATTTGTTGGGGTTTTTAAATGTTGAGGTTGTTGTTGAATTTGCTGGTGTTTTGCAATGTTGAGGTTGTTATTGTTTTTCAATGTTGAGGTTGTTGTTGAATTTGTTGGTGTTTTTCAATGTTGAGGTTGTTGTTGTTTTTCAATGTTGAGGTTGTTGTTGTATTTGTTGGTGTTTTTCAATTTTGAGGTTGTTGTTGAATTTGTTGGTGTTTTTCAATGTTGAAGTTGTTGTTGAATTTGTTGGTGTTTTTCAATGTTGAGGTTGTTGTTGTTTTTCAATGTTGAGGTTGTTGTTGAAATTGTTGGTGTTTTTCAATGTTGAGGTTGTTGTTGTTTTTCAATGTTGAGGTTGTTGTTGAATTTGTTGGTGTTTTTCAATGTTGAGGTTGTTGTTGAATTTGTTGGTGTTTTTCAATGTTGAGGTTGTTGTTTTTTTTCAATGTTGAGGTTGTTGTTGAGTTTGTTGGTGTTTTTCAATGTTGAGGTTGTTGTTGAATTTGTTGGTGTTTTTCAATGTTGAGGTTGTTGTTGAATTTGTTGGTGTTTTTCAATGTTGAGGTTGTTGTTGTTTTTAAATGTTGAGGTTGTTGTTGAATTTGCTGGTGTTTTTTCAATTTTGAGGTTGTTGGTGTTTTTCAATCTTGAGGTTGTTGTTGAATTTGATGGTGTTTTTCAATGTCGAGGTTGTTGTTGAATTTGTTGCTGTTTTTCAATGTTGAAGTTGTTGTTGAATTTGTTGGTGTTTTTCAATTTCGAGGTTGTTGTTGAATTTGTTGGTGTTTTTCAATGTTGAGTTTGTTGTTGTTTTTCAATGTTGATGTTGTTGTTGAATTTGTTGGTGTTTTTCAATGTTGAGGTTGTTGTTGTTTTTCAATGTTGAGGTTGTTGTTGAATTTGTTGGTGTTTTTCAATGTTGAGGTTGTTGTTGAATTTGTTGGTGTTTTTCAATGATGAGGTTGTTGTTGTTTTTCAATTTTGAGGTTGTTGAATTTGTGGGTGTTTTTCAATCTTGAGTTTGTTGTTGAATTTGTTGGTGTTTTTCAATGTTGAGGTTGTTGTTGAATTTGTTGGTGTTTTTCAATGTTGAGGTTGTTGTTATTTTTCAATGTTGAGGTTGTTGTTGAGTTTGTTGGTGTTTTTCAATGTTGAGGTTGCTGTTGAATTTGTTGTTGTTTTTCAATGTTGAGGTTGTTGTTGAATTTGTTGGTGTTTTTCAATGTTGAGGTTGTTGTTGTTTTTAAATGTTGAGGTTGTTGTTGAATTTGTTGGTGTTTTTCAATGTTGAGGTTGTTGTTGAATTTGTTGGTGTTTTTCAATGTTGAGGTTGTTGTTGTTTTTAAATGTTGAGGTTGTTGTTGAATTTGCTGGTGTTTTTTCAATTTTGAGGTTGTTGGTGTTTTTCAATCTTGAGGTTGTTGTTGAATTTGATGGTGTTTTTCAATGTCGAGGTTGTTGTTGAATTTGTTGGTGTTTTTCAATGTTGAAGTTGTTGTTGAATTTGTTGGTGTTTTTCAATTTCGAGGTTGTTGTTGAATTTGTTGGTGTTTTTCAATGTTGAAGTTTTTATTGATTTTGTTGTTGTTTTTCAATGTTGAGGTTGTTGTTGAATTTGTTGGTGTTGTTCAATGTTGAGGTTGATGTTGTTTTTCAATGTTGAGGTTGTTGTTGAATTTGTTGGTGTTTTTCAATGTCGAGGTTGTTGTTGAATTTGTTGGTGTTTTTCAATGTTGAAGTTGTTGTTGAATTTGTTGGTGTTTTTCAATTTCGAGGTTGTTGTTGAATTTGTTGGTGTTTTTCAATGTTGAAGTTTTTATTGATTTTGTTGGTGTTTTTCAATGTTGAGGTTGTTGTTGTTTTTCAATGTTGATGTTGTTGTTGAATTTGTTGGTGTTTTTCAATGTTGAGGTTGTTGTTGTTTTTCAATGTTGAGGTTGTTGTTGAATTTGTTGGTGTTTTTCAATGTTGAGGTTGTTGTTGAATTTGTTGGTGTTTTTCAATGTTGAAGTTGTTGTTGAATTTGTTGGTGTTTTTCAATGTTGAAGTTTTTATTGATTTTGTTGTTGTTTTTCAATGTTGAGGTTGTTGTTGTTTTTCAATGTTGAGGTTGTTGTTGAATTTGTTGGTGTTTTTTCAATTTTGAGGTTGTTGGTGTTGTTCAATGTTGAGGTTGATTTTGAATTTGAGGGTGTTTTTCAATTTCGAGGTTGTTGTTGAATTTGTTGGTGTTGTTCAATGTTGAGGTTGATGTTGTTTCTCAATGTAGAGGTTGTTGTTGAATTTGTTGGTGTTTTTGAATGTTGAGATTGTTGTTGTTTTTCAATGTTGAGGTTGTTGTTGAATTTGTTGGGGTTTTTAAATGTTGAGGTTGTTGTTGAATTTGCTGGTGTTTTTCAATGTTGAGGTTGTTATTGTTTTTCAATGTTGAGGTTGTTGTTGAATTTGTTGGTGTTTTTCAATGTTGAGGTTGTTGTTGTTTTTCAATGTTGAGGTTGTTGTTGTATTTGTTGGTGTTTTTCAATTTCGAGGTTGTTGTTGAATTTGTTGGTGTTTTTCAATGTTGAAGTTGTTGTTGAATTTGTTGGTGTTTTTCAATGTTGAGGTTGTTGTTGTTTTTCAATGTTGAGGTTGTTGTTGAAATTGTTGGTGTTTTTCAATGTTGAGGTTGTTGTTGAATTTGTTGGTGTTCTTCAATGTTGAGGTTGTTGTTGAATTTGTTGGTGTTTTTTCAATTTTGAGGTTGTTGGTGTTGTTCAATGTTGAGGTTGATTTTGAATTTGAGGGTGTTTTTCAATGTTGAGGTTGTTGTTGAATTTGTTGGTGTTGTTCAATGTTGAGGTTGGTGTTGTTTTTCAATGTTGATGTTGTTGTTGAATTTGTTGGTGTTTTTCAATGTTGAGGTTGTTGTTGTTTTTCAATGTTGAGGTTGTTGTTGAATTTGTTGGTGTTTTTCAATGTTGAGGTTGTTGTTGAATTTGTTGGTGTTTTTCAATGTTGAAGTTGTTGTTGAATTTGTTGGTGTTTTTCAATGTTGAAGTTTTTATTGATTTTGTTGTTGTTTTTCAATGTTGAGGTTGTTGTTGTTTTTCAATGTTGAGGTTGTTGTTGAATTTGTTGGTGTTTTTTCAATTTTGAGGTTGTTGGTGTTGTTCAATGTTGAGGTTGATTTTGAATTTGAGGGTGTTTTTCAATTTCGAGGTTGTTGTTGAATTTGTTGGTGTTGTTCAATGTTGAGGTTGATGTTGTTTCTCAATGTTGAGGTTGTTGTTGAATTTGTTGGTGTTTTTGAATGTTGAGATTGTTGTTGTTTCTCAATGTTGAGGTTGTTGTTGAATTTGTTGGGGTTTTTAAATGTTGAGGTTGTTGTTGAATTTGCTGGTGTTTTTCAATGTTGAGGTTGTTATTGTTTTTCAATGTTGAGGTTGTTGTTGAATTTGTTGGTGTTTTTCAATGTTGAGGTTGTTGTTGTTTTTCAATGTTGAGGTTGTTGTTGTATTTGTTGGTGTTTTTCAATTTCGAGGTTGTTGTTGAATTTGTTGGTGTTTTTCAATGTTGAAGTTGTTGTTGAATTTGTTGGTGTTTTTCAATGTTGAGGTTGTTGTTGTTTTTCAATGTTGAGGTTGTTGTTGAAATTGTTGGTGTTTTTCAATGTTGAGGTTGTTGTTGAATTTGTTGGTGTTCTTCAATGTTGAGGTTGTTGTTGTTTTTCAATGTTGAGGTTGTTGTTGAATTTGTTGGTGTTTTTCAATGTTGAGTTTGTTGTTGTTTTTCAATGTTGAGGTTGTTGTTGAATTTGTTGGTGTTTTTCAATGTTGAGGTTGTTGTTGTTTTTCAATGTTGAGGTTGTTGTTGAATTTGTTGGTGCTTTTCAAGGATGAGTTGTTTGTTGAATTTGTTGGTGTTTTTCAATGTTGAGGTTGTTGTTGTTTTTCAATGTTGAGGTTGTTGTTGAATTTGTTGGTGTTTTTCAATGAAGAGTTTGTTTTTGAATTTGTTGGTGTTTTTCAATGTTGAGGTTGTTGTTGAATTTGTTGGTGTTTTTCAATGTTGAGGTTGTTGTTGAATTTGTTGGTGTTTTTCAATGTTGAGGTTGTTGCTGTTCTTCAATGCATAGGTTGTTGTTGAATATGTTGGTGTTTTTCAATGTTGAGATTGTTGTTGTTTTTCAGTGTTGAGGTTGTTGTTGAATTTGTTGGTGTTTTTAAATGTTGAGGTTGTTGTTGAATTTGTTGGTGTTTTTCATTGTTGAGGTTGTTGTTGTTTTTCAATGTTGAGGTTGTTGTTGAATTTGTTGGTGTTTTTCAATGTTGAGTTTTTTGTTGTTTTTCAATGTTGAGGTTGTTGTTGAATTTCAATGTTGAGGTTGTTGTTGAATTTGTTGGTGTTTTTCAATGTTGAGGTTGTTGTTGTTTTTCAATGCTGAGGTCGTTGTTGAATTTGTTGGTGTTTTTCAATGTTGAGGTTGTTGTTGTTTTTCAAAGTTGAGGTTGTTGTTGAATTTGTTGGTGTTTTTCAATGTTGAGGTTGTTGTTGTTTTTCAATGTTGAGGTTGTTGTTGAATTTGTTGGTGTTTTTCAATGTTGAGGTTGTTGTTGTTTTTCAATGTTGAGGTTGTTGTTGAATTTGTTGGTGTTTTTCAATGTTGAGGTTGTTGTTGAATTTGTTGGTGTTTTTGAATGTTGAGGTTGTTGTTGTTTTTCAATGTTGAGGTTGTTGTTGAATTTGTTGGTGTTGTTCAATGTTGAGGTTGATGTTGTTTTTCAATGTTTAGGTTGTTGTTGAATTTGTTGGTGTTTTTCAATGTTGAGATTGTTGTTGTTTTTCAATGTTGAGGTTGTTGTTGAATTTGTTGGGGTTTTTAAATGTTGAGGTTGTTGTTGAATTTGCTGGTGTTTTGCAATGTTGAGGTTGTTATTGTGTTTCAATGTTGAGGTTGTTGTTGAATTTGTTGTTGTTTTTCAATGTTGAGGTTGTTGTTGAATTTGTTGGTGTTTTTCAATGTTGAGGTTGTTGTTGTTTTTAAATGTTGAGGTTGTTGTTGAATTTGTTGGTGTTTTTCAATGTTGAGGTTGTTGTTGAATTTGTTGGTGTTTTTCAATGTTGAGGTTGTTGTTGTTTTTAAATGTTGAGGTTGTTGTTGAATTTGCTGGTGTTTTTTCAATTTTGAGGTTGTTGGTGTTTTTCAATCTTGAGGTTGTTGTTGAATTTGATGGTGTTTTTCAATGTCGAGGTTGTTGTTGAATTTGTTGGTGTTTTTCAATGTTGAAGTTGTTGTTGAATTTGTTGGTGTTTTTCAATTTCGAGGTTGTTGTTGAATTTGTTGGTGTTTTTCAATGTTGAAGTTTTTATTGATTTTGTTGTTGTTTTTCAATGTTGAGGTTGTTGTTGAATTTGTTGGTGTTGTTCAATGTTGAGGTTGATGTTGTTTTTCAATGTTGAGGTTGTTGTTGAATTTGTTGGTGTTTTTCAATGTCGAGGTTGTTGTTGAATTTGTTGGTGTTTTTCAATGTTGAAGTTGTTGTTGAATTTGTTGGTGTTTTTCAATTTCGAGGTTGTTGTTGAATTTGTTGGTGTTTTTCAATGTTGAAGTTTTTATTGATTTTGTTGGTGTTTTTCAATGTTGAGGTTGTTGTTGTTTTTCAATGTTGAGGTTGTTGTTGAATTTGTTGGTGTTTTTTCAATTTTGAGGTTGTTGGTGTTGTTCAATGTTGAGGTTGATTTTGAATTTGAGGGTGTTTTTCAATGTTGAGGTTGTTGTTGAATTTGTTGGTGTTGTTCAATGTTGAGGTTGGTGTTGTTTTTCAATGTTGATGTTGTTGTTGAATTTGTTGGTGTTTTTCAATGTTGAGGTTGTTGTTGTTTTTCAATGTTGAGGTTGTTGTTGAATTTGTTGGTGTTTTTCAATGTTGAGGTTGTTGTTGAATTTGTTGGTGTTTTTCAATGTTGAAGTTGTTGTTGAATTTGTTGGTGTTTTTCAATGTTGAAGTTTTTATTGATTTTGTTGTTGTTTTTCAATGTTGAGGTTGTTGTTGTTTTTCAATGTTGAGGTTGTTGTTGAATTTGTTGGTGTTTTTTCAATTTTGAGGTTGTTGGTGTTGTTCAATGTTGAGGTTGATTTTGAATTTGAGGGTGTTTTTCAATTTCGAGGTTGTTGTTGAATTTGTTGGTGTTGTTCAATGTTGAGGTTGATGTTGTTTCTCAATGTTGAGGTTGTTGTTGAATTTGTTGGTGTTTTTGAATGTTGAGATTGTTGTTGTTTTTCAATGTTGAGGTTGTTGTTGAATTTGTTGGGGTTTTTAAATGTTGAGGTTGTTGTTGAATTTGCTGGTGTTTTTCAATGTTGAGGTTGTTATTGTTTTTCAATGTTGAGGTTGTTGTTGAATTTGTTGGTGTTTTTCAATGTTGAGGTTGTTGTTGTTTTTCAATGTTGAGGTTGTTGTTGTATTTGTTGGTGTTTTTCAATTTCGAGGTTGTTGTTGAATTTGTTGGTGTTTTTCAATGTTGAAGTTGTTGTTGAATTTGTTGGTGTTTTTCAATGTTGAGGTTGTTGTTGTTTTTCAATGTTGAGGTTGTTGTTGAAATTGTTGGTGTTTTTCAATGTTGAGGTTGTTGTTGAATTTGTTGGTGTTCTTCAATGTTGAGGTTGTTGTTGTTTTTCAATGTTGAGGTTGTTGTTGAATTTGTTGGTGTTTTTCAATGTTGAGTTTGTTGTTGTTTTTCAATGTTGAGGTTGTTGTTGAATTTGTTGGTGTTTTTCAATGTTGAGGTTGTTGTTGTTTTTCAATGTTGAGGTTGTTGTTGAATTTGTTGGTGCTTTTCAAGGATGAGTTGTTTGTTGAATTTGTTGGTGTTTTTCAATGTTGAGGTTGTTGTTGTTTTTCAATGTTGAGGTTGTTGTTGAATTTGTTGGTGTTTTTCAATGAAGAGTTTGTTTTTGAATTTGTTGGTGTTTTTCAATGTTGAGGTTGTTGTTGAATTTGTTGGTGTTTTTCAATGTTGAGGTTGTTGTTGAATTTGTTGGTGTTTTTCAATGTTGAGGTTGTTGCTGTTCTTCAATGCATAGGTTGTTGTTGAATATGTTGGTGTTTTTCAATGTTGAGATTGTTGTTGTTTTTCAGTGTTGAGGTTGTTGTTGAATTTGTTGGTGTTTTTAAATGTTGAGGTTGTTGTTGAATTTGTTGGTGTTTTTCATTGTTGAGGTTGTTGTTGTTTTTCAATGTTGAGGTTGTTGTTGAATTTGTTGGTGTTTTTCAATGTTGAGTTTGTTGTTGTTTTTCAATGTTGAGGTTGTTGTTGAATTTCAATGTTGAGGTTGTTGTTGAATTTGTTGGTGTTTTTCAATGTTGAGGTTGTTGTTGTTTTTCAATGCTGAGGTCGTTGTTGAATTTGTTGGTGTTTTTCAATGTTGAGGTTGTTGTTGTTTTTCAAAGTTGAGGTTGTTGTTGAATTTGTTGGTGTTTTTCAATGTTGAGGTTGTTGTTGTTTTTCAATGTTGAGGTTGTTGTTGAATTTGTTGGTGTTTTTCAATGTTGAGGTTGTTGTTGTTTTTCAATGTTGAGGTTGTTGTTGAATTTGTTGGTGTTTTTCAATGTTGAGGTTGTTGTTGAATTTGTTGGTGTTTTTGAATGTTGAGGTTGTTGTTGTTTTTCAATGTTGAGGTTGTTGTTGAATTTGTTGGTGTTGTTCAATGTTGAGGTTGGTGTTGTTTTTCAATGTTGAGGTTGTTGTTGAATTTGTTTGTGTTTTTCAATGTTGAGGTTGTTGTTGTTTTTCAATGTTGAGGTTGTTGTTGAATTTGTTGGTGTTTTTCAATGTTGAGGTTGTTGTTGAATTTGTTGGTGTTTTTCAATGTTGAGGTTGTTGTTGTTTTTCAATGTTGAGGTTGTTGTTGAGATGTTGGTGTTTTTCAATGTTGAGGTTGTTGTTGAATTTGTTGGTGTTTTTCAATGTTGAGGTTGTTGTTGAATTTGTTGGTGTTTTTCAATGTTGAGGTTGTTGTTGTTTTTAAATGTTGAGGTTGTTGTTGAATTTGCTGGTGTTTTTTCAATTTTGAGGTTGTTGGTGTATTTCAATCTTGAGGTTGTTGTTGAATTTGATGGTGTTTTTCAATGTCGAGGTTGTTGTTGAATTTGTTGGTGTTTTTCAATGTTGAAGTTGTTGTTGAATTTGTTGGTGTTTTTCAATTTCGAGGTTGTTGTTGAATTTGTTGGTGTTTTTCAATGTTGAAGTTTTTATTGATTTTGTTGGTGTTTTTCAATGTTGAGGTTGTTGTTGTTTTTCAATGTTGAGGTTGTTGTTGAATTTGTTGGTGTTTTTCAATGAAGAGTTTGTTGTTGAATTTGTTGGTGTTTTTCAATGTTGAGGTTGTTGTTGAATTTGTTGGTGTTTTTCAATGTTGAGGTTGTTGTTGAATTTGTTGGTGTTTTTCAATGTTGAGGTTGTTGCTGTTTTTCAATGTTGAGGTTCTTGTTGAATTTGTTGGTGTTTTTCAATGTTGAGATTGTTGTTGTTTTTCAATGTTGAGGTTGTTGTTGAATTTGTTGATGTTTTTAAATGTTGAGGTTGTTGTTGAATTTGTTGGTGTTTTTCAATGTTGAGGTTGTTGTTGTTTTTCAATGTTGAGGTTGTTGTTGAATTTGTTGGTGTTTTTCAATGTTGAGTTTGATGTTGTTTTTCAATGTTGAGGTTGTTGTTGAATTTCAATGTTGAGGTTGTTGTTGAATTTGTTGGTGTTTTTCAATGTTGAGGTTGTTGTTGTTTTTCAATGCTGAGGTCGTTGTTGAATTTGTTGGTGTTTTTCAATGTTGAGGTTGTTGTGGAATTTGTTGGTGTTTTTCAATGTTGAGGTTGTTGTTGTTTTTCAATGTTGATGTTGTTGTTGAATTTGTTGGTGTTTTTCAATGTTGAGGTTGTTGTTGTTTTTCAATGCTCAGGTTGTTGTTGAATTTGTTGTTGTTTTTCAATGTTGAGGTTGTTGTTGTTTTTCAATGTTCAGGTTGTTGTTGAATTTGTTGGTGTTTTTCAATGTTGAGGTTGTTGTTGAATTTGTTGGTGTTTTTCAATGTTGAGGTTGTTGTTGTTTTTCAATGTTGAGGTTGTTGTTGAATTTGTTGGTGTTTTTCAATGTTGAGGTTGGTGTTGTTTTTCAATGTTGAGGTTGTTGTTGAATTTGTTGGTGTTTTTCAATGTTGAGGTTGTTGTTGTTTTTCAATGTTGAGGTTGTTGTTGAATTTGTTGGTGTTTTTCAATGTTGAGGTTGTTGTTGAATTTGTTGGTGTTTTTCAATGTTGAGGTTGTTGTTGTTTTTCAATGTCGAGGTTGTTGTTGAGTTTGTTGGTGTTTTTCAATGTTGAGGTTGTTGTTGAATTTGTTGGTGTTTTTTAGTGTTGAGGTTGTTGTTGGATTTGTTGGTGTTTTTCAATTTTGAGTTTGTTGTTGTTTTTAAATGTTGAGGTTGTTGTTGAATTTGTTGGTGTTTTTTCAATTTTGAGGTTGTTGGTGTTTTTCAATCTTGAGGTTGTTGTTGAATTTGTTGGTGTTTTTCCATGATGAGGTTGTTGTTGTTTTTCAATGTCGAGGTTTTTGTTGAATTTGTTGGTGTTTTTCAATGTTGAAGTTGTTGTTGAATTTGTTTGTGTTTTTCAATTTCGAGGTTGTTGTTGAATTTGTTGGTGTTTTTCAATGTTGAGGTTGTTGCTGTTTTTCAATGTTTGGGTAGTTGTTGAATTGGTTGGTGTTTTTCAATGTTGAGGTTGTTGTTGTTTTTCAATGTTGAGGTTGTTGTTGAATTTGTTGGTGTTTTTCAATGTTGAAGTTGTTGTTGAATTTGTTGGTGTTTTTCAATGTTGAGGTTGTTGTTGAATTTGCTGGTGTTTTCCAATGTTGAGTTTGTTGTTGTTTTTCAATGTTGAGGTTGTTGGTGAATTTGTTGGTGTTTTTCAATGTTGAGGTTGTTGGTGTTTTTCAATGTTGAGGTTGTTGTTGAATTTGTTGGTGTTTTTCAATGTTGAGGTTGTTGTTGAATTTGTTGGTGTTTTTCAATGTTGAGGTTGTTGTTGAATTTGTTGGTGTTTTTCAATGTTGAGGTTGTTGCTGTTCTTCAATGTTGAGGTTGTTGTTGAATTTGTTGGTGTTTTTCAATGTTGAGATTGTTGTTGTTTTTCAATGTTGAGGTTGTTGTTGAATTTGTTGGTGTTTTTAAATGTTGAGGTTGTTGTTGAATTTGTTGGTGTTTTTCAATGTTGAGGTTGTTGTTGTTTTTCAATGTTGAGGTTGTTGTTGAATTTTTTGTTTTTTTTTCAATGTTGAGTTTGTTGTTGTTTTTCAATGTTGAGGTTGTTGTTGAATTTCAATGTTGAGATTGTTGTTGAATTTGTTGGTGTTTTTCAATGTTGAGGTTGTTGTTGTTTTTCAATGCTGAGGTCGTTGTTGAATTTGTTGGTGTTTTTCAATGTTGAGGTTGTTGTTGAATTTGTTGGTGTTTTTCAATGTTGAGGTTGTTGTTGTTTTTCAATGTTGAGGTTGTTGTTGAATTTGTTGGTGTTTTTCAATGTTGAGGTTGTTGTTGTTTTTCAATGTTGAGGTTGTTGTTGAATTTGTTGGTGTTTTTCAATGTTGAGGTTGTTGTTGTTTTTCAATGTTGAGGTTGTTGTTGAATTTGTTGGTGTTTTTCAATGTTGAGGTTGTTGTTGAATTTGTTGGTGATTTCAATGTTGAGGTTGTTGTTGTTTTTCAATGTTGAGGTTGTTGTTGAATTTGTTGGTGTTTTTCAATGTTGAGGTTGGTGTTGTTTTTCAATGTTGATGCTGTTGTTGAATTTGTTGGTGTTTTTCAATGTTGAGGTTGTTGTTGTTTTTCAATGTTGAGGTTGTTGTTGAATTTGTTGGTGTTTTTCAATGTTGAGGTTGTTGTTGAATTTGCTGGTGTTTTTTCAATTTTGAGGTTGTTGGTGTTTTTCAATCTTGAGGTTGTTGTTGAATTTGATGGTGTTTTTCAATGTCGAGGTTGTTGTTGAATTTGTTGGTGTTTTTCAATGTTGAAGTTGTTGTTGAATTTGTTGGTGTATTTCAATTTCGAGGTTGTTGTTGAATTTGTTGGTGTTTTTCAATGTTGAAGTTTTTATTGATTTTGTTGGTGTTTTTCAATGTTGAGGTTGTTGCTGTTTTTCAATGTTGAGGTTGTTGTTGAATTTGAGGGTGTTTTTCATTGTCGAGGTTGTTGTTGAATTTGTTGGTGTTGTTCAATGTTGAGGTTGATGTTGTTTTTCAATGTTGAGGTTGTTGTTGAATGTGTTGGTGTTTTTCAATGTTGAGATTGTTGTTGTTTTTCAATGTTGAGGTTGTTGTTGAATTTGTTGGGGTTTTTAAATGTTGAGGTTGTTGTTGAATTTGCTGGTGTTTTGCAATGTTGAGGTTGTTATTGTTTTTCAATGTTGAGGTTGTTGTTGAATTTGTTGGTGTTTTTCAAAGTTGAGGTTGTTGTTGTTTTTCAATGTTGAGGTTGTTGTTGTATTTGTTGGTGTTTTTCAATTTTGAGGTTGTTGTTGAATTTGTTGGTGTTTTTCAATGTTGAAGTTGTTGTTGAATTTGTTGGTGTTTTTCAATGTTGAGGTTGTTGTTGTTTTTCAATGTTGAGGTTGTTGTTGAAATTGTTGGTGTTTTTCAATGTTGAGGTTGTTGTTGAATTTGTTGGTGTTCTTCAATGTTGAGGTTGTTGTTGTTTTTCAATGTTGAGGTTGTTGTTGAATTTGTTGGTGTTTTTCAATGTTGAGGTTGGTGTTGTTTTTCAATGTTGATGTTGTTGTTGAATTTGTTGGTGTTTTTCAATGTTGAGGTTGTTGTTGTTTTTCAATGTTGAGGTTGTTGTTGAATTTGTTGGTGTTTTTCAATGTTGAGGTTGTTGTTGAATTTGTTGCTGTTTTTCAATGTTGAGGTTGTTGTTTTTTTTCAATGTTGAGGTTGTTGTTGAGTTTGTTGGTGTTTTTCAATGTTGAGGTTGTTGTTGAATTTGTTGGTGTTTTTCAATGTTGAGGTTGTTGTTGAATTTGTTGGTGTTTTTCAATGTTGAGGTTGTTGTTGTTTTTAAATGTTGAGGTTGTTGTTGAATTTGCTGGTGTTTTTTCAATTTTGAGGTTGTTGGTGTTTTTCAATCTTGAGGTTGTTGTTGAATTTGATGGTGTTTTTCAATGTCGAGGTTGTTGTTGAATTTGTTGGTGTTTTTCAATGTTGAAGTTGTTGTTGAATTTGTTGGTGTTTTTCAATTTCGAGGTTGTTGTTGAATTTGTTGGTGTTTTTCAATGTTGAAGTTTTTATTGACTTTGTTGTTGTTTTTCAATGTTGAGGTTGTTGTTGTTTTTCAATGTTGAGGTTGTTGTTGAATTTGTTGGTGTTTTTTCAATTTTGAGGTTGTTGGTGTTGTTCAATGTTGAGGTTGATTTTGAATTTGAGGGTGTTTTTCAATGTCGAGGTTGTTGTTGAATTTGTTGGTGTTGTTCAATGTTGAGGTTGATGTTGTTTCTCAATGTTGAGGTTGTTGTTGAATTTGTTGGTGTTTTTGAATGTTGAGATTGTTGTTGTTTTTCAATGTTGAGGTTGTTGTTGAATATGTTGGGGTTTTTAAATGTTGAGGTTGTTGTTGAATTTGCTGGTGTTTTGCAATGTTGAGGTTGTTATTGTTTTTCAATGTTGAGGTTGTTGTTGAATTTGTTGGTGTTTTTCAATGTTGAGGTTGTTGTTGTTTTTCAATGTTGAGGTTGTTGTTGTATTTGTTGGTGTTTTTCAATTTCGAGGTTGTTGTTGAATTTGTTGGTGTTTTTCAATGTTGAAGTTGTTGTTGAATTTTTTGGTGTTTTTCAATGTTGAGGTTGTTGTTGTTTTTCAATGTTGAGGTTGTTGTTGAAATTGTAGGTGTTTTTCAATGTTGAGGTTGTTGTTGAATTTGTTGGTGTTCTTCAATGTTGAGGTTGTTGTTGTTTTTCAATGTTGAGGTTGTTGTTGAATTTGTTGGTGTTTTTCAATGTTGAGGTTGGTGTTGTTTTTCAATGTTGATGTTGTTGTTGAATTTGTTGGTGTTTTTCAATGTTGAGGTTGTTGTTGTTTTTCAATGTTGAGGTTGTTGTTGAATTTGTTGGTGTTCTTCAATGTTGAGGTTGTTGTTGAATTTGTTGGTGTTTTTCAATGTTGAGGTTGTTGTTGTTTTTCAATGTTGAGGTTGTTGTTGAGTTTGTTGGTGTTTTTCAATGTTGAGGTTGTTGTTGAATTTGTTGGTGTTTTTCAATGTTGAGGTTGTTGTTGAATTTGTTGGTGTTTTTCAATGTTGAGGTTGTTGTTGTTTTTAAATGTTGAGGTTGTTGAATTTGCTGGTGTTTTTTCAATTTTGAGGTTGTTGGTGTTTTTCAATCTTGAGGTTGTTGTTGAATTTGTTGGTGTTTTTCAATGTTGAAGTTGTTGTTGAATTTGTTGGTGTTTTTCAATTTCGAGGTTGTTGTTGAATTTGTTGGTGTTTTTCAATGTTGAAGTTTTTATTGATTTTGTTGGTGTTTTTCAATGTTGAGGTTGTTGTTGTTTTTCAATGTTGAGGTTGTTGTTGAATTTGTTGGTGTTTTTTCAATTTTGAGGTTGTTGGTGTATTTCAATCTTGAGGTTGTTGTTGAATTTGATGGTGTTTTTCAATGTCGAGGTTGTTGTTGAATTTGTTGGTGTTTTTCAATGTTGAAGTTGTTGTTGAATTTGTTGGTGTTTTTCAATTTCGAGGTTGTCTTTGAATTTGTTGGTGTTTTTCACTGTTGAAGTTTTTATTGATTTTGTTGGTGTTTTTCAATGTTGAGGTTGTTGTTGTTTTTCAATGTTGAGGTTGTTGTTGAATTTGTTGGTGTTTTTCAATGAAGAGTTTGTTGTTGAATTTGTTGGTGTTTTTCAATGTTGAGGTTGTTGTTGAATTTGTTGGTTTTTTTCAATGTTGAGGTTGTTGTTGAATTTGTTGGTGTTTTTCAATGTTGAGGTTGTTGCTGTTTTTCAATGTTGAGGTTCTTGTTGAATTTGTTGGTGTTTTTCAATGTTGAGATTGTTGTTGTTTTTCAATGTTGAGGTTGTTGTTGAATTTGTTGATGTTTTTAAATGTTGAGGTTGTTGTTGAATTTGTTGGTGTTTTTCAATGTTGAGGTTGTTGTTGTTTTTCAATGTTGAGGTTGTTGTTGAATTTGTTGGTGTTTTTCAATGTTGAGTTTGATGTTGTTTTTCAATGTTGAGGTTGTTGTTGAATTTCAATGTTGAGGTTGTTGTTGAATTTGTTGGTGTTTTTCAATGTTGAGGTTGTTGTTGTTTTTCAATGCTGAGGTCGTTGTTGAATTTGTTGGTGTTTTTCAATGTTGAGGTTGTTGTGGAATTTGTTGTTGTTTTTCAATGTTGAGGTTGTTGTTGTTTTTCAATGTTGATGTTGTTGTTGAATTTGTTGGTGTTTTTCAATGTTGAGGTTGTTGTTGTTTTTCAATGCTCAGGTTGTTGTTGAATTTGTTGTTGTTTTTCAATGTTGAGGTTGTTGTTGTTTTTCAATGTTGAGGTTGTTGTTGAATTTGTTGGTGTTTTTCAATGTTGAGGTTGTTGTTGAATTTGTTGGTGTTTTTCAATGTTGAGGTTGTTGTTGTTTTTCAATGTTGAGGTTGTTGTTGAATTTGTTGGTGTTTTTCAATGTTGAGGTTGTTGTTGTTTTTCAATGTTGAGGTTGTTGTTGAATTTGTTGGTGTTTTTCAATGTTGAGGTTGTTGTTGAATTTGTTGGTGTTTTTCAATGTTGAGGTTGTTGTTGTTTTTCAATGTCGAGGTTGTTGTTGAGTTTGTTGGTGTTTTTCAATGTTGAGGTTGTTGTTGAATTTGTTGGTGTTTTTTAGTGTTGAGGTTGTTGTTGGATTTGTTGGTGTTTTTCAATGTTGAGGTTGTTGTTGTTTTTAAATGTTGAGGTTGTTGTTGAATTTGTTGGTGTTTTTCCATGATGAGGTTGTTGTTGTTTTTCAATGTCGAGGTTTTTGTTGAATTTGTTGGTGTTTTTCAATGTTGAAGTTGTTGTTGAATTTGTTGGTGTTTTTCAATTTCGAGGTTGTTGTTGAATTTGTTGGTGTTTTTCAATGTTGAGGTTGTTGCTGTTTTTCAATGTTTGGGTAGTTGTTCAATTGGTTGGTGTTTTTCAATGTTGAGGTTGTTGTTGTTTTTCAATATTGAGGTTGTTGTTGAATTTGTTGGTGTTTTTCAATGTTGAAGTTGTTGTTGAATTTGTTGGTGTTTTTCAATGTTGAGGTTGTTGTTGAATTTGCTGGTGTTTTCCAATGTTGAGTTTGTTGTTGTTTTTCAATGTTGAGGTTGTTGGTGAATTTGTTGGTGTTTTTCAATGTTGAGGTTGTTGGTGTTTTTCAATGTTGAGGTTGCTGTTGAATTTGTTGGTGTTTTTCAATGTTGAGGTTGTTGTTGAATTTGTTGGTGTTTTTCAATGTTGAGGCTGTTGTTGAATTTGTTGGTGTTTTTCAATGTTGAGGTTGTTGCTGTTCTTCAATGTTGAGGTTGTTGTTGAATTTGTTGGTGTTTTTCAATGTTGAGATTGTTGTTGTTTTTCAATGTTGAGGTTGTTGTTGAATTTGTTGGTGTTTTTAAATGTTGAGGTTGTTGTTGAATTTGTTGGTGTTTTTCAATGTTGAGGTTGTTGTTGTTTTTCAATGTTGAGGTTGTTGTTGAATTTGTTGGTGTTTTTCAATGTTGAGTTTGTTGTTGTTTTTCAATGTTGAGGTTGTTGTTGAATTTCAATGTTGAGATTGTTGTTGAATTTGTTGGTGTTTTTCAATGTTGAGGTTGTTGTTGTTTTTCAATGCTGAGGTCGTTGTTGAATTTGTTGGTGTTTTTCAATGTTGAGGTTGTTGTTGAATTTGTTGGTGTTTTTCAATGTTGAGGTTGTTGTTGTTTTTCAATGTTGAGGTTGTTGTTGAATTTGTTGGTGTTTTTCAATGTTGAGGTTGTTGTTGGTTTTCAATGTTGAGGTTGTTGTTGAATTTGTTGGTGTTTTTCAATGTTGAGGTTGTTGTTGTTTTTCAATGTTGAGGTTGTTGTTGAATTTGTTGGTGTTTTTCAATGTTGAGGTTGTTGTTGAATTTGTTGGTGATTTCAATGTTGAGGTTGTTGTTGTTTTTCAATGTTGAGGTTGTTGTTGAATTTGTTGGTGTTTTTCAATGTTGAGGTTGGTCTTGTTTTTCAATGTTGATGTTGTTGTTGAATTTGTTGGTGTTTTTCAATGTTGAGGTTGTTGTTGTTTTTCAATGTTGAGGTTGTTGTTGAATTTGTTGGTGTTTTTCAATGTTGAGGTTGTTGTTGAATTTGCTGGTGTTTTTTCAATTTTGAGGTTGTTGGTGTTTTTCAATCTTGAGGTTGTTGTTGAATTTGATGGTGTTTTTCAATGTCGAGGTTGTTGTTGAATTTGTTGGTGTTTTTCAATGTTGAAGTTGTTGTTGAATTTGTTGGTGTTTTTCAATTTCGAGGTTGTTGTTGAATTTGTTGGTGTTTTTCAATGTTGAAGTTTTTATTGATTTTGTTGGTGTTTTTCAATGTTGAGGTTGTTGCTGTTTTTCAATGTTGAGGTTGTTGTTGAATTTGTTGGTGTTTTTTCAAATTTGAGGTTGTTGGTGTTGTTCAATGTTGAGGTTGATTTTGAATTTGAGGGTGTTTTTCATTGTCGAGGTTGTTGTTGAATTTGTTGGTGTTGTTCAATGTTGAGGTTGATGTAGTTTTTCAATGTTGAGGTTGTTGTTGAATGTGTTGGTGTTTTTCAATGTTGAGATTGTTGTTGTTTTTCAATGTTGAGGTTGTTGTTGAATTTGTTGGGGTTTTTAAATGTTGAGGTTGTTGTTGAATTTGCTGGTGTTTTGCAATGTTGAGGTTGTTATTGTTTTTCAATGTTGAGGTTGTTGTTGAATTTGTTGGTGTTTTTCAATGTTGAGGTTGTTGTTGTTTTTCAATGTTGAGGTTGTTGTTGTATTTGTTGGTGTTTTTCAATTTTGAGGTTGTTGTTGAATTTGTTGGTGTTTTTCAATGTTGAAGTTGTTGTTGAATTTGTTGGTGTTTTTCAATGTTGAGGTTGTTGTTGTTTTTCAATGTTGAGGTTGTTGTTGAAATTGTTGGTGTTTTTCAATGTTGAGTTTGTTGTTGAATTTGTTGGTGTTCTTCAATGTTGAGGTTGTTGTTGTTTTTCAATGTTGAGGTTGTTGTTGAATTTGTTGGTGTTTTTCAATGTTGAGGTTGGTGTTGTTTTTCAATGTTGATGTTGTTGTTGAATTTGTTGGTGTTTTTCAATGTTGAGGTTGTTGTTGTTTTTCAATGTTGAGGTTGTTGTTGAATTTGTTGGTGTTTTTCAATGTTGAGGTTGTTGTTGAATTTGTTGGTGTTTTTCAATGTTGAGGTTGTTTTTTTTTTCAATGTTGAGGTTGTTGTTGAGTTTGTTGGTGTTTTTCAATGTTGAGGTTGTTGTTGAATTTGTTGGTGTTTTTCAATGTTGAGGTTGTTGTTGAATTTGTTGGTGTTTTTCAATGTTGAGGTTGTTGTTGTTTTTAAATGTTGAGGTTGTTGTTGAATTTGCTGGTGTTTTTTCAATTTTGAGGTTGTTGGTGTTTTTCAATCTTGAGGTTGTTGTTGAATTTGATGGTGTTTTTCAATGTCGAGGTTGTTGTTGAATTTGTTGGTGTTTTTCAATGTTGAAGTTGTTGTTGAATTTGTTGGTGTTTTTCAATTTCGAGGTTGTTGTTGAATTTGTTGGTGTTTTTCAATGCTGAAGTTTTTATTGACTTTGTTGGTGTTTTTCAATGTTGAGGTTGTTGTTGTTTTTCAATGTTGAGGTTGTTGTTGAATTTGTTGGTGTTTTTTCAATTTTGAGGTTGTTGGTGTTGTTCAATGTTGAGGTTGATTTTGAATTTGAGGGTGTTTTTCAATGTCGAGGTTGTTGTTGAATTTGTTGGTGTTGTTCAATGTTGAGGTTGATGTTGTTTCTCAATGTTGAGGTTGTTGTTGAATTTGTTGGTGTTTTTGAATGTTGAGATTGTTGTTGTTTTTCAATGTTGAGGTTGTTGTTGAATTTGTTGGGGTTTTTAAATGTTGAGGTTGTTGTTGAATTTGCTGGTGTTTTGCAATGTTGAGGTTGTTATTGTTTTTCAATGTTGAGGTTGTTGTTGAATTTGTTGGTGTTTTTCAATGTTGAGGTTGTTGTTGTTTTTCAATGTTGAGGTTGTTGTTGTATTTGTTGGTGTTTTTCAATTTCGAGGTTGTTGTTGAATTTGTTGGTGTTTTTCAATGTTGAAGTTGTTGTTGAATTTTTTGGTGTTTTTCAATGTTGAGGTTGTTGTTGTTTTTCAATGTTGAGGTTGTTGTTGAAATTGTAGGTGTTTTTCAATGTTGAGGTTGTTGTTGAATTTGTTGGTGTTCTTCAATGTTGAGGTTGTTGTTGTTTTTCAATGTTGAGGTTGTTGTTGAATTTGTTGGTGTTTTTCAATGTTGAGGTTGGTGTTGTTTTTCAATGTTGATGTTGTTGTTGAATTTGTTGGTGTTTTTCAATGTTGAGGTTGTTGTTGTTTTTCAATGTTGAGGTTGTTGTTGAATTTGTTGGTGTTCTTCAATGTTGAGGTTGTTGTTGAATTTGTTGGTGTTTTTCAATGTTGAGGTTGTTGTTGTTTTTCAATGTTGAGGTTATTGTTGAGTTTGTTGGTGTTTTTCAATGTTGAGGTTGTTGTTGAATTTGTTGGTGTTTTTAAATGTTGAGGTTGTTGTTGAATTTGTTGGTGTCTTTCAATGTTGAGGTTGTTGTTGTTTTTAAATGTTGAGGTTGTTGTTGAATTTGCTGGTGTTTTTTCAATTTTGAGGTTGTTGGTGTTTTTCAATCTTGAGGTTGTTGTTGAATTTGTTGGTGTTTTTCAATGTTGAAGTTGTTGTTGAATTTGTTGGTGTTTTTCAATTTCGAGGTTGTTGTTGAATTTGTTGGTGTTTTTCAATGTTGAAGTTTTTATTGATTTTGTTGGTGTTTTTCAATGTTGAGGTTGTTGTTGTTTTTCAATGTTGAGGTTGTTGTTGAATTTGTTGGTGTTTTTTCAATTTTGAGGTTGTTGGTGTTGTTCAATGTTGAGGTTGATTTTGAATTTGAGGGTGTTTTTCAATGTCGAGGTTGTTGTTGAATTTGTTGGTGTTGTTCAATGTTGAGGTTGATGTTGTTTTTCAATGTTGAGGTTGTTGTTGAATTTGTTGGTGTTTTTCAAAGTTGAGATTGTTGTTGTTTTTCAATGTTGAGGTTGTTGTTGAAGTTGTTGGGGTTTTTAAATGTTGAGGTTGTTGTTGAATTTGCTGGTGTTTTGCAATGTTGAGGTTGTTATTGTTTTTCAATGTTGAGGTTGTTGTTGAATTTGTTGGTGTTTTTCAATGTTGAAGTTGTTGTTGAATTTGTTGCTGTTTTTCAATGTTGAGGTTGTTGTTGTTTTTCAATGTTGAGGTTGTTGTTGAAATTGTTGGTGTTATTCAATGTTGAGGTTGTTGTTGAATATGTTGGTGTTCTTCAATGTTGAGGTTGTTGTTGTTTTTCAATGTTGAGGTTGTTGTTGAATTTGTTGGTGTTTTTCAATGTTGAGGTTGGTGTTGTTTTTCAATGTTGATGTTGTTGTTGAATTTCTTGGTGTTTTTCAATGTTGAGGTTGTTGTTGTTTTTCAATGTTGAGGTTGTTGTTGAATTTGTTGGTGTTTTTCAATGTTGAGGTTGTTGTTGAATTTGTTGGTGTTTTTCAATGTTGAAGTTGTTGTTGAATTTGTTGGTGTTTTTCAATTTCGAGGTTGTTGTTGAATTTGTTGGTGTTTTTCAATGTTGAAGTTTTTATTGATTTTGTTGGTGTTTTTCAATGTTGAGGTTGTTGTTGTTTTTCAATGTTGAGGTTGTTGTTGAATTTGTTGGTGTTTTTTCAATTTTGAGGTTGTTGGTGTTGTTCAATGTTGAGGTTGATTTTGAATATGAGGGTGTTTTTCAATTTCGAGGTTGTTGTTGAATTTGTTGGTGTTGTTCAATGTTGAGGTTGATGTTGTTTCTCAATGTTGAGGTTGTTGTTGAATTTGTTGGTGTTTTTGAATGTTGAGATTGTTGTTGTTTTTCAATGTTGAGGTTGTTGTTGAATTTGTTGGGGTTTTTAAATGTTGAGGTTGTTGTTGAATTTGCTGGTGTTTTGCAATGTTGAGGTTGTTATTGTTTTTCAATGTTGAGGTTGTTGTTGAATTTGTTGGTGTTTTTCAATGTTGAGGTTGTTGTTGTTTTTCAATGTTGAGGTTGTTGTTGTATTTGTTGGTGTTTTTCAATTTCGAGGTTGTTGTTGAATTTGTTGGTGTTTTTCAATGTTGAAGTTGTTGTTGAATTTGTTGGTGTTTTTCAATGTTGAGGTTGTTGTTGTTTTTCAATGTTGAGGTTGTTGTTGAAATTGTTGGTGTTTTTCAATGTTGAGGTTGTTGTTGAATTTGTTGGTGTTCTTCAATGTTGAGGTTGTTGTTGTTTTTCAATGTTGAGGTTGTTGTTGAATTTGTTGGTGTTTTTCAATGTTGAGTTTGTTGTTGTTTTTCAATGTTGAGGTTGTTGTTGAATTTGTGGTGTTTTTCAATGTTGAGGTTGTTGTTGTTTTTCAATGTTGAGGTTGTTGTTGAATTTGTTGGTGCTTTTCAAGGATGAGGTGTTTGTTGAATTTGTTTTTGTTTTTCAATGTTGAGGTTGTTGTTGTTTTTCAATGTTGAGGTTGTTGTTGAATTTGTTGGTGTTTTTCAATGAAGAGTTTGTTTTTGAATTTGTTGGTGTTTTTCAATGTTGAGGTTGTTGTTGAATTTGTTGGTGTTTTTCAATGTTGAGGTTGTTGTTGTTTTTCAATGTTGAGGTTGTTGTTGAATTTGTTGGTGTTTTTCAATGTTGAGGTTGTTGTTGAATTTGCTGGTGTTTTTTCAATTTTGAGGTTGTTGGTGTTTTTCAATCTTGAGGTTGTTGTTGAATTTGATGGTGTTTTTCAATGTCGAGGTTGTTGTTGAATTTGTTGGTGTTTTTCAATGTTGAAGTTGTTGTTGAATTTGTTGGTGTTTTTCAATTTCGAGGTTGTTGTTGAATTTGTTGGTGTTTTTCAATGTTGAAGTTTTTATTGATTTTGTTGGTGTTTTTCAATGTTGAGGTTGTTGCTGTTTTTCAATGTTGAGGTTGTTGTTGAATTTGAGGGTGTTTTTCATTGTCGAGGTTGTTGTTGAATTTGTTGGTGTTGTTCAATGTTGAGGTTGATGTTGTTTTTCAATGTTGAGGTTGTTGTTGAATGTGTTGGTGTTTTTCAATGTTGAGATTGTTGTTGTTTTTCAATGTTGAGGTTGTTGTTGAATTTGTTGGGGTTTTTAAATGTTGAGGTTGTTGTTGAATTTGCTGGTGTTTTGCAATGTTGAGGTTGTTATTGTTTTTCAATGTTGAGGTTGTTGTTGAATTTGTTGGTGTTTTTCAATGTTGAGGTTGTTGTTGTTTTTCAATGTTGAGGTTGTTGTTGTATTTGTTGGTGTTTTTCAATTTTGAGGTTGTTGTTGAATTTGTTGGTGTTTTTCAATGTTGAAGTTGTTGTTGAATTTGTTGGTGTTTTTCAATGTTGAGGTTGTTGTTGTTTTTCAATGTTGAGGTTGTTGTTGAAATTGTTGGTGTTTTTCAATGTTGAGGTTGTTGTTGAATTTGTTGGTGTTCTTCAATGTTGAGGTTGTTGTTGTTTTTCAATGTTGAGGTTGTTGTTGAATTTGTTGGTGTTTTTCAATGTTGAGGTTGGTGTTGTTTTTCAATGTTGATGTTGTTGTTGAATTTGTTGGTGTTTTTCAATGTTGAGGTTGTTGTTGTTTTTCAATGTTGAGGTTGTTGTTGAATTTGTTGGTGTTTTTCAATGTTGAGGTTGTTGTTGAATTTGTTGGTGTTTTTCAATGTTGAGGTTGTTGTTTTTTTTCAATGTTGAGGTTGTTGTTGAGTTTGTTGGTGTTTTTCAATGTTGAGGTTGTTGTTGAATTTGTTGGTGTTTTTCAATGTTGAGGTTGTTGTTGAATTTGTTGGTGTTTTTCAATGTTGAGGTTGTTGTTGTTTTTAAATGTTGAGGTTGTTGTTGAATTTGCTGGTGTTTTTTCAATTTTGAGGTTGTTGGTGTTTTTCAATCTTGAGGTTGTTGTTGAATTTGATGGTGTTTTTCAATGTCGAGGTTGTTGTTGAATTTGTTGGTGTTTTTCAATGTTGAAGTTGTTGTTGAATTTGTTGGTGTTTTTCAATTTCGAGGTTGTTGTTGAATTTGTTGGTGTTTTTCAATGTTGAAGTTTTTATTGACTTTGTTGGTGTTTTTCAATGTTGAGGTTGTTGTTGTTTTTCAATGTTGAGGTTGTTGTTGAATTTGTTGGTGTTTTTCAATGTTGAGGTTGTTGTTGTTTTTCAATGTTGAGGTTGTTGTTGAAATTGTTGGTGTTTTTCAATGTTGAGGTTGTTGTTGAATTTGTTGGTGTTCTTCAATGTTGAGGTTGTTGTTGTTTTTCAATGTTGAGGTTGTTGTTGAATTTGTTGGTGTTTTTCAATGTTGAGGTTGGTGTTGTTTTTCAATGTTGATGTTGTTGTTGAATTTGTTGGTGTTTTTCAATGTTGAGGTTGTTGTTGTTTTTCAATGTTGAGGTTGTTGTTGAATTTGTTGGTGTTTTTCAATGTTGAGGTTGTTGTTGAATTTGTTGGTGTTTTTCAATGTTGAGGTTGTTGTTTTTTTTCAATGTTGAGGTTGTTGTTGAGTTTGTTGGTGTTTTTCAATGTTGAGGTTGTTGTTGAATTTGTTGGTGTTTTTCAATGTTGAGGTTGTTGTTGAATTTGTTGGTGTTTTTCAATGTTGAGGTTGATGTTGTTTTTAAATGTTGAGGTTGTTGTTGAATTTGCTGGTGTTTTTTCAATTTTGAGGTTGTTGGTGTTTTTCAATCTTGAGGTTGTTGTTGAATTTGATGGTGTTTTTCAATGTCGAGGTTGTTGTTGAATTTGTTGGTGTTTTTCAATGTTGAAGTTGTTGTTGAATTTGTTGGTGTTTTTCAATTTCGAGGTTGTTGTTGAATTTGTTGGTGTTTTTCAATGTTGAAGTTTTTATTGACTTTGTTGGTGTTTTTCAATGTTGAGGTTGTTGTTGTTTTTCAATGTTGAGGTTGTTGTTGAATTTGTTGGTGTTTTTTCAATTTTGAGGTTGTTGGTGTTGTTCAATGTTGAGGTTGATTTTGAATTTGAGGGTGTTTTTCAATGTCGAGGTTGTTGTTGAATTTGTTGGTGTTGTTCAATGTTGAGGTTGATGTTGTTTCTCAATGTTGAGGTTGTTGTTGAATTTGTTGGTGTTTTTGAATGTTGAGATTGTTGTTGTTTTTCAATGTTGAGGTTGTTGTTGAATTTGTTGGGGTTTTTAAATGTTGAGGTTGTTGTTGAATTTGCTGGTGTTTTGCAATGTTGAGGTTGTTATTGTTTTTCAATGTTGAGGTTGTTGTTGAATTTGTTGGTGTTTTTCAATGTTGAGGTTGTTGTTGTTTTTCAATGTTGAGGTTGTTGTTGTATTTGTTGGTGTTTTTCAATTTCGAGGTTGTTTTTGAATTTGTTGGTGTTTTTCAATGTTGAAGTTGTTGTTGAATTTTTTGGTGTTTTTCAATGTTGAGGTTGTTGTTGTTTTTCAATGTTGAGGTTGTTGTTGAAATTGTAGGTGTTTTTCAATGTTGAGGTTGTTGTTGAATTTGTTGGTGTTTTTCAATGTTGAGGTTGGTGTTGTTTTTCAATGTTGATGTTGTTGTTGAATTTGTTGGTGTTTTTCAATGTTGAGGTTGTTGTTGTTTTTCAATGTTGAGGTTGTTGTTGAATTTGTTGGTGTTCTTCAATGTTGAGGTTGTTGTTGAATTTGTTGGTGTTTTTCAATGTTGAGGTTGTTGTTGTTTTTCAATGTTGAGGTTGTTGTTGAGTTTGTTGGTGTTTTTCAATGTTGAGGTTGTTGTTGAATTTGTTGGTGTTTTTCAATGTTGAGGTTGTTGTTGAATTTGTTGGTGTTTTTCAATGTTGAGGTTGTTGTTGTTTTTAAATGTTGAGGTTGTTGTTGAATTTGCTGGTGTTTTTTCAATTTTGAGGTTGTTGGTGTTTTTCAATCTTGAGGTTGTTGTTGAATTTGTTGGTGTTTTTCAATGTTGAAGTTGTTGTTGAATTTGTTGGTGTTTTTCAATTTCGAGGTTGTTGTTGAATTTGTTGGTGTTTTTCAATGTTGAAGTTTTTATTGATTTTGTTGGTGTTTTTCAATGTTGAGGTTGTTGTTGTTTTTCAATGTTGAGGTTGTTGTTGAATTTGTTGGTGTTTTTTCAATTTTGAGGTTGTTGGTGTATTTCAATCTTGAGGTTGTTGTTGAATTTGATGGTATTTTTCAATGTCGAGGTTGTTGTTGAATTTGTTGGTGTTTTTCAATGTTGAAGTTGTTGTTGAATTTGTTGGTGTTTTTCAATTTCGAGGTTGTTGTTGAATTTGTTGGTGTTTTTCAATGTTGAAGTTTTTATTGATTTTGTTGGTGTTTTTCAATGTTGAGGTTGTTGTTGTTTTTCAATGTTGAGGTTGTTGTTGAATTTGTTGGTGTTTTTTCAATTTTGAGGTTGTTGGTGTTGTTCAATGTTGAGGTTGATTTTGAATTTGAGGGTGTTTTTCAATGTCGAGGTTGTTGTTGAATTTGTTGGTGTTGTTCAATGTTGAGGTTGATGTTGTTTTTCAATGTTGAGGTTGTTGTTGAATTTGTTGGTGTTTTTCAATGTTGAGATTGTTGTTGTTTTTCAATGTTGAGGTTGTTGTTGAAGTTGTTGGGGTTTTTAAATGTTGAGGTTGTTGTTGAATTTGCTGGTGTTTTGCAATGTTGAGGTTGTTATTGTTTTTCAATGTTGAGGTTGTTGTTGAATTTGTTGGTGTTTTTCAATGTTGAAGTTGTTGTTGAATTTGTTGCTGTTTTTCAATGTTGAGGTTGTTGTTGTTTTTCAATGTTGAGGTTGTTGTTGAAATTGTTGGTGTTATTCAATGTTGAGGTTGTTGTTGAATATGTTGGTGTTCTTCAATGTTGAGGTTGTTGTTGTTTTTCAATGTTGAGGTTGTTGTTGAATTTGTTGGTGTTTTTCAATGTTGAGGTTGGTGTTGTTTTTCAATGTTGATGTTGTTGTTGAATTTGTTGGTGTTTTTCAATGTTGAGGTTGTTGTTGTTTTTCAATGTTGAGGTTGTTGTTGAATTTGTTGGTGTTTTTCAATGTTGAGGTTGTTGTTGAATTTGTTGGTGTTTTTCAATGTTGAAGTTGTTGTTGAATTTGTTGGTGTTTTTCAATTTCGAGGTTGTTGTTGAATTTGTTGGTGTTTTTCAATGTTGAAGTTTTTATTGATTTTGTTGGTGTTTTTCAATGTTGAGGTTGTTGTTGTTTTTCAATGTTGAGGTTGTTGTTGAATTTGTTGGTGTTTTTTCAATTTTGAGGTTGTTGGTGTTGTTCAATGTTGAGGTTGATTTTGAATATGAGGGTGTTTTTCAATTTCGAGGTTGTTGTTGAATTTGTTGGTTTTGTTCAATGTTGAGGTTGATCTTGTTTCTCAATGTTGAGGTTGTTGTTGAATTTGTTGGTGTTTTTGAATGTTGAGATTGTTGTTGTTTTTCAATGTTGAGGTTGTTGTTGAATTTGTTGGGGTTTTTAAATGTTGAGGTTGTTGTTGAATTTGCTGGTGTTTTGCAATGTTGAGGTTGTTATTGTTTTTCAATGTTGAGGTTGTTGTTGAATTTGTTGGTGTTTTTCAATGTTGAGGTTGTTGTTGTTTTTCAATGTTGAGGTTGTTGTTGTATTTGTTGGTGTTTTTCAATTTCGAGGTTGTTGTTGAATTTGTTGGTGTTTTTCAATGTTGAAGTTGTTGTTGAATTTGTTGGTGTTTTTCAATGTTGAGGTTGTTGTTGTTTTTCAATGTTGAGGTTGTTGTTGAAATTGTTGGTGTTTTTCAATGTTGAGGTTGTTGTTGAATTTGTTGGTGTTCTTCAATGTTGAGGTTGTTGTTGTTTTTCAATGTTGAGGTTGTTGTTGAATTTGTTGGTGTTTTTCAATGTTGAGTTTGTTGTTGTTTTTCAATGTTGAGGTTGTTGTTGAATTTGTTGGTGTTTTTCAATGTTGAGGTTGTTGTTGTTTTTCAATGTTGAGGTTGTTGTTGAATTTGTTGGTGCTTTTCAAGGATGAGGTGTTTGTTGAATTTGTTTTTGTTTTTCAATGTTGAGGTTGTTGTTGTTTTTCAATGTTGAGGTTGTTGTTGAATTTGTTGGTGTTTTTCAATGAAGAGTTTTTTTTTGAATTTGTTGGTGTTTTTCAATGTTGAGGTTGTTGTTGAATTTGTTGGTGTTTTTCAATGTTGAGGTTGTTGTTGTTTTTCAATGTTGAGGTTGTTGTTGAATTTGTTGGTGTTTTTCAATGTTGAGGTTGTTGTTGAATTTGCTGGTGTTTTTTCAATTTTGAGGTTGTTGGTGTTTTTCAATCTTGAGGTTGTTGTTGAATTTGATGGTGTTTTTCAATGTCGAGGTTGTTGTTGAATTTGTTGGTGTTTTTCAATGTTGAAGTTGTTGTTGAATTTGTTGGTGTTTTTCAATTTCGAGGTTGTTGTTGAATTTGTTGGTGTTTTTCAATGTTGAAGTTTTTATTGATTTTGTTGTTGTTTTTCAATGTTGAGGTTGTTGCTGTTTTTCAATGTTGAGGTTGTTGTTGAATTTGAGGGTGTTTTTCATTGTCGAGGTTGTTGCTGAATTTGTTGGTGTTGTTCAATGTTGAGGTTGATGTTGTTTTTCAATGTTGAGGTTGTTGTTGAATGTGTTGGTGTTTTTCAATGTTGAGATTGTTGTTGTTTTTCAATGTTGAGGTTGTTGTTGAATTTGTTGGGGTTTTTAAATGTTGAGGTTGTTGTTGAATTTGCTGGTGTTTTGCAATGTTGAGGTTGTTATTGTTTTTCAATGTTGAGGTTGTTGTTGAATTTGTTGGTGTTTTTCAATGTTGAGGTTGTTGTTGTTTTTCAATGTTGAGGTTGTTGTTGTATTTGTTGGTGTTTTTCAATTTTGAGGTTGTTGTTGAATTTGTTGGTGTTTTTCAATGTTGAAGTTGTTGTTGAATTTGCTGGTGTTTTTCAATGTTGAGGTTGTTGTTGTTTTTCAATGTTGAGGTTGTTGTTGAAATTGTTGGTGTTTTTCAATGTTGAGGTTGTTGTTGAATTTGTTGGTGTTCTTCAATGTTGAGGTTGTTGTTGTTTTTCAATGTTGAGGTTGTTGTTGAATTTGTTGGTGTTTTTCAATGTTGAGGTTGGTGTTGTTTTTCAATGTTGATGTTGTTGTTGAATTTGTTGGTGTTTTTCAATGTTGAGGTTGTTGTTGTTTTTCAATGTTGAGGTTGTTGTTGAATTTGTTGGTGTTTTTCAATGTTGAGGTTGTTGTTGAATTTGTTGGTGTTTTTCAATGTTGAGGTTGTTGTTTTTTTTCAATGTTGAGGTTGTTGTTGAGTTTGTTGGTGTTTTTCAATGTTGAGGTTGTTGTTGAATTTGTTGGTGTTTTTCAATGTTGAGGTTGTTGTTGTTTTTAAATGTTGAGGTTGTTGTTGAATTTGCTGGTGTTTTTTCAATTTTGAGGTTGTTGGTGTTTTTCAATCTTGAGGTTGTTGTTGAATTTGATGGTGTTTTTCAATGTCGAGGTTGTTGTTGAATTTGTTGGTGTTTTTCAATGTTGAAGTTGTTGTTGAATTTGTTGGTGTTTTTCAATTTCGAGGTTGTTGTTGAATTTGTTGGTGTTTTTCAATGTTGAAGTTTTTATTGACTTTGTTGGTGTTTTTCAATGTTGAGGTTGTTGTTGTTTTTCAATGTTGAGGTTGTTGTTGAATTTGTTGGTGTTTTTTCAATTTTGAGGTTGTTGGTGTTGTTCAATGTTGAGGTTGATTTTGAATTTGAGGGTGTTTTTCAATGTCGAGGTTGTTGTTGAATTTGTTGGTGTTGTTCAATGTTGAGGTTGATGTTGTTTCTCAATGTTGAGGTTGTTGTTGAATTTGTTGGTGTTTTTGAATGTTGAGATTGTTGTTGTTTTTCAATGTTGAGGTTGTTGTTGAATTTGTTGGGGTTTTTAAATGTTGAGGTTGCTGTTGAATTTGCTGGTGTTTTGCAATGTTGAGGTTGTTATTGTTTTTCAATGTTGAGGTTGTTGTTGAATTTGTTGGTGTTTTTCAATGTTGAGGTTGTTGTTGTTTTTCAATGTTGAGGTTGTTGTTGTATTTGTTGGTGTTTTTCAATTTCGAGGTTGTTGTTGAATTTGTTGGTGTTTTTCAATGTTGAAGTTGTTGTTGAATTTTTTGGTGTTTTTCAATGTTGAGGTTGTTGTTGTTTTTCAATGTTGAGGTTGTTGTTGAAATTGTAGGTGTTTTTCAATGTTGAGGTTGTTGTTGAATTTGTTGGTGTTCTTCAATGTTGAGGTTGTTGTTGTTTTTCAATGTTGAGGTTGTTGTTGAATTTGTTGGTGTTTTTCAATGTTGAGGTTGGTGTTGTTTTTCAATGTTGATGTTGTTGTTGAATTTGTTGGTGTTTTTCAATGTTGAGGTTGTTGTTGTTTTTCAATGTTGAGGTTGTTGTTGAATTTGTTGGTGTTCTTCAATGTTGAGGTTGTTGTTGAATTTGTTGGTGTTTTTCAATGTTGAGGTTGTTGTTGTTTTTCAATGTTGAGGTTGTTGTTGAGTTTGTTGGTGTTTTTCAATGTTGAGGTTGTTGTTGAATTTGTTGGTGTTTTTCAATGTTGAGGTTGTTGTTGAATTTGTTGGTGTTTTTCAATGTTGAGGTTGTTGTTGTTTTTAAATGTTGAGGTTGTTGTTGAATTTGCTGGTGTTTTTTCAATTTTGAGGTTGTTGGTGTTTTTCAATCTTGAGGTTGTTGTTGAAATTGTTGGTGTTTTTCAATGTTGAAGTTGTTGTTGAATTTGTTGGTGTTTTTCAATTTCGAGGTTGTTGTTGAATTTGTTGGTGTTTTTCAATGTTGAAGTTTTTATTGATTTTGTTGGTGTTTTTCAATGTTGAGGTTGTTGTTGTTTTTCAATGTTGAGGTTGTTGTTGAATTTGTTGGTGTTTTTTCAATTTTGAGGTTGTTGGTGTATTTCAATCTTGAGGTTGTTGTTGAATTTGATGGTGTTTTTCAATGTCGAGGTTGTTGTTGAATTTGTTGGTGTTTTTCAATGTTGAAGTTGTTGTTGAATTTGTTGGTGTTTTTCAATTTCGAGGTTGTTGTTGAATTTGTTGGTGTTTTTCACTGTTGAAGTTTTTATTGATTTTGTTGGTGTTTTTCAATGTTGAGGTTGTTGTTGTTTTTCAATGTTGAGGTTGTTGTTGAATTTGTTGGTGTTTTTCAATGAAGAGTTTGTTGTTGAATTTGTTGGTGTTTTTCAATGTTGAGGTTGTTGTTGAATTTGTTGGTGTTTTTCAATGTTGAGGTTGTTGTTGAATTTGTTGGTGTTTTTCAATGTTGAGGTTGTTGCTGTTTTTCAATGTTGAGGTTCTTGTTGAATTTGTTGGTGTTTTTCAATGTTGAGATTGTTGTTGTTTTTCAATGTTGAGGTTGTTGTTGAATTTGTTGATGTTTTTAAATGTTGAGGTTGTTGTTGAATTTGTTGGTGTTTTTCAATGTTGAGGTTGTTGTTGTTTTTCAATGTTGAGGTTGTTGTTGAATTTGTTGGTGTTTTTCAATGTTGAGTTTGATGTTGTTTTTCAATGTTGAGGTTGTTGTTGAATTTCAATGTTGAGGTTGTTGTTGAATTTGTTGGTGTTTTTCAATGTTGAGGTTGTTGTTGTTTTTCAATGCTGAGGTCGTTGTTGAATTTGTTGGTGTTTTTCAATGTTGAGGTTGTTGTGGAATTTGTTGTTGTTTTTCAATGTTGAGGTTGTTGTTGTTTTTCAATGTTGATGTTGTTGTTGAATTTGTTGGTGTTTTTCAATGTTGAGGTTGTTGTTGTTTTTCAATGTTGAGGTTGTTGTTGTATTTGTTGGTGTTTTTCAATTTTGAGGTTGTTGTTGAATTTGTTGGTGTTTTTCAATGTTGAAGTTGTTGTTGAATTTGTTGGTGTTTTTCAATGTTGAGGTTGTTGTTGTTTTTCAATGTTGAGGTTGTTGTTGAAATTGTTGGTGTTTTTCAATGTTGAGGTTGTTGTTGAATTTGTTGGTGTTCTTCAATGTTGAGGTTGTTGTTGTTTTTCAATGTTGAGGTTGTTGTTGAATTTGTTGGTGTTTTTCAATGTTGAGGTTGGTGTTGTTTTTCAATGTTCATGTTGTTGTTGAATTTGTTGGTGTTTTTCAATGTTGAGGTTGTTGTTGTTTTTCAATGTTGAGGTTGTTGTTGAATTTGTTGGTGTTTTTCAATGTTGAGGTTGTTGTTGAATTTGTTGGTGTTTTTCAATGTTGAGGTTGTTGTTTTTTTTCAATGTTGAGGTTGTTGTTGAGTTTGTTGGTGTTTTTCAATGTTGAGGTTGTTGTTGAATTTGTTGGTGTTTTTCAATGTTGAGGTTGTTGTTGAATTTGTTGGTGTTTTTCAATGTTGAGGTTGTTGTTGTTTTTAAATGTTGAGGTTGTTGTTGAATTTGCTGGTGTTTTTTCAATGTTGAGGTTGTTGTTGAGTTTGTTGGTGTTTTTCAATGTTGAGGTTGTTGTTGAATTTGTTGGTGTTTTTCAATGTTGAGGTTGTTGTTGAGTTTGTTGGTGTTTTTCAATGTTGAGGTTGTTGTTGAATTTGTTGGTGTTTTTCAATGTTGAGGTTGTTGTTGAATTTGTTGGTGTTTTTCAATGTTGAGGTTGTTGTTGTTTTTAAATGTTGAGGTTGTTGTTGAATTTGCTGGTGTTTTTTCAATTTTGAGGTTGTTGGTGTTTTTCAATCTTGAGGTTGTTGATGAATTTGATGGTGTTTTTCAATGTCGAGGTTGTTGTTGAATTTGTTGGTGTTTTTCAATGTTGAAGTTGTTGTTGAATTTGTTGGTGTTTTTCAATTTCGAGGTTGTTGTTGAATTTGTTGGTGTTTTTCAATGTTGAAGTTTTTATTGACTTTGTTGGTGTTTTTCAATGTTGAGGTTGTTGTTGTTTTTCAATGTTGAGGTTGTTGTTGAATTTGTTGGTGTTTTTTCAATTTTGAGGTTGTTGGTGTTGTTCAATGTTGAGGTTGATTTTGAATTTGAGGGTGTTTTTCAATGTCGAGGTTGTTGTTGAATTTGTTGGTGTTGTTCAATGTTGAGGTTGATGTTGTTTCTCAATGTTGAGGTTGTTGTTGAATTTGTTGGTGTTTTTGAATGTTGAGATTGTTGTTGTTTTTCAATGTTGAGGTTGTTGTTGAATTTGTTGGGGTTTTTAAATGTTGAGGTTGCTGTTGAATTTGCTGGTGTTTTGCAATGTTGAGGTTGTTATTGTTTTTCAATGTTGAGGTTGTTGTTGAATTTGTTGGTGTTTTTCAATGTTGAGGTTGTTGTTGTTTTTCAATGTTGAGGTTGTTGTTGTATTTGTTGGTGTTTTTCAATTTCGAGGTTGTTGTTGAATTTGTTGGTGTTTTTCAATGTTGAAGTTGTTGTTGAATTTTTTGGTGTTTTTCAATGTTGAGGTTGTTGTTGTTTTTCAATGTTGAGGTTGTTGTTGAAATTGTAGGTGTTTTTCAATGTTGAGGTTGTTGTTGAATTTGTTGGTGTTCTTCAATGTTGAGGTTGTTGTTGTTTTTCAATGTTGAGGTTGTTGTTGAATTTGTTGGTGTTTTTCAATGTTGAGGTTGGTGTTGTTTTTCAATGTTGATGTTGTTGTTGAATTTGTTGGTGTTTTTCAATGTTGAGGTTGTTGTTGTTTTTCAATGTTGATGTTGTTGTTGAATTTGTTGGTGTTCTTCAATGTTGAGGTTGTTGTTGAATTTGTTGGTGTTTTTCAATGTTGAGGTTGTTGTTGTTTTTCAATGTTGAGGTTGTTGTTGAGTTTGTTGGTGTTTTTCAATGTTGAGGTTGTTGTTGAATTTGTTGGTGTTTTTCAATGTTGAGGTTGTTGTTGAATTTGTTGGTGTTTTTCAATGTTGAGGTTGTTGTTGTTTTTAAATGTTGAGGTTGTTGTTGAATTTGCTGGTGTTTTTTCAATTTTGAGGTTGTTGGTGTTTTTCAATCTTGAGGTTGTTGTTGAAATTGTTGGTGTTTTTCAATGTTGAAGTTGTTGTTGAATTTGTTGGTGTTTTTCAATTTCGAGGTTGTTGTTGAATTTGTTGGTGTTTTTCAATGTTGAAGTTTTTATTGATTTTGTTGGTGTTTTTCAATGTTGAGGTTGTTGTTGTTTTTCAATGTTGAGGTTGTTGTTGAATTTGTTGGTGTTTTTTCAATTTTGAGGTTGTTGGTGTATTTCAATCTTGAGGTTGTTGTTGAATTTGATGGTGTTTTTCAATGTCGAGGTTGTTGTTGAATTTGTTGGTGTTTTTCAATGTTGAAGTTGTTGTTGAATTTGTTGGTGTTTTTCAATTTCGAGGTTGTTGTTGAATTTGTTGGTGTTTTTCACTGTTGAAGTTTTTATTGATTTTGTTGGTGTTTTTCAATGTTGAGGTTGTTGTTGTTTTTCAATGTTGAGGTTGTTGTTGAATTTGTTGGTGTTTTTCAATGAAGAGTTTGTTGTTGAATTTGTTGGTGTTTTTCAATGTTGAGGTTGTTGTTGAATTTGTTGGTGTTTTTCAATGTTGAGGTTGTTGTTGAATTTGTTGGTGTTTTTCAATGTTGAGGTTGTTGCTGTTTTTCAATGTTGAGGTTCTTGTTGAATTTGTTGGTGTTTTTCAATGTTGAGATTGTTGTTGTTTTTCAATGTTGAGGTTGTTGTTGAATTTGTTGATGTTTTTAAATGTTGAGGTTGTTGTTGAATTTGTTGGTGTTTTTCAATGTTGAGGTTGTTGTTGTTTTTCAATGTTGAGGTTGTTGTTGAATTTGTTGGTGTTTTTCAATGTTGAGTTTGATGTTGTTTTTCAATGTTGAGGTTGTTGTTGAATTTCAATGTTGAGGTTGTTGTTGAATTTGTTGGTGTTTTTCAATGTTGGGGTTGTTGTTGTTTTTCAATGCTGAGGTCGTTGTTGAATTTGTTGGTGTTTTTCAATGTTGAGGTTGTTGTGGAATTTGTTGTTGTTTTTCAATGTTGAGGTTGTTGTTGTTTTTCAATGTTGATGTTGTTGTTGAATTTGTTGGTGTTTTTCAATGTTGAGGTTGTTGTTGTTTTTCAATGTTGAGGTTGTTGTTGTATTTGTTGGTGTTTTTCAATTTTGAGGTTGTTGTTGAATTTGTTGGTGTTTTTCAATGTTGTAGTTGTTGTTGAATTTGTTGGTGTTTTTCAATGTTGAGGTTGTTGTTGTTTTTCAATGTTGAGGTTGTTGTTGAAATTGTTGGTGTTTTTCAATGTTGAGGTTGTTGTTGAATTTGTTGGTGTTCTTCAATGTTGAGGTTGTTGTTGTTTTTCAATGTTGAGGTTGTTGTTGAATTTGTTGGTGTTTTTCAATGTTGAGGTTGGTGTTGTTTTTCAATGTTGATGTTGTTGTTGAATTTGTTGGTGTTTTTCAATGTTGAGGTTGTTGTTGTTTTTCAATGTTGAGGTTGTTGTTGAATTTGTTGGTGTTTTTCAATGTTGAGGTTGTTGTTGAATTTGTTGGTGTTTTTCAATGTTGAGGTTGTTGTTTTTTTTCAATGTTGAGGTTGTTGTTGAGTTTGTTGGTGTTTTTCAATGTTGAGGTTGTTGTTGAATTTGTTGGTGTTTTTCAATGTTGAGGTTGTTGTTGAATTTGTTGGTGTTTTTCAATGTTGAGGTTGTTGTTGTTTTTAAATGTTGAGGTTGTTGTTGAATTTGCTGGTGTTTTTTCAATTTTGAGGTTGTTGGTGTTTTTCAATCTTGAGGTTGTTGTTGAATTTGATGGTGTTTTTCAATGTCGAGGTTGTTGTTGAATTTGTTGGTGTTTTTCAATGTTGAAGTTGTTGTTGAATTTGTTGGTGTTTTTCAATTTCGAGGTTGTTGTTGAATTTGTTGGTGTTTTTCAATGTTGAAGTTTTTATTGACTTTGTTGGTGTTTTTCAATGTTGAGGTTGTTGTTGTTTTTCAATGTTGAGGTTGTTGTTGAATTTGTTGGTGTTTTTTCAATTTTGAGGTTGTTGGTGTTGTTCAATGTTGAGGTTGATTTTGAATTTGAGGGTGTTTTTCAATGTCGAGGTTGTTGTTGAATTTGTTGGTGTTGTTCAATGTTGACGTTGATGTTGTTTCTCAATGTTGAGGTTGTTGTTGAATTTGTTGGTGTTTTTGAATGTTGAGATTGTTGTTGTTTTTCAATGTTGAGGTTGTTGTTGAATTTGTTGGGGTTTTTAAATGTTGAGGTTGTTGTTGAATTTGCTGGTGTTTTGCAATGTTGAGGTTGTTATTGTTTTTCAATGTTGAGGTTGTTGTTGAATTTGTTGGTGTTTTTCAATGTTGAGGTTGTTGTTGTATTTCAATGTTGAGGTTGTTGTTGTATTTGTTGGTGTTTTTCAATTTCGAGGTTGTTGTTGAATTTGTTGGTGTTTTTCAATGTTGAAGTTGTTGTTGAATTTTTTGGTGTTTTTCAATGTTGAGGTTGTTGTTGTTTTTCAATGTTGAGGTTGTTGTTGAAATTGTAGGTGTTTTTCAATGTTGAGGTTGTTGTTGAATTTGTTGGTGTTCTTCAATGTTGAGGTTGTTGTTGTTTTTCAATGTTGAGGTTGTTGTTGAATTTGTTGGTGTTTTTCAATGTTGAGGTTGGTGTTGTTTTTCAATGTTGATGTTGTTGTTGAATTTGTTGGTGTTTTTCAATGTTGAGGTTGTTGTTGTTTTTCAATGTTGAGGTTGTTGTTGAATTTGTTGGTGTTCTTCAATGTTGAGGTTGTTGTTGAATTTGTTGGTGTTTTTCAATGTTGAGGTTGTTGTTGTTTTTCAATGTTGAGGTTGTTGTTGAGTTTGTTGGTGTTTTTCAATGTTGAGGTTGTTGTTGAATTTGTTGGTGTTTTTCAATGTTGAGGTTGTTGTTGAATTTGTTGGTGTTTTTCAATGTTGAGGTTGTTGTTGTTTTTAAATGTTGAGGTTGTTGTTGAATTTGCTGGTGTTTTTTCAATTTTGAGGTTGTTGGTGTTTTTCAATCTTGAGGTTGTTGTTGAATTTGTTGGTGTTTTTCAATGTTGAAGTTGTTGTTGAATTTGTTGGTGTTTTTCAATTTCGAGGTTGTTGTTGAATTTGTTGGTGTTTTTCAATGTTGAAGTTTTTATTGATTTTGTTGGTGTTTTTCAATGTTGAGGTTGTTGTTGTTTTTCAATGTTGAGGTTGTTGTTGAATTTGTTGGTGTTTTTCAATGAAGAGTTTGTTGTTGAATTTGTTGGTGTTTTTCAATGTTGAGGTTGTTGTTGAATTTGTTGGTGTTTTTCAATGTTGAGGTTGTTGTTGAATTTGTTGGTGTTTTTCAATGTTGAGGTTGTTGCTGTTTTTCAATGTTGAGGTTCTTGTTGAATTTGTTGGTGTTTTTCAATGTTGAGATTGTTGTTGTTTTTCAATGTTGAGGTTGTTGTTGAATTTGTTGATGTTTTTAAATGTTGAGGTTGTTGTTGAATTTGTTGGTGTTTTTCAATGTTGAGGTTGTTGTTGTTTTTCAATGTTGAGGTTGTTGTTGAATTTGTTGGTGTTTTTCAATGTTGAGTTTGATGTTGTTTTTCAATGTTGAGGTGGTTGTTGAATTTCAATGTTGAGGTTGTTGTTGAATTTGTTGGTGTTTTTCAATGTTGAGGTTGTTGTTGTTTTTCAATGCTGAGGTCGTTGTTGAATTTGTTGGTGTTTTTCAATGTTGAGGTTGTTGTGGAATTTGTTGTTGTTTTTCAATGTTGAGGTTGTTGTTGTTTTTCAATGTTGATGTTGTTGTTGAATTTGTTGGTGTTTTTCAATGTTGAGGTTGTTGTTGTTTTTCAATGCTCAGGTTGTTGTTGAATTTGTTGTTGTTTTTCAATGTTGAGGTTGTTGTTGTTTTTCAATGTTGAGGTTGTTGTTGAATTTGTTGGTGTTTTTCAATGTTGAGGTTGTTGTTGAATTTGTTGGTGTTTTTCAATGTTGAGGTTGTTGTTGTTTTTCAATGTTGAGGTTGTTGTTGAATTTGTTGGTGTTTTTCAATGTTGAAGTTGGTGTTGTTTTTCAATGTTGAGGTTGTTGTTGAATTTGTTGGTGTTTTTCAATGTTGAGGTTGTTGTTGTTTTTCAATGTTGAGGTTGTTGTTGAATTTGTTGGTGTTTTTCAATGTTGAGGTTGTTGTTGAATTTGTTGGTGTTTTTCAATGTTGAGGTTGTTGTTGTTTTTCAATGTCGAGGTTGTTGTTGAGTTTGTTGGTGTTTTTCAATGTTGAGGTTGTTGTTGAATTTGTTGGTGTTTTTTAGTGTTGAGGTTGTTGTTGGATTTGTTGGTGTTTTTCAATGTTGAGGTTGTTGTTGTTTTTAAATGTTGAGGTTGTTGTTGAATTTGTTGGTGTTTTTCCATGATGAGGTTGTTGTTGTTTTTCAATGTCGAGGTTTTTGTTGAATTTGTTGGTGTTTTTCAATGTTGAAGTTGTTGTTGAATTTGTTGGTGTTTTTCAATTTCGAGGTTGTTGTTGAATTTGTTGGTGTTTTTCAATGTTGAGGTTGTTGCTGTTTTTCAATGTTTGGGTAGTTGTTCAATTGGTTGGTGTTTTTCAATGTTGAGGTTGTTGTTGTTTTTCAATGTTGAGGTTGTTGTTGAATTTGTTGGTGTTTTTTCAATTTTGAGGTTGTTGGTGTTGTTCAATGTTGAGGTTGATTTTGAATTTGAGGGTGTTTTTCAATGTCGAGGTTGTTGTTGAATTTGTTGGTGTTGTTCAATGTTGACGTTGATGTTGTTTCTCAATGTTGAGGTTGTTGTTGAATTTGTTGGTGTTTTTGAATGTTGAGATTGTTGTTGTTTTTCAATGTTGAGGTTGTTGTTGAATTTGTTGGGGTTTTTAAATGTTGAGGTTGTTGTTGAATTTGCTGGTGTTTTGCAATGTTGAGGTTGTTATTGTTTTTCAATGTTGAGGTTGTTGTTGAATTTGTTGGTGTTTTTCAATGTTGAGGTTGTTGTTGTATTTCAATGTTGAGGTTGTTGTTGTATTTGTTGGTGTTTTTCAATTTCGAGGTTGTTGTTGAATTTGTTGGTGTTTTTCAATGTTGAAGTTGTTGTTGAATTTTTTGGTGTTTTTCAATGTTGAGGTTGTTGTTGTTTTTCAATGTTGAGGTTGTTGTTGAAATTGTAGGTGTTTTTCAATGTTGAGGTTGTTGTTGAATTTGTTGGTGTTCTTCAATGTTGAGGTTGTTGTTGTTTTTCAATGTTGAGGTTGTTGTTGAATTTGTTGGTGTTTTTCAATGTTGAGGTTGGTGTTGTTTTTCAATGTTGATGTTGTTGTTGAATTTGTTGGTGTTTTTCAATGTTGAGGTTGTTGTTGTTTTTCAATGTTGAGGTTGTTGTTGAATTTGTTGGTGTTCTTCAATGTTGAGGTTGTTGTTGAATTTGTTGGTGTTTTTCAATGTTGAGGTTGTTGTTGTTTTTCAATGTTGAGGTTGTTGTTGAGTTTGTTGGTGTTTTTCAATGTTGAGGTTGTTGTTGAATTTGTTGGTGTTTTTCAATGTTGAGGTTGTTGTTGAATTTGTTGGTGTTTTTCAATGTTGAGGTTGTTGTTGTTTTTAAATGTTGAGGTTGTTGTTGAATTTGCTGGTGTTTTTTCAATTTTGAGGTTGTTGGTGTTTTTCAATCTTGAGGTTGTTGTTGAATTTGTTGGTGTTTTTCAATGTTGAAGTTGTTGTTGAATTTGTTGGTGTTTTTCAATTTCGAGGTTGTTGTTGAATTTGTTGGTGTTTTTCAATGTTGAAGTTTTTATTGATTTTGTTGGTGTTTTTCAATGTTGAGGTTGTTGTTGTTTTTCAATGTTGAGGTTGTTGTTGAATTTGTTGGTGTTTTTCAATGAAGAGTTTGTTGTTGAATTTGTTGGTGTTTTTCAATGTTGAGGTTGTTGTTGAATTTGTTGGTGTTTTTCAATGTTGAGGTTGTTGTTGAATTTGTTGGTGTTTTTCAATGTTGAGGTTGTTGCTGTTTTTCAATGTTGAGGTTCTTGTTGAATTTGTTGGTGTTTTTCAATGTTGAGATTGTTGTTGTTTTTCAATGTTGAGGTTGTTGTTGAATTTGTTGATGTTTTTAAATGTTGAGGTTGTTGTTGAATTTGTTGGTGTTTTTCAATGTTGAGGTTGTTGTTGTTTTTCAATGTTGAGGTTGTTGTTGAATTTGTTGGTGTTTTTCAATGTTGAGTTTGATGTTGTTTTTCAATGTTGAGGTGGTTGTTGAATTTCAATGTTGAGGTTGTTCTTGAATTTGTTGGTGTTTTTCAATGTTGAGGTTGTTGTTGTTTTTCAATGCTGAGGTCGTTGTTGAATTTGTTGGTGTTTTTCAATGTTGAGGTTGTTGTGGAATTTGTTGTTGTTTTTCAATGTTGAGGTTGTTGTTGTTTTTCAATGTTGATGTTGTTGTTGAATTTGTTGGTGTTTTTCAATGTTGAGGTTGTTGTTGTTTTTCAATGCTCAGGTTGTTGTTGAATTTGTTGTTGTTTTTCAATGTTGAGGTTGTTGTTGTTTTTCAATGTTGAGGTTGTTGTTGAATTTGTTGGTGTTTTTCAATGTTGAGGTTGTTGTTGAATTTGTTGGTGTTTTTCAATGTTGAGGTTGTTGTTGTTTTTCAATGTTGAGGTTGTTGTTGAATTTGTTGGTGTTTTTCAATGTTGAAGTTGGTGTTGTTTTTCAATGTTGAGGTTGTTGTTGAATTTGTTGGTGTTTTTCAATGTTGAGGTTGTTGTTGTTTTTCAATGTTGAGGTTGTTGTTGAATTTGTTGGTGTTTTTCAATGTTGAGGTTGTTGTTGAATTTGTTGGTGTTTTTCAATGTTGAGGTTGTTGTTGTTTTTCAATGTCGAGGTTGTTGTTGAGTTTGTTGGTGTTTTTCAATGTTGAGGTTGTTGTTGAATTTGTTGGTGTTTTTTAGTGTTGAGGTTGTTGTTGGATTTGTTGGTGTTTTTCAATGTTGAGGTTGTTGTTGTTTTTAAATGTTGAGGTTGTTGTTGAATTTGTTGGTGTTTTTCCATGATGAGGTTGTTGTTGTTTTTCAATGTCGAGGTTTTTGTTGAATTTGTTGGTGTTTTTCAATGTTGAAGTTGTTGTTGAATTTGTTGGTGTTTTTCAATTTCGAGGTTGTTGTTGAATTTGTTGGTGTTTTTCAATGTTGAGGTTGTTGCTGTTTTTCAATGTTTGGGTAGTTGTTCAATTGGTTGGTGTTTTTCAATGTTGAGGTTGTTGTTGTTTTTCAATGTTGAGGTTGTTGTTGAATTTGTTGGTGTTTTTCAATGTTGAAGTTGTTGTTGAATTTGTTGGTGTTTTTCAATGTTGAGGTTGTTGTTGAATTTGCTGGTGTTTTCCAATGTTGAGTTTGTTGTTGTTTTTCAATGTTGAGGTTGTTGGTGAATTTGTTGGTGTTTTTCAATGTTGAGGTTGTTGGTGTTTTTCAATGTTGAGGTTGTTGTTGAATTTGTTGGTGTTTTTCAATGTTGAGGTTGTTGTTGAATTTGTTGGTGTTTTTCAATGTTGAGGTTGTTGTTGAATTTGTTGGTGTTTTTCAATGTTGAGGTTGTTGCTGTTCTTCAATGTTGAGGTTGTTGTTGAATTTGTTGGTGTTTTTCAATGTTGAGATTGTTGTTGTTTTTCAATGTTGAGGTTGTTGTTGAATTTGTTGGTGTTTTTAAATGTTGAGGTTGTTGTTGTATTTGTTGGTGTTTTTCAATGTTGAGGTTGTTGTTGTTTTTAAATGTTGAGGTTGTTGTTGAATTTGTTGGTGTTTTTCAATGTTGAGTTTGTTGTTGTTTTTCAATGTTGAGGTTTTGTTGAATTTCAATGTTGAGATTGTTGTTGAATTTGTTGGTGTTTTTCAATGTTGAGGTTGTTGTTGTTTTTCAATGCTGAGGTCGTTGTTGAATTTGTTGGTGTTTTTCAATGTTGAGGTTGTTGTTGAATTTGTTGGTGTTTTTCAATGTTGAGGTTGTTGTTGTTTTTCAATGTTGAGGTTGTTGTTGAATTTGTTGGTGTTTTTCAATGTTGAGGTTGTTGTTGTTTTTCAATGTTGAGGTTGTTGTTGAATTTGTTGGTGTTTTTCAATGTTGAGGTTGTTGTTGTTTTTCAATGTTGAGGTTGTTGTTGAATTTGTTGGTGTTTTTCAATGTTGAGGTTGTTGTTGAATTTGTTGGTGATTTCAATGTTGAGGTTGTTGTTGTTTTTCAATGTTGAGGTTGTTGTTGAATTTGTTGGTGTTTTTCAATGTTGAGGTTGGTGTTGTTTTTCAATGTTGATGTTGTTGTTGAATTTGTTGGTGTTTTTCAATGTTGAGGTTGTTGTTGTTTTTCAATGTTGAGGTTGTTGTTGAATTTGTTGGTGTTTTTCAATGTTGAGGTTGTTGTTGAATTTGCTGGTGTTTTTTCAATTTTGAGGTTGTTGGTGTTTTTCAATCTTGAGGTTGTTGTTGAATTTGATGGTGTTTTTCAATGTCGAGGTTGTTGTTGAATTTGTTGGTGTTTTTCAATGTTGAAGTTGTTGTTGAATTTGTTGGTGTTTTTCAATTTCGAGGTTGTTGTTGAATTTGTTGGTGTTTTTCAATGTTGAAGTTTTTATTGATTTTGTTGGTGTTTTTCAATGTTGAGGTTGTTGCTGTTTTTCAATGTTGAGGTTGTTGTTGAATTTGTTGGTGTTTTTTCAAATTTGAGGTTGTTGGTGTTGTTCAATGTTGAGGTTGATTTTGAATTTGAGGGTGTTTTTCATTGTCGAGGTTGTTGTTGAATTTGTTGGTGTTTTTCAATGTTGAGGTTGTTGTTGAGTTTGTTGGTGTTTTTCAATGTTGAGGTTGTTGTTGAATTTGTTGGTGTTTTTCAATGTTGAGGTTGTTGTTGAATGTGTTGGTGTTTTTCAATGTTGAGATTGTTGTTGTTTTTCAATGTTGAGGTTGTTGTTGAATTTGTTGGGGTTTTTAAATGTTGAGGTTGTTGTTGAATTTGCTGGTGTTTTGCAATGTTGAGGTTGTTATTGTTTTTCAATGTTGAGGTTGTTGTTGAATTTGTTGGTGTTTTTCAATGTTGAGGTTGATGTTGTTTTTCAATGTTGAGGTTGTTGTTGTATTTGTTGGTGTTTTTCAATTTTGAGGTTGTTGTTGAATTTGTTGGTGTTTTTCAATGTTGAAGTTGTTGTTGAATTTGTTGGTGTTTTTCAATGTTGAGGTTGTTGTTGTTTTTCAATGTTGAGGTTGTTGTTGAAATTGTTGGTGTTTTTCAATGTTGAGTTTGTTGTTGAATTTGTTGGTGTTCTTCAATGTTGAGGTTGTTGTTGTTTTTCAATGTTAAGGTTGTTGTTGAATTTGTTGGTGTTTTTCAATGTTGAGGTTGGTGTTGTTTTTCAATGTTGATGTTGTTGTTGAATTTGTTGGTGTTTTTCAATGTTGAGGTTGTTGTTGTTTTTCAATGTTGAGGTTGTTGTTGAATTTGTTGGTGTTTTTCAATGTTGAGGTTGTTGTTGAATTTGTTGGTGTTTTTCAATGTTGAGGTTGTTTTTTTTTTCAATGTTGAGGTTGTTGTTGAGTTTGTTGGTGTTTTTCAATGTTGAGGTTGTTGTTGAATTTGTTGGTGTTTTTCAATGTTGAGGTTGTTGTTGAATTTGTTGGTGTTTTTCAATGTTGAGGTTGTTGTTGTTTTTAAATGTTGAGGTTGTTGTTGAATTTGCTGGTGTTTTTTCAATTTTGAGGTTGTTGGTGTTTTTCAATCTTGAGGTTGTTGTTGAATTTGATGGTGTTTTTCAATGTCGAGGTTGTTGTTGAATTTGTTGGTGTTTTTCAATGTTGAAGTTGTTGTTGAATTTGTTGGTGTTTTTCAATTTCGAGGTTGTTGTTGAATTTGTTGGTGTTTTTCAATGCTGAAGTTTTTATTGACTTTGTTGGTGTTTTTCAATGTTGAGGTTGTTGTTGTTTTTCAATGTTGAGGTTGTTGTTGAATTTGTTGGTGTTTTTTCAATTTTGAGGTTGTTGGTGTTGTTCAATGTTGAGGTTGATTTTGAATTTGAGGGTGTTTTTCAATGTCGAGGTTGTTGTTGAATTTGTTGGTGTTGTTCAATGTTGAGGTTGATGTTGTTTCTCAATGTTGAGGTTGTTGTTGAATTTGTTGGTGTTTTTGAATGTTGAGATTGTTGTTGTTTTTCAATGTTGAGGTTGTTGTTGAATTTGTTGGGGTTTTTAAACGTTGAGGTTGTTGTTGAATTTGCTGGTGTTTTGCAATGTTGAGGTTGTTATTGTTTTTCAATGTTGAGGTTGTTGTTGAATTTGTTGGTGTTTTTCAATGTTGAGGTTGTTGTTGTTTTTCAATGTTGAGGTTGTTGTTGTATTTGTTGGTGTTTTTCAATTTCGAGGTTGTTGTTGAATTTGTTGGTGTTTTTCAATGTTGAAGTTGTTGTTGAATTTTTTGGTGTTTTTCAATGTTGAGGTTGTTGTTGTTTTTCAATGTTGAGGTTGTTGTTGAAATTGTAGGTGTTTTTCAATGTTGAGGTTGTTGTTGAATTTGTTGGTGTTCTTCAATGTTGAGGTTGTTGTTGTTTTTCAATGTTGAGGTTGTTGTTGAATTTGTTGGTGTTTTTCAATGTTGAGGTTGGTGTTGTTTTTCAATGTTGATGTTGTTGTTGAATTTGTTGGTGTTTTTCAATGTTGAGGTTGTTGTTGTTTTTCAATGTTGAGGTTGTTGTTGAATTTGTTGGTGTTCTTCAATGTTGACGTTGTTGTTGAATTTGTTGGTGTTTTTCAATGTTGAGGTTGTTGTTGTTTTTCAATGTTGAGGTTGTTGTTGAGTTTGTTGGTGTTTTTCAATGTTGAGGTTGTTGTTGAATTTGTTGGTGTTTTTAAATGTTGAGGTTGTTGTTGAATTTGTTGGTGTTTTTCAATGTTGAGGTTGTTGTTGTTTTTAAATGTTGAGGTTGTTGTTGAATTTGCTGGTGTTTTTTCAATTTTGAGGTTGTTGGTGTTTTATCAATCTTGAGGTTGTTGTTGAATTTGTTGGTGTTTTTCAATGTTGAAGTTGTTGTTGAATTTGTTGGTGTTTTTCAATTTCGAGGTTGTTGTTGAATTTGTTGGTGTTTTTCAATGTTGAAGTTTTTTTTGATTTTGTTGGTGTTTTTCAATGTTGAGGTTGTTGTTGTTTTTCAATGTTGAGGTTGTTGTTGAATTTGTTGGTGTTTTTTCAATTTTGAGGTTGTTGGTGTTGTTCAATGTTGAGGTTGATTTTGAATTTGAGGGTGTTTTTCAATGTCGAGGTTGTTGTTGAATTTGTTGGTGTTGTTCAATGTTGAGGTTGATGTTGTTTTTCAATGTTGAGGTTGTTGTTGAATTTGTTGGTGTTTTTCAATGTTGAGATTGTTGTTGTTTTTCAATGTTGAGGTTGTTGTTGAAGTTGTTGGGGTTTTTAAATGTTGAGGTTGCTGTTGAATTTGCTGGTGTTTTGCAATGTTGAGGTTGTTATTGTTTTTCAATGTTGAGGTTGTTGTTGAATTTGTTGGTGTTTTTCAATGTTGAGGTTGTTGTTGTTTTTCAATGCTCAGGTTGTTGTTGAATTTGTTGTTGTTTTTCAATGTTGAGGTTGTTGTTGTTTTTCAATGTTGAGGTTGTTGTTGAATTTGTTGGTGTTTTTCAATGTTGAGGTTGTTGTTGAATTTGTTGGTGTTTTTCAATGTTGAGGTTGTTGTTGTTTTTCAATGTTGAGGTTGTTGTTGAATTTGTTGGTGTTTTTCAATGTTGAAGTTGGTGTTGTTTTTCAATGTTGAGGTTGTTGTTGAATTTGTTGGTGTTTTTCAATGTTGAGGTTGTTGTTGTTTTTCAATGTTGAGGTTGTTGTTGAATTTGTTGGTGTTTTTCAATGTTGAGGTTGTTGTTGAATTTGTTGGTGTTTTTCAATGTTGAGGTTGTTGTTGTTTTTCAATGTCGAGGTTGTTGTTGAGTTTGTTGGTGTTTTTCAATGTTGAGGTTGTTGTTGAATTTGTTGGTGTTTTTTAGTGTTGAGGTTGTTGTTGGATTTGTTGGTGTTTTTCAATGTTGAGGTTGTTGTTGTTTTTAAATGTTGAGGTTGTTGTTGAATTTGTTGGTGTTTTTCCATGATGAGGTTGTTGTTGTTTTTCAATGTCGAGGTTTTTGTTGAATTTGTTGGTGTTTTTCAATGTTGAAGTTGTTGTTGAATTTGTTGGTGTTTTTCAATTTCGAGGTTGTTGTTGAATTTGTTGGTGTTTTTCAATGTTGAGGTTGTTGCTGTTTTTCAATGTTTGGGTAGTTGTTCAATTGGTTGGTGTTTTTCAATGTTGAGGTTGTTGTTGTTTTTCAATGTTGAGGTTGTTGTTGAATTTGTTGGTGTTTTTCAATGTTGAAGTTGTTGTTGAATTTGTTGGTGTTTTTCAATGTTGAGGTTGTTGTTGAATTTGCTGGTGTTTTCCAATGTTGAGTTTGTTGTTGTTTTTCAATGTTGAGGTTGTTGGTGAATTTGTTGGTGTTTTTCAATGTTGAGGTTGTTGGTGTTTTTCAATGTTGAGGTTGTTGTTGAATTTGTTGGTGTTTTTCAATGTTGAGGTTGTTGTTGAATTTGTTGGTGTTTTTCAATGTTGAGGTTGTTGTTGAATTTGTTGGTGTTTTTCAATGTTGAGGTTGTTGCTGTTCTTCAATGTTGAGGTTGTTGTTGAATTTGTTGGTGTTTTTCAATGTTGAGATTGTTGTTGTTTTTCAATGTTGAGGTTGTTGTTGAATTTGTTGGTGTTTTTAAATGTTGAGGTTGTTGTTGTATTTGTTGGTGTTTTTCAATGTTGAGGTTGTTGTTGTTTTTAAATGTTGAGGTTGTTGTTGAATTTGTTGGTGTTTTTCAATGTTGAGTTTGTTGTTGTTTTTCAATGTTGAGGTTTTGTTGAATTTCAATGTTGAGATTGTTGTTGAATTTGTTGGTGTTTTTCAATGTTGAGGTTGTTGTTGTTTTTCAATGCTGAGGTCGTTGTTGAATTTGTTGGTGTTTTTCAATGTTGAGGTTGTTGTTGAATTTGTTGGTGTTTTTCAATGTTGAGGTTGTTGTTGTTTTTCAATGTTGAGGTTGTTGTTGAATTTGTTGGTGTTTTTCAATGTTGAGGTTGTTGTTGTTTTTCAATGTTGAGGTTGTTGTTGAATTTGTTGGTGTTTTTCAATGTTGAGGTTGTTGTTGTTTTTCAATGTTGAGGTTGTTGTTGAATTTGTTGGTGTTTTTCAATGTTGAGGTTGTTGTTGAATTTGTTGGTGATTTCAATGTTGAGGTTGTTGTTGTTTTTCAATGTTGAGGTTGTTGTTGAATTTGTTGGTGTTTTTCAATGTTGAGGTTGGTGTTGTTTTTCAATGTTGATGTTGTTGTTGAATTTGTTGGTGTTTTTCAATGTTGAGGTTGTTGTTGTTTTTCAATGTTGAGGTTGTTGTTGAATTTGTTGGTGTTTTTCAATGTTGAGGTTGTTGTTGAATTTGCTGGTGTTTTTTCAATTTTGAGGTTGTTGGTGTTTTTCAATCTTGAGGTTGTTGTTGAATTTGATGGTGTTTTTCAATGTCGAGGTTGTTGTTGAATTTGTTGGTGTTTTTCAATGTTGAAGTTGTTGTTGAATTTGTTGGTGTTTTTCAATTTCGAGGTTGTTGTTGAATTTGTTGGTGTTTTTCAATGTTGAAGTTTTTATTGATTTTGTTGGTGTTTTTCAATGTTGAGGTTGTTGCTGTTTTTCAATGTTGAGGTTGTTGTTGAATTTGTTGGTGTTTTTTCAAATTTGAGGTTGTTGGTGTTGTTCAATGTTGAGGTTGATTTTGAATTTGAGGGTGTTTTTCATTGTCGAGGTTGTTGTTGAATTTGTTGGTGTTTTTCAATGTTGAGGTTGTTGTTGAGTTTGTTGGTGTTTTTCAATGTTGAGGTTGTTGTTGAATTTGTTGGTGTTTTTCAATGTTGAGGTTGTTGTTGAATGTGTTGGTGTTTTTCAATGTTGAGATTGTTGTTGTTTTTCAATGTTGAGGTTGTTGTTGAATTTGTTGGGGTTTTTAAATGTTGAGGTTGTTGTTGAATTTGCTGGTGTTTTGCAATGTTGAGGTTGTTATTGTTTTTCAATGTTGAGGTTGTTGTTGAATTTGTTGGTGTTTTTCAATGTTGAGGTTGATGTTGTTTTTCAATGTTGAGGTTGTTGTTGTATTTGTTGGTGTTTTTCAATTTTGAGGTTGTTGTTGAATTTGTTGGTGTTTTTCAATGTTGAAGTTGTTGTTGAATTTGTTGGTGTTTTTCAATGTTGAGGTTGTTGTTGTTTTTCAATGTTGAGGTTGTTGTTGAAATTGTTGGTGTTTTTCAATGTTGAGTTTGTTGTTGAATTTGTTGGTGTTCTTCAATGTTGAGGTTGTTGTTGTTTTTCAATGTTAAGGTTGTTGTTGAATTTGTTGGTGTTTTTCAATGTTGAGGTTGGTGTTGTTTTTCAATGTTGATGTTGTTGTTGAATTTGTTGGTGTTTTTCAATGTTGAGGTTGTTGTTGTTTTTCAATGTTGAGGTTGTTGTTGAATTTGTTGGTGTTTTTCAATGTTGAGGTTGTTGTTGAATTTGTTGGTGTTTTTCAATGTTGAGGTTGTTTTTTTTTTCAATGTTGAGGTTGTTGTTGAGTTTGTTGGTGTTTTTCAATGTTGAGGTTGTTGTTGAATTTGTTGGTGTTTTTCAATGTTGAGGTTGTTGTTGAATTTGTTGGTGTTTTTCAATGTTGAGGTTGTTGTTGTTTTTAAATGTTGAGGTTGTTGTTGAATTTGCTGGTGTTTTTTCAATTTTGAGGTTGTTGGTGTTTTTCAATCTTGAGGTTGTTGTTGAATTTGATGGTGTTTTTCAATGTCGAGGTTGTTGTTGAATTTGTTGGTGTTTTTCAATGTTGAAGTTGTTGTTGAATTTGTTGGTGTTTTTCAATTTCGAGGTTGTTGTTGAATTTGTTGGTGTTTTTCAATGCTGAAGTTTTTATTGACTTTGTTGGTGTTTTTCAATGTTGAGGTTGTTGTTGTTTTTCAATGTTGAGGTTGTTGTTGAATTTGTTGGTGTTTTTTCAATTTTGAGGTTGTTGGTGTTGTTCAATGTTGAGGTTGATTTTGAATTTGAGGGTGTTTTTCAATGTCGAGGTTGTTGTTGAATTTGTTGGTGTTGTTCAATGTTGAGGTTGATGTTGTTTCTCAATGTTGAGGTTGTTGTTGAATTTGTTGGTGTTTTTGAATGTTGAGATTGTTGTTGTTTTTCAATGTTGAGGTTGTTGTTGAATTTGTTGGGGTTTTTAAACGTTGAGGTTGTTGTTGAATTTGCTGGTGTTTTGCAATGTTGAGGTTGTTATTGTTTTTCAATGTTGAGGTTGTTGTTGAATTTGTTGGTGTTTTTCAATGTTGAGGTTGTTGTTGTTTTTCAATGTTGAGGTTGTTGTTGTATTTGTTGGTGTTTTTCAATTTCGAGGTTGTTGTTGAATTTGTTGGTGTTTTTCAATGTTGAAGTTGTTGTTGAATTTTTTGGTGTTTTTCAATGTTGAGGTTGTTGTTGTTTTTCAATGTTGAGGTTGTTGTTGAAATTGTAGGTGTTTTTCAATGTTGAGGTTGTTGTTGAATTTGTTGGTGTTCTTCAATGTTGAGGTTGTTGTTGTTTTTCAATGTTGAGGTTGTTGTTGAATTTGTTGGTGTTTTTCAATGTTGAGGTTGGTGTTGTTTTTCAATGTTGATGTTGTTGTTGAATTTGTTGGTGTTTTTCAATGTTGAGGTTGTTGTTGTTTTTCAATGTTGAGGTTGTTGTTGAATTTGTTGGTGTTCTTCAATGTTGACGTTGTTGTTGAATTTGTTGGTGTTTTTCAATGTTGAGGTTGTTGTTGTTTTTCAATGTTGAGGTTGTTGTTGAGTTTGTTGGTGTTTTTCAATGTTGAGGTTGTTGTTGAATTTGTTGGTGTTTTTAAATGTTGAGGTTGTTGTTGAATTTGTTGGTGTTTTTCAATGTTGAGGTTGTTGTTGTTTTTAAATGTTGAGGTTGTTGTTGAATTTGCTGGTGTTTTTTCAATTTTGAGGTTGTTGGTGTTTTATCAATCTTGAGGTTGTTGTTGAATTTGTTGGTGTTTTTCAATGTTGAAGTTGTTGTTGAATTTGTTGGTGTTTTTCAATTTCGAGGTTGTTGTTGAATTTGTTGGTGTTTTTCAATGTTGAAGTTTTTTTTGATTTTGTTGGTGTTTTTCAATGTTGAGGTTGTTGTTGTTTTTCAATGTTGAGGTTGTTGTTGAATTTGTTGGTGTTTTTTCAATTTTGAGGTTGTTGGTGTTGTTCAATGTTGAGGTTGATTTTGAATTTGAGGGTGTTTTTCAATGTCGAGGTTGTTGTTGAATTTGTTGGTGTTGTTCAATGTTGAGGTTGATGTTGTTTTTCAATGTTGAGGTTGTTGTTGAATTTGTTGGTGTTTTTCAATGTTGAGATTGTTGTTGTTTTTCAATGTTGAGGTTGTTGTTGAAGTTGTTGGGGTTTTTAAATGTTGAGGTTGCTGTTGAATTTGCTGGTGTTTTGCAATGTTGAGGTTGTTATTGTTTTTCAATGTTGAGGTTGTTGTTGAATTTGTTGGTGTTTTTCAATGTTGAAGTTGTTGTTGAATTTGTTTCTGTTTTTCAATGTTGAGGTTGTTGTTGTTTTTCAATGTTGAGGTTGTTGTTGAAATTGTTGGTGTTATTCAATGTTGAGGTTGTTGTTGAATATGTTGGTGTTCTTCAATGTTGAGGTTGTTGTTGTTTTTCAATGTTGAGGTTGTTGTTGAATTTGTTGGTGTTTTTCAATGTTGAGGTTGGTGTTGTTTTTCAATGTTGATGTTGTTGTTGAATTTGTTGGTGTTTTTCAATGTTGAGGTTGTTGTTGTTTTTCAATGTTGAGGTTGTTGTTGAATTTGTTGGTGTTTTTCAATGTTGAAGTTGGTGTTGTTTTTCAATGTTGAGGTTGTTGTTGAATTTGTTGGTGTTTTTCAATGTTGAGGTTGTTGTTGTTTTTCAATGTTGAGGTTGTTGTTGAATTTGTTGGTGTTTTTCAATGTTGAGGTTGTTGTTGAATTTGTTGGTGTTTTTCAATGTTGAGGTTGTTGTTGTTTTTCAATGTCGAGGTTGTTGTTGAGTTTGTTGGTGTTTTTCAATGTTGAGGTTGTTGTTGAATTTGTTGGTGTTTTTTAGTGTTGAGGTTGTTGTTGGATTTGTTGGTGTTTTTCAATGTTGAGGTTGTTGTTGTTTTTAAATGTTGAGGTTGTTGTTGAATTTGTTGGTGTTTTTCCATGATGAGGTTGTTGTTGTTTTTCAATGTCGAGGTTTTTGTTGAATTTGTTGGTGTTTTTCAATGTTGAAGTTGTTGTTGAATTTGTTGGTGTTTTTCAATTTCGAGGTTGTTGTTGAATTTGTTGGTGTTTTTCAATGTTGAGGTTGTTGCTGTTTTTCAATGTTTGGGTAGTTGTTCAATTGGTTGGTGTTTTTCAATGTTGAGGTTGTTGTTGTTTTTCAATGTTGAGGTTGTTGTTGAATTTGTTGGTGTTTTTCAATGTTGAAGTTGTTGTTGAATTTGTTGGTGTTTTTCAATGTTGAGGTTGTTGTTGAATTTGCTGGTGTTTTCCAATGTTGAGTTTGTTGTTGTTTTTCAATGTTGAGGTTGTTGGTGAATTTGTTGGTGTTTTTCAATGTTGAGGTTGTTGGTGTTTTTCAATGTTGAGGTTGTTGTTGAATTTGTTGGTGTTTTTCAATGTTGAGGTTGTTGTTGAATTTGTTGGTGTTTTTCAATGTTGAGGTTGTTGTTGAATTTGTTGGTGTTTTTCAATGTTGAGGTTGTTGCTGTTCTTCAATGTTGAGGTTGTTGTTGAATTTGTTGGTGTTTTTCAATGTTGAGATTGTTGTTGTTTTTCAATGTTGAGGTTGTTGTTGAATTTGTTGGTGTTTTTTAAATGTTGAGGTTGTTGTTGAATTTGTTGGTGTTTTTCAATGTTGAGGTTGTTGTTGTTTTTAAATGTTGAGGTTGTTGTTGAATTTGTTGGTGTTTTTCAATGTTGAGTTTGTTGTTGTTTTTCAATGTTGAGGTTTTGTTGAATTTCAATGTTGAGATTGTTGTTGAATTTGTTGGTGTTTTTCAATGTTGAGGTTGTTGTTGTTTTTCAATGCTGAGGTCGTTGTTGAATTTGTTGGTGTTTTTCAATGTTGAGGTTGTTGTTGAATTTGTTGGTGTTTTTCAATGTTGAGGTTGTTGTTGTTTTTCAATGTTGAGGTTGTTGTTGAATTTGTTGGTGTTTTTCAATGTTGAGGTTGTTGTTGTTTTTCAATGTTGAGGTTGTTGTTGAATTTGTTGGTGTTTTTCAATGTTGAGGTTGTTGTTGTTTTTCAATGTTGAGGTTGTTGTTGAATTTGTTGGTGTTTTTCAATGTTGAGGTTGTTGTTGAATTTGTTGGTGATTTCAATGTTGAGGTTGTTGTTGTTTTTCAATGTTGAGGTTGTTGTTGAATTTGTTGGTGTTTTTCAATGTTGAGGTTGGTGTTGTTTTTCAATGTTGATGTTGTTGTTGAATTTGTTGGTGTTTTTCAATGTTGAGGTTGTTGTTGTTTTTCAATGTTGAGGTTGTTGTTGAATTTGTTGGTGTTTTTCAATGTTGAGGTTGTTGTTGAATTTGCTGGTGTTTTTTCAATTTTGAGGTTGTTGGTGTTTTTCAATCTTGAGGTTGTTGTTGAATTTGATGGTGTTTTTCAATGTCGAGGTTGTTGTTGAATTTGTTGGTGTTTTTCAATGTTGAAGTTGTTGTTGAATTTGTTGGTGTTTTTCAATTTCGAGGTTGTTGTTGAATTTGTTGGTGTTTTTCAATGTTGAAGTTTTTATTGATTTTGTTGGTGTTTTTCAATGTTGAGGTTGTTGCTGTTTTTCAATGTTGAGGTTGTTGTTGAATTTGTTGGTGTTTTTTCAAATTTGAGGTTGTTGGTGTTGTTCAATGTTGAGGTTGATTTTGAATTTGAGGGTGTTTTTCATTGTCGAGGTTGTTGTTGAATTTGTTGGTGTTTTTCAATGTTGAGGTTGTTGTTGAGTTTGTTGGTGTTTTTCAATGTTGAGGTTGTTGTTGAATTTGTTGGTGTTTTTCAATGTTGAGGTTGTTGTTGAATGTGTTGGTGTTTTTCAATGTTGAGATTGTTGTTGTTTTTCAATGTTGAGGTTGTTGTTGAATTTGTTGGGGTTTTTAAATGTTGAGGTTGTTGTTGAATTTGCTGGTGATTTGCAATGTTGAGGTTGTTATTGTTTTTCAATGTTGAGGTTGTTGTTGAATTTGTTGGTGTTTTTCAATGTTGAGGTTGATGTTGTTTTTCAATGTTGAGGTTGTTGTTGTATTTGTTGGTGTTTTTCAATTTTGAGGTTGTTGTTGAATTTGTTGGTGTTTTTCAATGTTGAAGTTGTTGTTGAATTTGTTGGTGTTTTTCAATGTTGAGGTTGTTGTTGTTTTTCAATGTTGAGGTTGTTGTTGAAATTGTTGGTGTTTTTCAATGTTGAGTTTGTTGTTGAATTTGTTGGTGTTCTTCAATGTTGAGGTTGTTGTTGTTTTTCAATGTTGAGGTTGTTGTTGAATTTGTTGGTGTTTTTCAATGTTGAGGTTGTTGTTGTTTTTCAATGTTGAGGTTGTTGTTGAATTTGTTGGTGTTTTTCAATGTTGAGGTTGTTGTTGTTTTTCAATGTTGAGGTTGTTGTTGAATTTGTTGGTGTTTTTCAATGTTGAGGTTGTTGTTGAATTTGTTGGTGATTTCAATGTTGAGGTTGTTGTTGTTTTTCAATGTTGAGGTTGTTGTTGAATTTGTTGGTGTTTTTCAATGTTGAGGTTGGTGTTGTTTTTCAATGTTGATGTTGTTGTTGAATTTGTTGGTGTTTTTCAATGTTGAGGTTGTTGTTGTTTTTCAATGTTGAGGTTGTTGTTGAATTTGTTGGTGTTTTTCAATGTTGAGGTTGTTGTTGAATTTGCTGGTGTTTTTTCAATTTTGAGGTTGTTGGTGTTTTTCAATCTTGAGGTTGTTGTTGAATTTGATGGTGTTTTTCAATGTCGAGGTTGTTGTTGAATTTGTTGGTGTTTTTCAATGTTGAAGTTGTTGTTGAATTTGTTGGTGTTTTTCAATTTCGAGGTTGTTGTTGAATTTGTTGGTGTTTTTCAATGTTGAAGTTTTTATTGATTTTGTTGGTGTTTTTCAATGTTGAGGTTGTTGCTGTTTTTCAATGTTGAGGTTGTTGTTGAATTTGTTGGTGTTTTTTCAAATTTGAGGTTGTTGGTGTTGTTCAATGTTGAGGTTGATTTTGAATTTGAGGGTGTTTTTCATTGTCGAGGTTGTTGTTGAATTTGTTGGTGTTTTTCAATGTTGAGGTTGTTGTTGAGTTTGTTGGTGTTTTTCAATGTTGAGGTTGTTGTTGAATTTGTTGGTGTTTTTCAATGTTGAGGTTGTTGTTGAATGTGTTGGTGTTTTTCAATGTTGAGATTGTTGTTGTTTTTCAATGTTGAGGTTGTTGTTGAATTTGTTGGGGTTTTTAAATGTTGAGGTTGTTGTTGAATTTGCTGGTGATTTGCAATGTTGAGGTTGTTATTGTTTTTCAATGTTGAGGTTGTTGTTGAATTTGTTGGTGTTTTTCAATGTTGAGGTTGATGTTGTTTTTCAATGTTGAGGTTGTTGTTGTATTTGTTGGTGTTTTTCAATTTTGAGGTTGTTGTTGAATTTGTTGGTGTTTTTCAATGTTGAAGTTGTTGTTGAATTTGTTGGTGTTTTTCAATGTTGAGGTTGTTGTTGTTTTTCAATGTTGAGGTTGTTGTTGAAATTGTTGGTGTTTTTCAATGTTGAGTTTGTTGTTGAATTTGTTGGTGTTCTTCAATGTTGAGGTTGTTGTTGTTTTTCAATGTTGAGGTTGTTGTTGAATTTGTTGGTGTTTTTCAATGTTGAGGTTGGTGTTGTTTTTCAATGTTGATGTTGTTGTTGAATTTGTTGGTGTTTTTCAATGTTGAGGTTGTTGTTGTTTTTCAATGTTGTGGTTGTTGTTGAATTTGTTGGTGTTTTTCAATGTTGAGGTTGTTGTTGAATTTGTTGGTGTTTTTCAATGTTGAGGTTGTTTTTTTTTAATGTTGAGGTTGTTGTTGAGTTTGTTGGTGTTTTTCAATGTTGAGGTTGTTGTTGAATTTGTTGGTGTTTTTCAATGTTGAGGTTGTTGTTGAATTTGTTGGTGTTTTTCAATGTTGAGGTTGTTGTTGTTTTTAAATGTTGAGGTTGTTGTTGAATTTGCTGGTGTTTTTTCAATTTTGAGGTTGTTGGTGTTTTTCAATCTTGAGGTTGTTCTTGAATTTGATGGTGTTTTTCAATGTCGAGGTTGTTGTTGAATTTGTTGGTGTTTTTCAATGTTGAAGTTGTTGTTGAATTTGTTGGTGTTTTTCAATTTCGAGGTTGTTGTTGAATTTGTTGGTGTTTTTCAATGCTGAAGTTTTTATTGACTTTGTTGGTGTTTTTCAATGTTGAGGTTGTTGTTGTTTTTCAATGTTGAGGTTGTTGTTGAATTTGTTGGTGTTTTTTCAATTTTGAGGTTGTTGGTGTTGTTCAATGTTGAGGTTGATTTTGAATTTGAGGGTGTTTTTCAATGTCGAGGTTGTTGTTGAATTTGTTGGTGTTGTTCAATGTTGAGGTTGATGTTGTTTCTCAATGTTGAGGTTGTTGTTGAATTTGTTGGTGTTTTTGAATGTTGAGATTGTTGTTGTTTTTCAATGTTGAGGTTGTTGTTGAATTTGTTGGGGTTTTTAAACGTTGAGGTTGTTGTTGAATTTGCTGGTGTTTTGCAATGTTGAGGTTGTTATTGTTTTTCAATGTTGAGGTTGTTGTTGAATTTGTTGGTGTTTTTCAATGTTGAGGTTGTTGTTGTTTTTCAATGTTGAGGTTGTTGTTGTATTTGTTGGTGTTTTTCAATTTCGAGGTTGTTGTTGAATTTGTTGGTGTTTTTCAATGTTGAAGTTGTTGTTGAATTTTTTGGTGTTTTTCAATGTTGAGGTTGTTGTTGTTTTTCAATGTTGAGGTTGTTGTTGAAATTGTAGGTGTTTTTCAATGTTGAGGTTGTTGTTGAATTTGTTGGTGTTCTTCAATGTTGAGGTTGTTGTTGTTTTTCAATGTTGAGGTTGTTGTTGAATTTGTTGGTGTTTTTCAATGTTGAGGTTGGTGTTGTTTTTCAATGTTGATGTTGTTGTTGAATTTGTTGGTGTTTTTCAATGTTGAGGTTGTTGTTGTTTTTCAATGTTGAGGTTGTTGTTGAATTTGTTGGTGTTCTTCAATGTTGACGTTGTTGTTGAATTTGTTGGTGTTTTTCAATGTTGAGGTTGTTGTTGTTTTTCAATGTTGAGGTTGTTGTTGAGTTTGTTGGTGTTTTTCAATGTTGAGGTTGTTGTTGAATTTGTTGGTGTTTTTAAATGTTGAGGTTGTTGTTGAATTTGTTGGTGTTTTTCAATGTTGAGGTTGTTGTTGTTTTTAAATGTTGAGGTTGTTGTTGAATTTGCTGGTGTTTTTTCAATTTTGAGGTTGTTGGTGTTTTTCAATCTTGAGGTTGTTGTTGAATTTGTTGGTGTTTTTCAATGTTGAAGTTGTTGTTGAATTTGTTGGTGTTTTTCAATTTCGAGGTTGTTGTTGAATTTGTTGGTGTTTTTCAATGTTGAAGTTTTTTTTGATTTTGTTGGTGTTTTTCAATGTTGAGGTTGTTGTTGTTTTTCAATGTTGAGGTTGTTGTTGAATTTGTTGGTGTTTTTTCAATTTTGAGGTTGTTGGTGTTGTTCAATGTTGAGGTTGATTTTGAATTTGAGGGTGTTTTTCAATGTCGAGGTTGTTGTTGAATTTGTTGGTGTTGTTCAATGTTGAGGTTGATGTTGTTTTTCAATGTTGAGGTTGTTGTTGAATTTGTTGGTGTTTTTCAATGTTGAGATTGTTGTTGTTTTTCAATGTTGAGGTTGTTGTTGAAGTTGTTGGGGTTTTTAAATGTTGAGGTTGTTGTTGAATTTGCTGGTGTTTTGCAATGTTGAGGTTGTTATTGTTTTTCAATGTTGAGGTTGTTGTTGAATTTGTTGGTGTTTTTCAATGTTGAAGTTGTTGTTGAATTTGTTTCTGTTTTTCAATGTTGAGGTTGTTGTTGTTTTTCAATGTTGAGGTTGTTGTTGAAATTGTTGGTGTTATTCAATGTTGAGGTTGTTGTTGAATATGTTGGTGTTCTTCAATGTTGAGGTTGTTGTTGTTTTTCAATGTTGAGGTTGTTGTTGAATTTGTTGGTGTTTTTCAATGTTGAGGTTGGTGTTGTTTTTCAATGTTGATGTTGTTGTTGAATTTGTTGGTGTTTTTCAATGTTGAGGTTGTTGTTGTTTTTCAATGTTGAGGTTGTTGTTGAATTTGTTGGTGTTTTTCAATGTTGAGGTTGTTGTTGAATTTGTTGGTGTTTTTCAATGTTGAAGTTGTTGTTGAATTTGTTGGTGTTTTTCAATTTCGAGGTTGTTGTTGAATTTGTTGGTGTTTTTCAATGTTGAAGTTTTTATTGATTTTGTTGGTGTTTTTCAATGTTGAGGTTGTTGTTGTTTTTCAATGTTGAGGTTGTTGTTGAATTTGTTGGTGTTTTTTCAATTTTGAGGTTGTTGGTGTTGTTCAATGTTGAGGTTGATTTTGAATATGAGGGTGTTTTTCAATTTCGAGGTTGTTGTTGAATTTGTTGGTGTTGTTCAATGTTGAGGTTGTTGTTGTTTTTCAATGTTGAGGTTGTTGTTGAATTTGTTGGGGTTTTTAAATGTTGAGGTTGTTGTTGAATTTGCTGGTGTTTTGCAATGTTGAGGTTGTTATTGTTTTTCAATGTTGAGGTTGTTGTTGAATTTGTTGGTGTTTTTCAATGTTGAGGTTGTTGTTGTTTTTCAATGTTGAGGTTGTTGTTGTATTTGTTGGTGTTTTTCAATTTCTAGGTTGTTGTTGAATTTGTTGGTGTTTTTCAATGTTGAGGTTGTTGTTGTTTTTCAATGTTGAGGTTGTTGTTGAAATTGTTGGTGTTTTTCAATGTTGAGGTTGTTGTTGAATTTGTTGGTGTTCTTCAATGTTGAGGTTGTTGTTGTTTTTCAATGTTGAGGTTGTTGTTGAATTTGTTGGTGTTTTTCAATGTTGAGTTTGTTGTTGTTTTTCAATGTTGAGGTTGTTGTTGAATTTGTTGGTGTTTTTCAATGTTGAGGTTGTTGTTGTTTTTCAATGTTGAGGTTGTTGTTGAATTTGTTGGTGCTTTTCAAGGATGAGGTGTTTGTTGAATTTGTTTTTGTTTTTCAATGTTGAGGTTGTTGTTGTTTTTCAATGTTGAGGTTGTTGTTGTATTTGTTGGTGTTTTTCAATTTCTAGGTTGTTGTTGAATTAGTTGGTGTTTTTCAATGTTGAGGTTGTTGTTGTTTTTCAATGTTGAGGTTGTTGTTGAAATTGTTGGTGTTTTTCAATGTTGAGGTTGTTGTTGAATTTGTTGGTGTTCTTCAATGTTGATGTTGTTGTTGTTTTTCAATGTTGAGGTTGTTGTTGAATTTGTTGGTGTTTTTCAATGTTGAGTTTGTTGTTGTTTTTCAATGTTGAGGTTGTTGTTGAATTTGTTGTTGTTTTTCAATGTTGAGGTTGTTGTTGTTTTTCAATGTTGAGGTTGTTGTTGAATTTGTTGGTGCTTTTCAAGGATGAGGTGTTTGTTGAATTTGTTTTTGTTTTTCAATGTTGAGGTTGTTGTTGTTTTTCAATGTTGAGGTTGTTGTTGAATTTGTTGGTGTTTTTCAATGAAGAGTTTGTTTTTGAATTTGTTGGTGTTTTTCAATGTTGAGGTTGTTGTTGAATTTGTTGGTGTTTTTCAATGTTGAGGTTGTTGTTGAATTTGTTGGTGTTTTTCAATGTTGAGGTTGTTGCTGTTCTTCAATGCACAGGTTGCTGTTGAAATTGTTGGTGTTTTTCAATGTTGAGATTGTTGTTGTTTTTCAGTGTTGAGGTTGTTGTTGAATTTGTTGGTGTTTTTAAATGTTGAGGTTGTTGTTGAATTTGTTGGTGTTTTTCATTGTTGAGGTTGTTGTTGTTTTTCAATGTTGAGGTTGTTGTTGAATTTGTTGGTGTTTTTCAATGTTGAGTTTGTTGTTGTTTTTCAATGTTGAGGTTGTTGTTGAATTTCAATGTTGAGGTTGTTGTTGAATTTGTTGGTGTTTTTCAATGTTGAGGTTGTTGTTGTTTTTCAATGCTGAGGTCGTTGTTGAATTTGTTGGTGTTTTTCAATGTTGAGGTTGTTGTTGAATTTGTTGGTGTTTTTCAATGTTGAGGTTGTTGTTGTTTTTCAATGTTGAGGTTGTTGTTGAATTTGTTGGTGTTTTTCAATGTTGAGGTTGTTGTTGTTTTTCAATGTTGAGGTTGTTGTTGAATTTGTTGGTGTTTTTCAATGTTGAGGTTGTTGTTGCTTTTCAATGTTGAGGTTGTTGTTGAATTTGTTGGTGTTTTTCAATGTTGAGGTTGTTGTTGAATTTGTTGGTGTTTTTGAATGTTGAGGTTGTTGTTGTTTTTCAATATTGAGGTTGTTGTTGAATTTGTTGGTGTTTTTAAATGTTGAGGTTGTTGTTGAATTTGTTGGTGTTTTTCATTGTTGAGGTTGTTGTTGTTTTTCAATGTTGAGGTTGTTGTTGAATTTGTTGGTGTTTTTCAATGTTGAGTTTGTTGTTGTTTTTCAATGTTGAGGTTGTTGTTGAATTTCAATGTTGAGGTTGTTGTTGAATTTGTTGGTGTTTTTCAATGTTGAGGTTGTTGTTGTTTTTCAATGCTGAGGTCGTTGTTGAATTTGTTGGTGTTTTTCAATGTTGAGGTTGTTGTTGAATTTGTTGGTGTTTTTCAATGTTGAGGTTGTTGTTGTTTTTCAATGTTGAGGTTGTTGTTGAATTTGTTGGTGTTTTTCAATGTTGAGGTTGTTGTTGTTTTTCAATATTGAGGTTGTTGTTGAATTTGTTGGTGTTGTTCAATGTTGAGGTTGATGTTGGTTTTCAATGTTGAGGTTGTTGTTGAATTTGTTGGTGTTTTTCAATGTTGAGGTTGTTGTTGTTTTTCAATGTTGAGGTTGTTGTTGTTTTTCAATGTTGAGGTTGTTGTTGAATTTGTTGGTGTTTTTCAATGTTGAGGTTGTTGTTGAATTTGTTGGTGTTTTTCAATGTTGAGGTTGTTGTTGTTTTTCAATGTTGAGGTTGTTGTTGAGATGTTGGTGTTTTTCAATGTTGAGGTTGTTGTTGAATTTGTTGGTGTTTTTCAATGTTGAGGTTGTTGTTGAATTTGTTGGTGTTTTTCAATGTTGAGGTTGTCGTTGTTTTTAAATGTTGAGGTTGTTGTTGAATTTGCTGGTGTTTTTTCAATTTTGAGGTTGTTGGTGTATTTCAATCTTGAGGTTGTTGTTGAATTTGATGGTGTTTTTCAATGTCGAGTTTGTTGTTGAATTTGTTGATGTTTTTCAATGTTGAAGTTGTTGTTGAATTTGTTGGTGTTTTTCAATTTCGAGGTTGTTGTTGAATTTGTTGGTGTTTTTCAATGTTGAAGTTTTTATTGATTTTGTTGGTGTTTTTCAATGTTGAGGTTGTTGTTGTTTTTCAATGTTGAGGTTGTTGTTGAATTTGTTGGTGTTTTTCAATGAAGAGTTTGTTGTTGAATTTGTTGGTGTTTTACAATGTTGAGGTTGGTGTTGAATTTGTTGGTGTTTTTCAATGTTGAGGTTGTTGTTGAATTTGTTGGTGTTTTTCAATGTTGAGGTTGTTGCTGTTTTTCAATGTTGAGGTTCTTGTTGAATTTGTTGGTGTTTTTCAATGTTGAGATTGTTGTTGTTTTTCAATGTTGAGGTTGTTGTTGAATTTGTTGATGTTTTTAAATGTTGAGGTTGTTGTTGAATTTGTTGGTGTTTTTCAATGTTGAGGTTGTTGTTGTTTTTCAATGTTGAGGTTGTTGTTGAATTTGTTGGTGTTTTTCAATGTTGAGTTTGATGTTGTTTTACAATGTTGAGGTTGTTGTTGAATTTCAATGTTGAGGTTGTTGTTGAATTTGTTGGTGTTTTTCAATGTTGAGGTTGTTGTTGTTTTTCAATGCTGAGGTCGTTGTTGAATTTGTTGGTGTTTTTCAATGTTGAGGTTGTTGTGGAATTTGTTGGTGTTTTTCAATGTTGAGGTTGTTGTTGTTTTTCAATGTTGATGTTGTTGTTGAATTTGTTGGTGTTTTTCAATGTTGAGGTTGTTGTTGTTTTTCAATGCTCAGGTTGTTGTTGAATTTGTTGTTGTTTTTCAATGTTGAGGTTGTTGTTGTTTTTCAATGTTGAGGTTGTTGTTGAATTTGTTGGTGTTTTTCAATGTTGAGGTTGTTGTTGAATTTGTTGGTGTTTTTCAATGTTGAGGTTGTTGTTGTTTTTCAATGTTGAGGTTGTTGTTGAATTTGTTGGTGTTTTTCAATGTTGAGGTTGGTGTTGTTTTTCAATGTTGAGGTTGTTGTTGAATTTGTTGGTGTTTTTCAATGTTGAGGTTGTTGTTGTTTTTCAATGTTGAGGTTGTTGTTGAATTTGTTGGTGTTTTTCAATGTTGAGGTTGTTGTTGAATTTGTTGGTGTTTTTCAATGTTGAGGTTGTTGTTGTTTTTCAATGTCGAGGTTGTTGTTGAGTTTGTTGGTGTTTTTCAATGTTGAGGTTGTTGTTGAATTTGTTGGTGTTTTTTAGTGTTGAGGTTGTTGTTGGATTTGTTGGTGTTTTTTCAATTTTGAGGTTGTTGGTGTTTTTCAATGTTGAGGTTGTTGTTGAATTTGTTGGTGTTTTTCCATGATGAGGTTGTTGTTGTTTTTCAATGTCGAGGTTTTTGTTGAATTTGTTGGTGTTTTTCAATGTTGAAGGTGTTGTTGAATTTGTTGGTGTTTTTCAATTTCGAGGTTGTTGTTGAATTTGTTGGTGTTTTTCAATGTTGAGGTTGTTGCTGTTTTTCAATGTTTGGGTAGTTGTTGAATTGGTTGGTGTTTTTCAATGTTGAGGTTGTTGTTGTTTTTCAATGTTGAGGTTGTTGTTGAATTTGTTGGTTTTTTAAATTTTGAAGTTGTTGTTGAATTTGTTGGTGTTTTTCAATGTTGAGGTTGTTGTTGAATTTGCTGGTGTTTTCCAATGTTGAGTTTGTTGTTGTTTTTCAATGTTGAGGTTGTTGGTGAATTTGTTGGTGTTTTTCAATGTTGAGGTTGTTGGTGTTTTTCAATGTTGAGGTTGTTGTTGAATTTGTTGGTGTTTTTCAATGTTGAGGTTGTTGTTGAATTTGTTGGTGTTTTTCAATGATGAGGTTGTTGTTGTTTTTCAATGTTGAGGTTGTTGAATTTGTGGGTGTTTTTCAATCTTGAGTTTGTTGTTGAATTTGTTGGTGTTTTTCAAAGTTGAGGTTGTTGTTGAATTTGGTGGTGTTTTTCAATGTTGAGGTTGTTGTTATTTTTCAATGTTGAGGTTGTTGTTTAGTTTGTTGGTGTTTTTCATTGTTGAGGTTGTTGTTGAATTTGTTGGTGTTTTTCAATGTTGAGGTTGTTGTTGAATTTGTTGGTGTTTTTCAATGTTGAGGTTGTTGTTGTTTTTAAATGTTGAGGTTGTTGTTGAATTTGTTGGTGATTTTTCAATTTTGAGGTTGTTGGTGTTGTTCAATGTTGAGGTTGATTTTGAATTTGAGGGTGTTTTTCAATGTCGAGGTTGTTGTTGAATTTGTTGGTGTTTTTCAATGTTGAGGTTGTTGTTCTTTTTCAATGTTGAGGTTGTTGTTGAATTTGTTGCTGTTTTTCAATGTTGAGATTGTTGTTGTTTTTCAATGTTGAGGTTGTTGTTGAATTTGTTGGTGTTTTTAAATGTTGAGGTTGTTGTTGAATTTGCTGGTGTTTTGCAATGTTGAAGTTGTTGTTGTTTTTCAATGTTGAGGTTGTTGTTGAATTTGTTGGTGCTTTTCAATGTTGAGGTTGTTGTTTTTCAATGTTGAGGTTGTTGTTGTATTTGTTGGTGTTTTTCAATTTCGAGGTTGTTGTTGAATTTGTTGGCGTTTTTAAATGTTGAAGTTGTTGTTGAATTTGTTGGTGTTTTTCAATGTTGAGGTTGTTGTTGTTTTTCAGTGTTGAGGTTGTTGTTGAATTTGTTGGTGTTTTTCAATGTTGAGGTTGTTGTTGTTTTTCAATCTTGAGTTTGTCGTTGAATTTGTTGGTGTTTTTCAAAGTTGAGGTTGTTGTTGAATTTGTTGGTGTTTTTCAATGTTGAGGTTGTTGTTATTTTTCAAAGTTGAGGTTGTTGTTTAGTTTGTTGGTGTTTTTCAATGTTGAGGTTGTTGTTGAATTTGTTAGTGTTTTTCTATGTTGAGGTTGTTGTTGAATTTGTTGGTGTTTTTAAATGTTGAGGTTGTTGTTGAATTTGTTGGTGTTTTTAAATGTTGAGGTTGTTGTTGAATTTGCTGGTGTTTTGCAATGTTGAAGTTGTTGTTGTTTTTCAATGTTGAGGTTGTTGTTGAATTTGTTGGTGCTTTTCAATGTTGAGGTTGTTGTTTTTCAATGTTGAGGTTGTTGTTGTATTTGTTGGTGTTTTTCAATTTCGAGGTTGTTGTTGAATTTGTTGGCGTTTTTAAATGTTGAAGTTGTTGTTGAATTTGTTGGTGTTTTTCAATGTTGAGGTTGTTGTTGTTTTTCAGTGTTGAGGTTGTTGTTGAATTTGTTGGTGTTTTTCAATGTTGAGGTTGTTGTTGTTTTTCAATCTTGAGTTTGTCGTTGAATTTGTTGGTGTTTTTCAAAGTTGAGGTTGTTGTTGAATTTGTTGGTGTTTTTCAATGTTGAGGTTGTTGTTATTTTTCAATGTTGAGGTTGTTGTTTAGTTTGTTGGTGTTTTTCAATGTTGAGGTTGTTGTTGAATTTGTTAGTGTTTTTCTATGTTGAGGTTGTTGTTGAATTTGTTGGTGTTTTTAAATGTTGAGGTTGTTGTTGAATTTGTTCGTGTTTTTTCAATTTTCAGGTTGTTGGTGTTGTTCAATGTTGAGGTTGATTTTGAATTTGAGGGTGTTTTTCAATGTCGAGGTTGTTGTTGAATTTGTTGGTGTTTTTCAATGTTGAGGTTGTTGTTCTTTTTCAATGTTGAGGTTGTTGTTGAATTTGTTGCTGTTTTTCAATGTTGAGATTGTTGTTGTTTTTCAATGTTGAGGTTGTTGTTGAATTTGTTGGTGTTTTTGAATGTTGAGGTTGTTGTTGAATTTGCTGGTGTTTTGCAATGTTGAGGTTGTTGTTGTTTTTCAATGTTGAGGCTGTTGTTGAATTTGATGGTATTTTTCAATGTTGAGGTTGTTGTTATTCAATGTTGAGGTTGTTGTTGTACTTGTTGGTGTTTTCAGTTTCGAGGTTGTTTTTGAATTTGTTGGCGTTTTTCAATGTTGAAGTTGTTGTTGAATTTGTTGGTGTTTTTCAATGTTGAGGTTGTTGTTGTTTTTCAGTGTTGAGGTTGTTGTTGATTTTGTTGGTGTTTTTCAATGTTGAGGTTGTTGTTGTTTTTCAATGCTGAGGTTGTTGTTGAATTTGTTGGTGTTTTTCAAAGTTGAGGTTGTTGTTGAATTTGTTGGTGTTTTTCAATGTTGAGGTTGTTGTTGTTTTTCAATGCTGAGGTTGTTGTTGAATTTGTTGGTGTTTTTCAATGTTTAGGTTGTTGTTGTTTTTCAATGTTGAGGTTGTTGTTGAAATTGTTGGTGTTTTTCAATGTTGAGGTTGTTGTTGAATTTGTTGGTGTTTTTCAATGTTGAGGTTGTTGTTGAATTTGTTGGTGTTTTTCAATGTTGAGGTTGTTGTTGAGTTTGTTGGTGTTTTTCAATGTTGAGGTTGTTGTTGAATTTGTTGGTGTTTTTCAATGTTGAGGTTGTTGTTGAATTTGTTGGTGTTTTTCAATGTTGAGGTTGTTGTTGTTTTTAAATGTTGAGGTTGTTGTTGAATTTGTTGGTGTTTTTTCAATTTTGAGGTTGTTGGTGTTTTTCAATGTTGAGGTTGATTTTGAATTTGAGGGTGTTTTTCAATGTCGAGGTTGTTGTTGAATTTGTTGGTGTTTTTCAATGTTGAGGTTGTTGTTGTTTTTCAATGTTGAGGTTGTTGTCGAATTTGTTGGTGTTTTTCAATGTTGAGATTTTTGTTGTTTTTCAATGTTGAGTTTGTTGTTGAATTTGTTGGTGTTTTTAAATGTTGAGGTTGTTGTTGAATTTGCTGGTGTTTTTCAATGTTGAGGTTGTTGTTGTTTTTCAATGTTGAGGTTGTTGTTGAATTTGTTGGTGTTTTTCAATGTTGAGGTTGTTGTTGTTTTTCAATGTTGAGGTTGTTGTTGAGTTTGTTGGTGTTTTTCAATGTTGAGGTTGTTGTTGAATTTGTTGGTGTTTTTAGTGTTGAGGTTGTTGTTGAATTTGTTGGTGTTTTGCAATGTTGAGGTTGTTGTTGTTTTTAAATGTTGAGGTTGTTGTTGAATTTGTTGGTGTTTTTTCAATTTTGAGGTTGTTGGTGATTTTGAATCTTGAGGTTGTTGTTGAATTTGATGGTGTTTTTCAATGTCGAGGTTGTTGTTGAATTTGTTGGTGTTTTTCAATGTTGAAGTTGTTGTTGAATTTGTTGGTGTTTTTCAATTTCCAGGTTGTTGTTGAATTTGTTGGTGTTTTTCAATGTTGAAGTTTTTATTGATTTTGTTGGTGTTTTTCAATGTTGAGGTTGTTGTTGTTTTTCAATGTTGAGGTTGTTGTTGAATTTGTTGATGTTTTTCAATGTTGAGGTTGTTGTTCTTTTTCAATGCTGAGGTTGTTGTTGAATTTGTTGGTGTTTTTCAATGTTGAGGTTGTTGTTGAATTTGTTGGTGCTTTTCAATGTTGAGGTTGTTGCTGTTTTTCAATGTTTGGGTAGTTGTTGAATTGGTTGGTGTTTTTCAATGTTGAGGTTGTTGTTGTTTTTCAATGTTGAGGTTGTTGTTGAATTTGTTGGTGTTTTTCAATGTTGAAGTTGTTGTTGAATTTGTTGGTGTTTTTCAATGTTGAGGTTGTTGTTGAATTTGTTGGTGTTTTCCAATGTTGAGTTTGTTGCTGTTTTTCAATGTTGAGGTTGTTGTTGAATTTGTTGGTGTTTTTCAATGTTGAGGTTGTTGGTGTTTTTCAGTGTTGAGGTTGTTGTTGAATTTGTTGGTGTTTTTCAATGTTGAGGTTGTTGTTGAATTTGTTGGTGTTTTTCAATGATGAGGTTGTTGTTGTTTTTCAATGTTGAGGTTGTTGAATTTGTGGGTGTTTTTCAATCTTGAGTTTGTTGTTGAATTTGTTGGTGTTTTTCAATGTTGAGGTTGTTGTTGTTTTTAAATGTTGAGGTTGTTGTTGAATTTTTTGGTGTTTTTTCAATTTTGAGGTTGTTGGTGTTTTTCAATGTTGAGGTTGATTTTGAATTTGAGGGTGTTTTTCAATGTCGAGGTTGTTGTTGAATTTGTTGGTGTTTTTCAATGTTGAGGTTGTTGTTGTTTTTCAATGTTGAGGTTGTTGTCGAATTTGTTGGTGTTTTTCAATGTTGAGATTTTTGTTGTTTTTCAATGTTGAGTTTGTTGTTGAATTTGTTGGTGTTTTTAAATGTTGAGGTTGTTGTTGAATTTGCTGGTGTTTTGCAATGTTGAGGTTGTTGTTGTTTTTCAATGTTGAGGTTGTTGTTGAATTTGTTGGTGTTTTTCAATGTTGAGGTTGTTGTTGTTTTTCAATGTTGAGGTTGTTGTTGAGTTTGTTGGTGTTTTTCAATGTTGAGGTTGTTGTTGAATTTGTTGGTGTTTTTAGTGTTGAGGTTGTTGTTGAATTTGTTGGTGTTTTTCAATGTTGAGGTTGTTGTTGTTTTTAAATGTTGAGGTTGTTGTTGAATTTGTTGGTGTTTTTTCAATTTTGAGGTTGTTGGTGATTTTGAATCTTGAGGTTGTTGTTGAATTTGATGGTGTTTTTCAATGTCGAGGTTGTTGTTGAATTTGTTGGTGTTTTTCAACGTTGAAGTTGTTGTTGAATTTGTTGGTGTTTTTCAATTTCCAGGTTGCTGTTGAATTTGTTGGTGTTTTTCAATGTTGAAGTTTTTATTGATTTTGTTGGTGTTTTTCAATGTTGAGGTTGTTGTTGTTTTTCAATGTTGAGGTTGTTGTTGAATTTGTTGATGTTTTTCAATGTTGAGGTTGTTGTTCTTTTTCAATGCTGAGGTTGTTGTTGAATTTGTTGGTGTTTTTCAATGTTGAGGTTGTTGTTGAATTTGTTGGTGCTTTTCAATGTTGAGGTTGTTGCTGTTTTTCAATGTTTGGGTAGTTGTTGAATTGGTTGGTGTTTTTCAATGTTGAGGTTGTTGTTGTTTTTCAATGTTGAGGTTGTTGTTGAATTTGTTGGTGTTTTTCAATGTTGAAGTTGTTGTTGAATTTGTTGGTGTTTTTCAATGTTGAGGTTGTTGTTGAATTTGTTGGTGTTTTCCAATGTTGATTTTGTTGGTGTTTTTCAATGTTGAGGTTGTTGTTGAATTTGTTGGTGTTTTTCAATGTTGAGGTTGTTGGTGTTTTTCAGTGTTGAGGTTGTTGTTGAATTTGTTGGTGTTTTTCAATGTTGAGGTTGTTGTTGAATTTGTTGGTGTTTTTCAATGATGAGGTTGTTGTTGTTTTTCAATGTTGAGGTTGTTGAATTTGTGGGTGTTTTTCAATCTTGAGTTTGTTGTTGAATTTGTTGGTGTTTTTCAAAGTTGAGGTTGTTGTTGAATTTGTTGGTGTTTTTCAATGTTGAGGTTGATGTTATTTTTCAATGTTGAGGTTGTTGTTTAGTTTGTTGGTGTTTTTCAATGTTGAGGTTGTTGTTGAATTTGTTGGTGTTTTTCAATGTTGAGGTTGTTGTTTTTCAATGTTGAGGTTGTTGTTGTATTTGTTGGTGTTTTTCAATTTCGAGGTTGTTGTTGAATTTGTTGGTGTTTTTCAATGTTGAGGTTGTTGTTGTTTTTCAATGTTGAAGTTGTTGTTGAATTTGTTGGTGTTTTTCAATGTTGACGTTGTTGTTGTTTTTCAGTGTTGAGGTTGTTGTTGAATTTGTTGGTGTTTTTCAATGTTGAGGTTGTTGTTGTTTTTCAATCTTGAGTTTGTTGTTGAATTTGTTGGTGTTTTTCAAAGTTGAGGTTGTTGTTGAATTTGTTGGTGTTTTTCAATGTTGAGGTTGTTGTTATTTTTCAATGTTGAGGTTGTTGTTTAGTTTGTTGGTGTTTTTCAATGTTGAGGTTGTTGTTGAATTTGTTGGTGTTTTTCAATGTTGAGGCTGTTGTTGAATTTGTTGGTGTTTTTCAATGTTGAGGTTGTTGTTGTTTTTAAATGTTGAGGTTGTTGTTGAATTTGTTCGTGTTTTTTCAATTTTGAGGTTGTTGGTGTTGTTCAATGTTGAGGTTGATTTTGAATTTGAGGGTGTTTTTCAATGTCGAGGTTTTTGTTGAATTTGTTGGTGTTTTTCAATGTTGAGGTTGTTGTTGTTTTTCAATGTTGAGGTTGTTGTTGAATTTGTTGCTGTTTTTCAATGTTGAGATTGTTGTTGTTTTTCAATGTTGAGGTTGTTGTTGAATTTGTTGGTGTTTTTAAATGTTGAGGTTGTTGTTGAATTTGCTGGTGTTTTGCAATGTTGAGGTTGTTGTTGTTTTTCAATGTTGAGGCTGTTGTTGAATTTGTTGGTGTTTTTCAATGTTGAGGTTCTTGTTTTTCAATGTTGAGGTTGTTGTTGTATTTGTTGGTGTTTTTCAATTTCGAGGTTGTTGTGGAATTTGTTGGCGTTTTTCAATGCTGAAGTTGTTGTTGAATTTGTTGGTGTTTTTCAATGTTGAGGTTGTTGTTGTTTTTCAGTGTTGAGGTTGTTGTTGAATTTGTTGGTGTTTTTCAATTTTGAGGTTGTTGTTGTTTTTCAATGCTGAGGTTGTTGTTGAATTTGTTGGTGTTTTTCAAAGTTGTGGTTGTTGTTGAATTTGTTGGTGTTTTTCAATGTTGAGGTTGTTCTTTTTCAATGTTGAGGTTGTTGTTGAATTTGTTGGTGTTTTTCAATGTTTAGGTTGTTGTTGTTTTTCAATGTTGAGGTTGTTGTTGAAATTGTTGGTGCTTTTCAATGTTGAGGTTGTTGATGAATTTGTTGGTGTTTTTCAATGTTGAGGTTGTTGTTGAATTTGTTGGTGTTTTTCAATGTTGAGGTTGTTGTTATTTTTCAATGTTGAGGTTGTTGTTGAGTTTGTTGGTGTTTTTCAATTTCGAGGTTGTTGTTGAATTTGTTGGTCTTTTTCAATGTTGAAGTTGTTGTTGAATTTGTTGGTGTTTTTCAATGTTGAGGTTGTTGTTGTTTTTCAATGTTGAGGTTGTTGTTGAATTTGTTGGTGTTTTTCAATGTTGAGGTTGTTGTTGTTTTTCAATGCTGAGGTTGTTGTTGAATTTGTTGGTGTTTTTCAATGTTGAGGTTGTTGTTGAATTTGTTGGTGTTTTTCAATGTTGAAGTTGTTGTTGAATTTGTTGGTGTTTTTCAATGTTGAGGTTGTTGTTGAATTTGTTGGTGTTTTCCAATGTTGAGTTTGTTGCTGTTTTTCAATGTTGAGGTTGTTGTTGAATTTGTTGGTGTTTTTCAATGTTGAGGTTGTTGGTGTTTTTCAGTGTTGAGGTTGTTGTTGAATTTGTTGGTGTTTTTCAATGTTGAGGTTGTTGTTGAATTTGTTGGTGTTTTTCAATGATGAGGTTGTTGTTGTTTTTCAATGTTGAGGTTGTTGAATTTGTGGGTGTTTTTCAATCTTGAGTTTGTTGTTGAATTTGTTGGTGTTTTTCAAAGTTGAGGTTGTTGTTGAATTTGTTGGTGTTTTTCAATGTTGAGGTTGATGTTATTTTTCAATGTTGAGGTTGTTGTTTAGTTTGTTGGTGTTTTTCAATGTTGAGGTTGTTGTTGAATTTGTTGGTGTTTTTCAATGTTGAGGTTGTTGTTGAATTTGTTGGTGTTTTTCAATATTGAGGTTGTTGTTATTTTTAAATGTTGAGGTTGTTGTTGAATTTGTTGGTGTTTTTTCAATTTTGAGGTTGTTGGTGTTGTTCAATGTTGAGGTTGATTTTGAATTTGAGGGTGTTTTTCAATGTCGAAGTTGTTGTTGAATTTGTTGGTGTTTTTCAATGTTGAGGTTGTTGTTCTTTTTCAATGTTGAGGTTGTTGTTGAATTTGTTGGTGTTTTTCAATGTTGAGATTGTTGTTGTTTTTCAATGTTGAGGTTGTTGTTGAATTTGTTCGTGTTTTTAAATGTTGAGGTTGTTGTTGAATTTGCTGGTGTTTTGCAATGTTGAGGTTGTTGTTGTTTTTCAATGTTGAGGTTGTTGTTGAATTTGTTGGTGCTTTTCAATGTTGAGGTTGTTGTTTTTCAATGTTGAGGTTGTTGTTGTATTTGTTGGTGTTTTTCAATTTCGAGGTTTTTGTTGAATTTGTTGGTGTTTTTTCAATGTTGAAGTTGTTGTTGAATTTGTTGGTGTTTTTCAATGTTGAGGTTGTTGTTGTTTTTCAGTGTTGAGGTTGTTGTTGAATTTGTTGGTGTTTTTCAATGTTGAGGTTGTTGTTGTTTTTCAATCTTGAGTTTGTTGTTGAATTTGTTGGTGTTTTTCAAAGTTGAGGTTGTTGTTGAATTTGTTGGTGTTTTTCAATGTTGAGGTTGTTGTTATTTTTCAATGTTGAGGTTGTTGTTGTTTTTCAATGTTGAGGTTGTTGTTGAATTTGTTGGTGTTTTTCAATGTTTAGGTTGTTGTTGTTTTTCAATGTTGAGGTTGTTGTTGAAATTGTTGGTGTTTTTCAATGTTGAGGTTGTTGTTGAATTTGTTGGTGTTTTTCAATGTTGAGGTTGTTGTTGAATTTGTTGGTGTTTTTCAATGTTGAGGTTGTTGTTGAGTTTGTTGGTGTTTTTCAATGTTGAAGTTGTTGTTGAATTTGTTGGTGTTTTTCAATGTTGAGGTTGTTGTTGAATTTGTTGGTGTTTTTCAATGTTGAGGTTGTTGTTGTTTTTAAATGTTGAGGTTGTTGTTGAATTTGTTGGTGTTTTTTCAATTTTGAGGTTGTTGGTGTTTTTCAATGTTGAGGTTGATTTTGAATTTGAGGGTGTTTTTCAATGTCGAGGTTGTTGTTGAATTTGTTGGTGTTTTTCAATGTTGAGGTTGTTGTTGTTTTTCAATGTTGAGGTTGTTGTCGAATTTGTTGGTGTTTTTCAATGTTGAGATTTTTGTTGTTTTTCAATGTTGAGTTTGTTGTTGAATTTGTTGGTGTTTTTAAATGTTGAGGTTGTTGTTGAATTTGCTGGTGTTTTGCAATGTTGAGGTTGTTGTTGTTTTTCAATGTTGAGGTTGTTGTTGAATTTGTTGGTGTTTTTCAATGTTGAGGTTGTTGTTGTTTTTCAATGTTGAGGTTGTTGTTGAGTTTGTTGGTGTTTTTCAATGTTGAGGTTGTTGTTGAATTTGTTGGTGTTTTTAGTGTTGAGGTTGTTGTTGAATTTGTTGGTGTTTTGCAATGTTGAGGTTGTTGTTGTTTTTAAATGTTGAGGTTGTTGTTGAATTTGTTGGTGTTTTTTCAATTTTGAGGTTGTTGGTGATTTTGAATCTTGAGGTTGTTGTTGAATTTGATGGTGTTTTTCAATGTCGAGGTTGTTGTTGAATTTGTTGGTGTTTTTCAATGTTGAAGTTGTTGTTGAATTTGTTGGTGTTTTTCAATTTCCAGGTTGTTGTTGAATTTGTTGGTGTTTTTCAATGTTGAAGTTTTTATTGATTTTGTTGGTGTTTTTCAATGTTGAGTTTGTTGTTGTTTTTCAATGTTGAGGTTGTTGTTGAATTTGTTGATGTTTTTCAATGTTGAGGTTGTTGTTCTTTTTCAATGCTGAGGTTGTTGTTGAATTTGTTGGTGTTTTTCAATGTTGAGGTTGTTGTTGAATTTGTTGGTGCTTTTCAATGTTGAGGTTGTTGCTGTTTTTCAATGTTTGGGTAGTTGTTGAATTGGTTGGTGTTTTTCAATGTTGAGGTTGTTGTTGTTTTTCAATGTTGAGGTTGTTGTTGAATTTGTTGGTGTTTTTCAATGTTGAAGTTGTTGTTGAATTTGTTGGTGTTTTTCAATGTTGAGGTTGTTGTTGAATTTGTTGGTGTTTTCCAATGTTGAGTTTGTTGCTGTTTTTCAATGTTGAGGTTGTTGTTGAATTTGTTGGTGTTTTTCAATGTTGAGGTTGTTGGTGTTTTTCAGTGTTGAGGTTGTTGTTGAATTTGTTGGTGTTTTTCAATGTTGAGGTTGTTGTTGAATTTGTTGGTGTTTTTCAATGATGAGGTTGTTGTTGTTTTTCAATGTTGAGGTTGTTGAATTTGTGGGTGTTTTTCAATCTTGAGTTTGTTGTTGAATTTGTTGGTGTTTTTCAAAGTTGAGGTTGTTGTTGAATTTGTTGGTGTTTTTCAATGTTGAGGTTGATGTTATTTTTCAATGTTGAGGTTGTTGTTTAGTTTGTTGGTGTTTTTCAATGTTGAGGTTGTTGTTGAATTTGTTGGTGTTTTTCAATGTTGAGGTAGTTGTTGAATTTGTTGGTGTTTTTCAATGTTGAGGTTGTTGTTATTTTTAAATGTTGAGGTTGTTGTTGAATTTGTTGGTGTTTTTTCAATTTTGAGGTTGTTGGTGTTGTTCAATGTTGAGGTTGATTTTGAATTTGAGGGTGTTTTTCAATGTCGAGGTTGTTGTTGAATTTGTTGGTGTTTTTCAATGTTGAGGTTGTTGTTCTTTTTCAATGTTGAGGTTGTTGTTGAATTTGTTGCTGTTTTTCAATGTTGAGACTGTTGTTGTTTTTCAATGTTGAGGTTGTTGTTGAATTTGTTGGTGTTTTTAAATGTTGAGGTTGTTGTTGAATTTGCTGGTGTTTTGCAATGTTGAGGTTGTTGTTGTTTTTCAATGTTGAGGTTGTTGTTGAATTTGTTGGTGCTTTTCAATGTTGAGGTTGTTGTTTTTCAATGTTGAGGTTGTTGTTGTATTTGTTGGTGTTTTTCAATTTCGAGGTTTTTGTTGAATTTGTTGTTGTTTTTTCAATGTTGAAGTTGTTGTTGAATTTGTTGGTGTTTTTCAATGTTGAGGTTGTTGTTGTTTTTCAGTGTTGAGGTTGTTGTTGAATTTGTTGGTGTTTTTCAATGTTGAGGTTGTTGTTGTTTTTCAATCTTGAGTTTGTTGTAGAATTTGTTGGTGTTTTTCAAAGTTGAGGTTGTTGTTGAATTTGTTGGTGTTTTTCAATGTTGAGGTTGTTGTTATTTTTCAATGTTGAGGTTGTTGTTTAGTTTGTTGGTGTTTTTCAATGTTGAGGTTGTTGTTGAATTTGTTGGTGTTTTTCAATGTTGAGGCTGTTGTTGAATTTGTTGGTGTTTTTCAATGTTGAGGTTGTTGTTGTTTTTAAATGTTGAGGTTGTTGTTGAATTTGTTCGTGTTTTTTCAATTTTGAGGTTGTTGGTGTTGTTCAATGTTGAGGTTGATTTTGAATTTGAGGGTGTTTTTCAATGTCGAGGTTGTTGTTGAATTTGTTGGTGTTTTTCAATGTTGAGGTTGTTGTTGTTTTTCAATGTTGAGGTTGTTGTTGAATTTGTTGCTGTTTTTCAATGTTGAGATTGTTGTTGTTTTTCAATGTTGAGGTTGTTGTTGAATTTGTTGGTGTTTTTAAATGTTGAGTTTGTTGTTGAATTTGCTGGTGTTTTGCAATGTTGAGGTTGTTGTTGTTTTTCAATGTTGAGGCTGTTGTTGAATTTGTTCGTGTTTTTCAATGTTGAGGTTCTTGTTTTTCAATGTTGAGGTTGTTGTTGTATTTGTTGGTGTTTTTCAATATCGAGGGTGTTGTGGAATTTGTTGGCGTTTTTCAATGTTGAAGTTGTTGTTGAATTTGTTGGTGTTTTTCAATGTTGAGGTTGTTGTTGTTTTTCAGTGTTGAGGTTGTTGTTGAATTTGTTGGTGTTTTTCAATTTTGAGGTTGTTGTTGTTTTTCAATGCTGAGGTTGTTGTTGAATTTGTTGGTGTTTTTCAAAGTTGAGGTTGTTGAATTTGTTGGTGTTTTTCAATGTTGAGGTTCTTCTTTTTCAATGTTGAGGTTGTTGTTGAATTTGTTGGTGTTTTTCAATGTTTAGGTTGTTGTTGTTTTTCAATGTTGAGGTTGTTGTTGAAATTGTTGGTGCTTTTCAATGTTGAGGTTGTTGTTGAATTTGTTGGTGTTTTTCAATGTTGAGGTTGTTGTTGAATTTGTTGGTGTTTTTCAATGTTGAGGTTGTTGTTATTTTTCAATGTTGAGGTTGTTGTTGAGTTTGTTGGTGTTTTTCAATGTTGTGGTTGTTGTTGAATTTGTTGGTGTTTTTCAATGTTGATGTTGTTGTTGAATTTGTTGGTGTTTTTCAATGTTGAGGTTGTTGTTGTTTTTAAATATTGAGGTTGTTGTTGAATTTGTTGGTGTTTTTTCAATTCTGAGGTGGTTGGTGTTATTCAAAGTTGAGGTTGATTTTGAATTTGAGGGTGTTTTTCAATGTCGAGGTTGTTGTTGAATTTGTTGGTGTTTTTCAATGTTGAGGTTGTTGTTGTTTTTCAATGTTGAGGTTGTTGTCGAATTTGTTGGTGTTTTTCAATGTTGAGATTGTTGTTGTTTTTCAATGTTGAGGTTGTTGTTGAATTTGTTGGTGTTTTTCAATGTTGAGGTTGTTGTTGTTTTTCAATGTTGAGGTTGTTGTTGTATTTGTTGGTGTTTTTCAATTTCGAGGTTGTTGTTGAATTTGTTGGTCTTTTTCAATGTTGAAGTTGTTGTTGAATTTGTTGGTGTTTTTCAATGTTGAGGTTGTTGTTGTTTTTCAATGTTGAGGTTGTTGTTGAATTTGTTGGTGTTTTTCAATGTTGAGGTTGTTGTTGTTTTTCAATGCTGAGGTTGTTGTTGAATTTGTTGGTGTTTTTCAATGTTGAGGTTGTTGTTGAATTTGTTGGTGTTTTTCAATGTTGAAGTTGTTGTTGAATTTGTTGGTGTTTTTCAATGTTGAGGTTGTTGTTGAATTTGTTGGTGTTTTCCAATGTTGAATTTGTTGCTGTTTTTCAATGTTGAGGTTGTTGTTGAATTTGTTGGTGTTTTTCAATGTTGAGGTTGTTGGTGTTTTTCAGTGTTGAGGTTGTTGTTGAATTTGTTGGTGTTTTTCAATGTTGAGGTTGTTGTTGAATTTGTTGGTGTTTTTCAATGATGAGGTTGTTGTTGTTTTTCAATGTTGAGGTTGTTGAATTTGTGGGTGTTTTTCAATCTTGAGTTTGTTGTTGAATTTGTTGGTGTTTTTCAAAGTTGAGGTTGTTGTTGAATTTGTTGGTGTTTTTCAATGTTGAGGTTGATGTTATTTTTCAATGTTGAGGTTGTTGTTTAGTTTGTTGGTGTTTTTCAATGTTGAGGTTGTTGTTGAATTTGTTGGTGTTTTTCAATGTTGAGGTTGTTGTTGAATTTGTTGGTGTTTTTCAATATTGAGGTTGTTGTTATTTTTAAATGTTGAGGTTGTTGTTGAATTTGTTGGTGTTTTTTCAATTTTGAGGTTGTTGGTGTTGTTCAATGTTGAGGTTGATTTTGAATTTGAGGGTGTTTTTCAATGTCGAAGTTGTTGTTGAATTTGTTGGTGTTTTTCAATGTTGAGGTTGTTGTTCTTTTTCAATGTTGAGGTTGTTGTTGAATTTGTTGGTGTTTTTCAATGTTGAGATTGTTGTTGTTTTTCAATGTTGAGGTTGTTGTTGAATTTGTTCGTGTTTTTAAATGTTGAGGTTGTTGTTGAATTTGCTGGTGTTTTGCAATGTTGAGGTTGTTGTTGTTTTTCAATGTTGAGGTTGTTGTTGAATTTGTTGGTGCTTTTCAATGTTGAGGTTGTTGTTTTTCAATGTTGAGGTTGTTGTTGTATTTCTTGGTGTTTTTCAATTTCGAGGTTTTTGTTGAATTTGTTGGTGTTTTTTCAATGTTGAAGTTGTTGTTGAATTTGTTGGTGTTTTTCAATGTTGAGGTTGTTGTTGTTTTTCAGTGTTGAGGTTGTTGTTGAATTTGTTGGTGTTTTTCAATGTCGAGGTTGTTGTTGTTTTTCAATCTTGAGTTTGTTGTTGAATTTGTTGGTGTTTTTCAAAGTTGAGGTTGTTGTTGAATTTGTTGGTGTTTTTCAATGTTGAGGTTGTTGTTATTTTTCAATGTTGAGGTTGTTGTTGTTTTTCAATGTTGAGGTTGTTGTTGAATTTGTTGGTGTTTTTCAATGTTTAGGTTGTTGTTGTTTTTCAATGTTGAGGTTGTTGTTGAAATTGTTGGTGTTTTTCAATGTTGAGGTTGTTGTTGAATTTGTTGGTGTTTTTCAATGTTGAGGTTGTTGTTGAATTTGTTGGTGTTTTTCAATGTTGAGGTTGTTGTTGAGTTTGTTGGTGTTTTTCAATGTTGAAGTTGTTGTTGAATTTGTTGGTGTTTTTCAATGTTGAGGTTGTTGTTGAATTTGTTGGTGTTTTTCAATGTTGAGGTTGTTGTTGTTTTTAAATGTTCAGGTTGTTGTTGAATTTGTTGGTGTTTTTTCAATTTTGAGGTTGTTGGTGTTTTTCAATGTTGAGGTTGATTTTGAATTTGAGGGTGTTTTTCAATGTCGAGGTTGTTGTTGAATTTGTTGGTGTTTTTCAATGTTGAGGTTGTTGTTGTTTTTCAATGTTGAGGTTGTTGTCGAATTTGTTGGTGTTTTTCAATGTTGAGATTTTTGTTGTTTTTCAATGTTGAGTTTGTTGTTGAATTTGTTGGTGTTTTTAAATGTTGAGGTTGTTGTTGAATTTGCTGGTGTTTTGCAATGTTGAGGTTGTTGTTGTTTTTCAATGTTGAGGTTGTTGTTGAATTTGTTGGTGTTTTTCAATGTTGAGGTTGTTGTTGTTTTTCAATGTTGAGGTTGTTGTTGAGTTTGTTGGTGTTTTTCAATGTTGAGGTTGTTGTTGAATTTGTTGGTGTTTTTAGTGTTGAGGTTGTTGTTGAATTTGTTGGTGTTTTGCAATGTTGAGGTTGTTGTTGTTTTTAAATGTTGAGGTTGTTGTTGAATTTGTTGGTGTTTTTTCAATTTTGAGGTTGTTGGTGATTTTGAATCTTGAGGTTGTTGTTGAATTTGATGGTGTTTTTCAATGTCGAGGTTGTTGTTGAATTTGTTGGTGTTTTTCAATGTTGAAGTTGTTGTTGAATTTGTTGGTGTTTTTCAATTTCCAGGTTGTTGTTGAATTTGTTGGTGTTTTTCAATGTTGAAGTTTTTATTGATTTTGTTGGTGTTTTTCAATGTTGAGTTTGTTGTTGTTTTTCAATGTTGAGGTTGTTGTTGAATTTGTTGATGTTTTTCAATGTTGAGGTTGTTGTTCTTTTTCAATGCTGAGGTTGTTGTTGAATTTGTTGGTGTTTTTCAATGTTGAGGTTGTTGTTGAATTTGTTGGTGCTTTTCAATGTTGAGGTTGTTGCTGTTTTTCAATGTTTGGGTAGTTGTTGAATTGGTTGGTGTTTTTCAATGTTGAGGTTGTTGTTGTTTTTCAATGTTGAGGTTGTTGTTGAATTTGTTGGTGTTTTTCAATGTTGAAGTTGTTGTTGAATTTGTTGGTGTTTTTCAATGTTGAGGTTGTTGTTGAATTTGATGGTGTTTTCCAATGTTGAGTTTGTTGCTGTTTTTCAATGTTGAGGTTGTTGTTGAATTTGTTGGTGTTTTTCAATGTTGAGGTTGTTGGTGTTTTTCAGTGTTGAGGTTGTTGTTGAATTTGTTGGTGTTTTTCAATGTTGAGGTTGTTGTTGAATTTCTTGGTGTTTTTCAATGATGAGGTTGTTGTTGTTTTTCAATGTTGAGGTTGTTGAATTTGTGGGTGTTTTTCAATCTTGAGTTTGTTGTTGAATTTGTTGGTGTTTTTCAAAGTTGAGGTTGTTGTTGAATTTGTTGGTGTTTTTCAATGTTGAGGTTGATGTTATTTTTCAATGTTGAGGTTGTTGTTTAGTTTGTTGGTGTTTTTCAATGTTGAGGTTGTTGTTGAATTTGTTGGTGTTTTTCAATGTTGAGGTTGTTGTTGAATTTGTTGGTGTTTTTCAATGTTGAGGTTGTTGTTATTTTTAAATGTTGAGGTTGTTGTTGAATTTGTTGGTGTTTTTTCAATTTTGAGGTTGTTGGTGTTGTTCAATGTTGAGGTTGATTTTGAATTTGAGGGTGTTTTTCAATGTCGAGGTTGTTGTTGAATTTGTTGGTGTTTTTCAATGTTGAGGTTGTTGTTCTTTTTCAATGTTGAGGTTGTTGTTGAATTTGTTGCTGTTTTTCAATGTTGAGATTGTTGTTGTTTTTCAATGTTGAGGTTGTTGTTGAATTTGTTGGTGTTTTTAAATGTTGAGGTTGTTGTTGAATTTGCTGGTGTTTTGCAATGTTGAGGTTGTTGTTGTTTTTCAATGTTGAGGTTGTTGTTGAATTTGTTGGTGCTTTTCAATGTTGAGGTTGTTGTTTTTCAATGTTGAGGTTGTTGTTGTATTTGTTGGTGTTTTTCAATTTCGAGGTTTTTGTTGAATTTGTTGTTGTTTTTTCAATGTTGAAGTTGTTGTTGAATTTGTTGGTGTTTTTCAATGTTGAGGTTGTTGTTGTTTTTCAGTGTTGAGGTTGTTGTTGAATTTGTTGGTGTTTTTCAATGTTGAGGTTGTTGTTGTTTTTCAATCTTGAGTTTGTTGTAGAATTTGTTGGTGTGTTTCAAAGTTGAGGTTGTTGTTGAATTTGTTGGTGTTTTTCAATGTTGAGGTTGTTGTTATTTTTCAATGTTGAGGTTGTTGTTTAGTTTGTTGGTGTTTTTCAATGTTGAGGTTGTTGTTGAATTTGTTGGTGTTTTTCAATGTTGAGGCTGTTGTTGAATTTGTTGGTGTTTTTCAATGTTGAGGTTGTTGTTGTTTTTAAATGTTGAGGTTGTTGTTGAATTTGTTCGTGTTTTTTCAATTTTGAGGTTGTTGGTGTTGTTCAATGTTGAGGTTGATTTTGAATTTGAGGGTGTTTTTCAATGTCGAGGTTGTTGTTGAATTTGTTGGTGTTTTTCAATGTTGAGGTTGTTGTTGTTTTTCAATGTTGAGGTTGTTGATGAATTTGATGGTGTTTTTCAATGTCGAGGTTGTTGTTGAATTTGTTGGTGTTTTTCAATGTTGAAGTTGTTGTTGAATTTGTTGGTGTTTTTCAATTTCCAGGTTGTTGTTGAATTTGTTGGTGTTTTTCAAAGTTGAGGTTGTTGTTGAATTTGTTGGTGTTTTTCAATGTTGAGGTTGTTGTTATTTTTCAATGTTGAGGTTGTTGTTGTTTTTCAATGTTGAGGTTGTTGTTGAATTTGTTGGTGTTTTTCAATGTTTAGGTTGTTGTTGTTTTTCAATGTTGAGGTTGTTGTTGAAATTGTTGGTGTTTTTCAATGTTGAGGTTGTTGTTGAATTTGTTGGTGTTTTTCAATGTTGAGTTTGTTGTTGTTTTTCAATGTTGAGGTTGTCGTTGAATTTGTTGGTGTTTTTCAATGTTGAGGTTGTTGTTGTTTTTCAATGTTGAGGTTATTGTTGAATTTGTTGGTGTTTTTCAATGTTGAGGTTGTTGTTGTTTTTCAATGTTGAGGTTGTTGTTCAATTTGTTGGTGCTTTTCAATGTTGAGGTTGTTGTTGAATTTGTTGGTGTTTTTCAATGTTGAGGTTGTTGTTGTTTTTCAATGTTGAGGATGTTGTTGAATTTGTTGGCGTTTCTCAATGTTGAGTTTGTTGTTGAATTTGTTGGTTTTTTCAATGTTGAGGTTGTTGATGAATTTGTTGGTGTTTTTCAATGCTGAGGTTGTTGTTGAATTTGTTGGTGTTTTTCAATGTTGAGGTTGTTGTTGTTTTTCAGTGTTGAGGTTGTTGTTGAATTTGTTGGTGTTTTTCAATGTTGAGGTTGTTGTTGTTTTTCAATCTTGAGTTTGTTGTAGAATTTGTTGGTGTTTTTCAAAGTTGAGGTTGTTGTTGAATTTGTTGGTGTTTTTCAATGTTGAGGTTGTTGTTATTTTTCAATGTTGAGGTTGTTGTTTAGTTTGTTGGTGTTTTTCAATGTTGAGGTTGTTGTTGAATTTGTTGGTGTTTTTCAATGTTGAGGCTGTTGTTGAATTTGTTGGTGTTTTTCAATGTTGAGGTTGTTGTTGTTTTTAAATGTTGAGGTTGTTGTTGAATTTGTTCGTGTTTTTTCAATTTTGAGGTTGTTGGTGTTGTTCAATGTTGAGGTTGATTTTGAATTTGAGGGTGTTTTTCAATGTCGAGGTTGTTGTTGAATTTGTTGGTGTTTTTCAATGTTGAGGTTGTTGTTGTTTTTCAATGTTGAGGTTGTTGTTGAATTTGTTGCTGTTTTTCAATGTTGAGATTGTTGTTGTTTTTCAATGTTGAGGTTGTTGTTGAATTTGTTGGTGTTTTTAAATGTTGAGGTTGTTGTTGAATTTGCTGGTGTTTTGCAATGTTGAGGTTGTTGTTGTTTTTCAATGTTGAGGCTGTTGTTGAATTTGTTGGTGTTTTTCAATGTTGAGGTTCTTGTTTTTCAATGTTGAGGTTGTTGTTGTATTTGTTGGTGTTTTTCAATATCGAGGTTGTTGTGGAATTTGTTGGCGTTTTTCAATGTTGAAGTTGTTGTTGAATTTGTTGGTGTTTTTCAATGTTGAGGTTGTTGTTGTTTTTCAGTGTTGAGGTTGTTGTTGAATTTGTTGGTGTTTTTCAATGTTGAGGTTGTTGTTGTTTTTCAATGCTGAGGTTGTTGTTGAATTTGTTGGTGTTTTTCAAAGTTGAGGTTGTTGTTGAATTTGTTGGTGTTTTTCAATGTTGAGGTTGTTCTTTTTCAATGTTGAGGTTGTTGTTGAATTTGTTGGTGTTTTTCAATGTTTAGGTTGTTGTTGTTTTTCAATGTTGAGGTTGTTGTTGAAATTGTTGGTGCTTTTCAATGTTGAGGTTGTTGTTGAATTTGTTGGTGTTTTTCAATGTTGAGGTTGTTGTTGAATTTGTTGGTGTTTTTCAATGTTGAGGTTGTTGTTATTTTTCAATGTTGAGGTTGTTGTTGAGTTTGTTGGTGTTTTTCAATGTTGTTGTTGTTGTTGAATTTGTTGGTGTTTTTCAATGTTGATGTTGTTGTTGAATTTGTTGGTGTTTTTCAATGTTGAGGTTGTTGTTGTTTTTAAATATTGAGGTTGTTGTTGAATTTGTTGGTGTTTTTTCAATTCTGAGGTGGTTGGTGTTATTCAAAGTTGAGGTTGATTTTGAATTTGAGGGTGTTTTTCAATGTCGAGGTTGTTGTTGAATTTGTTGGTGTTTTTCAATGTTGAGGTTGTTGTTGTTTTTCAATGTTGAGGTTGTTGTCGAATTTGTTGGTGTTTTTCAATGTTGAGATTGTTGTTGTTTTTCAATGTTGAGTTTGTTGTTGAATTTGTTGGTGTTTTTAAATGTTGAGGTTGTTGTTGAATTTGCTGGTGTTTTGCAATGTTGAGGTTGTTGTTGTTTTTCAATGTTGAGGTTGTTGTTGAATTTGTTGGTGTTTTTCAATGTTGAGGTTGTTGTTGTTTTTCAATGTTGAGGTTGTTGTTGTATTTGTTGGTGTTTTTCAATTTCGAGGTTGTTGTTGAATTTGTTGGTCTTTTTCAATGTTGAAGTTGTTGTTGAATTTGTTGGTGTTTTTCAATGTTGAGGTTGTTGTTGTTTTTCAATGTTGAGGTTGTTGTTGAATTTGTTGGTGTTTTTCAATGTTGAGGATGTTGTTGTTTTTCAATGCTGAGGTTGTTGTTGAATTTGTTGGTGTTTTTCAATGTTGAGGTTGTTGTTGAATTTGTTGGTGTTTTTCAATGTTGAGGTTGTTGTTGTTTTTCAATGTTGAGGTTGTTGTTGAATTTGTTGGTGTTTTTCAATGTTTAGGTTGTTGTTGTTTTTCAATGTTGAGGTTGTTGTTGAATTTGTTGGTGTTGTTCAATGTTGAGGTTGTTGTTGAATTTGTTGGTGTTTTTCAATGTTGAGGTTGTTGTTGTTTTTCAATGTTGAGGTTGTTGTTGAATTTGTTGGTGTTTTTCAATCTTGAGTTTGTTGTTGTTTTTCAATGTTGAGGTTGTTGTTGAATTTGTTGGTGTTTTTCAATGTTGAGGTTGTTGTTGTTTTTCAATGTTGAGGTTGTTATTGAATTTGTTGGTGTTTTTCAATGTTGAGGTTGTTGTTGTTTTTCAATGTTGAGGTTGTTGTTGAATTTGTTGGTGCTTTTCAATGTTGAGGTTGTTGTTGTTTTTCAATGTTGAGGTTGTTGTTGAATTTGTTGGTGTTTTTCAATGTTGAGGTTGTTGTTGTTTTTCAATGTTGAGGTTGTTGTTGAATTTGTTGGTGTTTTTCAATGTTTAGGTTGTTGTTGTTTTTCAATGTTGAGGTTGTTGTTGAAATTGTTGGTGTTTTTCAATGTTGAGGTTGTTGTCGAATTTGTTGGTGTTTTTCAATGTTGAGGTTGTTGTTGAATTTGTTGGTGTTTTTCAATGTTGAGGTTGTTGTTGAGTTTGTTGGTGTTTTTCAATGTTGAGGTTGTTGTTGAATTTGTTGGTGTTTTTCAATGTTGAGATTGTTGTTGAATTTGTTGGTGTTTTTCAATGTTGAGGTTGTTGTTGTTTTTAAATGTTGAGGTTGTTGTTGAATTTGTTGGTGTTTTTTCAATTTTGAGGTTGTTGGTGTTTTTCAATGTTGAGGTTGATTTTAAATTTGATGGTGTTTTTCAATGTCGAGGTTGTTGTTGAATTTGTTGGTGTTTTTCAATGTTGAGGTTGTTGTTGTTTTTCAATGTTGAGGTTGTTGTCGAATTTGTTGGTGTTTTTCAATGTTGAGATTTTTGTTGTTTTTCAATGTTGAGTTTGTTGTTGAATTTGTTGGTGTTTTTAAATGTTGAGGTTGTTGTTGAATTTGCTGGTGTTTTGCAATGTTGAGGTTGTTGTTGTTTTTCAATGTTGAGGTTGTTGTTCAATTTGTTGGTGTTTTTCAATGTTGAGGTTGTTGTTGTTTTTCAATGTTGAGGTTGTTGTTGAGTTTGTTGGTGTTTTTCAATGTTGAGTTTGTTGTTGAATTTGTTGGTGTTTTTTAGTGTTGAGGTTGTTGTTGAATTTGTTGGTGTTTTTCAATGTTGAGGTTGTTGTTGTTTTTAAATGTTGAGGTTGTTGTTGAATTTGTTGGTGTTTTTTCAATTTTGAGGTTGTTGGTGTTTTTGAATCTTGAGGTTGTTGTTGAATTTGATGGTGTTTTTCAATGTCGAGGTTGTTGTTGAATTTGTTGGTGTTTTTCAATGTTGAAGTTGTTGTTGAATTTGTTGGTGTTTTTCAATTTCCAGGTTGTTGTTGAATTTGTTGGTGTTTTTCAAAGTTGAGGTTGTTGTTGAATTTGTTGGTGTTTTTCAATGTTGAGGTTGTTGTTATTTTTCAATGTTGAGGTTGTTGTTGTTTTTCAATGTTGAGGTTGTTGTTGAATTTGTTGGTGTTTTTCAATGTTTAGGTTGTTGTTGTTTTTCAATGTTGAGGTTGTTGTTGAAATTGTTGGTGTTTTTCAATGTTGAGGTTGTTGTTGAATTTGTTGGTGTTTTTCAATGTTGAGGTTGTTGTTGAATTTGTTGGTGTTTTTCAATGTTGAGGTTGTTGTTGAGTTTGTTGGTGTTTTTCAATGTTGAGGTTGTTGTTGAATTTGTTGGTGTTTTTCAATGTTGAGGTTGTTGTTGAATTTGTTGGTGTTTTTCAATGTTGAGGTTGTGGTTGTTTTTAAATGTTGAGGTTGTTGTTGAATTTGTTGGTGTTTTTTCAATTTTGAGGTTGTTGGTGTTTTTCAATGTTGAGGTTGATTTTGAATTTGAGGGTGTTTTTCAATGTCGAGGTTGTTGTTGAATTTGTTGGTGTTTTTCAATGTTGAGGTTGTTGTTGTTTTTCAATGTTGAGGTTGTTGTCGAATTTGTTGGTGTTTTTCAATGTTGAGATTTTTGTTGTTTTTCAATGTTGAGTTTGTTGTTGAATTTGTTGGTGTTTTTAAATGTTGAGGTTGTTGTTGAATTTGCTGGTGTTTTGCAATGTTGAGGTTGTTGTTGTTTTTCAATGTTGAGGTTGTTGTTGAATTTGTTGGTGTTTTTCAATGTTGAGGTTGTTGTTGTTTTTCAATGTTGAGGTTGTTGTTGAGTTTGTTGGTGTTTTTCAATGTTGAGGTTGTTGTTGAATTTGTTGGTGTTTTTAGTGTTGAGGTTGTTGTTGAATTTGTTGGTGTTTTTCAATGTTGAGGTTGTTGTTGTTTTTAAATGTTGAGGTTGTTGTTGATTTGTTGGTGTTTTTTCAATTTTGAGGTTGTTGGTGATTTTGAATCTTGAGGTTGTTGTTGAATTTGATGGTGTTTTTCAATGTCGAGGTTGTTGTTGAATTTGTTGGTGTTTTTCAATGTTGAAGTTGTTGTTGAATTTGTTGGTGTTTTTCAATTTCCAGGTTGTTGTTGAATTTGTTGGTGTTTTTCAATGTTGAAGTTTTTATTGATTTTGTTGGTGTTTTTCAATGTTGAGGTTGTTGTTGTTTTTCAATGTTGAGGTTGTTGTTGAATTTGTTGATGTTTTTCAATGTTGAGGTTGTTGTTCTTTTTCAATGCTGAGGTTGTTGTTGAATTTGTTGGTGTTTTTCAATGTTGAGGTTGTTGTTGAATTTGTTGGTGCTTTTCAATGTTGAGGTTGTTGCTGTTTTTCAATGTTTGGGTAGTTGTTGAATTGGTTGGTGTTTTTCAATGTTGAGGTTGTTGTTGTTTTTCAATGTTGAGGTTGTTGTTGAATTTGTTGGTGTTTTTCAATGTTGAAGTTGTTGTTGAATTTGTTGGTGTTTTTCAATGTTGAGGTTGTTGTTGAATTTGTTGGTGTTTTCCAATGTTGAGTTTGTTGCTGTTTTTCAATGTTGAGGTTGTTGTTGAATTTGTTGGTGTTTTTCAATGTTGAGGTTGTTGGTGTTTTTCAGTGTTGAGGTTGTTGTTGAATTTGTTGGTGTTTTTCAATGTTGAGGTTGTTGTTGAATTTCTTGGTGTTTTTCAATGATGAGGTTGTTGTTGTTTTTCAATGTTGAGGTTGTTGAATTTGTGGGTGTTTTTCAATCTTGAGTTTGTTGTTGAATTTGTTGGTGTTTTTCAAAGTTGAGGTTGTTGTTGAATTTGTTGGTGTTTTTCAATGTTGAGGTTGATGTTATTTTTCAATGTTGAGGTTGTTGTTTAGTTTGTTGGTGTTTTTCAATGTTGAGGTTGTTGTTGAATTTGTTGGTGTTTTTAAATGTTGAGGTTGTTGTTGAATTTGCTGGTGTTTTGCAATGTTGAGGTTGTTGTTGTTTTTCAATGTTGAGGTTGTTGTTCAATTTGTTGGTGTTTTTCAATGTTGAGGTTGTTGTTGTTTTTCAATGTTGAGGTTGTTGTTGAGTTTGTTGGTGTTTTTCAATGTTGAGTTTGTTGTTGAATTTGTTGGTGTTTTTTAGTGTTGAGGTTGTTGTTGAATTTGTTGGTGTTTTTCAATGTTGAGGTTGTTGTTGTTTTTAAATGTTGAGGTTGTTGTTGAATTTGTTGGTGTTTTTTCAATTTTGAGGTTGTTGGTGTTTTTGAATCTTGAGGTTGTTGTTGAATTTGATGGTGTTTTTCAATGTCGAGGTTGTTGTTGAATTTGTTGCTGTTTTTCAATGTTGAAGTTGTTGTTGAATTTGTTGGTGTTTTTCAATTTCCAGGTTGTTGTTGAATTTGTTGGTGTTTTTCAAAGTTGAGGTTGTTGTTGAATTTGTTGGTGTTTTTCAATGTTGAGGTTGTTGTTATTTTTCAATGTTGAGGTTCTTGTTGTTTTTCAATGTTGAGGTTGTTGTTGAATTTGTTGGTGTTTTTCAATGTTTAGGTTGTTGTTGTTTTTCAATGTTGAGGTTGTTGTTGAAATTGTTGGTGTTTTTCAATGTTGAGGTTGTTGTTGAATTTGTTGGTGTTTTTCAATGTTGAGGTTGTTGTTGAATTTGTTGGTGTTTTTCAATGTTGAGGTTGTTGTTGAGTTTGTTGGTGTTTTTCAATGTTGAGGTTGTTGTTGAATTTGTTGGTGTTTTTCAATGTTGAGGTTGTTGTTGAATTTGTTGGTGTTTTTCAATGTTGAGGTTGTTGTTGTTTTTAAATGTTGAGGTTGTTGTTGAATTTGTTGGTGTTTTTTCAATTTTGAGGTTGTTGGTGTTTTTCAATGTTGAGGTTGATTTTGAATTTGAGGGTGTTTTTCAATGTCGAGGTTGTTGTTGAATTTGTTGGTGTTTTTCAATGTTGAGGTTGTTGTTGTTTTTCAATGTTGAGGTTGTTGTCGAATTTGTTGGTGTTTTTCAATGTTGAGATTTTTGTTGTTTTTCAATGTTGAGTTTGTTGTCGAATTTGTTGGTGTTTTTAAATGTTGAGGTTGTTGTTGAATTTGCTGGTGTTTTGCAATGTTGAGGTTGTTGTTGTTTTTCAATGTTGAGGTTGTTGTTGAATTTGTTGGTGTTTTTCAATGTTGAGGTTGTTGTTGTTTTTCAATGTTGAGGTTGTTGTTGAGTTTGTTGGTGTTTTTCAATGTTGAGGTTGTTGTTGAATTTGTTGGTGTTTTTAGTGTTGAGGTTGTTGTTGAATTTGTTGGTGTTTTTCAATGTTGAGGTTGTTGTTGTTTTTAAATGTTGAGGTTGTTGTTGAATTTGTTGGTGTTTTTTCAATTTTGAGGTTGTTGGTGATTTTGAATCTTGAGGTTGTTGTTGAATTTGATGGTGTTTTTCAATGTCGAGGTTGTTGTTGAATTTGTTGGTGTTTTTCAATGTTGAAGTTGTTGTTGAATTTGTTGGTGTTTTTCAATTTCCAGGTTGTTGTTGAATTTGTTGGTGTTTTTCAATGTTGAAGTTTTTATTGATTTTGTTGGTGTTTTTCAATGTTGAGGTTGTTGTTGTTTTTCAATGTTGAGGTTGTTGTTGAATTTGTTGATGTTTTTCAATGTTGAGGTTGTTGTTCTTTTTCAATGCTGAGGTTGTTGTTGAATTTGTTGGTGTTTTTCAATTTTGAGGTTGTTGTTGAATTTGTTGGTGCTTTTCAATGTTGAGGTTGTTGCTGTTTTTCAATGTTTGGGTAGTTGTTGAATTGGTTGGTGTTTTTCAATGTTGAGGTTGTTGTTGTTTTTCAATGTTGAGGTTGTTGTTGAATTTGTTGGTGTTTTTCAATGTTGAAGTTGTTGTTGAATTTGTTGGTGTTTTTCAATGTTGAGGTTGTTGTTGAATTTGTTGGTGTTTTCCAATGTTGAGTTTGTTGCTGTTTTTCAATGTTGAGGTTGTTGTTGAATTTGTTGGTGTTTTTCAATGTTGAGGTTGTTGGTGTTTTTCAGTGTTGAGGTTGTTGTTGAATTTGTTGGTGTTTTTCAATGTTGACGTTGTTGTTGAATTTGTTGGTGTTTTTCAATGATGAGGTTGTTGTTGTTTTTCAATGTTGAGGTTGTTGAATTTGTGGGTGTTTTTCAATCTTGAGTTTGTTGTTGAATTTGTTGGTGTTTTTCAAAGTTGAGGTTGTTGTTGAATTTGTTGGTGTTTTTCAATGTTGAGGTTGTTGTTGAATTTGTTGGTGTTTTTCAATGTTGAGGTTGTTGTTATTTTTAAATGTTGAGGTTGTTGTTGAATTTGTTGGTGTTTTTTCAATTTTGAGGTTGTTGGTGTTGTTCAATGTTGAGGTTGATTTTGAATTTGAGGGTGTTTTTCAATGTCGAGGTTGTTGTTGAATTTGTTGGTGTTTTTCAATGTTGAGGTTGTTGTTCTTTTTCAATGTTGAGGTTGTTGTTGAATTTGTTGCTGTTTTTCAATGTTGAGATTGTTGTTGTTTTTCAATGTTGAGGTTGTTGTTGAATTTGTTGGTGTTTTTAAATGTTGAGGTTGTTGTTGAATTTGCTGGTGTTTTGCAATGTTGAGGTTGTTGTTGTTTTTCAATGTTGAGGTTGTTGTTGAATTTGTTGGTGCTTTTCAATGTTGAGGTTGTTGTTTTTCAATGTTGAGGTTGTTGTTGTATTTGTTGGTGTTTTTCAATTTCGAGGTTTTTGTTGAATTTGTTGTTGTTTTTTCAATGTTGAAGTTGTTGTTGAATTTGTTGGTGTTTTTCAATGTTGAGGTTGTTGTTGTTTTTCAGTGTTGAGGTTGTTGTTGAATTTGTTGGTGTTTTTCAATGTTGAGGTTGTTGTTGTTTTTCAATCTTGAGTTTGTTGTTGAATTTGTTGGTGTTTTTCAAAGTTGAGGTTGTTGTTGAATTTGTTGGTGTTTTTCAATGTTGAGGTTGTTGTTATTTTTCAATGTTGAGGTTGTTGTTTAGTTTGTTGGTGTTTTTCAATGTTGAGGTTGTTGTTGAATTTGTTGGTGTTTTTCAATGTTGAGGCTGTTGTTGAATTTGTTGGTGTTTTTCAATGTTGAGGTTGTTGTTGTTTTTAAATGTTGAGGTTGTTGTTGAATTTGTTCGTGTTTTTTCAATTTTGAGGTTGTTGGTGTTGTTCAATGTTGAGGTTGATTTTGAATTTGAGGGTGTTTTTCAATGTCGAGGTTGTTGTTGAATTTGTTGGTGTTTTTCAATGTTGAGGTTGTTGTTGTTTTTCAATGTTGAGGTTGTTGTTGAATTTGTTGCTGTTTTTCAATGTTGAGATTGTTGTTGTTTTTCAATGTTGAGGTTGTTGTTGAATTTGTTGGTGTTTTTAAATGTTGAGGTTGTTGTTGAATTTGCTGGTGTTTTGCAATGTTGAGGTTGTTGTTGTTTTTCAATGTTGAGGCTGTTGTTGAATTTGTTGGTGTTTTTCAATGTTGAGGTTCTTGTTTTTCAATGTTGAGGTTGTTGTTGTATTTGTTGGTGTTTTTCAATTTCGAGGTTGTTGTGGAATTTGTTGGCGTTTTTCAATGTTGAAGTTGTTGTTGAATTTGTTGGTGTTTTTCAATGTTGAGGTTGTTGTTGTTTTTCAGTGTTGAGGTTGTTGTTGAATTTGTTGGTGTTTTTCAATTTTGAGGTTGTTGTTGTTTTTCAATGCTGAGGTTGTTGTTGAATTTGTTGGTGTTTTTCAAAGTTGAGGTTGTTGTTGAATTTGTTGGTGTTTTTCAATGTTGAGGTTGTTCTTTTTCAATGTTGAGGTTGTTGTTGAATTTGTTGGTGTTTTTCAATGTTTAGGTTGTTGTTGTTTTTCAATGTTGAGGTTGTTGTTGAAATTGTTGGTGCTTTTCAATGTTGAGGTTGTTGTTGAATTTGTTGGTGTTTTTCAATGTTGAGGTTGTTGTTGAATTTGTTGGTGTTTTTCAATGTTGAGGTTGTTGTTATTTTTCAATGTTGAGGTTGTTGTTGAGTTTGTTGTTGTTTTTCAATGTTGAGGTTGTTGTTGAATTTGTTGGTGTTTTTCAATGTTGATGTTGTTGTTGAATTTGTTGGTGTTTTTCAATGTTGAGGTTGTTGTTGTTTTTAAATATTGAGGTTGTTGTTGAATTTGTTGGTGTTTTTTCAATTCTGAGGTGGTTGGTGTTATTCAAAGTTGAGGTTGATTTTGAATTTGAGGGTGTTTTTCAATGTCGAGGTTGTTGTTGAATTTGTTGGTGTTTTTCAATGTTGAGGTTGTTGTTGTTTTTCAATGTTGAGGTTGTTGTCGAATTTGTTGGTGTTTTTCAATGTTGAGATTGTTGTTGTTTTTCAATGTTGAGTTTGTTGTTGAATTTGTTGGTGTTTTTAAATGTTGAGGTTGTTGTTGAATTTGCTGGTGTTTTGCAATGTTGAGGTTGTTGTTGTTTTTCAATGTTGAGGTTGTTGTTGAATTTGTTGGTGTTTTTCAATGTTGAGGTTGTTGTTGTTTTTCAATGTTGAGGTTGTTGTTGTATTTGTTGGTGTTTTTCAATTTCGAGGTTGTTGTTGAATTTGTTGGTCTTTTTCAATGTTGAAGTTGTTGTTGAATTTGTTGGTGTTTTTCAATGTTGAGGTTGTTGTTGTTTTTCAATGTTGAGGTTGTTGTTGAATTTGTTGGTGTTTTTCAATGTTGAGGTTGTTGTTGTTTTTCAATGCTGAGGTTGTTGTTGAATTTGTTGGTGTTTTTCAATGTTGAGGTTGTTGTTGAATTTGTTGGTGTTTTTCAATGTTGAGGTTGTTGTTGTTTTTCAATGTTGAGGTTGTTGTTGAATTTGTTGGTGTTTTTCAATGTTTAGGTTGTTGTTGTTTTTCAATGTTGAGGTTGTTGTTGAATTTGTTGGTGTTGTTCAATGTTGAGGTTGTTGTTGAATTTGTTGGTGTTTTTCAATGTTGAGGTTGTTGTTGTTTTTCAATGTTGAGGTTGTTGTTGAATTTGTTGGTGTTTTTCAATCTTGAGTTTGTTGTTGTTTTTCAATGTTGAGGTTGTTGTTGAATTTGTTGGTGTTTTTCAATGTTGAGGTTGTTGTTGTTTTTCAATGTTGAGGTTGTTATTGAATTTGTTGGTGTTTTTCAATGTTGAGGTTGTTGTTGTTTTTCAATGTTGAGGTTGTTGTTGAATTTGCTGGTGCTTTTCAATGTTGAGGTTGTTGTTGTTTTTCAATGTTGAGGTTGTTGTTGAATTTGTTGGTGTTTTTCAATGTTGAGGTTGTTGTTGTTTTTCAATGTTGAGGTTGTTGTTGAATTTGTTGGTGTTTTTCAATGTTTAGGTTGTTGTTGTTTTTCAATGTTGAGGTTGTTGTTGAAATTGTTGGTGTTTTTCAATGTTGAGGTTGTTGTCGAATTTGTTGGTGTTTTTCAATGTTGAGGTTGTTGTTGAATTTGTTGGTGTTTTTCAATGTTGAGGTTGTTGTTGAGTTTGTTGGTGTTTTTCAATGTTGAGGTTGTTGTTGAATTTGTTGGTGTTTTTCAATGTTGAGGTTGTTGTTGAATTTGTTGGTGTTTTTCAATGTTGAGGTTGTTGTTGTTTTTAAATGTTGAGGTTGTTGTTGAATTTGTTGGTGTTTTTTCAATTTTGAGGTTGTTGGTGTTTTTCAATGTTGAGGTTGTTGTCGAATTTGTTGGTGTTTTTAAATGTTGAGGTTGTTGTTGAATTTGCTGGTGTTTTGCAATGTTGAGGTTGTTGTTGTTTTTCAATGTTGAGGTTGTTGTTCAATTTGTTGGTGTTTTTCAATGTTGAGGTTGTTGTTGTTTTTCAATGTTGAGGTTGTTGTTGAGTTTGTTGGTGTTTTTCAATGTTGAGTTTGTTGTTGAATTTGTTGGTGTTTTTTAGAGTTGAGGTAGTTGTTGAATTTGTTGGTGTTTTTCAATGTTGAGGTTGTTGTTGTTTTTAAATGTTGAGGTTGTTGTTGAATTTGTTGGTGTTTTTTCAATTTTGAGGTTGTTGGTGTTTTTCAATCTTGAGGTTGTTGTTGAATTTGATGGTGTTTTTCAATGTCGAGGTTGTTGTTGAATTTGTTGGTGTTTTTCAATGTTGAAGTTGTTGTTGAATTTGTTGGTGTTTTTCAATTTCCAGGTTGTTGTTGAATTTGTTGGTGTTTTTCAATGTTGAAGTTTTTATTGATTTTGTTGGTGTTTTTCAATGTTGAGGTTGTTGTTGTTTTTCAATGTTGAGGTTGTTGTTGAATTTGTTGATGTTTTTCAATGTTGAGGTTGTTGTTCTTTTTCAATGCTGAGGTTGTTGTTGAATTTGTTGGTGTTTTTCAATGTTGAGGTTGTTGTTGAATTTGTTGGTGCTTTTCAATGTTGAGGTTGTTGCTGTTTTTCAATGTTTGGGTAGTTGTTGAATTGGTTGGTGTTTTTCAATGTTGAGGTTGTTGTTGTTTTTCAATGTTGAGGTTGTTGTTGAATTTGTTGGTGTTTTTCAATGTTGAAGTTGTTGTTGAATTTGTTGGTGTTTTTCAATGTTGAGGTTGTTGTTGAATTTGTTGGTGTTTTCCAATGTTGAGTTTGTTGCTGTTTTTCAATGTTGAGGTTGTTGTTGAATTTGTTGGTGTTTTTCAATGTTGAGGTTGTTGGTGTTTTTCAGTGTTGAGGTTGTTGTTGAATTTGTTGGTGTTTTTCAATGTTGAGGTTGTTGTTGAATTTCTTGGTGTTTTTCAATGATGAGGTTGTTGTTGTTTTTCAATGTTGAGGTTGTTGAATTTGTGGGTGTTTTTCAATCTTGAGTTTGTTGTTGAATTTGTTGGTGTTTTTCAAAGTTGAGGTTGTTGTTGAATTTGTTGGTGTTTTTCAATGTTGAGGTTGATGTTATTTTTCAATGTTGAGGTTGTTGTTTAGTTTGTTGGTGTTTTTCAATGTTGAGGTTGTTGTTGAATTTGTTGGTGTTTTTAAATGTTGAGGTTGTTGTTGAATTTGCTGGTGTTTTGCAATGTTGAGGTTGTTGTTGTTTTTCAATGTTGAGGTTGTTGTTCAATTTGTTGGTGTTTTTCAATGTTGAGGTTGTTGTTGTTTTTCAATGTTGAGGTTGTTGTTGAGTTTGTTGGTGTTTTTCAATGTTGAGTTTGTTGTTGAATTTGTTGGTGTTTTTTAGTGTTGAGGTTGTTGTTGAATTTGTTGGTGTTTTTCAATGTTGAGGTTGTTGTTGTTTTTAAATGTTGAGGTTGTTGTTGAATTTGTTGGTGTTTTTTCAATTTTGAGGTTGTTGGTGTTTTTGAATCTTGAGGTTGTTGTTGAATTTGATGGTGTTTTTCAATGTCGAGGTTGTTGTTGAATTTGTTGCTGTTTTTCAATGTTGAAGTTGTTGTTGAATTTGTTGGTGTTTTTCAATTTCCAGGTTGTTGTTGAATTTGTTGGTGTTTTTCAAAGTTGAGGTTGTTGTTGAATTTGTTGGTGTTTTTCAATGTTGAGGTTGTTGTTATTTTTCAATGTTGAGGTTCTTGTTGTTTTTCAATGTTGAGGTTGTTGTTGAATTTGTTGGTGTTTTTCAATGTTTAGGTTGTTGTTGTTTTTCAATGTTGAGGTTGTTGTTGAAATTGTTGGTGTTTTTCAATGTTGAGGTTGTTGTTGAATTTGTTGGTGTTTTTCAATGTTGAGGTTGTTGTTGAATTTGTTGGTGTTTTTCAATGTTGAGGTTGTTGTTGAGTTTGTTGGTGTTTTTCAATGTTGAGGTTGTTGTTGAATTTGTTGGTGTTTTTCAATGTTGAGGTTGTTGTTGAATTTGTTGGTGTTTTTCAATGTTGAGGTTGTTGTTGTTTTTAAATGTTGAGGTTGTTGTTGAATTTGTTGGTGTTTTTTCAATTTTGAGGTTGTTGGTGTTTTTCAATGTTGAGGTTGATTTTGAATTTGAGGGTGTTTTTCAATGTCGAGGTTGTTGTTGAATTTGTTGGTGTTTTTCAATGTTGAGGTTGTTGTTGTTTTTCAATGTTGAGGTTGTTGTCGAATTTGTTGGTGTTTTTCAATGTTGAGATTTTTGTTGTTTTTCAATGTTGAGTTTGTTGTCGAATTTGTTGGTGTTTTTAAATGTTGAGGTTGTTGTTGAATTTGCTGGTGTTTTGCAATGTTGAGGTTGTTGTTGTTTTTCAATGTTGAGGTTGTTGTTGAATTTGTTGGTGTTTTTCAATGTTGAGGTTGTTGTTGTTTTTCAATGTTGAGGTTGTTGTTGAGTTTGTTGGTGTTTTTCAATGTTGAGGTTGTTGTTGAATTTGTTGGTGTTTTTAGTGTTGAGGTTGTTGTTGAATTTGTTGGTGTTTTTCAATGTTGAGGTTGTTGTTGTTTTTAAATGTTGAGGTTGTTGTTGAATTTGTTGGTGTTTTTTCAATTTTGAGGTTGTTGGTGATTTTGAATCTTGAGGTTGTTGTTGAATTTGATGGTGTTTTTCAATGTCGAGGTTGTTGTTGAATTTGTTGGTGTTTTTCAATGTTGAAGTTGTTGTTGAATTTGTTGGTGTTTTTCAATTTCCAGGTTGTTGTTGAATTTGTTGGTGTTTTTCAATGTTGAAGTTTTTATTGATTTTGTTGGTGTTTTTCAATGTTGAGGTTGTTGTTGTTTTTCAATGTTGAGGTTGTTGTTGAATTTGTTGATGTTTTTCAATGTTGAGGTTGTTGTTCTTTTTCAATGCTGAGGTTGTTGTTGAATTTGTTGGTGTTTTTCAATTTTGAGGTTGTTGTTGAATTTGTTGGTGCTTTTCAATGTTGAGGTTGTTGCTGTTTTTCAATGTTTGGGTAGTTGTTGAATTGGTTGGTGTTTTTCAATGTTGAGGTTGTTGTTGTTTTTCAATGTTGAGGTTGTTGTTGAATTTGTTGGTGTTTTTCAATGTTGAAGTTGTTGTTGAATTTGTTGGTGTTTTTCAATGTTGAGGTTGTTGTTGAATTTGTTGGTGTTTTCCAATGTTGAGTTTGTTGCTGTTTTTCAATGTTGAGGTTGTTGTTGAATTTGTTGGTGTTTTTCAATGTTGAGGTTGTTGGTGTTTTTCAGTGTTGAGGTTGTTGTTGAATTTGTTGGTGTTTTTCAATGTTGACGTTGTTGTTGAATTTGTTGGTGTTTTTCAATGATGAGGTTGTTGTTGTTTTTCAATGTTGAGGTTGTTGAATTTGTGGGTGTTTTTCAATCTTGAGTTTGTTGTTGAATTTGTTGGTGTTTTTCAAAGTTGAGGTTGTTGTTGAATTTGTTGGTGTTTTTCAATGTTGAGGTTGTTGTTGAATTTGTTGGTGTTTTTCAATGTTGAGGTTGTTGTTATTTTTAAATGTTGAGGTTGTTGTTGAATTTGTTGGTGTTTTTTCAATTTTGAGGTTGTTGGTGTTGTTCAATGTTGAGGTTGATTTTGAATTTGAGGGTGTTTTTCAATGTCGAGGTTGTTGTTGAATTTGTTGGTGTTTTTCAATGTTGAGGTTGTTGTTCTTTTTCAATGTTGAGGTTGTTGTTGAATTTGTTGCTGTTTTTCAATGTTGAGATTGTTGTTGTTTTTCAATGTTGAGGTTGTTGTTGAATTTGTTGGTGTTTTTAAATGTTGAGGTTGTTGTTGAATTTGCTGGTGTTTTGCAATGTTGAGGTTGTTGTTGTTTTTCAATGTTGAGGTTGTTGTTGAATTTGTTGGTGCTTTTCAATGTTGAGGTTGTTGTTTTTCAATGTTGAGGTTGTTGTTGTATTTGTTGGTGTTTTTCAATTTCGAGGTTTTTGTTGAATTTGTTGTTGTTTTTTCAATGTTGAAGTTGTTGTTGAATTTGTTGGTGTTTTTCAATGTTGAGGTTGTTGTTGTTTTTCAGTGTTGAGGTTGTTGTTGAATTTGTTGGTGTTTTTCAATGTTGAGGTTGTTGTTGTTTTTCAATCTTGAGTTTGTTGTTGAATTTGTTGGTGTTTTTCAAAGTTGAGGTTGTTGTTGAATTTGTTGGTGTTTTTCAATGTTGAGGTTGTTGTTATTTTTCAATGTTGAGGTTGTTGTTTAGTTTGTTGGTGTTTTTCAATGTTGAGGTTGTTGTTGAATTTGTTGGTGTTTTTCAATGTTGAGGCTGTTGTTGAATTTGTTGGTGTTTTTCAATGTTGAGGTTGTTGTTGTTTTTAAATGTTGAGGTTGTTGTTGAATTTGTTCGTGTTTTTTCAATTTTGAGGTTGTTGGTGTTGTTCAATGTTGAGGTTGATTTTGAATTTGAGGGTGTTTTTCAATGTCGAGGTTGTTGTTGAATTTGTTGGTGTTTTTCAATGTTGAGGTTGTTGTTGTTTTTCAATGTTGAGGTTGTTGTTGAATTTGTTGCTGTTTTTCAATGTTGAGATTGTTGTTGTTTTTCAATGTTGAGGTTGTTGTTGAATTTGTTGGTGTTTTTAAATGTTGAGGTTGTTGTTGAATTTGCTGGTGTTTTGCAATGTTGAGGTTGTTGTTGTTTTTCAATGTTGAGGCTGTTGTTGAATTTGTTGGTGTTTTTCAATGTTGAGGTTCTTGTTTTTCAATGTTGAGGTTGTTGTTGTATTTGTTGGTGTTTTTCAATTTCGAGGTTGTTGTGGAATTTGTTGGCGTTTTTCAATGTTGAAGTTGTTGTTGAATTTGTTGGTGTTTTTCAATGTTGAGGTTGTTGTTGTTTTTCAGTGTTGAGGTTGTTGTTGAATTTGTTGGTGTTTTTCAATTTTGAGGTTGTTGTTGTTTTTCAATGCTGAGGTTGTTGTTGAATTTGTTGGTGTTTTTCAAAGTTGAGGTTGTTGTTGAATTTGTTGGTGTTTTTCAATGTTGAGGTTGTTCTTTTTCAATGTTGAGGTTGTTGTTGAATTTGTTGGTGTTTTTCAATGTTTAGGTTGTTGTTGTTTTTCAATGTTGAGGTTGTTGTTGAAATTGTTGGTGCTTTTCAATGTTGAGGTTGTTGTTGAATTTGTTGGTGTTTTTCAATGTTGAGGTTGTTGTTGAATTTGTTGGTGTTTTTCAATGTTGAGGTTGTTGTTATTTTTCAATGTTGAGGTTGTTGTTGAGTTTGTTGGTGTTTTTCAATGTTGAGGTTGTTGTTGAATTTGTTGGTGTTTTTCAATGTTGATGTTGTTGTTGAATTTGTTGGTGTTTTTCAATGTTGAGGTTGTTGTTGTTTTTAAATATTGAGGTTGTTGTTGAATTTGTTGGTGTTTTTTCAATTCTGAGGTGGTTGGTGTTATTCAAAGTTGAGGTTGATTTTGAATTTGAGGGTGTTTTTCAATGTCGAGGTTGTTGTTGAATTTGTTGGTGTTTTTCAATGTTGAGGTTGTTGTTGTTTTTCAATGTTGAGGTTGTTGTCGAATTTGTTGGTGTTTTTCAATGTTGAGATTGTTGTTGTTTTTCAATGTTGAGTTTGTTGTTGAATTTGTTGGTGTTTTTAAATGTTGAGGTTGTTGTTGAATTTGCTGGTGTTTTGCAATGTTGAGGTTGTTGTTGTTTTTCAATGTTGAGGTTGTTGTTGAATTTGTTGGTGTTTTTCAATGTTGAGGTTGTTGTTGTTTTTCAATGTTGAGGTTGTTGTTGTATTTGTTGGTGTTTTTCAATTTCGAGGTTGTTGTTGAATTTGTTGGTCTTTTTCAATGTTGAAGTTGTTGTTGAATTTGTTGGTGTTTTTCAATGTTGAGGTTGTTGTTGTTTTTCAATGTTGAGGTTGTTGTTGAATTTGTTGGTGTTTTTCAATGTTGAGGTTGTTGTTGTTTTTCAATGCTGAGGTTGTTGTTGAATTTGTTGGTGTTTTTCAATGTTGAGGTTGTTGTTGAATTTGTTGGTGTTTTTCAATGTTGAGGTTGTTGTTGTTTTTCAATGTTGAGGTTGTTGTTGAATTTGTTGGTGTTTTTCAATGTTTAGGTTGTTGTTGTTTTTCAATGTTGAGGTTGTTGTTGAATTTGTTGGTGTTGTTCAATGTTGAGGTTGTTGTTGAATTTGTTGGTGTTTTTCAATGTTGAGGTTGTTGTTGTTTTTCAATGTTGAGGTTGTTGTTGAATTTGTTGGTGTTTTTCAATCTTGAGTTTGTTGTTGTTTTTCAATGTTGAGGTTGTTGTTGAATTTGTTGGTGTTTTTCAATGTTGAGGTTGTTGTTGTTTTTCAATGTTGAGGTTGTTATTGAATTTGTTGGTGTTTTTCAATGTTGAGGTTGTTGTTGTTTTTCAATGTTGAGGTTGTTGTTGAATTTGCTGGTGCTTTTCAATGTTGAGGTTGTTGTTGTTTTTCAATGTTGAGGTTGTTGTTGAATTTGTTGGTGTTTTTCAATGTTGAGGTTGTTGTTGTTTTTCAATGTTGAGGTTGTTGTTGAATTTGTTGGTGTTTTTCAATGTTTAGGTTGTTGTTGTTTTTCAATGTTGAGGTTGTTGTTGAAATTGTTGGTGTTTTTCAATGTTGAGGTTGTTGTCGAATTTGTTGGTGTTTTTCAATGTTGAGGTTGTTGTTGAATTTGTTGGTGTTTTTCAATGTTGAGGTTGTTGTTGAGTTTGTTGGTGTTTTTCAATGTTGAGGTTGTTGTTGAATTTGTTGGTGTTTTTCAATGTTGAGGTTGTTGTTGAATTTGTTGGTGTTTTTCAATGTTGAGGTTGTTGTTGTTTTTAAATGTTGAGGTTGTTGTTGAATTTGTTGGTGTTTTTTCAATTTTGAGGTTGTTGGTGTTTTTCAATGTTGAGGTTGTTGTCGAATTTGTTGGTGTTTTTAAATGTTGAGGTTGTTGTTGAATTTGCTGGTGTTTTGCAATGTTGAGGTTGTTGTTGTTTTTCAATGTTGAGGTTGTTGTTCAATTTGTTGGTGTTTTTCAATGTTGAGGTTGTTGTTGTTTTTCAATGTTGAGGTTGTTGTTGAGTTTGTTGGTGTTTTTCAATGTTGAGTTTGTTGTTGAATTTGTTGGTGTTTTTTAGAGTTGAGGTAGTTGTTGAATTTGTTGGTGTTTTTCAATGTTGAGGTTGTTGTTGTTTTTAAATGTTGAGGTTGTTGTTGAATTTGTTGGTGTTTTTTCAATTTTGAGGTTGTTGGTGTTTTTGAATGTTGAGGTTGTTGTTGAATTTGATGGTGTTTTTCAATGTCGAGGTTGTTGTTGAATTTGTTGGTGTTTTTCAATGTTGAAGTTGTTGTTGAATTTGTTGGTGTTTTTCAATTTCCAGGTTGTTGTTGAATTTGTTGGTGTTTTTCAATGTTGAAGTTTTTATTGATTTTGTTGGTGTTTTTCAATGTTGAGGTTGTCGTTGTTTTTCAATGTTGAGGTTGTTGTTGAATTTGTTGATGTTTTTCAATGTTGAGGTTGTTGTTCTTTTTCAATGCTGAGGTTGTTGTTGAATTTGTTGGTGTTTTTCAATGTTGAGGTTGTTGTTGAATTTGTTGGTGTTTTTCAATGTTGAGGTTGTTGCTGTTTTTCAATGTTTGGGTAGTTGTTGAATTGGTTGGTGTTTTTCAATGTTGAGGTTGTTGTTGTTTTTCAATGTTGAGGTTGTTGTTGAATTTGTTGGTGTTTTTCAATGTTGAAGTTGTTGTTGAATTTGTTGGTGTTTTTCAATGTTGAGGTTGTTGTTGAATTTGTTGGTGTTTTTCAATGTTGAGGTTGTTGTTGAGTTTGTTGGTGTTTTTCAATGTTGAGGTTGTTGTTGAATTTGTTGGTGTTTTTCAATGTTGAGGTTGTTGTTGAATTTGTTGGTGTTTTTCAATGTTGAGGTTGTTGTTGTTTTTAAATGTTGAGGTTGTTGTTGAATTTGTTGGTGTTTTTTTCAATTTTGAGGTTGTTGGTGTTTTTCAATGTTGAGGTTGATTTTGAATTTGAGGGTGTTTTTCAATGTCGAAGTTGTTGTTGAATTTGTTGGTGTTTTTCAATGTTGAGGTTGTTGTTGTTTTTCAATGTTGAGGTTGTTGTCGAATTTGTTGGTGTTTTTCAATGTTGAGATTTTTGTTGTTTTTCAATGTTGAGTTTGTTGTTGAATTTGTTGGTGTTTTTAAATGTTGAGGTTGTTGTTGAATTTGCTGGTGTTTTGCAATGTTGAGGTTGTTGTTGTTTTTCAATGTTGAGGTTGTTGTTGAATTTGTTGGTGTTTTTCAATGTTGAGGTTGTTGTTGTTTTTCAATGTTGAGGTTGTTGTTGAGTTTGTTGGTGTTTTTCACTGTTGAGGTTGTTGTTGAATTTGTTGGTGTTTTTAGTGTTGAGGTTGTTGTTGAATTTGTTGGTGTTTTTCAATGTTGAGGTTGTTGTTGTTTTTAAATGTTGAGGTTGTTGTTGAATTTGTTGGAGTTTTTTCAATTTTGAGGTTGTTGGTGATTTTGAATCTTGAGGTTGTTGTTGAATTTGATGGTGTTTTTCAATGTCGAGGTTGTTGTTGAATTTGTTGGTGTTTTTCAATGTTGAAGTTGTTGTTGAATTTGTTGGTGTTTTTCAATTTCCAGGTTGTTGTTGAATTTGTTGGTGTTTTTCAATGTTGAAGTTTTTATTGATTTTGTTGGTGTTTTTCAATGTTGAGATTGTTGTTGTTTTTCAATGTTGAGGTTGTTGTTGAATTTGTTGATGTTTTTCAATGTTGAGGTTGTTGTTCTTTTTCAATGCTGAGGTTGTTGTTGAATTTGTTGGTGTTTTTCAATGTTGAGGTTGTTGTTGAATTTGTTGGTGTTTTTCAATGTTGAGGTTGTTGCTGTTTTTCAATGTTTGGGTAGTTGTTGAATTGGTTGGTGTTTTTCAATGTTGAGGTTGTTGTTGTTTTTCAATGTTGAGGTTGTTGTTGAATTTGTTGGTGTTTTTCAATGTTGAAGTTGTTGTTGAATTTGTTGGTGTTTTTCAATGTTGAGGTTGTTGTTGAATTTGTTGGTGTTTTCCAATGTTGAGTTTGTTGCTGTTTTTCAATGTTGAGGTTGTTGTTGAATTTGTTGGTGTTTTTCAATGTTGAGGTTGTTGGTGTTTTTCAGTGTTGAGGTTGTTGTTGAATTTGTTGGTGTTTTTCAATGTTGAGGTTGTTGTTGAATTTGTTGGTGTTTTTCAATGATGAGGTTGTTGTTGTTTTTCAATGTTGAGGTTGTTGAATTTGTGGGTGTTTTTCAATCTTGAGTTTGTTGTTGAATTTGTTGGTGTTTTTCAAAGTTGAGGTTGTTGTTGAATTTGTTGGTGTTTTTCAATGTTGAGGTTGATGTTATTTTTCAATGTTGAGGTTGTTGTTTAGTTTGTTGGTGTTTTTCAATGTTGAGGTTGTTGTTGAATTTGTTGGTGTTTTTCAATGTTGAGGTTGTTGTTGAATTTGTTGGTGTTTTTCAATGTTGAGGTTGTTGTTATTTTTAAATGTTGAGGTTGTTGTTGAATTTGTTGGTGTTTTTTCAATTTTGAGGTTGTTGGTGTTGTTCAATGTTGAGGTTGATTTTGAATTTGAGGGTGTTTTTCAATGTCGAGGTTGTTGTTGAATTTGTTGGTGTTTTTCAATGTTGAGGTTGTTGTTCTTTTTCAATGTTGAGGTTGTTGTTGAATTTGTTGCTGTTTTTCAATGTTGAGATTGTTGTTGTTTTTCAATGTTGAGGTTGTTGTTGAATTTGTTGGTGTTTTTAAATGTTGAGGTTGTTGTTGAATTTGCTGGTGTTTTGCAATGTTGAGGTTGTTGTTGTTTTTCAATGTTGAGGTTGTTGTTGAATTTGTTGGTGCTTTTCAATGTTGAGGTTGTTGTTTTTCAATGTTGAGGTTGTTGTTGTATTTGTTGGTGTTTTTCAATTTCGAGGTTTTTGTTGAATTTGTTGTTGTTTTTTCAATGTTGCAGTTGTTGTTGAATTTGTTGGTGTTTTTCAATGTTGAGGTTGTTGTTGTTTTTCAGTGTTGAGGTTGTTGTTGAATTTGTTGGTGTTTTTCAATGTTGAGGTTGTTGTTGTTTTTCAATCTTCAGTTTGTTGTTGAATTTGTTGGTGTTTTTCAAAGTTGAGGTTGTTGTTGAATTTGTTGGTGTTTTTCAATGTTGAGGTTGTTGTTATTTTTCAATGTTGAGGTTGTTGTTTAGGTTGTTGGTGTTTTTCAATGTTGAGGTTGTTGTTGAATTTGTTGGTGTTTTTCAATGTTGAGGCTGTTGTTGAATTTGTTGGTGTTTTTCAATGTTGAGGTTGTTGTTGTTTTTAAATGTTGAGGTTGTTGTTGAATTTGTTCGTGTTTTTTCAATTTTGAGGTTGTTGGTGTTGTTCAATGTTGAGGTTGATTTTGAATTTGAGGGTGTTTTTCAATGTCGAGGTTGTTGTTGAATTTGTTGGTGTTTCTCAATGTTGAGGTTGTTGTTGTTTGTCAATGTTGAGGTTGTTGTTGAATTTGTTGCTGTTTTTCAATGCTGAGATTGTTGTTGTTTTTCAATGTTGAGGTTGTTGTTGAATTTGTTGGTGTTTTTAAATGTTGAGGTTGTTGTTGAATTTGCTGGTGTTTTGCAATGTTGAGGTTGTTGTTGTTTTTCAATGTTGAGGCTGTTGTTCAATTTGTTGGTGTTTTTCAATGTTGAGGTTGTTGTTTTTCAATGTTGAGGTTGTTGTTGTATTTGTTGGTGTTTTTCAATTTCGAGGTTGTTGTGGAATTTGTTGGCGTTTTTCAATTTTGAAGTTGTTGTTGAATTTGTTGGTGTTTTTCAATGATGAGGTTGTTGTTGTTTTTCTGTGTTGAGGTTGTTGTTGAATTTGTTGGTGTTTTTCAATTTTGAGGTTGTTGTTGTTTTTCAATGCTGAGGTTGTTGTTGAATTTGTTGGTGTTTTTCAAAGTTGAGGTTGTTGTTGAATTTGTTGGTGTTTTTCAATGTTGAGGTTGTTCTTTTTCAATGTTGAGGTTGTTGTTGAATTTGTTGGTGTTTTTCAATGTTTAGGTTGTTGTTGTTTTTCAATGTTGAGGTTGTTGTTGAAATTGTTGGTGCTTTTCAATGTTGAGGTTGTTGTTGAATTTGTTGGTGTTTTTCAATGTTGAGGTTGTTGTTGAATTTGTTGGTGTTTTTCAATGTTGAGGTTGTTATTATTTTTCAATGTTGAGGTTGTTGTTGAGTTTGTTGGTGTTTTTCAATGTTGAGGTTGTTGTTGAATTTGTTGGTGTTTTTCAATGTTGATGTTGTTGTTGAATTTGTTGGTGTTTTTCAATGTTGAGGTTGTTGTTGTTTTTAAATATTGAGGTTGTTGTTGAATTTGTTGGTGTTTTTTCAATTCTGAGGTGGTTGGTGTTATTCAATGTTGAGGTTGATTTTGAATTTGAGGGTGTTTTTCAATGTCGAGGTTGTTGTTGAATTTGTTGGTGTTTTTCAATGTTGAGGTTGTTGTTGTTTTTCAATGTTGAGGTTGTTGTCGAATTTGTTGGTGTTTTTCAATGTTGAGATTGTTGTTGTTTTTCAATGTTGAGGTTGTTGTTGAATTTGTTGGTGTTTTTAAATGTTGAGGTTGTTGTTGAATTTGCTGGTGTTTTGCAATGTTGAGGTTGTTGTTGTTTTTCAATGTTGAGGTTGTTGTTGAATTTGTTGGTGTTTTTCAATGTTGAGGTTGTTGTTGTTTTTCAATGTTGAGGTTGTTGTTGTATTTGTTGGTGTTTTTCAATTTCGAGGTTGTTGTTGAATTTGTTGGTCTTTTTCAATGTTGAAGTTGTTGTTGAATTTGTTGGTGTTTTTCAATGTTGAGGTTGTTGTTGTTTTTCAATTTTGAGGTTGTTGTTGAATTTGTTGGTGTTTTTCAATGTTGAGGTTGTTGTTGTTTTTCAATGCTGAGGTTGTTGTTGAATTTGTTGGTGTTTTTCAATTTTGAGGTTGTTGTTGAATTTGTTGGTGTTTTTCAATGTTGAGGTTGTTGTTGTTTTTCAATGTTGAGGTTGTTGTTGAATTTGTTGGTGTTTTTCAATGTTTAGGTTGTTGTTGTTTTTCAATGTTGAGGTTGTTGTTGAATTTGTTGGTGTTGTTCAATGTTGAGGTTGTTGTTGAATTTGTTGGTGTTTTTCAATGTTGAGGTTGTTGTTGTTTTTCAATGTTGAGGTTGTTGTTGAATTTGTTGGTGTTTTTCAATCTTGAGTTTGTTGTTGTTTTTCAATGTTGAGGTTGTTGTTGAATTTGTTGGTGTTTTTCAATGTTGAGGTTGTTGTTGTTTTTCAATGTTGAGGTTGTTATTGAATTTGTTGGTGTTTTTCAATGTTGAGGTTGTTGTTGTTTTTCAATGTTGAGGTTGTTGTTGAATTTGTTGGTGCTTTTCAATGTTGAGGTTGTTGTTGTTTTTCAATGTTGAGGTTGTTGTTGAATTTGTTGGTGTTTTTCAATGTTGAGGTTGTTGTTGTTTTTCAATGTTGAGGTTGTTGTTGAATTTGTTGGTGTTTTTCAATGTTTAGGTTGTTGTTGTTTTTCAATGTTGAGGTTGTTGTTGAAATTGTTGGTGTTTTTCAATGTTGAGGTTGTTGTTGAATTTGTTGGTGTTTTTCAATGTTGAGGTTGTTGTTGAATTTGTTGGTGTTTTTCAATGTTGAGGTTGTTGTTGAGTTTGTTGGTGTTTTTCAATGTTGAGGTTGTTGTTGAATTTGTTGGTGTTTTTCAATGTTGAGGTTGTTGTTGAATTTGTTGGTGTTTTTCAATGTTGAGGTTGTTGTTGTTTTTAAATGTTGAGGTTGTTGTTGAATTTGTTGGTGTTTTTTCAATTTTGAGGTTGTTGGTGTTTTTCAATGTTGAGGTTGATTTTAAATTTGAAGGTGTTTTTCAATGTCGAGGATGTTGTTGAATTTGTTGGTGTTTTTCAATGTTGAGGTTGTTGTTGTTTTTCAATGTTGAGGTTGTTGTCGAATCTGTTGGTGTTTTTCAATGTTGAGATTTTTGTTGTTTTTCAATGTTGAGTTTGTTGTTGAATTTGTTGGTGTTTTTAAATGTTGAGGTTGTTGTTGAATTTGCTGGTGTTTTGCAATGTTGTGGTTGTTGTTGTTTTTCAATGTTGAGGTTGTTGTTGAATTTGTTGGTGTTTTTCAATGTTGAGGTTGTTGTTGTTTTTCAATGTTGAGGTTGTTGTTGAGTTTGTTGGTGTTTTTCAATGTTGAGGTTGTTGTTGAATTTGTTGGTGTTTTTTAGTGTTGAGGTTGTTGTTGAATTTGTTGGTGTTTTTCAATGTTGAGGTTGTTGTTGTTTTCAAATGTTGAGGTTATTGTTGAATTTGTTGGTGTTTTTTCAATTTTGAGGTTGTTGGTGTTTTTGAATGTTGAGGTTGTTGTTGAATTTGATGGTGTTTTTCAATGTCGAGGTTGTTGTTGAATTTGTTGGTGTTTTTCAATGTTGAAGTTGTTGTTGAATTTGTTGGTGTTTTTCAATTTCCAGGTTGTTGTTGAATTTGTTGGTCTTTTTCAATGTTGAAGTTTTTATTGATTTTGTTGGTGTTTTTCAATGTTGAGGTTGTCGTTGTTTTTCAATGTTGAGGTTGTTGTTGAATTTGTTGATGTTTTTCAATGTTGAGGTTGTTGTTCTTTTTGAATGCTGAGGTTGTTGTTCAATTTGTTGGTGTTTTTCAATGTTGAGGTTGTTGTTGAATTTGTTGGTGTTTTTAAATGTTGAGGTTGTTCCTGTTTTTCAATGTTTGGGTAGTTGTTGAATTGGTTGGTGTTTTTCAATGTTGAGGTTGTTGTTGTTTTTCAATGTTGAGGTTGTTGTTGAATTTGTTGGTGTTTTTCAATGTTGAAGTTGTTGTTGAATTTGTTGGTGTTTTTCAATGTTGAGGTTGTTGTTGTTTTTCAATGTTGAGGTTGTTGTTGAATTTGTTGGTGTTTTTCAATGTTGAGGTTGTTGGTGTTTTTCAGTGTTGAGGTTGTTGTTGAATTTGTTGGTGTTTTTCAATGTTGAGGTTGTTGTTGAATTTGTTGGTGTTTTTCAATGATGAGGTTGTTGTTGTTTTTCAATGTTGAGGTTGTTGAATTTGTGGGTGTTTTTCAATCTTGAGTTTGTTGTTGAATTTGTTGGTGTTTTTCAAAGTTGAGGTTGTTGTTGAATTTGTTGGTGTTTTTCAATGTTGAGGTTGATGTTATTTTTCAATGTTGAGGTTGTTGTTTAGTTTGTTGGTGTTTTTCAATGTTGAGGTTGTTGTTGAATTTGTTGGTGTTTTTCAATGTTGAGGTTGTTGTTGAATTTGTTGGTGTTTTTCAATGTTGAGGTTGCTGTGATTTTTAAATGTTGAGGTTGTTGTTGAATTTGTTGGTGTTTTTTCAATTTTGAGGTTGTTGGTGTTGTTCAATGTTGAGGTTGATTTTGAATTTGAGGGTGTTTTTCAATGTCGAGGTTGCTGTTGAATTTGTTGGTGTTTTTCAATGTTGAGGTTGTTGTTCTTTTTCAATGTTGAGGTTGTTGTTGAATTTGTTGCTGTTTTTCAATGTTGAGATTGTTCTTGTTTTTCAATGTTGAGGTTGTTGTTGAATTTGTTGGTGTTTTTCAATGTTGAGGTTGTTGTTGAATTTGCTGGTGTTTTGCAATGTTGAGGTTGTTGTTGTTTTTCAATGTTGAGGTTGTTGTTGAATTTGTTGGTGCTTTTCAATGTTGAGGTTGTTGTTTTTCAATGTCGAGGTTGTTGTTGAATTTGTTGGTGTTTTTCAATGTTGAAGTTGTTGTTGAATTTGATGGTGTTTTTCAATTTCCAGGTTGTTGTTGAATTTGTTGGTGTTTTTCAATGTTGAAGTTTTTATTGATTTTGTTGGTGTTTTTCAATGTTGAGGTTGTCGTTGTTTTTCAATGTTGAGGTTGTTGTTGAATTTGTTGATGTTTTTCAATGTTGAGGTTGTTGTTCTTTTTCAATGCTGAGGTTGTTGTTGAATTTGTTGGTGTTTTTCAATGTTGAGGTTGTTGTTGAATTTGTTGGTGTTTTTCAATGTTGAGGTTGTTGCTGTTTTTCAATGTTTGGGTAGTTGTTGAATTGGTTGGTGTTTTTCAATGTTGAGGTTGTCGTTGTTTTTCAATGTTGAGGTTGTTGTTGAATTTGTTGGTGTTTTTCAATGTTGAGGTTGTTGTTGAATTTGTTGGTGTTTTCCAATGTTGAGTTTGTTGCTGTTTTTCAATGTTGAGGTCGTTGTTGAATTTGTTGGTGTTTTTCAATGTTGAGGTTGTTGGTGTTTTTCAGTGTTGAGGTTGTTGTTGAATTTGTTGGTGTTTTTCAATGTTGAGGTTGTTGTTGAATTTGTTGGTGTTTTTCAATGATGAGGTTGTTGTTGTTTTTCAATGTTGAGGTTGTTGAATTTGTGGGTGTTTTTCAATCTTGAGTTTGTTGTTGAATTTGTTGGTGTTTTTCAAAGTTGAGGTTGTTGTTTAGCTTGTTGGTGTTTTTCAATGTTGAGGTTGTTGTTGAATTTGTTGGTGTTTTTCAATGTTGAGGTTGTTGTTGAATTTGTTGGTGTTTTTCAATGTTGAGGTTGTTGTTATTTTTAAATGTTGAGGTTGTTGTTGAATTTGTTGGTGTTTTTTCAATTTTGAGGTTGTTGGTGTTGTTCAATGTTGAGGTTGATTTTGAATTTGAGGGTGTTTTTCAATGTCGAGGTTGTTGTTGAATTTGTTGGTGTTTTTCAATGTTGAGGTTGTTGTTCTTTTTCAATGTTGAGGTTGTTGTTGAATTTGTTGCTGTTTTTCAATGTTGAGATTGCTGTTGTTTTTCAATGTTGAGGTTGTTGTTGAATTTGTTGGTGTTTTTAAATGTTGAGGTTGTTGTTGAATTTGCTGGTGTTTTGCAATGTTGAGGTTGTTGTTGTTTTTCAATGTTGAGGTTGTTGTTGAATTTGTTGGTGCTTTTCAATGTTGAGGTTGTTGTTTTTCAATGTTGAGGTTGTTGTTGTATTTGTTGGTGTTTTTCAATTTCGAGGTTTTTGTTGAATTTGTTGGTGTTTTTTCAATGTTGAAGTTGTTGTTGAATTTGTTGGTGTTTTTCAATGTTGAGGTTGTTGTTGTTTTTCAGTGTTGAGGTTGTTGTTGAATTTGTTGGTGTTTTTCAATGTTGAGGTTGTTGTTGTTTTTCAATCTTGAGTTTGCTGTTGAATTTGTTGGTGTTTTTCAAAGTTGAGGTTGTTGTTGAATTTGTTGGTGTTTTTCAATGTTGAGGTTGTTGTTATTTTTCAATGTTGAGGTTGTTGTTTAGTTTGTTGGTGTTTTTCAATGTTGAGGTTGTTGTTGAATTTGTTGGTGTTTTTCAATGTTGAGGTTGTTGTTGAATTTGTTGGTGTTTTTCAATGTTGAGGTTGTTGTTGTTTTTAAATGTTGAGGTTGTTGTTGAATTTGTTCGTGTTTTTTCAATTTTGCGGTTGTTGGTGTTGTTCAATGTTGAGGTTGATTTTGAATTTGAGGGTGTTTTTCAATGTCGAGGTTGTTGTTGAATTTCTTGGTGTTTTTCAATGTTGAGATTATTGTTCTTTTTCAATGTTGAGGTTGTTGTTGAATTTGTTGCTGTTTTTCAATGTTGAGATTGTTGTTGTTTTTCAATGTTGAGGTTGTTGTTGAATTTGTTGGTGTTTTTAAATGTTGAGGTTGTTGTTGAATTTGCTGGTGTTTTGCAATGTTGAGGTTGTTGTTTTTCAATGTTGAGGTTGTTGTTGTATTTGTTGGTGTTTTTCAATTTCGAGGTTGTTGTGGAATTTGTTGGCGTTTTTCAATGTTGAAGTTGTTGTTGAATTTGTTGGTGTTTTTCAATGTTGAGGTTGTTGTTGTTTTTCAGTGTTGAGGTTGTTGTTGAATTTGTTGGTGTTTTTCAATTTTGAGGTTGTTGTTGTTTTTCAATGCTGAGGTTGTTGTTGAATTTGTTGGTGTTTTTCAAAGTTGAGGTTGTTGTTGAATTTGTTGGTGTTTTTCAATGTTGAGGTTGTTCTTTTTCAATGTTGAGGTTGTTGTTGAATTTGTTGGTGTTTTTCAATGTTTAGGTTGTTGTTGTTTCTCAATGTTGAGGTTGTTGTTGAAATTGTTGGTGCTTTTCAATGTTGAGGTTGTTGTTGAATTTGTTGGTGTTTTTCAATGTTGAGGTTGTTGTTGAATTTGTTGGTGTTTTTCAATGTTGAGGTTGTTGTTATTTTTCAATGTTGAGATTGTTGTTGAGTTTGTTGGTGTTTTTCAATGTTGAGGTTGTTGTTGAATTTGTTTGTGTTTTTCAATGTTGATGTTGTTGTTGAATTTGTTGGTGTTTTTCAATGTTGAGGTTGTTGTTGTTTTTAAATGTTGAGGTTGTTGTTGAATTTGTTGGTGTTTTTTCAATTCTGAGGTGGTTGGTGTTATTCAATGTTAAGGTTGATTTTGAATTTGAGGGTGTTTTTCAATGTCGAGGTTGTTGTTGAATTTGTTGGTGTTTTTCAATGTTGAGGTTGTTGTTGTTTTTCAATGTTGAGGTTGTTGTCGAATTTGTTGGTGTTTTTCAATGTTGAGATTGTTGTTATTTTTCAATGTTGAGTTTGTTGTTGAATTTGTTGGTGTTTTTAAATGTTGAGGTTGTTGTTGAATTTGCTGGTGTTTTGCAATGTTGAGGTTGTTGTTGTTTTTCAATGTTGAGGTTGTTGTTGAATTTGTTGGTGTTTTTCAATGTTGAGGTTGTTGTTGTTTTTCAATGTTGAGGTTGTTGTTGTATTTGTTGGTGTTTTTCAATTTCGAGGTTGTTGTTGAATTTGTTGGTCTTTTTCAATGTTGAAGTTGTTGTTGAATTTGTTGGTGTTTTTCAATGTTGAGGTTGTTGTTGTTTTTCAATGTTGAGGTTGTTGTTGAATTTGTTGGTGTTTTTCAATGTTGAGGTTGTTGTTGTTTTTCAATGCTGAGGTTGTTGTTGAATTTGTTGGTGTTTTTCAATGTTGAGTTTGTTGTTGAATTTGTTGGTGTTTTTCAATGTTGAGGTTGTTGTTGTTTTTCAATGTTGAGGTTGTTGTTGAATTTGTTGGTGTTTTTCAATGTTTAGGTTGTTGTTGTTTTTCAATGTTGAGGTTGTTGTTGAATTTGTTGGTGTTGTTCAATGTTGAGGTTGTTGGTGTTTTTGAATCTTGAGGTTGTTGTTGAATTTGATGGTGTTTTTCAATGTCGAGGTTGTTGTTGAATTTGTTGGTGTTTTTCAATGTTGAAGTTGTTGTTGAATTTGTTGGTGTTTTTCAATTTCCAGGTTGTTGTTGAATTTGTTGGTCTTTTTCAATGTTGAAGTTTTTATTGATTTTGTTGGTGTTTTTCAATGTTGAGGTTGTCGTTCTTTTTCAATGTTGAGGTTGTTGTTGAATTTGTTGATGTTTTTCAATGTTGAGGTTGTTGTTCTTTTTGAATGCTGAGGTTGTTGTTCAATTTGTTGGTGTTTTTCAATGTTGAGGTTGTTGTTGAATTTGTTGGTGTTTTTAAATGTTGAGGTTGTTCCTGTTTTTCAATGTTTGGGTAGTTGTTGAATTGGTTGGTGTTTTTCAATGTTGAGGTTGTTGTTGTTTTTCAATGTTGAGGTTGTTGTTGAATTTGTTGGTGTTTTTCAATGTTGAAGTTGTTGTTGAATTTGTTGGTGTTTTTCAATGTTGAGGTTGTTGTTGTTTTTCAATGTTGAGGTTGTTGTTGAATTTGTTGGTGTTTTTCAATGTTGAGGTTGTTGGTGTTTTTCAGTGTTGAGGTTGTTGTTGAATTTGTTGGTGTTTTTCAATGTTGAGGTTGTTGTTGAATTTGTTGGTGTTTTTCAATGATGAGGTTGTTGTTGTTTTTCAATGTTGAGGTTGTTGAATTTGTGGGTGTTTTTCAATCTTGAGTTTGTTGTTGAATTTGTTGGTGTTTTTCAAAGTTGAGGTTGTTGTTGAATTTGTTGGTGTTTTTCAATGTTGAGGTTGATGTTATTTTTCAATGTTGAGGTTGTTGTTTAGTTTGTTGGTGTTTTTCAATGTTGAGGTTGTTGTTGAATTTGTTGGTGTTTTTCAATGTTGAGGTTGTTGTTGAATTTGTTGGTGTTTTTCAATGTTGAGGTTGCTGTGATTTTTAAATGTTGAGGTTGTTGTGGAATTTGTTGGTGTTTTTTTCAATTTTGAGGTTGTTGGTGTTGTTCAATGTTGAGGTTGATTTTGAATTTGAGGGTGTTTTTCAATGTCGAGGTTGCTGTTGAATTTGTTGGTGTTTTTCAATGTTGAGGTTGTTGTTCTTTTTCAATGTTGAGGTTGTTGTTGAATTTGTTGCTGTTTTTCAATGTTGAGATTGTTCTTGTTTTTCAATGTTGAGGTTGTTGTTGAATTTGTTGGTGTTTTTCAATGTTGAGGTTGTTGTTGAATTTGCTGGTGTTTTGCAATGTTGAGGTTGTTGTTGTTTTTCAATGTTGAGGTTGTTGTTGAATTTGTTGGTGCTTTTCAATGTTGAGGTTGTTGTTTTTCAATGTCGAGGTTGTTGTTGAATTTGTTGGTGTTTTTCAATGTTGAAGTTGTTGTTGAATTTGTTGGTGTTTTTCAATTTCCAGGTTGTTGTTGAATTTGTTGGTGTTTTTCAATGTTGAAGTTTTTATTGATTTTGTTGGTGTTTTTCAATGTTGAGGTTGTCGTTGTTTTTCAATGTTGAGGTTGTTGTTGAATTTGTTGATGTTTTTCAATGTTGAGGTTGTTGTTCTTTTTCAATGCTGAGGTTGTTGTTGAATTTGTTGGTGTTTTTCAATGTTGAGGTTGTTGTTGAATTTGTTGGTGTTTTTCAATGTTGAGGTTGTTGCTGTTTTTCAATGTTTGGGTAGTTGTTGAATTGGTTGGTGTTTTTCAATGTTGAGGTTGTCGTTGTTTTTCAATGTTGAGGTTGTTGTTGAATTTGTTGGTGTTTTTCAATGTTGAGGTTGTTGTTGAATTTGTTGGTGTTTTCCAATGTTGAGTTTGTTGCTGTTTTTCAATGTTGAGGTTGTTGTTGAATTTGTTGGTGTTTTTCAATGTTGAGGTTGTTGGTGTTTTTCAGTGTTGAGGTTGTTGTTGAATTTGTTGGTGTTTTTCAATGTTGAGGTTGTTGTTGAATTTGTTGGTGTTTTTCAATGATGAGGTTGTTGTTGTTTTTCAATGTTGAGGTTGTTGAATTTGTGGGTGTTTTTCAATCTTGAGTTTGTTGTTGAATTTGTTGGTGTTTTTCAAAGTTGAGGTTGTTGTTTAGCTTGTTGGTGTTTTTCAATGTTGAGGTTGTTGTTGAATTTGTTGGTGTTTTTCAATGTTGAGGTTGTTGTTGAATTTGTTGGTGTTTTTCAATGTTGAGGTTGTTGTTATTTTTAAATGTTGAGGTTGTTGTTGAATTTGTTGGTGTTTTTTCAATTTTGAGGTTGTTGGTGTTGTTCAATGTTGAGGTTGATTTTGAATTTGAGGGTGTTTTTCAATGTCGAGGTTGTTGTTGAATTTGTTGGTGTTTTTCAATGTTGAGGTTGTTGTTCTTTTTCAATGTTGAGGTTGTTGTTGAATTTGTTGCTGTTTTTTAATGTTGAGATTGCTGTTGTTTTTCAATGTTGAGGTTGTTGTTGAATTTGTTGGTGTTTTTAAATGTTGAGGTTGTTGTTGAATTTGCTGGTGTTTTGCAATGTTGAGGTTGTTGTTGTTTTTCAATGTTGAGGTTGTTGTTGAATTTGTTGGTGCTTTTCAATGTTGAGGTTGTTGTTTTTCAATGTTGAGGTTGTTGTTGTATTTGTTGGTGTTTTTCAATTTCGAGGTTTTTGTTGAATTTGTTGGTGTTTTTTCAATGTTGGAGTTGTTGTTGAATTTGTTGGTGTTTTTCAATGTTGAGGTTGTTGTTGTTTTTCAGTGTTGAGGTTGTTGTTGAATTTGTTGGTGTTTTTCAATGTTGAGGTTGTTGTTGTTTTTCAATCTTGAGTTTGCTGTTGAATTTGTTGGTGTTTTTCAATGTTGAGGTTGTTGTTGAATTTGTTGGTGTTTTTCAATGTTGAGGTTGTTGTTATTTTTCAATGTTGAGGTTGTTGTTTAGTTTGTTGGTGTTTTTCAATGTTGAGGTTGTTGTTGAATTTGTTGGTGTTTTTCAATGTTGAGGTTGTTGTTGAATTTGTTGGTGTTTTTCAATGTTGAGGTTGTTGTTGTTTTTAAATGTTGAGGTTGTTGTTGAATTTGTTCGTGTTTTTTCAATTTTGCGGTTGTTGGTGTTGTTCAATGTTGAGGTTGATTTTGAATTTGAGGGTGTTTTTCAATGTCGAGGTTGTTGTTGAATTTCTTGGTGTTTTTCAATGTTGAGATTATTGTTCTTTTTCAATGTTGAGGTTGTTGTTGAATTTGTTGCTGTTTTTCAATGTTGAGATTGTTGTTGTTTTTCAATGTTGAGGTTGTTGTTGAATTTGTTGGTGTTTTTAAATGTTGAGGTTGTTGTTGAATTTGCTGGTGTTTTGCAATGTTGAGGTTGTTGTTGTTTTTCAATGTTGAGGCTGTTGTTGAATTTGTTGGTGTTTTTCAATGTTGAGGTTGTTGTTTTTCAATGTTGAGGTTGTTGTTGTATTTGTTGGTGTTTTTCAATTTCGAGGTTGTTGTGGAATTTGTTGGCGTTTTTCAATGTTGAAGTTGTTGTTGAATTTGTTGGTGTTTTTCAATGTTGAGGTTGTTGTTGTTTTTCAGTGTTGAGGTTGTTGTTGAATTTGTTGGTGTTTTTCAATTTTGAGGTTGTTGTTGTTTTTCAATGCTGAGGTTGTTGTTGAATTTGTTGGTGTTTTTCAAAGTTGAGGTTGTTGTTGAATTTGTTGGTGTTTTTCAATGTTGAGGTTGTTCTTTTTCAATGTTGAGGTTGTTCTTGAATTTGTTGGTGTTTTTCAATGTCTAGGTTGTTGTTGTTTCTCAATGTTGAGGTTGTTGTTGAAATTGTTGGTGCTTTTCAATGTTGAGGTTGTTGTTGAATTTGTTGGTGTTTTTCAATGTTGAGGTTGTTGTTGAATTTGTTGGTGTTTTTCAGTGTTGAGGTTGTTGTTATTTTTCAATGTTGAGATTGTTGTTGAGTTTGTTGGTGTTTTTCAATGTTGAGGTTGTTGTTGAATTTGTTGGTGTTTTTCAATGTTGATGTTGTTGTTGAATTTGTTGGTGTTTTTCAATGTTGAGGTTGTTGTTGTTTTTAAATGTTGAGGTTGTTGTTGAATTTGTTGGTGTTTTTTCAATTCTGAGGTGGTTGGTGTTATTCAATGTTAAGGTTGATTTTGAATTTGAGGGTGTTTTTCAATGTCGAGGTTGTTGTTGAATTTGTTGGTGTTTTTCAATGTTGAGGTTGTTGTTGTTTTTCAATGTTGAGGTTGTTGTCGAATTTGTTGGTGTTTTTCAATGTTGAGATTGTTGTTATTTTTCAATGTTGAGTTTGTTGTTGAATTTGTTGGTGTTTTTAAATGTTGAGGTTGTTGTTGAATTTGCTGGTGTTTTGCAATGTTGAGGTTGTTGTTGTTTTACAATGTTGAGGTTGTTGTTGAATTTGTTGGTGTTTTTCAATGTTGAGGTTGTTGTTGTTTTTCAATGTTGAGGTTGTTGTTGTATTTGTTGGTGTTTTTCAATTTCGAGGTTGTTGTTGAATTTGTTGGTCTTTTTCAATGTTGAAGTTGTTGTTGAATTTGTTGGTGTTTTTCAATGTTGAGGTTGTTGTTGTTTTTCAATGTTGAGGTTGTTGTTGAATTTGTTGGTGTTTTTCAATGTTGAGGTTGTTGTTGTTTTTCAATGCTGAGGTTGTTGTTGAATTTGTTGGTGTTTTTCAATGTTGAGGTTGTTGTTGAATTTGTTAGTGTTTTTCAATGTTGAGGTTGTTGTTGTTTTTCAATGTTGAGGTTGTTGTTGAATTTGTTGGTGTTTTTCAATGTTTAGGTTGTTGTTGTTTTTCAATGTTGAGGTTGTTGTTGAATTTGTTGGTGTTGTTCAATGTTGAGGTTGTTGTTGAATTTGTTGGTGTTTTTCAATGTTGAGGTTGTTGTTGTTTTTCAATGTTGAGGTTGTTGTTGAATTTGTTGGTGTTTTTCAATGTTGAGTTTGTTGTTGTTTTTCAATGTTGAGGTTGTTGTTGAATTTGTTGGTGTTTTTCAATGTTGAGGTTGTTGTTGTTTTTCAATCTTGAGGTTGTTATTGAATTTGTTGGTGTTTTTCAATGTTGAGGTTGTTGTTGTTTTTCAATGTTGAGGTTGTTGTTGAATTTGTTGGTGCTTTTCAATGTTGAGATTGTTGTTGAATTTGTTGGTGTTTTTCAATGTTGAGGTTGTTGTTGTTTTTCAATGTTGAGGTTGTTGTTGAATTTGTTGGTGTTTTTCAATGTTGAGTTTGTTGTTGAATTTGTTGGTGTTTTTCAATTTCGAGGTTGTTGTTGAATTTGTTAGTGTTTTTCAAAGTTGAGGTTGTTGTTGAATTTGTTGGTGTTTTTCAATGTTGAGGTTGTTGTTGAATTTGTTGGTGTTTTTCAATGTTGAGGTTGTTGTTGTTTTTCAATGCTGAGGTTGTTGTTGAATTTGTTGGTGTTTTTCAATGTTGAGGTTGTTGTTGAATTTGTTGGTGTTTTTCAATGTTGAGGTTGTTGTTGTTTTTCAATGTTGAGGTTGTTGTTGAATTTGTTGGTGTTTTTCAATGTTTAGGTTGTTGTTGTTTTTCAATGTTGAGGTTGTTGTTGAATTTGTTGGTGTTGTTCAATGTTGAGGTTGTTGTTGAATTTGTTGGGGTTTTTCAATGTTGAGGTTGTTGTTGTTTTTCAATGCTGAGGTTGTTGTTGAATTTGTTGGTGTTTTTCAATGTTGAGGTTGTTGTTGAATTTGTTGGTGTTTTTCAATGTTGAGGTTGTTGTTGTTTTTCAATGTTGAGGTTGTTGTTGAATTTGTTGGTGTTTTTCAATGTTTAGGTTGTTGTTGTTTTTCAATGTTGAGGTTGTTGTTGAATTTGTTGGTGTTGTTCAATGTTGAGGTTGTTGTTGAATTTGTTGGTGTTTTTCAATGTTGAGGTTGTTGTTGTTTTTCAATGTTGAGGTTGTTGTTGAATTTGTTGGTGTTTTTCAATGTTGAGTTTGTTGTTGTTTTTCAATGTTGAGGTTGTTGTTGAATTTGTTGGTGTTTTTCAATGTTGAGGTTGTTGTTGTTTTTCAATCTTGAGGTTGTTATTGAATTTGTTGGTGTTTTTCAATGTTGAGGTTGTTGTTGTTTTTCAATGTTGAGGTTGTTGTTGAATTTGTTGGTGCTTTTCAATGTTGAGATTGTTGTTGAATTTGTTGGTGTTTTTCAATGTTGAGGTTGTTGTTGTTTTTCAATGTTGAGGTTGTTGTTGAATTTGTTGGTGTTTTTCAATGTTGAGTTTGTTGTTGAATTTGTTGGTGTTTTTCAATTTCGAGGTTGTTGTTGAATTTGTTAGTGTTTGTCAAAGTTGAGGTTGTTGTTGAATTTGTTGGTGTTTTTCAATGTTGAGGTTGTTGTTGAATTTGTTGGTGTTTTTCAATGTTGAGGTTGTTGTTGTTTTTCAATGCTGAGGTTGTTGTTGAATTTGTTGGTGTTTTTCAATGTTGAGGTTGTTGTTGAATTTGTTGGTGTTTTTCAATGTTGAGGTTGTTGTTGTTTTTCAATGTTGAGGTTGTTGTTGAATTTGTTGGTGTTTTTCAATGTTTAGGTTGTTGTTGTTTTTCAATGTTGAGGTTGTTGTTGAATTTGTTGGTGTTGTTCAATGTTGAGGTTGTTGTTGAATTTGTTGGTGTTTTTCAATGTTGAGGTTGTTGTTGTTTTTCAATGTTGAGGTTGTTGTTGAATTTGTTGGTGTTTTTCAATGTTGAGTTTGTTGTTGTTTTTCAATGTTGAGGTTGTTGTTGAATTTGTTGGTGTTTTTCAATGTTGAGGTTGTTGTTGTTTTTCAATCTTGAGGTTGTTATTGAATTTGTTGGTGTTTTTCAATGTTGAGGTTGTTGTTGTTTTTCAATGTTGAGGTTGTTGTTGAATTTGTTGGTGCTTTTCAATGTTGAGGTTGTTGTTGAATTTGTTGGTGTTTTTCAATGTTGAGGTTGTTGTTATTTTTCAATGTTGAGGTTGTTGTTGAGTTTGTTGGTGTTTTTCAATGTCTAGGTTGTTGTTGTTTCTCAATGTTGAGGTTGTTGTTGAAATTGTTGGTGCTTTTCAATGTTGAGGTTGTTGTTGAATTTGTTGGTGTTTTTCAATGTTGAGGTTGTTGTTGAATTTGTTGGTGTTTTTCAATGTTGAGGTTGTTGTTATTTTTCAATGTTGAGATTGTTGTTGAGTTTGTTGGTGTTTTTCAATGTTGAGGTTGTTGTTGAATTTGTTGGTGTTTTTCAATGTTGATGTTGTTGTTGAATTTGTTGGTGTTTTTCAATGTTGAGGTTGTTGTTGTTTTTAAATGTTGAGGTTGTTGTTGAATTTGTTGGTGTTTTTTCAATTCTGAGGTGGTTGGTGTTATTCAATGTTAAGGTTGATTTTGAATTTGAGGGTGTTTTTCAATGTCGAGGTTGTTGTTGAATTTGTTGGTGTTTTTCAATGTTGAGGTTGTTGTTGTTTTTCAATGTTGAGGTTGTTGTCGAATTTGTTGGTGTTTTTCAATGTTGAGATTGTTGTTATTTTTCAATGTTGAGTTTGTTGTTGAATTTGTTGGTGTTTTTAAATGTTGAGGTTGTTGTTGAATTTGCTGGTGTTTTGCAATGTTGAGGTTGTTGTTGTTTTACAATGTTGAGGTTGTTGTTGAATTTGTTGGTGTTTTTCAATGTTGAGGTTGTTGTTGTTTTTCAATGTTGAGGTTGTTGTTGTATTTGTTGGTGTTTTTCAATTTCGAGCTTGTTGTTGAATTTGTTGGTCTTTTTCAATGTTGAAGTTGTTGTTGAATTTGTTGGTGTTTTTCAATGTTGAGGTTGTTGTTGTTTTTCAATGTTGAGGTTGTTGTTGAATTTGTTGGTGTTTTTCAATGTTGAGGTTGTTGTTGTTTTTCAATGCTGAGGTTGTTGTTGAATTTGTTGGTGTTTTTCAATGTTGAGGTTGTTGTTGAATTTGTTAGTGTTTTTCAATGTTGAGGTTGTTGTTGTTTTTCAATGTTGAGGTTGTTGTTGAATTTGTTGGTGTTTTTCAATGTTTAGGTTGTTGTTGTTTTTCAATGTTGAGGTTGTTGTTGAATTTGTTGGTGTTGTTCAATGTTGAGGTTGTTGTTGAATTTGTTGGTGTTTTTCAATGTTGAGGTTGTTGTTGTTTTTCAATGTTGAGGTTGTTGTTGAATTTGTTGGTGTTTTTCAATGTTGAGTTTGTTGTTGTTTTTCAATGTTGAGGTTGTTGTTGAATTTGTTGGTGTTTTTCAATGTTGAGGTTGTTGTTGTTTTTCAATCTTGAGGTTGTTATTGAATTTGTTGGTGTTTTTCAATGTTGAGGTTGTTGTTGTTTTTCAATGTTGAGGTTGTTGTTGAATTTGTTGGTGCTTTTCAATGTTGAGATTGTTGTTGAATTTGTTGGTGTTTTTCAATGTTGAGGTTGTTGTTGTTTTTCAATGTTGAGGTTGTTGTTGAATTTGTTGGTGTTTTTCAATGTTGAGTTTGTTGTTGAATTTGTTGGTGTTTTTCAATTTCGAGGTTGTTGTTGAATTTGTTAGTGTTTTTCAAAGTTGAGGTTGTTGTTGAATTTGTTGGTGTTTTTCAATGTTGAGGTTGTTGTTGAATTTGTTGGTGTTTTTCAATGTTGAGGTTGTTGTTGTTTTTCAATGCTGAGGTTGTTGTTGAATTTGTTGGTGTTTTTCAATGTTGAGGTTGTTGTTGAATTTGTTGGTGTTTTTCAATGTTGAGGTTGTTGTTGTTTTTCAATGTTGAGGTTGTTGTTGAATTTGTTGGTGTTTTTCAATGTTTAGGTTGTTGTTGTTTTTCAATGTTGAGGTTGTTGTTGAATTTGTTGGTGTTGTTCAATGTTGAGGTTGTTGTTGAATTTGTTGGTGTTTTTCAATGTTGAGGTTGTTGTTGTTTTTCAATGCTGAGGTTGTTGTTGAATTTGTTGGTGTTTTTCAATGTTGAGGTTGTTGTTGAATTTGTTGGTGTTTTTCAATGTTGAGGTTGTTGTTGTTTTTCAATGTTGAGGTTGTTGTTGAATTTGTTGGTGTTTTTCAATGTTTAGGTTGTTGTTGTTTTTCAATGTTGAGGTTGTTGTTGAATTTGTTGGTGTTGTTCAATGTTGAGGTTGTTGTTGAATTTGTTGGTGTTTTTCAATGTTGAGGTTGTTGTTGTTTTTCAATGTTGAGGTTGTTGTTGAATTTGTTGGTGTTTTTCAATGTTGAGTTTGTTGTTGTTTTTCAATGTTGAGGTTGTTGTTGAATTTGTTGGTGTTTTTCAATGTTGAGGTTGTTGTTGTTTTTCAATCTTGAGGTTGTTATTGAATTTGTTGGTGTTTTTCAATGTTGAGGTTGTTGTTGTTTTTCAATGTTGAGGTTGTTGTTGAATTTGTTGGTGCTTTTCAATGTTGAGATTGTTGTTGAATTTGTTGGTGTTTTTCAATGTTGAGGTTGTTGTTGTTTTTCAATGTTGAGGTTGTTGTTGAATTTGTTGGTGTTTTTCAATGTTGAGTTTGTTGTTGAATTTGTTGGTGTTTTTCAATTTCGAGGTTGTTGTTGAATTTGTTAGTGTTTGTCAAAGTTGAGGTTGTTGTTGAATTTGTTGGTGTTTTTCAATGTTGAGGTTGTTGTTGAATTTGTTGGTGTTTTTCAATGTTGAGGTTGTTGTTGTTTTTCAATGCTGAGGTTGTTGTTGAATTTGTTGGTGTTTTTCAATGTTGAGGTTGTTGTTGAATTTGTTGGTGTTTTTCAATGTTGAGGTTGTTGTTGTTTTTCAATGTTGAGGTTGTTGTTGAATTTGTTGGTGTTTTTCAATGTTTAGGTTGTTGTTGTTTTTCAATGTTGAGGTTGTTGTTGAATTTGTTGGTGTTGTTCAATGTTGAGGTTGTTGTTGAATTTGTTGGTGTTTTTCAATGTTGAGGTTGTTGTTGTTTTTCAATGTTGAGGTTGTTGTTGAATTTGTTGGTGTTTTTCAATGTTGAGTTTGTTGTTGTTTTTCAATGTTGAGGTTGTTGTTGAATTTGTTGGTGTTTTTCAATGTTGAGGTTGTTGTTGTTTTTCAATCTTGAGGTTGTTATTGAATTTGTTGGTGTTTTTCAATGTTGAGGTTGTTGTTGTTTTTCAATGTTGAGGTTGTTGTTGAATTTGTTGGTGCTTTTCAATGTTGAGGTTGTTGTTGAATTTGTTGGTGTTTTTCAATGTTGAGGTTGTTGTTATTTTTCAATGTTGAGGTTGTTGTTGAGTTTGTTGGTGTTTTTCAATGTTGAGGTTGTTGTTGAATTTGTTGGTGTTTTTCAATGTTGATGTTGTTGTTGAATTTGTTGGTGTTTTTCAATGTTGAGGTTGTTGTTGTTTTTAAATGTTGAGGTTGTTGTTGAATTTGTTGGTGTTTTTTCAATTCTGAGGTGGTTGGTCTTATTCAATGTTAAGGTTGATTTTGAATTTGAGGGTGTTTTTCAATGTCGAGGTTGTTGTTGAATTTGTTGGTGTTTTTCAATGTTGAGGTTGTTGTTGTTTTTCAATGTTGAGGTTGTTGTCGAATTTGTTGGTGTTTTTCAATGTTGAGATTGTTGTTATTTTTCAATGTTGAGTTTGTTGTTGAATTTGTTGGTGTTTTTAAATGTTGAGGTTGTTGTTGAATTTGCTGGTGTTTTGCAATGTTGAGGTTGTTGTTGTTTTTCAATGTTGAGGTTGTTGTTGAATTTGTTGGTGTTTTTCAATGTTGAGGTTGTTGTTGTTTTTCAATGTTGAGGTTGTTGTTGTATTTGTTGGTGTTTTTCAATTTCGAGGTTGTTGTTGAATTTGTTGGTCTTTTTCAATGTTGAAGTTGTTGTTGAATTTGTTGGTGTTTTTCAATGTTGAGGTTGTTGTTGTTTTTCAATGTTGAGGTTGTTGTTGAATTTGTTGGTGTTTTTCAATGTTGAGGTTGTTGTTGTTTTTCAATGCTGAGGTTGTTGTTGAATTTGTTGCTGTTTTTCAATGTTGAGGTTGTTGTTGAATTTGTTGGTGTTTTTCAATGTTTAGGTTGTTGTTGTTTTTCAATGTTGAGGTTGTTGTTGAATTTGTTGGTGTTGTTCAATGTTGAGGTTGTTGTTGAATTTGTTGGTGTTTTTCAATGTTGAGGTTGTTGTTGTTTTTCAATGTTGAGGTTGTTGTTGAATTTGTTGGTGTTTTTCAATGTTGAGTTTGTTGTTGTTTTTCAATGTTGAGGTTGTTGTTGAATTTGTTGGTGTTTTTCAATGTTGAGGTTGTTGTTGTTTTTCAATCTTGAGGTTGTTATTGAATTTGTTGGTGTTTTTCAATGTTGAGGTTGTTGTTGTTTTTCAATGTTGAGGTTGTTGTTGAATTTGTTGGTGCTTTTCAATGTTGAGATTGTTGTTGAATTTGTTGGTGTTTTTCAATGTTGAGGTTGTTGTTGTTTTTCAATGTTGAGGTTGTTGTTGAATTTGTTGGTGTTTTTCAATGTTGAGTTTGTTGTTGAATTTGTTGGTGTTTTTCAATTTCGAGGTTGTTGTTGAATTTGTTAGTGTTTTTCAAAGTTGAGGTTGTTGTTGAATTTGTTGGTGTTTTTCAATGTTGAGGTTGTTGTTGAATTTGTTGGTGTTTTTCAATGTTGAGGTTGTTGTTGTTTTTCAATGCTGAGGTTGTTGTTGAATTTGTTGGTGTTTTTCAATGTTGAGGTTGTTATTGAATTTGTTGGTGTTTTGCAATGTTGAGGTTGTTGTTGTTTTTCAATGTTGAGGTTGTTGTTGAATTTGTTGGTGTTTTTCAATGTTTAGGTTGTTGTTGTTTTTCAATGTTGAGGTTGTTGATGAATTTGTTGGTGTTGTTCAATGTTGAGGTTGTTGTTGAATTTGTTGGTGTTTTTCAATGTTGAGGTTGTTGTTGTTTTTCAATGTTGAGGTTGTTGTTGAATTTGTTGGTGTTTTTCAATGTTGAGTTTGTTGTTGTTTTTCAATGTTGAGGTTCTTATTGAATTTGTTGGTGTTTTTCAATGTTGAGGTTGTTGTTGTTTTTCAATCTTGAGGTTGTTATTGAATTTGTTGGTGTTTTTCAATGTTGAGGTTGTTGTTGTTTTTCAATGTTGAGGTTGTTGTTGAATTTGTTGGTGCTTTTCAATGTTGAGATTGTTGTTGAATTTGTTGGTGTTTTTCAATGTTGAGGTTGTTGTTGTTTTTCAATGTTGAGGTTGTTGTTGAATTTGTTGGTGTTTTTCAATGTTGAGTTTGTTGTTGAATTTGTTGGTGTTTTTCAATTTCGAGGTTGTTGTTGAATTTGTTAGTGTTTTTCAAAGTTGAGGTTGTTGTTGAACTTGTTGGTGTTTTTCAATGTTGAGGTTGTTGTTGAATTTGTTGGTGTTTTTCAATGTTTAGTTTGTTGTTGTTTTTCAATGTTGAGGTTGTTGTTGAATTTGTTGGTGTTTTTCAATGTTGAGGTTGTTGTTGTTTTTCAATGTTGAGGTTGTTGTTGAATTTGTTGGTGTTTTTCAATGTTGAGGTTGTTGGTGTTTTTCAATGTTGAGGTTGTTGTTGAATTTAATGGTGTTTTGCAATGTTGAGGTTGTTGTTGTTTTTCAATGTTGAGGTTGTTGTTGAATTTGTTGGTGTTTTTCAATGTTCAGGTTGTTGTTGTTTTTCAATGTTGAGGTTGTTGTTGAGTTTTTTGGTGTTTTGCAATGTTGAGGTTGTTGTTGAATTTGTTGGTGTTTTTCAATGTTGAGGTTGTTGTTGAATTTGTTGGTGTTTTTCAATGCTGAGGTTGTTGTTGTTTTTAAATGTTGGGGTTGTTGTTGAATTTGTTGGTGTTTTTCAATTTTGAGGATGTTGTTGTTTTTCAATGTTGAGGTTGTTGTTGAATTAGCTGGTGCTTTTCCATGTTGAGGTTGTTGTTGAATTTGTTGGTGTTTTTCAATGTTGAGGTTGTTGTTGAATTTGTTGGTGTTTTTCAATGTTGAGGTTGTTGTTGTTTTTCAATGTTGAGGTTGTTGTTGAATTTGTTGGTGTTTTTCAATGTTTAGGTTGTTGTTGTTTTTCAATGTTGAGGTTGTTGTTGAATTTGTTGGTGTTGTTCAATGTTGAGGTTGTTGTTGAATTTGTTGGTGTTTTTCAATGTTGAGGTTGTTGTTGTTTTTCAATGTTGAGGTTGTTGTTGAATTTGTTGGTGTTTTTCAATGTTGAGTTTGTTGTTGTTTTTCAATGTTGAGGTTGTTGTTGAATTTGTTGGTGTTTTTCAATGTTGAGGTTGTTGTTGTTTTTCAATCTTGAGGTTGTTATTGAATTTGTTGGTGTTTTTCAATGTTGAGGTTGTTGTTGTTTTTCAATGTTGAGGTTGTTGTTGAATTTGTTGGTGCTTTTCAATGTTGAGGTTGTTGTTGAATTTGTTGGTGTTTTTCAATGTTGAGGTTGTTGTTATTTTTCAATGTTGAGGTTGTTGTTGAGTTTGTTGGTGTTTTTCAATGTTGAGGTTGTTGTTGAATTTGTTGGTGTTTTTCAATGTTGATGTTGTTGTTGAATTTGTTGGTGTTTTTCAATGTTGAGGTTGTTGTTGTTTTTAAATGTTGAGGTTGTTGTTGAATTTGTTGGTGTTTTTTCAATTCTGAGGTGGTTGGTCTTATTCAATGTTAAGGTTGATTTTGAATTTGAGGGTGTTTTTCAATGTCGAGGTTGTTGTTGAATTTGTTGGTGTTTTTCAATGTTGAGGTTGTTGTTGTTTTTCAATGTTGAGGTTGTTGTCGAATTTGTTGGTGTTTTTCAATGTTGAGATTGTTGTTATTTTTCAATGTTGAGTTTGTTGTTGAATTTGTTGGTGTTTTTAAATGTTGAGGTTGTTGTTGAATTTGCTGGTGTTTTGCAATGTTGAGGTTGTTGTTGTTTTTCAATGTTGAGGTTGTTGTTGAATTTGTTGGTGTTTTTCAATGTTGAGGTTGTTGTTGTTTTTCAATGTTGAGGTTGTTGTTGTATTTGTTGGTGTTTTTCAATTTCGAGGTTGTTGTTGAATTTGTTGGTCTTTTTCAATGTTAAAGTTGTTGTTGAATTTGTTGGTGTTTTTCAATGTTGAGGTTGTTGTTGTTTTTCAATGTTGAGGTTGTTGTTGAATTTGTTGGTGTTTTTCAATGTTGAGGTTGTTGTTGTTTTTCAATGCTGAGGTTGTTGTTGAATTTGTTGGTGTTTTTCAATGTTGAGGTTGTTGTTGAATTTGTTGGTGTTTTTCAATGTTTAGGTTGTTGTTGTTTTTCAATGTTGAGGTTGTTGTTGAATTTGTTGGTGTTGTTCAATGTTGAGGTTGTTGTTGAATTTGTTGGTGTTTTTCAATGTTGAGGTTGTTGTTGTTTTTCAATGTTGAGGTTGTTGTTGAATTTGTTGGTGTTTTTCAATGTTGAGTTTGTTGTTGTTTTTCAATGTTGAGGTTGTTGTTGAATTTGTTGGTGTTTTTCAATGTTGAGGTTGTTGTTGTTTTTCAATCTTGAGGTTGTTATTGAATTTGTTGGTGTTTTTCAATGTTGAGGTTGTTGTTGTTTTTCAATGTTGAGGTTGTTGTTGAATTTGTTGGTGCTTTTCAATGTTGAGATTGTTGTTGAATTTGTTGGTGTTTTTCAATGTTGAGGTTGTTGTTGTTTTTCAATGTTGAGGTTGTTGTTGAATTTGTTGGTGTTTTTCAATGTTGAGTTTGTTGTTGAATTTGTTGGTGTTTTTCAATTTCGAGGTTGTTGTTGAATTTGTTAGTGTTTTTCAAAGTTGAGGTTGTAGTTGAATTTGTTGGTGTTTTTCAATGTTGAGGTTGTTGTTGAATTTGTTGGTGTTTTTCAATGTTGAGGTTGTTGTTGTTTTTCAATGCTGAGGTTGTTGTTGAATTTGTTGGTGTTTTTCAATGTTGAGGTTGTTATTGAATTTGTTGGTGTTTTGCAATGTTGAGGTTGTTGTTGTTTTTCAATGTTGAGGTTGTTGTTGAATTTGTTGGTGTTTTTCAATGTTTAGGTTGTTGTTGTTTTTCAATGTTGAGGTTGTTGATGAATTTGTTGGTGTTGTTCAATGTTGAGGTTGTTGTTGAATTTGTTGGTGTTTTTCAATGTTGAGGTTGTTGTTGTTTTTCAATGTTGAGGTTGTTGTTGAATTTGTTGGTGTTTTTCAATGTTGAGTTTGTTGTTGTTTTTCAATGTTGAGGTTGTTGTTGAATTTGTTGGTGTTTTTCAATGTTGAGGTTGTTGTTGTTTTTCAATCTTGAGGTTGTTATTGAATTTGTTGGTGTTTTTCAATGTTGAGGTTGTTGTTGTTTTTCAATGTTGAGGTTGTTGTTGAATTTGTTGGTGCTTTTCAATGTTGAGATTGTTGTTGAATTTGTTGGTGTTTTTCAATGTTGAGGTTGTTGTTGTTTTTCAATGTTGAGGTTGTTGTTGAATTTGTTGGTGTTTTTCAATGTTGAGTTTGTTGTTGAATTTGTTGGTGTTTTTCAATTTCGAGGTTGTTGTTGAATTTGTTAGTGTTTTTCAAAGTTGAGGTTGTTGTTGAACTTGTTGGTGTTTTTCAATGTTGAGGTTGTTGTTGAATTTGTTGGTGTTTTTCAATGTTTAGTTTGTTGTTGTTTTTCAATGTTGAGGTTGTTGTTGAATTTGTTGGTGTTTTTCAATGTTGAGGTTGTTGTTGTTTTTCAATGTTGAGGTTGTTGTTGAATTTGTTGGTGTTTTTCAATGTTGAGGTTGTTGGTGTTTTTCAATGTTGAGGTTGTTGTTGAATTTAATGGTGTTTTGCAATGTTGAGGTTGTTGTTGTTTTTCAATGTTGAGGTTGTTGTTGAATTTGTTGGTGTTTTTCAATGTTCAGGTTGTTGTTGTTTTTCAATGTTGAGGTTGTTGTTGAGTTTTTTGGTGTTTTGCAATGTTGAGGTTGTTGTTGAATTTGTTGGTGTTTTTCAATGTTGAGGTTGTTGTTGAATTTGTTGGTGTTTTTCAATGCTGAGGTTGTTGTTGTTTTTAAATGTTGGGGTTGTTGTTGAATTTGTTGGTGTTTTTCAATTTTGAGGATGTTGTTGTTTTTCAATGTTGAGGTTGTTGTTGAATTTGCTGGTGCTTTTCCATGTTGAGGTTGTTGTTGAATTTGTTGGTGTTTTTCAATGTCGGGGTTGTTGTTGAATTTGTTGGTGTTTTTCAATGTTGAATTTTTTGTTGAATTTGTTGGCCTTTTTAAATGTTGAGATTGTTGTTGAATTTGTTGGTGTTTTCAATGTTGAAGTTTCTGTTGAATTTGTTGGTGTTTTTCAATGTTGAGGTTGTTGTTGTTTTTCAATATTGAGGTTGTTGTTGAATTTGTTGGTGTTTTTCAATGTTTAGGATGTTGTTGTTTTTCAATGTTGAGGTTGTTGTTGAATTTGTTGGTGTTGTTCAATGTTGAGGTTGTTGTTGAATTTGTTGGTGTTTTTCAATGTTGAGGTTGTTGTTGTTTTTCAATGTTGAGGTTGTTGTTGAATTTGTTGGTGTTTTTCAATGTTGAGTTTGTTGTTGTTTTTCAATGTTGAGGTTGTTGTTGAATTTGTTGGTGTTTTTCAATGTTGAGGTTGTTGTTGTTTTTCAATGTTGAGGTTGTTGTTGTTTTTCAATGTTGAGGTTGTTGTTGAATTTGTTGGTGCTTTTCAATGTTGAGATTGTTGTTGAATTTGTTGGCGTTTTTCAATGTTGAGGTTGTTGTTGTTTTTCAATGTTCAGGTTGTTGTTGAATTTGTTGGTGTTTTTCAATGTTGAGTTTGTTGTTGAATTTGTTGGTGTTTTTCAATTTCGAGGTTGTTGTTGAATTTGTTAGTGTTTTTCAAAGTTGAGGTTGTTGTTGAATTTGTTGCTGTTTTTCAATGTTGAGGTTGTTGTTGAATTTGTTGGTGTTTTTCAATGTTGAGGTTGTTGTTGAATTTGTTGGTGTTTTTTAGTGTTGAGGTTGTTGTTGAATTTGTTGGTGTTTTTCAATGTTGAGGTTGTTGTTGTTTTTAAATGTTGAGGTTGTTGTTGAATTTGTTGGTGTTTTTTCAATTTTGAGGTTGTTGGTGTTTTTGAATCTTGAGGTTGTTGTTGAATTTGATGGTGTTTTTCAATGTCGAGGTTGTTGTTGAATTTGTTGGTGTTTTTCAATGTTGAAGTTGTTGTTGAATTTGTTGGTGTTTTTCAATTTCCAGGTTGTTGTTGAATTTGTTGGTGTTTTTCAATGTTGAAGTTTTTATTGACTTTGTTGGTGTTTTTCAATGTTGAGGTTGTTGTTCTTTTTCAATGCTGAGGTTGTTGTTGAATTTGTTGGTGTTTTTCAATGTTGAGGTTGTTGTTGAATTTGTTGGTGTTTTTCAATGTTGAGGTTGTTGGTGTTTTTCAATGTTGAGGTTGTTGTTGTTTTTCAATGTTGAGGTTGTTGTTGAATTTGTTGGTGCTTTTCAATGTTGAGATTGTTGTTGAATTGGTTGGTGTTTTTCAATGTTGAGGTTGTTGTTGTTTTTCAATGTTCAGGTTGTTGTTGAATTTGTTGGTGTTTTTCAATGTTGAGTTTGTTGTTGAATTTGTTGGTGTTTTTCAATTTCGAGGTTGTTGTTGAATTTGTTAGTGTTTTTCAAAGTTGAGGTTGTTGTTGAATTTGTTGGTGTTTTTCAATGTTGAGGTTGTTGTTGAATTTGTTGGTGTTTTTCAATGTTGAGGTTGTTGTTGAATTTGTTGGTGTTTTTTAGTGTTGAGGTTGTTGTTGAATTTGTTGGTGTTTTTAAATGTTGAGGTTGTTGTTGTTTTTAAATGTTGAGGTTGTTGTTGAATTTGTTGGTGTTTTTTCAATTTTGAGGTTGTTGGTGTTTTTGAATTTGAGGTTGTTGTTGAATTTGATGGTGTTTTTCAATGTCGAGGTTGTTGTTGAATTTGTTGGTGTTTTTCAATGTTGAAGTTGTTGTTGAATTTGTTGGTGTTTTTCAATTTCCAGGTTGTTGTTGAATTTGTTGGTGTTTTTCAATGTTGAAGTTTTTATTGATTTTGTTGCTGTTTTTCAATGTTGAGGTTGTCGTTGTTTTTCAATGTTGAGGTTGTTGTTGAATTTGTTGATGTTTTTCAATGTTGAGGTTGTTGTTCTTTTTCAATGCTGAGGTTGTTGTTGAATTTGTTGGTGTTTTTCAATGTTGAGGTTGTTGTTGAATTTGTTGGTGTTTTTCAATGTTGAGGTTGTTGCTGTTTTTCAATGTTTGGGTAGTTGTTGAATTGGTTGGTGTTTTTCAATGTTGAGGTTGTTGTTGTTTTTCAATGTTGAGGTTGTTGTTGAATTTGTTGGTGTTTTTCAATGTTGAAGTTGTTGTTGAATTTGTTGGTGTTTTTCAATGTTGAGGTTGTTGTTGAATTTGTTGGTGTTTTCCAATGTTGAGTTTGTTGCTGTTTTTCAATGTTGAGGTTGTTGTTGAATTTGTTGGTGTTTTTCAATGTTGAGGTTGTTGGTGTTTTTCAGTGTTGAGGTTGTTGTTGAATTTGTTGGTGTTTTTCAATGTTTAGTTTGTTGTTGTTTTTCAATGTTTAGTTTGTTGTTGTTTTTCAATGTTCAGGTTGTTGTTGAATTTGTTGGTGTTTTTCAATGTTGAGGTTGTTGTTGTTTTTCAATGTTGAGGTTGTTGTTGAATTTGTTGGTGTTTTTCAATGTTGAGGTTGTTGGTGTTTTTCAATGTTGAGGTTGTTGTTGAATTTAATGGTGTTTTGCAATGTTGAGGTTGTTGTTGTTTTTCAATGTTGAGGTTGTTGTTGAATTTGTTGGTGTTTTTCAATGTTGAGGTTGTTGTTGTTTTTCAATGTTGAGGTTGTTGTTGAGTTTTTTGGTGTTTTGCAATGTTGAGGTTGTTGTTGAATTTGTTGGTGTTTTTCAATGTTGAGGTTGTTGTTGAATTTGTTGGTGTTTTTCAATGCTGAGGTTGTTGTTGTTTTTAAATGTTGGGGTTGTTGTTGAATTTGTTGGTGTTTTTCAATTTTGAGGATGTTGTTGTTTTTCAATGTTGAGGTTGTTGTTGAATTTGCTGGGGCTTTTCCATGATGAGGTTGTTGTTTTTCAAAGTTGAGGTTGTTGTTGAATTTGTTGGTGTTTTTCAATGTCGGGGTTGTTGTTGAATTTGTTGGTGTTTTTCAATGTTGAATTTTTTGTTGAATTTGTTGGTGTTTTTCAATGTTGAGGTTGTTGTTTATCAATGTTGAGGTTGTTGTTGAATTTGTTGGCCTTTTTAAATGTTGAGATTGTTGTTGAATTTGTTGGTGTTTTCAATGTTGAAGTTTCTGTTGAATTTGTTGGTGTTTTTCAATGTTGAGGTTGTTGTTGTTTTTCAATATTGAGGTTGTTGTTGAATTTGATGGTGTTTTTCAATGTCGAGGTTGTTGTAGTTTTTCAATGTTGAGGTTGTTGTTGAATTTGTTGGTGTTTTCCAATGTTGAGTTTGTTGCTGTTTTTCAATGTTGAGGTTGTTGTTGAATTTGTTGGTGTTTTTCAATGTTGAGGTTGTTGGTGTTTTTCAGTGTTGAGGTTGTTGTTGAATTTGTTGGTGTTTTTCAATGTTTAGTTTGTTGTTGTTTTTCAATGTTTAGTTTGTTGTTGTTTTTCAATGTTGAGGTTGTTGTGGAATTTGTTGGTGTTTTTCAATGTTGAGGTTGTTGTTGTTTTTCAATGTTGAGGTTGTTGTTGAATTTGTTGGTGTTTTTCAATGTTGAGGTTGTTGGTGTTTTTCAATGTTGAGGTTGTTGTTGAATTTAATGGTGTTTTGCAATGTTGAGGTTGTTGTTGTTTTTCAATGTTGAGGTTGTTGTTGAATTTGTTGGTGTTTTTCAATGTTGAGGTTGTTGTTGTTTTTCAATGTTGAGGTTGTTGTTGAGTTTTTTGGTGTTTTGCAATGTTGAGGTTGTTGTTGAATTTGTTGGTGTTTTTCAATGTTGAGGTTGTTGTTGAATTTGTTGGTGTTTTTCAATGCTGAGGTTGTTGTTGTTTTTAAATGTTGGGGTTGTTGTTGAATTTGTTGGTGTTTTTCAATTTTGAGGATGTTGTTGTTTTTCAATGTTGTGGTTGTTGTTGAATTTGCTGGTGCTTTTCCATGATGAGGTTGTTGTTTTTCAAAGTTGAGGTTGTTGTTGAATTTGTTGGTGTTTTTCAATGTCGGGGTTGTTGTTGAATTTGTTGGTGTTTTTCAATGTTGAATTTTTTGTTGAATTTGTTGGTGTTTTTCAATGTTGAGGTTGTTGTTTATCAATGTTGAGGTTGTTGTTGAATTTGTTGGCCTTTTTAAATGTTGAGATTGTTGTTGAATTTGTTGGTGTTTTCAATGTTGAAGTTTCTGTTGAATTTGTTGGTGTTTTTCAATGTTGAGGTTGTTGTTGTTTTTCAATATTGAGGTTGTTGTTGAATTTGATGGTGTTTTTCAATGTCGAGGTTGTTGTAGTTTTTCAATGTTGAGGTTGTTGTTGAATTTGTTGGTGTTTTTCAATGTTTAGGTTGTTGTTGTTTTTCAATGTTGAGGTTGTTGTTGAATTTGTTGGTGTTGTTCAATGTTGAGGTTGTTGTTGAATTTGTTGGTGTTTTTCAATGTTGAGGTTGTTGTTGTTTTTCAATGTTGAGGTTGTTGTTGAATTTGTTGGTGTTTTTCAATGTTGAGTTTGTTGTTGTTTTTCAATGTTGAGGTTGTTGTTGAATTTGTTGGTGTTTTTCAATGTTGAGGTTGTTGTTGTTTTTCAATGTTGAGGTTGTTGTTGAATTTGTTGGTGCTTTTCAATGTTGAGATTGTTGTTGAATTTGTTGGTGTTTTTCAATGTTGAGGTTGTTGTTGATTTTCAATGTTCAGGTTGTTGTTGAGTTTTTTGGTGTTTTTCAATGTTGAGGTTGTTGTTGTTTTTCAATGCTGAGGTTGTTGTTGAATTTGTTGGTGTTTTTCAATGTTGAGGTTGTTGTTGAATTTGTTGGTGTTTTTCAATGTTGAGGTTGTTGTTGTTTTTCAATGTTGAGGTTGTTGTTGAATTTGTTGGTGTTTTTCAATGTTGAGGTTGTTGTTGTTTTTCAATGTTGAGGTTGTTGTTGAATTTGTTGGTGTTTTTCAATGTTGAGTTTGTTGTTGTTTTTCAATGTTGAGGTTGTTGTTGAATTTGTTGGTGTTTTTCAATGTTGAGGTTGTTGTTGTTTTTCAATGTTGAGGTTGTTATTGAATTTGTTGGTGTTTTTCAATGTTGAGGTTGTTGTTGTTTTTCAATGTTGAGGTTGTTGTTGAATTTGTTGGTGCTTTTCAATGTTGAGATTGTTGTTGAATTTGTTGGTGTTTTTCAATGTTGAGGTTGTTGTTGTTTTTCAATGTTGAGGTTGTTGTTGAATTTGTTGGTGTTTTTCAATGTTGAGTTTGTTGTTGAATTTGTTGGTGTTTTTCAATTTCGAGGTTGTTGATGAATTTGTTAGTGTTTTTCAAAGTTGAGGTTGTTGTTGAATTTGTTGGTGTTTTTCAATGTTGAGGTGGTTGTTGAATTTGTTGGTGCTTTTCAATGTTGAGGTTGTTGTTGTTTTTCAATGTTGAGGTTGTTGTTGAATTTGTTGGTGTTTTTCAATGTTTAGTTTGTTGTTGTTTTTCAATGTTGAGGTTGTTGTTGAATTTGTTGGTGTTTTTCAATGTTGAGGTTGTTGTTGTTTTTCAATGTTGAGGTTGTTGTTGAATTTGTTGGTGTTTTTCAATGTTGAGGTTGTTGGTGTTTTTCAATGTTGAGGTTGTTGTTGAATTTAATGGTGTTTTGCAATGTTGAGGTTGTTGTTGTTTTTCAATGTTGAGGTTGTTGTTGAATTTGTTGGTGTTTTTCAATGTTGAGGTTGTTGTTGTTTTTCAATGTTGAGGTTGTTGTTGAGTTTTTTGGTGTTTTGCAATGTTGAGGTTGTTGTTGAATTTGTTGGTGTTTTTCAATGTTGAGGTTGTTGTTGAATTTGTTGGTATTTTTTAATGCTGAGGTTGTTGTTGTTTTTAAATGTTGGGATTGTTGTTGAATTTGTTGGTGTTTTTCAATTTTGAGGATGTTGTTGTTTTTCAATGTTGAGGTTGTTGTTGAATTTGCTGGTGTTTTTCCATGATGAGGTTGTTGTTTTTCAAAGTTGAGGTTGTTGTTGAATTTGTTGGTGTTTTTCAATGTCGGGGTTGTTGTTGAATTTGTTGGTGTTTTTCAATGTTGAATTTTTTGTTGAATTTGTTGGCCTTTTTAAATGTTGAGATTGTTGTTGAATTTGTTGGTGTTTTCAATGTTGAAGTTTCTGTTGAATTTGTTGGTGTTTTTCAATGTTGAGGTTGTTGTTGTTTTTCAATATTGAGGTTGTTGTTGAATTTGATGGTGTTTTTCAATGTCGAGGTTGTTGTAGTTTTTCAATGTTGAGGTTGTTGTTGAATTTGTTGGTGTTTTTCAATGTTTAGGTTGTTGTTGTTTTTCAATGTTGAGGTTGTTGTTGAATTTGTTGGTGTTGTTCAATGTTGAGGTTGTTGTTGAATTTGTTGGTGTTTTTCAATGTTGAGGTTGTTGTTGTTTTTCAATGTTGAGGTTGTTGTTGAATTTGTTGGTGTTTTTCAATCTTGAGTTTGTTGTTGTTTTTCAATGTTGAGGTTGTTGTTGAATTTGTTGGTGTTTTTCAATGTTGAGGTTGTTGTTGTTTTTCAATGTTGAGGTTGTTGTTGTTTTTCAATGTTGAGGTTGTTGTTGAATTTGTTGGTGCTTTTCAATGTTGAGATTGTTGTTGAATTTGTTGGTGTTTTTCAATGTTGAGGTTGTTGTTGTTTTTCAATGTTCAGGTTGTTGTTGAATTTGTTGGTGTTTTTCAATGTTGAGTTTGTTGTTGAATTTGTTGGTGTTTTTCAATTTCGAGGTTGTTGTTGAATTTGTTAGTGTTTTTCAAAGTTGAGGTTGTTGTTGAATTTGTTGCTGTTTTTCAATGTTGAGGTTGTTGTTGAATTTGTTGGTGTTTTTCAATGTTGAGGTTGTTGTTGAATTTGTTGGTGTTTTTTAGTGTTGAGGTTGTTGTTGAATTTGTTGGTGTTTTTCAATGTTGAGGTTGTTGTTGTTTTTAAATGTTGAGGTTGTTGTTGAATTTGTTGGTGTTTTTTCAATTTTGAGGTTGTTGGTGTTTTTGAATCTTGAGGTTGTTGTTGAATTTGATGGTGTTTTTCAATGTCGAGGTTGTTGTTGAATTTGTTGGTGTTTTTCAATGTTGAAGTTGTTGTTGAATTTGTTGGTGTTTTTCAATTTCCAGGTTGTTGTTGAATTTGTTGGTGTTTTTCAATGTTGAAGTTTTTATTGATTTTGTTGGTGTTTTTCAATGTTGAGGTTGTCGTTGTTTTTCAATGTTGAGGTTGTTGTTGAATTTGTTGATGTTTTTCAATGTTGAGGTTGTTGTTCTTTTTCAATGCTGAGGTTGTTGTTGAATTTGTTGGTGTTTTTCAATGTTGAGGTTGTTGTTGAATTTGTTGGTGTTTTTCAATGTTGAGGTTGTTGGTGTTTTTCAATGTTGAGGTTGTTGTTGTTTTTCAATGTTGAGGTTGTTGTTGAATTTGTTGGTGCTTTTCAATGTTGAGATTGTTGTTGAATTGGTTGGTGTTTTTCAATGTTGAGGTTGTTGTTGTTTTTCAATGTTCAGGTTGTTGTTGAATTTGTTGGTGTTTTTCAATGTTGAGTTTGTTGTTGAATTTGTTGGTGTTTTTCAATTTCGAGGTTGTTGTTGAATTTGTTAGTGTTTTTCAAAGTTGAGGTTGTTGTTGAATTTGTTGGTGTTTTTCAATGTTGAGGTTGTTGTTGAATTTGTTGGTGTTTTTCAATGTTGAGGTTGTTGTTGAATTTGTTGGTGTTTTTTAGTGTTGAGGTTGTTGTTGAATTTGTTGGTGTTTTTCAATGTTGAGGTTGTTGTTGTTTTTAAATGTTGAGGTTGTTGTTGAATTTGTTGGTGTTTTTTCAATTTTGAGGTTGTTGGTGTTTTTGAATTTGAGGTTGTTGTTGAATTTGATGGTGTTTTTCAATGTCGAGGTTGTTGTTGAATTTGTTGGTGTTTTTCAATGTTGAAGTTGTTGTTGAATTTGTTGGTGTTTTTCAATTTCCAGGTTGTTGTTGAATTTGTTGGTGTTTTTCAATGTTGAAGTTTTTATTGATTTTGTTGCTGTTTTTCAATGTTGAGGTTGTCGTTGTTTTTCAATGTTGAGGTTGTTGTTGAATTTGTTGATGTTTTTCAATGTTGAGGTTGTTGTTCTTTTTCAATGCTGAGGTTGTTGTTGAATTTGTTGGTGTTTTTCAATGTTGAGGTTGTTGTTGAATTTGTTGGTGTTTTTCAATGTTGAGGTTGTTGCTGTTTTTCAATGTTTGGGTAGTTGTTGAATTGGTTGGTGTTTTTCAATGTTGAGGTTGTTGTTGTTTTTCAATGTTGAGGTTGTTGTTGAATTTGTTGGTGTTTTTCAATGTTGAAGTTGTTGTTGAATTTGTTGGTGTTTTTCAATGTTGAGGTTGTTGTTGAATTTGTTGGTGTTTTCCAATGTTGAGTTTGTTGCTGTTTTTCAATGTTGAGGTTGTTGTTGAATTTGTTGGTGTTTTTCAATGTTGAGGTTGTTGGTGTTTTTCAGTGTTGAGGTTGTTGTTGAATTTGTTGGTGTTTTTCAATGTTTAGTTTGTTGTTGTTTTTCAATGTTTAGTTTGTTGTTGTTTTTCAATGTTGAGGTTGTTGTTGAATTTGTTGGTGTTTTTCAATGTTGAGGTTGTTGTTGTTTTTCAATGTTGAGGTTGTTGTTGAATTTGTTGGTGTTTTTCAATGTTGAGGTTGTTGGTGTTTTTCAATGTTGAGGTTGTTGTTGAATTTAATGGTGTTTTGCAATGTTGAGGTTGTTGTTGTTTTTCAATGTTGAGGTTGTTGTTGAATTTGTTGGTGTTTTTCAATGTTGAGGTTGTTGTTGTTTTTCAATGTTGAGGTTGTTGTTGAGTTTTTTGGTGTTTTGCAATGTTGAGGTTGTTGTTGAATTTGTTGGTGTTTTTCAATGTTGAGGTTGTTGTTGAATTTGTTGGTGTTTTTCAATGCTGAGGTTGTTGTTGTTTTTAAATGTTGGGGTTGTTGTTGAATTTGTTGGTGTTTTTCAATTTTGAGGATGTTGTTGTTTTTCAATGTTGAGGTTGTTGTTGAATTTGCTGGGGCTTTTCCATGATGAGGTTGTTGTTTTTCAAAGTTGAGGTTGTTGTTGAATTTGTTGGTGTTTTTCAATGTCGGGGTTGTTGTTGAATTTGTTGGTGTTTTTCAATGTTGAATTTTTTGTTGAATTTGTTGGTGTTTTTCAATGTTGAGGTTGTTGTTTATCAATGTTGAGGTTGTTGTTGAATTTGTTGGCCTTTTTAAATGTTGAGATTGTTGTTGAATTTGTTGGTGTTTTCAATGTTGAAGTTTCTGTTGAACTTGTTGGTGTTTTTCAATGTTGAGGTTGTTGTTGTTTTTCAATATTGAGGTTGTTGTTGAATTTGATGGTGTTTTTCAATGTCGAGGTTGTTGTAGTTTTTCAATGTTGAGGTTGTTGTTGAATTTGTTGGTGTTTTCCAATGTTGAGTTTGTTGCTGTTTTTCAATGTTGAGGTTGTTGTTGAATTTGTTGGTGTTTTTCAATGTTGAGGTTGTTGGTGTTTTTCAGTGTTGAGGTTGTTGTTGAATTTGTTGGTGTTTTTCAATGTTTAGTTTGTTGTTGTTTTTCAATGTTTAGTTTGTTGTTGTTTTTCAATGTTGAGGTTGTTGTGGAATTTGTTGGTGTTTTTCAATGTTGAGGTTGTTGTTGTTTTTCAATGTTGAGGTTGTTGTTGAATTTGTTGGTGTTTTTCAATGTTGAGGTTGTTGGTGTTTTTCAATGTTGAGGTTGTTGTTGAATTTAATGGTGTTTTGCAATGTTGAGGTTGTTGTTGTTTTTCAATGTTGAGGTTGTTGTTGAATTTGTTGGTGTTTTTCAATGTTGAGGTTGTTGTTGTTTTTCAATGTTGAGGTTGTTGTTGAGTTTTTTGGTGTTTTGCAATGTTGAGGTTGTTGTTGAATTTGTTGGTGTTTTTCAATGTTGAGGTTGTTGTTGAATTTGTTGGTGTTTTTCAATGCTGAGGTTGTTGTTGTTTTTAAATGTTGGGGTTGTTGTTGAATTTGTTGGTGTTTTTCAATTTTGAGGATGTTGTTGTTTTTCAATGTTGAGGTTGTTGTTGAATTTGCTGGTGCTTTTCCATGATGAGGTTGTTGTTTTTCAAAGTTGAGGTTGTTGTTGAATTTGTTGGTGTTTTTCAATGTCGGGGTTGTTGTTGAATTTGTTGGTGTTTTTCAATGTTGAATTTTTTGTTGAATTTGTTGGTGTTTTTCAATGTTGAGGTTGTTGTTTATCAATGTTGAGGTTGTTGTTGAATTTGTTGGCCTTTTTAAATGTTGAGATTGTTGTTGAATTTGTTGGTGTTTTCAATGTTGAATTTTCTGTTGAATTTGTTGGTGTTTTTCAATGTTGAGGTTGTTGTTGTTTTTCAATATTGAGGTTGTTGTTGAATTTGATGGTGTTTTTCAATGTCGAGGTTGTTGTAGTTTTTCAATGTTGAGGTTGTTGTTGAATTTGTTGGTGTTTTTCAATGTTTAGGTTGTTGTTGTTTTTCAATGTTGAGGTTGTTGTTGAATTTGTTGGTGTTGTTCAATGTTGAGGTTGTTGTTGAATTTGTTGGTGTTTTTCAATGTTGAGGTTGTTGTTGTTTTTCAATGTTGAGGTTGTTGTTGAATTTGTTGGTGTTTTTCAATGTTGAGTTTGTTGTTGTTTTTCAATGTTGAGGTTGTTGTTGAATTTGTTGGTGTTTTTCAATGTTGAGGTTGTTGTTGTTTTTCAATGTTGAGGTTGTTGTTGTTTTTCAATGTTGAGGTTGTTGTTGAATTTGTTGGTGCTTTTCAATGTTGAGATTGTTGTTGAATTTGTTGGTGTTTTTCAATGTTGAGGTTGTTGTTGATTTTCAATGTTCAGGTTGTTGTTGAGTTTTTTGGTGTTTTTCAATGTTGAGGTTGTTGTTGTTTTTCAATGCTGAGGTTGTTGTTGAATTTGTTGGTGTTTTTCAATGTTGAGGTTGTTGTTGAATTTGTTGGTGTTTTTCAATGTTGAGGTTGTTGTTGTTTTTCAATGTTGAGGTTGTTGTTGAATTTGTTGGTGTTTTTCAATGTTGAGGTTGTTGTTGTTTTTCAATGTTGAGGTTGTTGTTGAATTTGTTGGTGTTTTTCAATGTTGAGTTTGTTGTTGTTTTTCAATGTTGAGGTTGTTGTTGAATTTGTTGGTGTTTTTCAATGTTGAGGTTGTTGTTGTTTTTCAATGTTGAGGTTGTTATTGAATTTGTTGGTGTTTTTCAATGTTGAGGTTGTTGTTGTTTTTCAATGTTGAGGTTGTTGTTGAATTTGTTGGTGCTTTTCAATGTTGAGATTGTTGTTGAATTTGTTGGTGTTTTTCAATGTTGAGGTTGTTGTTGTTTTTCAATGTTGAGGTTGTTGTTGAATTTGTTGGTGTTTTTCAATGTTGAGTTTGTTGTTGAATTTGTTGTTGTTTTTCAATTTCGAGGTTGTTGATGAATTTGTTAGTGTTTTTCAAAGTTGAGGTTGTTGTTGAATTTGTTGGTGTTTTTCAATGTTGAGGTGGTTGTTGAATTTGTTGGTGCTTTTCAATGTTGAGGTTGTTGTTGTTTTTCAATGTTGAGGTTGTTGTTGAATTTGTTGGTGTTTTTCAATGTTTAGTTTGTTGTTGTTTTTCAATGTTGAGGTTGTTGTTGAATTTGTTGGTGTTTTTCAATGTTGAGGTTGTTGTTGTTTTTCAATGTTGAGGTTGTTGTTGAATTTGTTGGTGTTTTTCAATGTTGAGGTTGTTGGTGTTTTTCAATGTTGAGGTTGTTGTTGAATTTAATGGTGTTTTGCAATGTTGAGGTTGTTGTTGTTTTTCAATGTTGAGGTTGTTGTTGAATTTGTTGGTGTTTTTCAATGTTGAGGTTGTTGTTGTTTTTCAATGTTGAGGTTGTTGTTGAGTTTTTTGGTGTTTTGCAATGTTGAGGTTGTTGTTGAATTTGTTGGTGTTTTTCAATGTTGAGGTTGTTGTTGAATTTGTTGGTATTTTTCAATGCTGAGGTTGTTGTTGTTTTTAAATGTTGGGATTGTTGTTGAATTTGTTGGTGTTTTTCAATTTTGAGGATGTTGTTGTTTTTCAATGTTGAGGTTGTTGTTGAATTTGCTGGTGTTTTTCCATGATGAGGTTGTTGTTTTTCAAAGTTGAGGTTGTTGTTGAATTTGTAGGTGTTTTTCAATGTCGGGGTTGTTGTTGAATTTGTTGGTGTTTTTCAATGTTGAATTTTTTGTTGAATTTGTTGGTGTTTTTCAATGTTGAGGTTGTTGTTTATCAATGTTGAGGTTTTTGTTGAATTTGTTGGCCTTTTTAAATGTTGAGATTGTTGTTGAATTTGTTGGTGTTTTCAATGTTCAAGTTTCTGTTGAATTTGTTGGTGTTTTTCAATGTTGAGGTTGTTGTTGTTTTTCAATATTGAGGTTGTTGTTGAATTTGATGGTGTTTTTCAATGTCGAGGTTGTTGTAGTTTTTCAGTGTTGAGGTTGTTGTTGAATTTGTTGGTGTTTTTCAATGTTTAGGTTGTTGTTGTTTTTCAATGTTGAGGTTGTTGTTGAATTTGTTGGTGTTGTTCAATGTTGAGGTTGTTGTTGAATTTGTTGGTGTTTTTCAATGTTGAGGTTGTTGTTGTTTTTCAATGTTGAGGTTGTTGTTGAATTTGTTGGTGTTTTTCAATGTTGAGTTTGTTGTTGTTTTTCAATGTTGAGGTTGTTGTTGAATTTGTTGGTGTTTTTCAATGTTGAGGTTGTTGTTGTTTTTCAATGTTGAGGTTGTTGTTGAATTTGTTGGTGTTTTTCAATGTTGAGGTTGTTGTTGTTTTTCAATGTTGAGGTTGTTGTTGAATTTGTTGGTGCTTTTCAATGTTGAGATTGTTGTTGAATTTGTTGGTGTTTTTCAATGTTGAGGTTGTTGTTGTTTTTCAATGTTCAGGTTGTTGTTGAATTTGTTGGTGTTTTTCAATGTTGAGTTTGTTGTTGAATTTGTTGGTGTTTTTCTATTTCGAGGTTGTTGTTGAATTTGTTAGTGTTTTTCAAAGTTGAGGTTGTTGTTGAATTTGTTGGTGTTTTTCAATGTTGAGGTTGTTGTTGAATTTGTTGGTGCTTTTCAATGTTGAGGTTGTTGTTTTTCAATGTTGAGGTTGTTGTTGAATTTGTTGGTGTTTTTCAATGTTTAGTTTGTTGTTGTTTTTCAATGTTGAGGTTGTTGTTGAATTTGTTGGTGTTTTTCAATGTTGAGGTTGTTGTTGTTTTTCAATGTTGAGGTTGTTGTTGAATTTGTTGGTGTTTTTCAATGTTGAGGTTGTTGGTGTTTTTCAATGTTGAGGTTGTTGTTGAATTTAATGGTGATTTTCAATGTTGAGGTTGTTGTTGAATTTGTTGGTGTTTTTCAATGTTGAGGTTGTTGTTGTTTTTCAATGTTGAGGTTGTTGTTGAGTTTTTTGGTGTTTTGCAATGTTGAGGTTGTTGTTGAATTTGTTGGTGTTTTTCAATGTTGAGGTTGATGTTGAATTTGTTGGTGTTTTTCAATGCTGAGGTTGTTGTTGTTTTTAAATGTTGGGGTTGCTGTTGAATTTGTTGGTTTTTTTCAATTTTGAGGATTTTGTTGTTTTTCAATGTTGAGGTTGTTGTTGAATTTGCTGGTGTTTTTCCATGATGAGGTTGTTGTTGTTTTTCAAAGTTGAGGTTGTTGTTGAATTTGTTGGTGTTTTTCAATGTCGGGGTTGTTGTTGAATTTGTTGGTGTTTTTCAATGTTGAATTTTTTGTTGAAGTTGTTGGTGTTTTTCAATGTTGAGGTTGTTGTTTTTCAATGTTGAGGTTGTTGTTGAATTTGTTGGCCTTTTTAAATGTTGAGGTTGTTGTTGAATTTGTTGGTGTTTTCAATGTTGAAGTTTCTGTTGAATTTGTTGGTTTTTTCAATGTTGAGGTTGTTGTTGTTTTTCAATATTGAGGTTGTTGTTGAATTTGATGCTGTTTTTCAATCTCGAGGTTGTTGTTGAATTTGTTGGTGTTTTTCAATGTTGAAGTTGTTGTTGAATTTGTTGGTGTTTTTCAATGTTGAGGTTGCTGCAGTTTTTCAATGTTGAGGTTGTTGTTGAATTTGTTGGTGTTTTTCAATGTTGAGGTTGTTGTTGAATTTGTTGGTGTTTTTCAATGTTGAGGTTGTTGTTGAATTTGTTGGTGTTTTTCAATGTTGAGGTTGTTGTTTTTTTTAAAGTTTGAGGTTGTTGTTGAATTTGTTGGTGTTTTTTCAATTTTGAGGTTGTTGGTGTTTTTCAATGTTGAGGTTGACTTTGAATTTGAGGGTGTTTTTCAATGTCGAGGATGTTGTTGAATTTGTTGGTGTTTTTCAATGTTGAGGTTGTTGTTGTTTTTCAATGTTGAGGTTGTTTTTGAATTTGTTGGTGTTTTTCAATGTTGAGATTGTTGTTGTTTTTCAATGTTGAGTTTGTTGTTGAATTTGTTGGTGTTTTTAAATGTTGAGGTTGTTGTTGAATTTGCTGGTGTTTTGCAATGTTGAGGTTGTTGTTGTTTTTCAATGTTGAGGTTGTTGTTGAATTTGTTGGTGTTTTTCAATGTTGAGGTTGTTGTTGTTTTTCAATGTTGAGGTTGTTGTTGTATTTGTTGGTGTTTTTCAATTTCGAGGTTGTTGTTGAATTTGTTGGTGTTTTTCAATGTTGAAGTTGTTGTTGAATTTGTTGGTGTTTTTCAATGTTGAGGTTGTTGTTGTTTTTCAATGTTGAGGTTGTTGTTGAATTTGTCGGTGTTTTTCAATGTTGAGGTTGTTGTTGTTTTTCTATGCTGAGGTTGTTGTTGAATTTGTTGGTGTTTTTCAATCTTGAGGTTGTTGTTGAATTTGTTGGTGTTTTTCAATGTTGAGGTTGTTGTTGTTTTTCAATGTTGAAGTTGTTGTTGAATTTGTTGGTGTTTTTCAATGTTGAGGTTGTTGTTGCTTTTCAATGTTGAGGTTGTTGTTGAATTTGTTGGTGCTTTTCAATGTTGAGATTGTTGTTGAATTTGTTGGTCTTTTTCAATGTTGAGGTTGTTGTTGTTTTTCAATGTTGAGGTTGTTGTTGAATTTGTTGGTGTTTTTCAATGTTTAGTTTGTTGTTGAATTTGTTGGTGTTTTTCAATTTCGAGGTTGTTGTTGAATTTGTTAGCGTTTTTCAAAGTTGAGGTTGTTGTTGAATTTGTGGGTGTTTTTCAATGTTGAGGTTGTTGTTGAATTTGTTGGTGCTTTTCAATGTTGAGGTTGTTGTTGTTTTTCAATGTTGAGGTTGTTGTTGAATTTGTTGGTGTTTTTCAATGTTTAGTTTGTTGTTGTTTTTCAATGTTGAGGTTGTTGTTGAATTTGTTGGTGTTTTTCAATGTTGAGGTTGTTGTTGTTTTTCAATGTTGAGGTTGTTGTTGAATTTGTTGGTGTTTTTCAATGTTGAGGTTGTTGGTGTTTTTCAATGTTGAGGTTGTTGTTGAATTTAATGGTGTTTTGCAATGTTGAGGTTGTTGTTGAATTTGTTGGTGTTTTTTAATGTTGAGGTTGTTGTTGAATTTGTTGGTGTTTTTCAATGCTGAGGTTGTTGTTGTTTTTAAATGTTGGGGTTGTTGTTGAATTTGTTGGTGTTTTTCAATTTTGAGGATGTTGTTGTTTTTCAATGTTGAGGTTGTTGTTGAATTTGCTGGTGTTTTTCAATGATGAGGTTGTTGTTGTTTTTCAAAGTTGAGGTTGTTGTTGAATTTGTTGGTGTTTTTCAATGTCGGGGTTGTTGTTGAATTTGTTGGTGTTTTTCAATGTTGAATTTTTTGTTGAAGTTGTTGGTGTTTTTCAATGTTGAGGTTGTTGTTTTTCAATGTTGAGGTTGTTGTTGAATTTGTTGGCCTTTTTAAATGTTGAGGTTGTTGTTGAATTTGTTGGTGTTTTCAATGTTGAAGTTTCTGTTGAATTTGTTGGTTTTTTCAATGTTGAGGTTGTTGTTGTTTTTCAATATTGAGGTTGTTGTTGAATTTGATGCTGTTTTTCAATGTCGAGGTTGTTGTTGAATTTGTTGGTGTTTTTCAATGTTGAAGTTGTTGTTGAATTTGTTGGTGTTTTTCAATGTTGAGGTTGCTGCTGTTTTTCAATGTTGAGGTTGTTGTTGAATTTGTTGGTGTTTTTCAATGTTGAGGTTGTTGTTGAATTTGTTGGTGTTTTTCAATGTTGAGGTTGTTGTTGAATTTGTTGGTGTTTTTCATTGTTGAGGTTGTTGTTTTTTTTAAAGTTTGAGGTTGTTGTTGAATTTGTTGGTGTTTTTTCAATTTTGAGGTTGTTGGTGTTTTTCAATGTTGAGGTTGATTTTGAATTTGAGGGTGTTTTTCAATGTCGAGGATGTTGTTGAATTTGTTGGTGTTTTTCAATGTTGAGGTTGTTGTTGTTTTTCAATGTTGAGGTTGTTTTTGAATTTGTTGGTGTTTTTCAATGTTGAGATTGTTGTTGTTTTTCAATGTTGAGTTTGTTGTTGAATTTGTTGGTGTTTTTAAATGTTGAGGTTGTTGTTGAATTTGCTGGTGTTTTGCAATGTTGAGGTTGTTGTTGTTTTTCAATGTTGAGGTTGTTGTTGAATTTGTTGGTGTTTTTCAATGTTGAGGTTGTTGTTGTTTTTCAATGTTGAGGTTGTTGTTGTATTTGTTGGTGTTTTTCAATTTCGAGGTTGTTGTTGAATTTGTTGGTGTTTTTCAATGTTGAAGTTGTTGTTGAATTTGTTGGTGTTTTTCAATGTTGAGGTTGTTGTTGTTTTTCAATGTTGAGGTTGTTGTTGAATTTGTTGGTGTTTTTCAATGTTGAGGTTGTTGTTGTTTTTCTATGCTGAGGTTGTTGTTGAATTTGTTGGTGTTTTTCAATCTTGAGGTTGTTGTTGAATTTGTTGGTGTTTTTCAATGTTGAGGTTGTTGTTGTTTTTCAATGTTGAAGTTGTTGTTGAATTTGTTGGTGTTTTTCAATGTTGAGGTTGTTGTTGCTTTTCAATGTTGAGGTTGTTGTTGAATTTGTTGGTGCTTTTCAATGTTGAGATTGTTGTTGAATTTGTTGGTCTTTTTCAATGTTGAGGTTGTTGTTGTTTTTCAATGTTGAGGTTGTTGTTGAATTTGTTGGTGTTTTTCAATGTTGAGTTTGTTGTTGAATTTGTTGGTGTTTTTCAATTTCGAGGTTGTTGTTGAATTTGTTAGCGTTTTTCAAAGTTGAGGTTGTTGTTGAATTTGTGGGTGTTTTTCAATGTTGAGGTTGTTGTTGAATTTGTTGGTGCTTTTCAATGTTGAGGTTGTTGTTGTTTTTCAATGTTGAGGTTGTTGTTGAATTTGTTGGTGTTTTTCAATGTTTAGTTTGTTGTTGTTTTTCAATGTTGAGGTTGTTGTTGAATTTGTTGGTGTTTTTCAATGTTGAGGTTGTTGTTGTTTTTCAATGTTGAGGTTGTTGTTGAATTTGTTGGTGTTTTTCAATGTTGAGGTTGTTGGTGTTTTTCAATGTTGAGGTTGTTGTTGAATTTAATGGTGTTTTTCAATGTTGAGGTTGTTGTTGTTTTTCAATGTTGAGGTTGTTGTTGAGTTTTTTGGTATTTTGCAATGTTGAGGTTGTTGTTGAATTTGTTGGTGTTTTTTAATGTTGAGGTTGTTGTTGAATTTGTTGGTGTTTTTCAATGCTGAGGTTGTTGTTGTTTTTAAATGTTGGGGTTGTTGTTGAATTTGTTGGTGTTTTTCAATTTTGAGGATGTTGCTGTTTTTCAATGTTGAGGTTGTTGTTGAATTTGCTGGTGTTTTTCAATGATGAGGTTGTTGTTGTTTTTCAAAGTTGAGGTTGTTGTTGAATTTGTTGGTGTTTTTCAATGTCGGGGTTGTTGTTGAATTTGTTGGTGTTTTTCAATGTTGAATTTTTTGTTGAATTTGTTGGTGTTTTTCAATGTTGAGGTTGTTGTTTTTCAATGTTGAGGTTGTTGTTGAATTTGTTGGCCTTTTTAAATGTTGAAGTTGTTGTTGAATTTGTTGTTGTTTTTCAATGTCGAGGTTGTTGTTGAATTTGTTGGTGTTTTTCAATGTTGAAGTTGTTGTTGAATTTGTTGGTGTTTTTCAATGTTGAGGTTGCTGCTGTTTTTCAATGTTGAGGTTGTTGTTGAATTTGTTGGTGTTTTTCAATGTTGAGGTTGTTGTTGAATTTGCTGGTGTTTTGCAATGTTGAGGTTGTTGTTGTTTTTCAAAGTTGAGGTTGTTGTTGAATTTGTTGGTGTTTTTCAATGTTGAGGTTGTTGTTGTTTTTCAATGTTGAGGTTGTTGTTGTATTTGTTGGTGTTTTTCAATTTCGAGGTTGTTGTTGAATTTGTTGGTGTTTTTCAATGTTGAAGTTGTTGTTGAATTTGTTGGTGTTTTTCAATGTTGAGGTTGTTGTTGTTTTTCAGTTTTGAGGTTGTTGTTGAATTTGTTGGTGTTTTTCAATGTTGAGGTTTTTGTTGTTTTTCAATGCTGAGGTTGTTGTTGAATTTGTTGGTGTTTTTCAATGTTGAGGTTGTTGTTGAATTTGTTGGTGTTTTTCAATGTTGAGGTTGTTGTTGTTTTTCAATGTGGAGGTTGCTGTTGAATTTGTTGGTGTTTTTCAATGTTGAGGTTGTTGTTGTTTTTCAATGCTGAGGTTGTTGTTGAATTTGTTGGTGTTTTTCAATGTTGAGGTTGTTGTTGAATTTGTTGGTGTTTCTCAATGTTGAGGTTGTTGTTGTTTTTCAATGTTGAGGTTGTTGTTGAATTTGTTGGTGTTTTTCAATGTCGGGGTTGTTGTTCAATTTGTTGGTGTTTTTCAATGTTGAATTTTTTGATGAATTTGTTGGTGTTTTTCAATGTTGAGGTTGTTGTTGAATTTGTTGGCCTTTTTAAATGTTGAGGTTGTTGTTGAATTTGTTGGTGTTTTCAATGTTGAAGTTTCTGTTGAATTTGTTGGTGTTTTTCAATGTTGAGGTTGTTGTTGTTTTTCAATATTGAGGTTGTTGTTGAATTTGATGGTGTTTTTCAATGTCGAGGTTGTTGTTGAATTTGTTGGTGTTTTTCAATGTTGAAGTTGTTGTTGAATTTGTTGGTGTTTTTCAATGTTGAGGTTGCTGCTGTTTTTCAATGTTGAGGTTGTTGTTGAATTTGTTGGTGTTTTTCAATGTTGAGGTTGTTGTTGAATTTGCTGGTGTTTTGCAATGTTGAGGTTGTTGTTGTTTTTCAATGTTGAGGTTGTTGTTGAATTTGTTGGTGTTTTTCAATGTTGAGGTTGTTGTTGTTTTTCAATGTTGAGGTTGTTGTTGTATTTGTTGGTGTTTTTCAATTTCGAGGTTGTTGTTGAATTTGTTGGTGTTTTTCCATGTTGAAGTTGTTGTTGAATTTGTTGGTGTTTTTCAATGTTGAGGTTGTTGTTGTTTTTCAATGTTGAGGTTGTTGTTGAATTTGTTGGTGTTTTTCAATGTTGAGGTTGTTGTTGTTTTTCAATGCTGGGGTTGTTGTTGAATTTGTTGGTGTTTTTCAATGTTGAGGTTGTTGTTGAATTTGTTGGTGTATTTCAATGTTGAGGTTGTTGTTGTTTTTCAATGTGGAGGTTGCTGTTGAATTTGTTGGTCTTTTTCAATGTTGAGGTTGTTGTTGTTTTTCAATGCTGAGGTTGTTGTTGAATTTGTTGGTGTTTTTCAATGTTGAGGTTGTTGTTGAATTTGTTGGTGTTTTTCAATGTTGAGGTTGTTGTTGTTTTTCAATGTTGAAGTTGTTGTTGAATTTGTTGGTGTTTTTCAATGTTGAGGTTGTTGTTGTTTTTCAATGTTGAGGTTGTTGTTGAATTTGTTGGTGTTGTTCAATGTTGAGGTTGTTGTTGAATTTGTTGGTGTTTTTCAATGTTGAGGTTGTTGTTGTTTTTCAATGTTGAGGTTGTTGCTGAATTTGTTGGTGTTTTTCAATGTTGAGTTTGTTGTTGTTTTTCAATGTTGAGGTTGTTGTTGAATTTGTTGGTGTTTTTCAATGTTGAGGTTGTTGTTGTTTTTCAATGTTGAGGTTGTTGTTGTTCTTCAATGTTGAGGTTGTTGTTGAATTTGTTGGTGTTTTTCAATGTTGAGTTTGTTGTTGAATTTGTTGGTGTTTTTCAATTTCGAGGTTGTTATTGAATTTGTTAGTGTTTTTCAATGTTGAGGTTGTTGTTGAATTTGTTGGTGTATTTCAATGTTGAGGTTGTTGTTGAATTTGTTGGTGTTTTTCAATGTTGAGGTTGTTGTTGTTTTTCAATGCTGAGGTTGTTATTGAATTTGTTGGGTGTTTTTCAATGTTTAGTTTGTTGTTGTTTTTCAATGTTGAGGTTGTTGTTGAATTTGTTGGTGTTTTTCAATGTTGAGGTTGTTGTTGTTTTTCAATGTTGAGGTTGTTGTTGAATTTGTTGGTGTTTTTCAATGTTGAGGTTGTTGGTGTTTTTCAATGTTGAGGTTGTTGTTGAATTTGTTGGTGTTTTTCAATGTTGAGGTTGTTGTTGAATTTGTTGGTGTTTTTTCAATTTTGAGGTTGTTGGTGTTGTTCAATGTTGAGGTTGATTTTGAATTTGAGGGTGTTTTTCAATGTCGAGGTTGTTGTTGAATTTGTTGGTGTTTTTCAATGTTGAGGTTGTTGTTGTTTTTCAATGTTGAGGTTGTTGTTGAATTTGTTGGTGTTTTTCAATGTTGAGATTGTTGTTGTTTTTCAATGTTGAGGTTGTTGTTGTATTTGTTGGTGTTTTTAAATGTTGAGGTTGTTGTTGAATTTGCTGGTGTTTTGCAATGTTGAGGTTGTTGTTGTTTTTCAATGCTGAGGTTGTTGTTGAATTTGTTGGTGTTTTTCAATGTTGAGGTTGTTGTTGTTTTTCAATGCTGAGGTTGTTGTTGAATTTGTTGGTGTTTTTCAATTTCGAGGTTGTTGTTGAATTTGTTGGTGTTTTTCAATGTTGAAGTTGTTGTTGAATTTGTTGGTGTTTTTCAATGTTGAGGTTGTTGTTGTTTTTCAATGTTGAGGTTGTTGTAGAAATTGTTGGTGTTTTTCAATGTTGAGGTTGTTGTTGTTTTTCAATGCTGAGGTTGTTGTTGAATTTGTTGGTGTTTTTCAATGCTGAGGTTGTTGTTGAATTTGTTGGTGTTTTTCAATGTTGAGGTTGTTGTTGTTTTTCAATGTTGAGGTTGTTGTTGAATTTGTTGGTGTTTTTCAATGTTGAGGTTGTTGTTGAATTTGTTGGTGTTCTTCAATGTTGAGGTTGTTGTTGTTTTTCAATGTTGAGGTTGTTGTTGAATTTGTTGGTGTTTTTCAATGTTGAGTTTGTTGTTGTTTTTCAATGTTGAGGTTGTTGTTGAATTTGTTGGTGTTTTTCAATGTTGAGTTTGTTGTTGTTTTTCAATGCTGAGGTTGTTGTTGAATTTGTTGGTGTTTTTCAATGTTGAGGTTGTTCTTGTTTTTCAATGTTGAGGTTGTTGTTGAATTTGTTGGTGCTTTTCAATGATGAGGTTGTTGTTGAATTTGTTGGTGTTTTCCAATGTTGAGGTTGTTGTTGTTTTTCAATGTTGAGGTTGTTGTTGAATTTGTTGGTGTTTTTCAATGAAGAGTTTGTTGTTGAATTTGTTGGTGTTTTTCAATGTTGAGGTTGTTGTTGAATTTGTTGGTGTTTTTCAATGTTGAGGTGGTTGTTGAACTTGTTGGTGTTTTTCAAAGTTGAGGTTGTTGCTGTTTTTCAATGTTGAGGTTCTTGTTGAATTTGTTGGTGTTTTTCAATGTTGAGATTGTTGTTGTTTTTCAATGTTGAGGTTGTTGTTGAATTTGTTGGTGTTTTTAAATGTTGAGGTTGTTTTTGAATTTGTTGGTGTTTTTCAATGTTGAGGTTGTTGTTGTTTTTCAATGTTGAGGTTGTTGTTGAATTTGTTGGTGTTTTTCAATGTTGAGGTTGTTGTTGTTTTTCAATGTTGAGGTTGTTGCTGAATTTCAATGTTGAGGTTGTTGTTGAATTTGTTGGTGTTTTTCAATGTTGAGGTTGTTGTTGTTTTTCAATGCTGAAGTCGTTGATGAATTTGTTGGTGTTTTTCAATGTTGAGGTTGTTGTTGAATTTGTTGGTGTTTTTCAATGTTGAGGTTGTTGTTATTTTTCAATGTTGAGGTTGTTGTTCAATTTGTTGGTGTTTTTCAATGTTGAGGTTGTTGTTGTTTTTCAATGCTGAGGTTGTTGTTGAATTTGTTGGTGTTTTTCAATGTTGAGGTTGTTGTTGTTTTTCAATGTTGAGGTTGTTGTTGAATTTGTTGGTGTTTTTCAATGTTGAGGTTGTTGTTGAATTTGTTGGTGTTTTTCAATGTTGAGGTTGTTGTTGAATTTGTTGGTGTTTTTCAATGTTGAGGTTGTTTTTGTTTTTCAATGTTGATGTTGTTGTTGAATTTGTTGGTGTTTTTCAATGTTGAGGTTGTTGTTGTTTTTCAATGTTGAGGTTGTTGTTGAATTTGTTGGTGTTTTTCAATGTTGAGGTTGTTGTTGAATTTGTTGGTGTTTTTCAATGATGAGGTTGTTGTTGTTTTTCAATTTTGAGGTTGTTGAATTTGTGGGTGTTTTTCAATCTTGAGTTTGTTGTTGAATTTGTTGGTGTTTTTCAATGCTGAGGTTGTTGTTGAATTTGTTGGTGTTTTTCAATGTTGAGGTTGTTTTTGAATTTGTTGGTGTTTTTCAATGTTGAGGTTGTTGTTGTTTTTAAATGTTGAGGTTGTTGTTGAATTTGTTGGTGCTTTTTCAATTTTGAGGTTGTTGGTGTTGTTCAATGTTGAGGTTGATTTTGAATTTGAGGGTGTTTTTCAATGTCGAGGTTGTTGTTGAATTTGTTGGTGTTTTTCAATGTTGAGGTTGATGTTGTTTTTCAATGTTGAGGTTGTTGTTGAATTTGTTGGTGTTTTTCAATGTTGAGATTGTTGTTGTTTTTCAATGTTGAGGTTGTTGTTGAATGTGTTGGGGTTTTTAAATGTTGAGGTTGTTGTTGAATTTGCTGGTGTTTTGCAATGTTGAGGTTGTTGTTGTTTTTCAATGTTGAGGTTGTTGTTGTTTTTCAATGTTGAGGTTGTTGTTGAATTTGTTGGTGTTTTTCAATGAAGAGTTTGTTGTTGAATTTGTTGGTGTTTTTCAATGTTGAGGTTGTTGTTGAATTTGTTGGTGTTTTTCAATGTTGAGGTGGTTGTTGAACTTGTTGGTGTTTTTCAAAGTTGAGGTTGTTGCTGTTTTTCAATGTTGAGGTTCTTGTTGAATTTGTTGGTGTTTTTCAATGTTGAGATTGTTGTTGTTTTTCAATGTTGAGGTTGTTGTTGAATTTGTTGGTGTTTTTAAATGTTGAGGTTGTTTTTGAATTTGTTGGTGTTTTTCAATGTTGAGGTTGTTGTTGTTTTTCAATGTTGAGGTTGTTGTTGAATTTGTTGGTGTTTTTCAATGTTGAGGTTGTTGTTGTTTTTCAATGTTGAGGTTGTTGCTGAATTTCAATGTTGAGGTTGTTGTTGAATTTGTTGGTGTTTTTCAATGTTGAGGTTGTTGTTGTTTTTCAATGCTGAAGTCGTTGTTGAATTTGTTGGTGTTTTTCAATGTTGAGGTTGTTGTTGAATTTGTTGGTGTTTTTCAATGTTGAGGTTGTTGTTATTTTTCAATGTTGAGGTTGTTGTTCAATTTGTTGGTGTTTTTCAATGTTGAGGTTGTTGTTGTTTTTCAATGCTGAGGTTGTTGTTGAATTTGTTGGTGTTTTTCAATGTTGAGGTTGTTGTTGTTTTTCAATGTTGAGGTTGTTGTTGAATTTGTTGGTGTTTTTCAATGTTGAGGTTGTTGTTGAATTTGTTGGTGCTTTTCAATGTTGAGGTTGTTGTTGTTTTTCGATGTTGAGGTTGTTCTTGAATTTGTTGGTGTTTTTCAATGTTGAGGTTGTTGTTGTTTTTCAATGTTGAGGTTGTTGTTGAATTTGTTGGTGTTTTTCAATGTTGAGGATGTTGTTGTTTTTCAATGTTGAGGTTGTTGTTGAATTTGTTGGTGTTTTTCAATGTTGAGGTTGTTGTTGAATTTGCTGGTGTTTTTCAATGTTGAGGTTGTTGTTGTTTTTCAAAGTTGAGGTTGTTGTTGAGTTTGTTGGTGTTTTTCAATGTTGAGGTTGTTGTTGAATTTGTTGGTGTTTTTTAGTGTTGAGGTTGTTGTTGAATTTGTTGGTGTTTTTCAATGTTGAGGTTGTTGTTGTTTTTAAATGTTGAGGTTGTTGTTGAATTTGTTGGTGTTTTTTCAATTTTGAGGTTGTTGGTGTTTTTCAATCTTGAGGTCGTTGTTGAATTTGTTGGTGTTTTTCAATGTTGAGGTTGTTGTTGAATTTGTTGGTGTTTTTCAATGTTGTGGTTGTTGTTGTTTTTCAATGTTGACGTTGTTGTTGAATTTGTTGGTGTTTTTCAATGTTGAGGTTGTTGGTGTTTTTCAATGTTGTGGTTATTGTTGAATTTGTTGGTATTTTTCAATGTTGAGGTTGTTGTTGAATTTGTTGGTGTTTTTCAATGTTGAGGTTGCTGTTGTTTTTCAATGTTGAGGTTATTGTTGAATTTGTTGGTGTTTTGTAATGTTGACGTTGTTGTTGCTTTTCAATGTTGAGGTTGTTGTTGAATTTGTTGGTGTTTTTCAATGTTGAGTTTGTTGTTGTTTTTCAATGTTGATGTTGTTGTTGAATTTGTTGGTGTTTTTCAATGTTGAGGTTGTTGTTGTTTTTCAATGTTGAGGTTGTTGTTGAATTTGTTGGTGTTTTTCAATGTTGAGGTTGTTGAATTTGTTGGTGTTTTTCAATGATGAGGTTGTTGTTGTTTTTCAATTTTGAGGTTGTTGAATTTGTGGGTGTTTTTCAATCTTGAGTTTGTTGTTGAATTGGTTGGTGTTTTTCAATGTTGAGGTTGTTGTTGAATTTGTTGGTGTTTTTCAATGTTGAGGTTGTTGTTATTTTTCAATGTTGAGGTTGTTGTTGAGTTTGTTGGTGTTTTTCAATGTTGAGGTTGTTGTTGAATTTGTTGGTGTTTTTCAATGTTGAGGTTGTTTTTGAATTTGTTGGTGTTTTTCAATGTTGAGGTTGTTGTTGTTTTTAAATGTTGAGGTTGTTGTTGAATTTGTTGGTGCTTTTTCAATTTTGAGGTTGTTGGTGTTGTTCAATGTTGAGGTTGATTTTGAATTTGAGGGTGTTTTTCAATGTCGAGGTTGTTGTTGAATTTGTTGGTGTTTTTCAATGTTGAGATTGATGTTGTTATTCAATGTTGAGGTTGTTGTTGAATTTGTTGGTGTTTTTCAATGTTGAGATTGTTGTTGTTTTTCAATGTTGAGGTTGTTGTTGAATGTGTTGGGGTTTTTAAATGTTGAGGTTGTTGTTGAATTTGCTGGTGTTTTGCAATGTTGAGGTTGTTGTTGTTTTTCAATGTTGAGGTTGTTGTTGAATTTGTTGGTGTTTTTCAATGTTGAGCTTGTTGTTGTTTTTCAATGTTGAGGTTGTTGTTGTATTTGTTGGTGTTTTTCAATTTCGAGGTTGTTGTTGAATTTGTTGTTGTTTTTCAATGTTGAGGTTGTTGTTGAAATTGTTGGTGTTTTTCAATGTTGAGGTTGTTGTTGAATTTGTTGGTGTTCTTCAATGTTGAGGTTGTTGTTGTTTTTCAATGTTGAGGTTGTTGTTGAATTTGTTGGTGTTTTTCAATGTTGAGTTTGTTGTTCTTTTTCAATGCTGAGGTCGTTGTTGAATTTGTTGGTGTTTTTCAATGTTGAGGTTGTTGTTGAATTTGTTGGTGTTTTTCAATGTTGAGGTTGTTTTTGTTTTTCAATGTTGATGTTGTTGTTGAATTTGTTGGTGTTTTTCAATGTTGAGGTTGTTGTTGTTTTTCAATGTTGAGGTTGTTGTTGAATTTGTTGGTGTTTTTCAATGTTGAGGTTGTTGTTGAATTTGTTGGTGTTTTTCAATGATGAGGTTGTTGTTGTTTTTCAATTTTGAGGTTGTTGAATTTGTGGGTGTTTTTCAATCTTGAGTTTGTTGTTGAATTTGTTGGTGTTTTTCAATGCTGAGGTTGTTGTTGAATTTGTTGGTGTTTTTCAATGTTGAGGTTGTTTTTGAATTTGTTGGTGTTTTTCAATGTTGAGGTTGTTGTTGTTTTTAAATGTTGAGGTTGTTGTTGAATTTGTTGGTGCTTTTTCAATTTTGAGGTTGTTGGTGTTGTTCAATGTTGAGGTTGATTTTGAATTTGAGGGTGTTTTTCAATGTCGAGGTTGTTGTTGAATTTGTTGGTGTTTTTCAATGTTGAGGTTGATGTTGTTTTTCAATGTTGAGGTTGTTGTTGAATTTGTTGGTGTTTTTCAATGTTGAGATTGTTGTTGTTTTTCAATGTTGAGGTTGTTGTTGAATGTGTTGGGGTTTTTAAATGTTGAGGTTGTTGTTGAATTTGCTGGTGTTTTGCAATGTTGAGGTTGTTGTTGTTTTTCAATGTTGAGGTTGTTGTTGAATTTGTTGGTGTTTTTCAATGTTGAGCTTGTTGTTGTTTTTCAATGTTGAGGTTGTTGTTGTATTTGTTGCTGTTTTTCAATTTCGAGGTTGTTGCTGAATTTGTTGGTGTTTTTCAATGTTGAGGTTGTTGTTGAAATTGTTGGTGTTTTTCAATGTTGAGGTTGTTGTTGAATTTGTTGGTGTTCTTCAATGTTGAGGTTGTTGTTGTTTTTCAATGTTGAGGTTGTTGTTGAATTTGTTGGTGTTTTTCAATGTTGAGTTTGTTGTTCTTTTTCAATGCTGAGGTCGTTGTTGAATTTGTTGGTGTTTTTCAATGTTGAGGTTGTTGTTGAATTTGTTGGTGTTTTTCAATGTTGAGGTTGTTGTTGTTTTTTAATGTTGAGGTTGTTGTTGAATTTGTTGGTGTTTTTCAATGTTGAGGTTGTTGTTGTTTTTCAATGCTGAGGTTGTTGTTGAATTTGTTGGTGTTTTTCAATGTTGAGGTTGTTGTTGAATTTGTTGGTGTTTTTCAATGTTGAGGTTGTTGTTATTTTTCAATGTTGAGGTTGTTGTTGAGTTTGTTGGTGTTTTTCAATGTTGAGGTTGTTGTTGAATTTGTTGGTGTTTTTCAATGTTGAGGTTGTTTTTGAATTTGTTGGTGTTTTTCAATGTTGAGGTTGTTGTTGTTTTTAAATGTTGAGGTTGTTGTTGAATTTGTTGGTGCTTTTTCAATTTTGAGGTTGTTGGTGTTGTTCAATGTTGAGGTTGATTTTGAATTTGAGGGTGTTTTTCAATGTCGAGGTTGTTGTTGAATTTGTTGGTGTTTTTCAATGTTGAGATTGATGTTGTTTTTCAATGTTGAGGTTGTTGTTGAATTTGTTGGTGTTTTTCAATGTTGAGATTGTTGTTGTTTTTCAATGTTGAGGTTGTTGTTGAATGTGTTGGGGTTTTTAAATGTTGAGGTTGTTGTTGAATTTGCTGGTGTTTTGCAATGTTGAGGTTGTTGTTGTTTTTCAATGTTGAGGTTGTTGTTGAATTTGTTGGTGTTTTTCAATGTTGAGCTTGTTGTTGTTTTTCAATGTTGAGGTTGTTGTTGTATTTGTTGGTGTTTTTCAATTTCGAGGTTGTTGTTGAATTTGTTGGTGTTTTTCAATGTTGAGGTTGTTGTTGAAATTGTTGGTGTTTTTCAATGTTGAGGTTGTTGTTGAATTTGTTGGTGTTCTTCAATGTTGAGGTTGTTGTTGTTTTTCAATGTTGAGGTTGTTGTTGAATTTGTTGGTGTTTTTCAATGTTGAGTTTGTTGTTCTTTTTCAATGCTGAGGTCGTTGTTGAATTTGTTGGTGTTTTTCAATGTTGAGGTTGTTGTTGAATTTGTTGGTGTTTTTCAATGTTGAGGTTGTTTTTGTTTTTCAATGTTGATGTTGTTGTTGAATTTGTTGGTGTTTTTCAATGTTGAGGTTGTTGTTGTTTTTCAATGTTGAGGTTGTTGTTGAATTTGTTGGTGTTTTTCAATGTTGAGGTTGTTGTTGAATTTGTTGGTGTTTTTCAATGATGAGGTTGTTGTTGTTTTTCAATTTTGAGGTTGTTGAATTTGTGGGTGTTTTTCAATCTTGAGTTTGTTGTTGAATTTGTTGGTGTTTTTCAATGCTGAGGTTGTTGTTGAATTTGTTGGTGTTTTTCAATGTTGAGGTTGTTTTTGAATTTGTTGGTGTTTTTCAATGTTGAGGTTGTTGTTGTTTTTAAATGTTGAGGTTGTTGTTGAATTTGTTGGTGCTTTTCAATTTTGAGGTTGTTGGTGTTGTTCAATGTTGAGGTTGATTTTGAATTTGAGGGTGTTTTTCAATGTCGAGGTTGTTGTTGAATTTGTTGGTGTTTTTCAATGTTGAGGTTGATGTTGTTTTTCAATGTTGAGGTTGTTGTTGAATTTGTTGGTGTTTTTCAATGTTGAGATTGTTGTTGTTTTTCAATGTTGAGGTTGTTGTTGAATGTGTTGGGGTTTTTAAATGTTGAGGTTGTTGTTGAATTTGCTGGTGTTTTGCAATGTTGAGGTTGTTGTTGTTTTTCAATGTTGAGGTTGTTGTTGAATTTGTTGGTGTTTTTCAATGTTGAGCTTGTTGTTGTTTTTCAATGTTGAGGTTGTTGTTGTATTTGTTGGTGTTTTTCAATTTCGAGGTTGTTGCTGAATTTGTTGGTGTTTTTCAATGTTGAGGTTGTTGTTGAAATTGTTGGTGTTTTTCAATGTTGAGGTTGTTGTTGAATTTGTTGGTGTTCTTCAATGTTGAGGTTGTTGTTGTTTTTCAATGTTGAGGTTGTTGTTGAATTTGTTGGTGTTTTTCAATGTTGAGTTTGTTGTTCTTTTTCAATGCTGAGGTCGTTGTTGAATTTGTTGGTGTTTTTCAATGTGGAGGTTGTTGTTGAATTTGTTGGTGTTTTTCAATGTTGAGGTTGTTGTTGTTTTTTAATGTTGAGGTTGTTGTTGAATTTGTTGGTGTTTTTCAATGTTGAGGTTGTTGTTGTTTTTCAATGCTGAGGTTGTTGTTGAATTTGTTGGTGTTTTTCAATGTTGAGGTTGTTGTTGAATTTGTTGGTGTTTTTCAATGTTGAGGTTGTTGTTGAATTTGTTGGTGTTTTTCAATGTTGAGGTTGTTGTTGTTTTTCGATGTTGAGGTTGTTGTTGAATTTGTTGGTGTTTTTCAATGTTGAGGTTGGTGTTGTTTTTCAATGTTGAGGTTGCTGTTGAATTTGTTGGTGTTTTTCAATGTTGAGGTTGTTGTTGTTTTTCAATGTTGAGATTGTTGTTGAATTTGTTGGTGTTTTTCAATGTTGAGGTTGTTGTTGAATTTGTTGGTGTTTTTCAATGATGAGGTTGTTGTTGTTTTTCAATTTTGAGGTTGTTGAATTTGTGGGTGTTTTTCAATCTTGAGTTTGTTGTTGAATTTGTTGGTGTTTTTCAATGCTGAGGTTGTTGTTGAATTTGTTGGTGTTTTTCAATGTTGAGGTTGTTTTTGAATTTGTTGTGTTTTTCAATGTTGAGGTTGTTGTTGTTTTTAAATGTTGAGGTTGTTGTTGAATTTGTTGGTGCTTTTTCAATTGAGGTTGTTGGTGTTGTTCAATGTTGAGGTTGATTTTGAATTTGAGGGTGTTTTTCAATGTCGAGGTTGTTGTTGAATTTGTTGGTGTTTTTCAATGTTGAGGTTGATGTTGTTTTTCAATGTTGAGGTTGTTGTTGAATTTGTTGGTGTTTTTCAATGTTGAGATTGTTGTTGTTTTTCAATGTTGAGGTTGTTGTTGAATGTGTTGGGATTTTTAAATGTTGAGGTTGTTGTTGAATTTGCTGGTGTTTTGCAATGTTGAGGTTGTTGTTGTTTTTCAATGTTGAGGTTGTTGTTGAATTTGTTGGTGTTTTTCAATGTTGAGCTTGTTGTTGTTTTTCAATGTTGAGGTTGTTGTTGTATTTGTTGCTGTTTTTCAATTTCGAGGTTGTTGCTGAATTTGTTGGTGTTTTTCAATGTTGAGGTTGTTGTTGAAATTGTTGGTGTTTTTCAATGTTGAGGTTGTTGTTGAATTTGTTGGTGTTCTTCAATGTTGAGGTTGTTGTTGTTTTTCAATGTTGAGGTTGTTGTTGAATTTGTTGGTGTTTTTCAATGTTGAGTTTGTTGTTCTTTTTCAATGCTGAGGTCGTTGTTGAATTTGTTGGTGTTTTTCAATGTTGAGGTTGTTGTTGAATTTGTTGGTGTTTTTCAATGTTGAGGTTGTTGTTGTTTTTTAATGTTGAGGTTGTTGTTGAATTTGTTGGTGTTTTTCAATGTTGAGGTTGTTGTTGTTTTTCAATGCTGAGGTTGTTGTTGAATTTGTTGGTGTTTTTCAATGTTGAGGTTGTTGTTGAATTTGTTGGTGTTTTTCAATGTTGAGGTTGTTGTTATTTTTCAATGTTGAGGTTGTTGTTGAGTTTGTTGGTGTTTTTCAATGTTGAGGTTGTTGTTGAATTTGTTGGTGTTTTTCAATGTTGAGGTTGTTTTTGAATTTGTTGGTGTTTTTCAATGTTGAGGTTGTTGTTGTTTTTAAATGTTGAGGTTGTTGTTGAATTTGTTGGTGCTTTTTCAATTTTGAGGTTGTTGGTGTTGTTCAATGTTGAGGTTGATTTTGAATTTGAGGGTGTTTTTCAATGTCGAGGTTGTTGTTGAATTTGTTGGTGTTTTTCAATGTTGAGATTGATGTTGTTTTTCAATGTTGAGGTTGTTGTTGAATTTGTTGTTGTTTTTCAATGTTGAGATTGTTGTTGTTTTTCAATGTTGAGGTTGTTGTTTGAATGTGTTGGGGTTTTTAAATGTTGAGGTTGTTGTTGAATTTGCTGGTGTTTTGCAATGTTGAGGTTGTTGTTGTTTTTCAATGTTGAGGTTGTTGTTGAATTTGTTGGTGTTTTTCAATGTTGAGCTTGTTGTTGTTTTTCAATGTTGAGGTTGTTGTTGTATTTGTTGGTGTTTTCAATTTCGAGGTTGTTGTTGAATTTGTTGGTGTTTTTCAATGTTGAGGTTGTTGTTGAAATTGTTGGTGTTTTTCAATGTTGAGGTTGTTGTTGAATTTGTTGGTGTTCTTCAATGTTGAGGTTGTTGTTGTTTTTCAATGTTGAGGTTGTTGTTGAATTTGTTGGTGTTTTTCAATGTTGAGTTTGTTGTTCTTTTTCAATGCTGAGGTCGTTGTTGAATTTGTTGGTGTTTTTCAATGTTGAGGTTGTTGTTGAATTTGTTGGTGTTTTTCAATGTTGAGGTTGTTTTTGTTTTTCAATGTTGATGTTGTTGTTGAATTTGTTGGTGTTTTTCAATGTTGAGGTTGTTGTTGTTTTTCAATGTTGAGGTTGTTGTTGAATTTGTTGGTGTTTTTCAATGTTGAGGTTGTTGTTGAATTTGTTGGTGTTTTTCAATGATGAGGTTGTTGTTGTTTTTTCAATTTTGAGGTTGTTGAATTTGTGGGTGTTTTTCAATCTTGAGTTTGTTGTTGAATTTGTTGGTGTTTTTCAATGCTGAGGTTGTTGTTGAATTTGTTGGTGTTTTTCAATGTTGAGGTTGTTTTTGAATTTGTTGGTGTTTTTCAATGTTGAGGTTGTTGTTGTTTTTAAATGTTGAGGTTGTTGTTGAATTTGTTGGTGCTTTTTCAATTTTGAGGTTGTTGGTGTTGTTCAATGTTGAGGTTGATTTTGAATTTGAGGGTGTTTTTCAATGTCGAGGTTGTTGTTGAATTTGTTGGTGTTTTTCAATGTTGAGGTTGATGTTGTTTTTCAATGTTGAGGTTGTTGTTGAATTTGTTGGTGTTTTCAATGTTGAGATTGTTGTTGTTTTTCAATGTTGAGGTTGTTGTTGAATGTGTTGGGGTTTTTAAATGTTGAGGTTGTTGTTGAATTTGCTGGTGTTTTGCAATGTTGAGGTTGTTGTTGTTTTTCAATGTTGAGGTTGTTGTTGAATTTGTTGGTGTTTTTCAATGTTGAGCTTGTTGTTGTTTTTCAATGTTGAGGTTGTTGTTGTATTGTTGGTGTTTTTCAATTTCGAGGTTGTTGCTGAATTTGTTGGTGTTTTTCAATGTTGAGGTTGTTGTTGAAATTGTTGGTGTTTTTCAATGTTGAGGTTGTTGTTGAATTTGTTGGTGTTCTTCAATGTTGAGGTTGTTGTTGTTTTTCAATGTTGAGGTTGTTGTTGAATTTGTTGGTGTTTTTCAATGTTGAGGTTGTTGTTATTTTTCAATGTTGAGGTTGTTGTTGAGTTTGTTGGTGTTTTTCAATGTTGAGGTTGTTGTTGAATTTGTTGGTGTTTTTCAATGTTGAGGTTGTTTTTGAATTTGTTGGTGTTTTTCAATGTTGAGGTTGTTGTTGTTTTTAAATGTTGAGGTTGTTGTTGAATTTGTTGGTGCTTTTTCAATTTTGAGGTTGTTGGTGTTGTTCAATGTTGAGGTTGATTTGAATTTGAGGGTGTTTTTCAATGTCGAGGTTGTTGTTGAATTTGTTGGTGTTTTTCAATGTTGAGATTGATGTTGTTTTTCAATGTTGAGGTTGTTGTTGAATTTGTTGTTGTTTTTCAATGTTGAGATTGTTGTTGTTTTTCAATGTTGAGGTTGTTGTTGAATGTGTTGGGGTTTTTAAATGTTGAGGTTGTTGTTGAATTTGCTGGTGTTTTGCAATGTTGAGGTTGTTGTTGTTTTTCAATGTTGAGGTTGTTGTTGAATTTGTTGGTGTTTTTCAATGTTGAGCTTGTTGTTGTTTTTCAATGTTGAGGTTGTTGTTGTATTTGTTGGTGTTTTTCAATTTCGAGGTTGTTGTTGAATTTGTTGGTGTTTTTCAATGTTGAGGTTGTTGTTGAAATTGTTGGTGTTTTTCAATGTTGAGGTTGTTGTTGAATTTGTTGGTGTTCTTCAATGTTGAGGTTGTTGTTGTTTTTCAATGTTGAGGTTGTTTGTTGAATTTGTTGGTGTTTTTCAATGTTGAGTTTGTTGTTCTTTTTCAATGCTGAGGTCGTTGTTGAATTTGTTGGTGTTTTTCAATGTTGAGGTTGTTGTTGAATTTGTTGGTGTTTTTCAATGTTGAGGTTGTTTTTGTTTTTCAATGTTGATGTTGTTGTTGAATTTGTTGGTGTTTTTCAATGTTGAGGTTGTTGTTGTTTTTCAATGTTGAGGTTGTTGTTGAATTTGTTGGTGTTTTTCAATGTTGAGGTTGTTGTTGAATTTGTTGGTGTTTTTCAATGATGAGGTTGTTGTTGTTTTTCAATTTTGAGGTTGTTGAATTTGTGGGTGTTTTTCAATCTTGAGTTTGTTGTTGAATTTGTTGGTGTTTTTCAATGCTGAGGTTGTTGTTGAATTTGTTGGTGTTTTTCAATGTTGAGGTTGTTTTTGAATATGTTGGTGTTTTTCAATGTTGAGGTTGTTGTTGTTTTTAAATGTTGAGGTTGTTGTTGAATTTGTTGGTGCTTTTTCAATTTGAGGTTGTTGGTGTTGTTCAATGTTGAGGTTGATTTTGAATTTGAGGGTGTTTTTCAATGTCGAGGTTGTTGTTGAATTTGTTGGTGTTTTTCAATGTTGAGGTTGATGTTGTTTTTCAATGTTGAGGTTGTTGTTGAATTTGTTGGTGTTTTTTCAATGTTGAGATTGTTGTTGTTTTTCAATGTTGAGGTTGTTGTTGAATGTGTTGGGGTTTTTAAATGTTGAGGTTGTTGTTGAATTTGCTGGTGTTTTGCAATGTTGAGGTTGTTGTTGTTTTTCAATGTTGAGGTTGTTGTTGAATTTGTTGGTGTTTTTCAATGTTGAGCTTGTTGTTGTTTTTCAATGTTGAGGTTGTTGTTGTATTTGTTGGTGTTTTTCAATTTCGAGGTTGTTGCTGAATTTGTTGGTGTTTTTCAATGTTGAGGTTGTTGTTGAAATTGTTGGTGTTTTTCAATGTTGAGGTTGTTGTTGAATTTGTTGGTGTTCTTCAATGTTGAGGTTGTTGTTGTTTTTCAATGTTGAGGTTGTTGTTGAATTTGTTGGTGTTTTTCAATGTTGAGTTTGTTGTTCTTTTTCAATGCTGAGGTCGTTGTTGAATTTGTTGGTGTTTTTCAATGTTGAGGTTGTTGTTGAATTTGTTGGTGCTTTTCAATGTTGAGGTTGTTGTTGTTTTTTAATGTTGAGGTTGTTGTTGAATTTGTTGGTGTTTTTCAATGTTGAGGTTGTTGTTGTTTTTCAATGCTGAGGTTGTTGTTGAATTTGTTGGTGTTTTTCAATGTTGAGGTTGTTGTTGAATTTGTTGGTGTTTTTCAATGTTGAGGTTGTTGTTGAATTTGTTGGTGTTTTTCAATGTTGAGGTTGTTGTTGTTTTTCGATGTTGAGGTTGTTGTTGAATTTGTTGGTGTTTTTCAATGTTGATGTTGGTGTTGTTTTTCAATGTTGAGGTTGCTGTTGAATTTGTTGGTGTTTTTCAATGTTGAGGTTGTTGTTGTTTTTCAATGTTGAGATTGTTGTTGAATTTGTTGGTGTTTTTCAATGTTGAGGTTGTTGTTGAATTTGTTGGTGTTTTTCAATGATGAGGTTGTTGTTGTTTTTCAATTTTGAGGTTGTTGAATTTGTGGGTGTTTTTCAATCTTGAGTTTGTTGTTGAATTTGTTGGTGTTTTTCAATGCTGAGGTTGTTGTTGAATTTGTTGGTGTTTTTCAATGTTGAGGTTGTTTTTGAATTTGTTGGTGTTTTTCAATGTTGAGGTTGTTGTTGTTTTTAAATGTTGAGGTTGTTGTTGAATTTGTTGGTGCTTTTTCAATTTTGAGGTTGTTGGTGTTGTTCAATGTTGAGGTTGATTTTGAATTTGAGGGTGTTTTTCAATGTCGAGGTTGTTGTTGAATTTGTTGGTGTTTTTCAATGTTGAGGTTGATGTTGTTTTTCAATGTTGAGGTTGTTGTTGAATTTGTTGGTGTTTTTCAATGTTGAGATTGTTGTTGTTTTTCAATGTTGAGGTTGTTGTTGAATGTGTTGGGGTTTTTAAATGTTGAGGTTGTTGTTGAATTTGCTGGTGTTTTGCAATGTTGAGGTTGTTGTTGTTTTTCAATGTTGATTTTGTTGTTGAATTTGTTGGTGTTTTTCAATGTTGAGCTTGTTGTTGTTTTTCAATGTTGAGGTTGTTGTTGTATTTGTTGCTGTTTTTCAATTCGAGGTTGTTGCTGAATTTGTTGGTGTTTTTCAATGTTGAGGTTGTTGTTGAAATTGTTGGTGTTTTTCAATGTTGAGGTTGTTGTTGAATTTGTTGGTGTTCTTCAATGTTGAGGTTGTTGTTGTTTTTCAATGTTGAGGTTGTTGTTGAATTTGTTGGTGTTTTTCAATGTTGAGTTTGTTGTTCTTTTTCAATGCTGAGGTCGTTGTTGAATTTGTTGGTGTTTTTCAATGTTGAGGTTGTTGTTGAATTTGTTGGTGTTTTTCAATGTTGAGGTTGTTGTTGTTTTTTAATGTTGAGGTTGTTGTTGAATTTGTTGGTGTTTTTCAATGTTGAGGTTGTTGTTGTTTTTCAATGCTGATGTTGTTGTTGAATTTGTTGGTGTTTTTCAATGTTGAGGTTGTTGTTTTTCAATGTTGATGTTGTTGTTGAATTTGTTGGTGTTTTTCAATGTTGAGGTTGTTGTTGTTTTTCAATGTTGAGGTTGTTGTTGAATTTGTTGGTGTTTTTCAATGTTGAGGTTGTTGTTGAATTTGTTGGTGTTTTTCAATGATGAGGTTGTTGTTGTTTTTCAATTTTGAGGTTGTTGAATTTGTGGGTGTTTTTCAATGTTGAGGTTGTTGTTATTTTTCAATGTTGAGGTTGTTGTTGAGTTTGTTGGTGTTTTTCAATGTTGAGGTTGTTGTTGAATTTGTTGGTGTTTTTTAATGTTGAGGTTGTTTTTGAATTTGTTGGTGTTTTTCAATGTTGAGGTTGTTGTTGTTTTTCAATGTTGAGGTTGTTGTTGAATTTGTTGGTGTTTTTTCAATTTTGAGGTTGTTGGTGTTGTTCAATGTTGAGGTTGATTTTGAATTTGAGGGTGTTTTTCAATGTCGAGGTTGTTGTTGAATTTGTTGGTGTTTTTCAATGTTGAAGTTGTTGTTGAATTTGTTGGTGTTTTTCCATGTTGAGGTTGTTGTTGTTTTTCAATGTTGAGGTTGTTGTTGAAATTGTCGGTGTTTTTCAATGTCGAGGTTGTTGTTGAATTTGTTGGTGTTCTTCAATGTTGAGGTTGTTGTTGTTTTTCAATGTTGAGGTTGTTGTTGAATTTGTTGGTGTTTTTCAATGTTGAGTTTGTTGTTGTTTTTCAATGTTGAGGTTGTTGTTGAATTTGTTGGTGTTTTTCAATGTTGAGGTTATTGTTGTTTTTCAATGTTGAGGTTGTTGTTGAATTTGTTGGTGCTTTTCAAGGATGAGGTTGTTGTTGAATTTGTTGGTGTTTTTCAATGTTGAGGTTGTTGTTGTTTTTCAATGTTGAGGTTGTTGTTGAACTTGTTGGTGTTTTTCAATGTTGAGGTTGTTGTTGAATTTGTTGGTGTTTTTCAATGTTGAGGTTGTTGCTGTTCTTCAATGTTGAGGTTGTTGTTGAATTTGTTGGTGTTTTTCAATGTTGAGATTGTTGTTGTTTTTCAATGTTGAGGTTGTTGTTGAATTTGTTGGTGTTTTTACATGTTCAGGTTGTTGTTCAATTTGTTGGTGTTTTTCAATGTTGAGGTTGTTGTTGTTTTTCAATGTTGAGATTGTTGTTGAATTTGTTGGTGTTTTTCAATGTTGAGTTTGTTGTTGTTTTTCAATGTTGAGGTTGTTGTTGAATTTGTTGGTGTTTTTCAATGTTGAGATTGTTGTTGTTTTTCAATGTTGAGGTTGTTTTTGAATTTGTTGGGGTTTTTAAATGTTGAGGTTGTTGTTGAATTTGCTGGTGTTTTGCAATGTTGAGGTTGTTGTTGTTTTTCAATGTTGAGGTTGTTGTTGAATTTGTTCGTATTTTTCAATGTTGAGGTTGTTGTTGTTTTTCAATGTTGAGGTTGTTGTTGTATTTGTTGGTGTTTTTCAATTTCGAGGTTGTTGTTGAATTTGTTGGTGCTTTTCAATGTTGAAGTTGTTGTTGAATTTGTTGGTGTTTTTCAATGTTGAGGTTGTTGTTGTTTTTCAATGTTGAGGTTGTTGTTGAAATTGGTGTTTTTCAATGTCGAGGTTGTTGTTGAATTTGTTGGTGTTCTTCAATGTTGAGGTTGTTGTTGTTTTTCAATGTTGAGGTTGTTGTTGAATTTGTTGGTGTTTTTCAATGTTGAGTTTGTTGTTGTTTTTCAATGTTGAGGTTGTTGTTGAATTTGTTGGTGTTTTTCAATGTTGAGGTTGTTGTTGTTTTTCAATGTTGAGGTTGTTGTTGAATTTGTTGGTGCTTTTCAAGGATGAGATTGTTGTTGAATTTGTTGGTGTTTTTCAATGTTGAGGTTGTTGTTGTTTTTCAATGTTGAGGTTGTTGTTGAATTTGTTGGTGTTTTTCAATGTTGAGGTTGTTGTTGAATTTGTTGCTGTTTTTCAATGTTGAGGTTGTTGCTGTTCTTCAATGTTGAGGTTGTTGTTGAATTTGTTGGTGTTTTTCAATGTTGAGATTGTTGTTGTTTTTCAATGTTGAGGTTGTTGTTGAATTTGTTGGTGTGTTTACATGTTGAGGTTGTTGTTGAATTTGTTGGTGTTTTTCAATGTTGAGGTTGTTGTTGTTTTTAAATGTTGAGGTTGTTGTTGAATTTGTTGGTGTTTTTCAATGTTGAGTTTGTTGTTGTTTTTCAATGTTGAGGTTGTTGTTGAATTTCAATGTTGAGGTTGTTGTTGAATTTGTTGGTGTTTTTCAATGTTGAGGTTGTTGTTGTTTTTCAATGCTGAGGTCGTTGTTGAATTTGTTGGTGTTTTTCAATGTTGAGGTTGTTGTTGAATTTGTTGGTGTTTTTCAATGTTGAGGTTGTTGTTGTTTTTCAATGTTGAGGTTGTTGTTGAATTTGTTGGTGTTTTTCAATGTTGAGGTTGTTGTTGTTTTTCAATGTTGAGGTTGTTGTTGAATTTGTTGGTGTTTTTCAATGTTGAGGTTGTTGTTGTTTTTCATTGTTGAGGTTGTTGTTGAATTTGTTGGTGTTTTTCAATGTTGAGGTTGTTGTTGAATTTGTTGGTGTTTTTCAATGTTGAGGTTGTTGTTGTTTTTCAATGTTGAGGTTGTTGTTGAATTTGTTGGTGTTTTTCAATGTTGAGGTAGGTGTTGTTTTTCAATGTTGAGGTTGTTGTTGAATTTGTTGGTGTTTTTCAATGTTGAGGTTGTTGTTGTTTTTCAATGTTGAGGTTGTTGTTGAATTTGTTGGTGTTTTTCAATGTTGAGGTTGTTGTTGAATTTGTTGGTGTTTTTCAATGTTGAGGTTGTTGTTGTTTTTCAATGTTGAGGTTGTTGTTGAGTTTGTTGTTGTTTTTCAATGTTGAGGTTGTTGTTGAATTTGTTGGTGTTTTTCAATGTTGAGGTTGTTATTGTTTTTCAATGTTGAGGTTGTTGTTGAATTTGTTGGTGTTTTTCAATGTTTAGTTTGTTGTTGTTTTTCAATTTTGAGGTTGTTGTTGAATTTGTTGGTGTTTTTCAATGTTGAGGTTGTTGTTGTTTTTCAATGTTGAGGTTGTTGTTGAATTTGTTGGTGTTTTTACATGTTCAGGTTGTTGTTCAATTTGTTGGTGTTTTTCAATGTTGAGGTTGTTGTTGTTTTTCAATGTTGAGATTGTTGTTGAATTTGTTGGTGTTTTTCAATGTTGAGTTTGTTGTTGTTTTTCAATGTTGAGGTTGTTGTTGAATTTGTTGGTGTTTTTAAATGTTGAGGTTGTTGTTGAATTTGCTGGTGTTTTGCAATGTTGAGGTTGTTGTTGTTTTTCAATGTTGAGGTTGTTGTTGAATTTGTTGGTGTTTTTCAATGTTGAGGTTGTTGTTGTTTTTCAATGTTGAGGTTGTTGTTGTATTTGTTGGTGTTTTTCAATTTCGAGGTTGTTGTTGAATTTGTTGGTGCTTTTCAATGTTGAAGTTGTTGTTGAATTTGTTGGTGTTTTTCAATGTTGAGGTTGTTGTTGTTTTTCAATGTTGAGGTTGTTGTTGAAATTGGTGTTTTTCAATGTCGAGGTTGTTGTTGAATTTGTTGTTGTTCTTCAATGTTGAGGTTGTTGTTGTTTTTCAATGTTGAGGTTGTTGTTGAATTTGTTGGTGTTTTTCAATGTTGAGTTTGTTGTTGTTTTTCAATGTTGAGGTTGTTGTTGAATTTGTTGGTGTTTTTCAATGTTGAGGTTGTTGTTGTTTTTCAATGTTGGGGTTGTTGTTGAATTTGTTGGTGCTTTTCAAGGATGAGGTTGTTGTTGAATTTGTTGGTGTTTTTCAATGTTGAGGTTGTTGTTGTTTTTCAATGTTGAGGTTGTTGTTGAATTTGTTGGTGTTTTTCAATGTTGAGGTTGTTGTTGAATTTGTTGCTGTTTTTCAATGTTGAGGTTGTTGCTGTTCTTCAATGTTGAGGTTGTTGTTGAATTTGTTGGTGTTTTTCAATGTTGAGATTGTTGTTGTTTTTCAATGTTGAGGTTGTTGTTGAATTTGTTGGTGTGTTTACATGTTGAGGTTGTTGTTGAATTTGTTGGTGTTTTTCAATGTTGAGGTTGTTGTTGTTTTTAAATGTTGAGGTTGTTGTTGAATTTGTTGGTGTTTTTCAATGTTGAGTTTGTTGTTGTTTTTCAATGTTGAGGTTGTTGTTGAATTTCAATGTTGAGGTTGTTGTTGAATTTGTTGGTGTTTTTCAATGTTGAGGTTGTTGTTGTTTTTCAATGCTGAGGTCGTTGTTGAATTTGTTGGTGTTTTTCAATGTTGAGGTTGTTGTCGATTTTGTTGGTGTTTTTCAATGTTGAGGTTGTTGTTGTTTTTCAATGTTGAGGTTGTTGTTGAATTTGTTGGTGTTTTTCAATGTTGAGGTTGTTGTTGTTTTTCAATGTTGAGGTTGTTGTTGAATTTGTTGGTGTTTTTCAATGTTGAGGTTGTTGTTGTTTTTCAATGTTGAGGTTGTTGTTGAATTTGTTGGTGTTTTTCAATCTTGAGGTTGTTGTTGAATTTGTTGGAGTTTTTCAATGTTGAGGTTGTTGTTGTTTTTCAATGTTGAGGTTGTTGTTGAATTTGTTGGTGTTTTTCAATGTTGAGGTTGGTGTTGTTTTTCAATGTTGAGGTTGTTTTTGAATTTGTTGGTGTTTTTCAATGTTGAGGTTGTTGTTGTTTTTCAATGTTGAGGTTGTTGTTGAATTTGTTGGTGTTTTTCAATGTTGAGGTTGTTGTTGAATTTGTTGGTGTTTTTCAATGTTGAGGTTGTTGTTGTTTTTCAATGTTGAGGTTGTTGTTGAGTTTGTTGTTGTTTTTCAATGTTGAGGTTGTTGTTGAATTTGTTGGTGTTTTTCAATGTTGAGGTTGTTGTTGTTTTTCAATGTTGAGGTTGTTGTTGAATTTGTTGGTGTTTTTCAATGTTTAGTTTGTTGTTGTTTTTCAATTTTGAGGTTGTTGTTGAATTTGTTGGTGTTTTTCAATGTTGAGGTTGTTGTTGTTTTTCAATGTTGAGGTTGTTGTTGAATTTGTTGGTGTTTTTCAATGTTGAGGTTGTTGGTGTTTTTCAATGTTGAGGTTGTTGTTGAATTTGTTGGTGTTTTTCAATGTTTAGGTTGTTGTTGAATTTATTTCAATGTTGAGGTTGTTGTTGTTTTTCAATGTTGAGGTTGTTGTTGAGTTTTTTGGTGTTTTTCAATGTTGAGGTTTTGTTGAATTTGTTGGTGTTTTTCAATGTTGAGGTTGTTGTTGAATTTGTTGGTGTTTTTCAATGTTGAGGTTGTTGTTGTTTTTCAATGTTGAGGTTGTTGTTGAATTTGTTGTTGTTTTTCAATGTTTAGTTTGTTGTTGTTTTTCAATGTTGAGGTTGTTGTTGAATTTGTTGGTGTTTTTCAATGTTGAGGTTGTTGTTGTTTTTCAATGTTGAGGTTGTTGTTGAATTTGTTGGTGTTTTTCAATGTTGAGGTTGTTGGTGTTTTTCAATGTTGAGGTTGTTGTTGAATTTGTTGGTGTTTTTCAATGTTGAGGTTGTTGTTGAATTTATTTCAATGTTGAGGTTGTTGTTGTTTTTCAATTTTGAGGTTGTTGTTGAGTTTTTTGGTGTTTTTCAATGTTGAGGTTGTTGTTGAATTTGTTGGTGTTTTTCAATGTTGAGGTTGTTGTTGAATTTGTTGGTGTTTTTCAATGCTGAGGTTGTTGTTGTTTTTAAATGTTGCGGTTGTTGTTGAATTTGCTGGTGTTTTTCAATTTTGAGGATGTTGTTGTTTTTCAATGTAGAGGTTGTTGTTGAATTTGTTGGTGTTTTTCCATGATGAGGTTGTTGTTGTTTTTCAAAGTTGAGGTTGTTGTTGAATTTGTTGGTGTTTTTCAATGTCGGGGTTGTTGTTGAATTTGTTGGTGTTTTTCAACGTTGAATTTTTTGTTGAATTTGTTGGTGTTTTTCAATGTTGAGGTTGTTGTTTTACAATGTTGAGGTTGTTGTTGTTTTTAAATGTTGAGGTTATTGTTGAATTTGTTGGTGTTTTGCAATGTTGAGGTTGTTGTTGTTTTTCAATGTTGAGGTTGTTGTTGAATTTGTTGGTGTTTTTCAATGTTGAGTTTGTTGTTGTTTTTCAATGTTGAGGTTGTTGTTGAATTTGTTGGTGTTTTTCAATGTTGAGGTTGTTGTTGTTTTTCAATGTTGATGTTGTTGTTGAATTTGTTGGTGTTTTTCAATGTTGAGGTTGTTGTTGTTTTTCAATGTTGAGGTTGTTGTTGAATTTGTTGGTTTTTTTCAATGTTGAGGTTGTTGTTGAATTTGTTGGTGTTTTTCAATGATGAGGTTGTTGTTGTTTTTCAATTTTGAGGTTGTTGAATTTGTGGGTATTTTTCAATCTTGAGTTTGTTGTTGAATTTGTTGGTGTTTTTCAATGTTGAGGTTGTTGTTATTTTTCAATGTTGAGGTTGTTGTTGAGTTTGTTGGTGTTTTTCAATGTTGAGGTTGTTGTTGAATTTGTGGGTGTTTTTCAATGTTGAGGTTGTTTTTGAATTTGTTGGTGTTTTGCAATGTTGAGGTTGTTGTTGTTTTTAAATGTTGAGGTTGTTGTTGAATTTGTTGGTGTTTTTTCAATTTTGAGGTTGTTGGTGTTGTTCAATGTTGAGGTTGATTTTGAATTTGAGGGTGTTTTTCAATGTCGAGGTTGTTGTTGAATTTGTTGGTGTTTTTCAATGTTGAAGTTGTTGTTGAATTTGTTGGTGTTTTTCAATTTTGAGGTTGTTGTTGTTTTTCAATGTTGAGGTTGTTGTTGAAATTGTTGGTCTTTTTCAATGTCGAGGTTGTTGTTGAATTTGTTGGTGTTCTTCAATGTTGAGGTTGTTGTTGTTTTTCAATGTTGAGGTTGTTGTTGAATTTGTTGGTGTTTTTCAATGTTGAGTTTGCTGTTGTTTTTCAATGTTGAGGTTGTTGTTGAATTTGTTGGTGTTTTTCAATGTTGAGGTTATTGTTGTTTTTCAATGTTGAGGTTGTTGTTGAATTTGTTGGTGCTTTTCAAGGATGAGGTTGTTGTTGAATTTGTTGGTGTTTTTCAATGTTGAGGTTGTTGTTGTTTTTCAATGTTGAGGTTGTTGTTGAACTTGTTGGTGTTTTTCAATGTTGAGGTTGTTGTTGAATTTGTTGGTGTTTTTCAATGTTGAGGTTGTTGCTGTTCTTCAATGTTGAGGTTGTTGTTGAATTTGTTGGTGTTTTTCAATGTTGAGATTGTTGTTGTTTTTCAATGTTGAGGTTGTTGTTGAATTTGTTGGTGTTTTTACATGTTCAGGTTGTTGTTGAATTTGTTGGTGTTTTTCAATGTTGAGGTTGTTGTTGTTTTTCAATGTTGAGATTGTTGTTGAATTTGTTGGTGTTTTTCAATGTTGAGTTTGTTGTTGTTTTTCAATGTTGAGGTTGTTGTTGAAATTGTTGGTGTTTTTCAATGTTGAGATTGTTGTTGTTTTTCATGTTGAGGTTGTTTTTGAATTTGTTGGGGTTTTTAAATGTTGAGGTTGTTGTTGAATTTGCTGGTGTTTTGCAATGTTGAGGTTGTTGTTGTTTTTCAATGGTGAGGTTGTTGTTGAATTTGTTGGTGTTTTTCAATGTTGAGGTTGTTGTTGTTTTTCAATGTTGAGGTTGTTGTTGTATTTGTTGGTGTTTTTCAATTTCGAGGTTGTTGTTGAATTTGTTGGTGTTTTTCAATGTTGAAGTTGTTGTTGAATTTCTTGGTGTTTTTCAATGTTGAGGTTGTTGTTGTTTTTCAATGTTGAGGTTGTTGTTGAATTTTTTGGTGTTTTTCAATGTTTAGTTTGTTGTTGTTTTTCAATTTTGAGGTTGTTGTTGAATTTGTTGGTGTTTTTCAATGTTGAGGTTGTTGTTGTTTTTCAATGTTGAGGTTGTTGTTGAATTTGTTGGTGTTTTTCAATGTTGAGGTTGTTGGTGTTTTTCAATGTTGAGGTTGTTGTTGAATTTGTTGGTGTTTTTCAATGTTGAGGTTGTTGTTGAATTTATTTCAATGTTGAGGTTGTTGTTGTTTTTCAATGTTGAGGTTGTTGTTGAGTTTTTTGGTGTTTTTCAATGTTGAGGTTGTTGTTGAATTTGTTGGTGTTTTTCAATGTTGAGGTTGTTGTTGAATTTGTTGGTGTTTTTCAATGTTGAGGTTGTTGTTGTTTTTCAATGTTGAGGTTGTTGTTGAATTTGTTGGTGTTTTTCAATGTTTAGTTTGTTGTTGTTTTTCAATGTTGAGGTTGTTGTTGAATTTGTTGGTGTTTTTCAATGTTGAGGTTGTTGTTGTTTTTCAATGTTGAGGTTGTTGTTGAATTTGTTGGTGTTTTTCAATGTTGAGGTTGTTGGTTTTTTTCAATGTTGAGGTTGTTGTTGAATTTGTTGGTGTTTTTCAATGTTGAGGTTGTTGTTGAATTTATTTCAATGTTGAGGTTGTTGTTGTTTTTCAATGTTGAGGTTGTTGTTGAGTTTTTTGGTGTTTTTCAATGTTGAGGTTGTTGTTGAATTTGTTGGTGTTTTTCAATGTTGAGGTTGTTGTTGAATTTGTTGGTGTTTTTCAATGCTGAGGTTGTTGTTGTTTTTAAATGTTGCGGTTGCTGTTGAATTTGTTGGTGTTTTTCAATTTTGAGGATGTTGTTGTTTTTCAATGTTGAGGTTGTTGTTGAATTTGTTGGTGTTTTTCCATGATGAGGTTGTTGTTGTTTTTCAAAGTTGAGGTTGTTGTTGAATTTGTTGGTGTTTTTCAATGTCGGGGTTGTTGTTGAATTTGTTGGTGTTTTTCAACGTTGAATTTTTTGTTGAATTTGTTGGTGTTTTTCAATGTTGAGGTTGTTGTTTTTCAATGTAGAGGTTGTTGTTGTTTTTCAATGTTGAGGTTATTGTTGAATTTGTTGGTGTTTTGCAATGTTGAGGTTGTTGTTGTTTTTCAATGTTGAGGTTGTTGTTGAATTTGTTGGTGTTTTTCAATGTTGAGTTTGTTGTTGTTTTTCAATGTTGAGGTTGTTGTTGAATTTGTTGGTGTTTTTCAATGTTGAGGTTGTTGTTGTTTTTCAATGTTGATGTTGTTGTTGAATTTCTTGGTGTTTTTCAATGTTGAGGTTGTTGTTGTTTTTCAATGTTGAGGTTGTTGTTGAATTTGTTGGTGTTTTTCAATGTTGAGGTTGTTGTTGAATTTGTTGGTGTTTTTCAATGATGAGGTTGTTGTTGTTTTTCAATTTTGAGGTTATTGAATTTGTGGGTGTTTTTCAATCTTGAGTTTGTTGTTGAATTTGTTGGTGTTTTTCAATGTTGAGGTTGTTGTTATTTTTCAATGTTGAGGTTGTTGTTGAGTTTGTTGGTGTTTTTCAATGTTGAGGTTGTTGTTGAATTTGTTGGTGTTTTTCAATGTTGAGGTTGTTTTTGAATTTGTTGGTGTTTTTCAATGTTGAGGTTGTTGTTGTTTTTAAATGTTGAGGTTGTTGTTGAATTTGTTGGTGTTTTTTCAATTTTGAGGTTGTTGGTGTTGTTCAATGTTGAGGTTGATTTTGAATTTGAGGGTGTTTTTCAATGTCGAGGTTGTTGTTGAATTTGTTGGTGTTTTTCAATGTTGAAGTTGTTGTTGAATTTGTTGGTGTTTTTCAATTTTGAGGTAGTTGTTGTTTTTCAATGTTGAGGTTGTTGTTGAAATTGTTGGTGTTTTTCAATGTCGAGGTTGTTGTTGAATTTGTTGGTGTTCTTCAATGTTGAGGTTGTTGTTGTTTTTCAATGTTGAGGTTGTTGTTGAATTTGTTGGTGTTTTTCAATGTTGAGTTTGTTGTTGTTTTTCAATGTTGAGGTTGTTGTTGAATTTGTTGGTGTTTTTCAATGTTGAGGTTATTGTTGTTTTTCAATGTTGACGTTGTTGTTGAATTTGTTGGTGCTTTTCAAGGATGAGGTTGTTGTTGAATTTGTTGGTGTTTTTCAATGTTGAGGTTGTTGTTGTTTTTCAATGTTGAGGTTGTTGTTGAACTTGTTGGTGTTTTTCAATGTTGAGGTTGTTGTTGAATTTGTTGGTGTTTTTCAATGTTGAGGTTGTTGCTGTTCTTCAATGTTGAGGTTGTTGTTGAATTTGTTGGTGTTTTTCAATGTTGAGATTGTTGTTGTTTTTCAATGTTGAGGTTGTTGTTGAATTTGTTGGTGTTTTTACATGTTCAGGTTGTTGTTGAATTTGTTGGTGTTTTTCAATGTTGAGGTTGTTGTTGTTTTTCAATGTTGAGATTGTTGTTGAATTTGTTGGTGTTTTTCAATGTTGAGTTTGTTGTTGTTTTTCAATGTTGAGGTTGTTGTTGAATTTGTTGGTGTTTTTCAATGTTGAGATTGTTGTTGTTTTTCAATGTTGAGGTTGTTTTTGAATTTGTTGGGGTTTTTAAATGTTGAGGTTGTTGTTGAATTTGCTGGTGTTTTGCAATGTTGAGGTTGTTGTTGTTTTTCAATGTTGAGGTTGTTGTTGAATTTGTTGGTGTTTTTCAATGTTGAGGTTGTTGTTGTTTTTCAATGTTGAGGTTGTTGTTGTATTTGTTGGTGTTTTTCAATTTCGAGGTTGTTGTTGAATTTGTTGGTGTTTTTCAATGTTGAAGTTGTTGTTGAATTTGTTGGTGTTTTTCAATGTTGAGGTTGTTGTTGTTTTTCAATGTTGAGGTTGTTGTTGAAATTGTTGGTGTTTTTCAATGTCAAGGTTGTTGTTGAATTTGTTGGTGTTCTTCAATGTTGAGGTTGTTGTTGTTTTTCAATGTTGAGGTTGTTGTTGAATTTGTTGTTGTTTTTCAATGTTGAGTTTGTTGTTGTTTTTCAATGTTGAGGTTGTTGTTGAATTTGTTGGTGTTTTTCAATGTTGAGGTTGTTGTTGTTTTTCAATGTTGAGGTTGTTGTTGAATTTGTTGGTGCTTTTCAAGGATGAGGTTGTTGTTGAATTTGTTGGTGTTTTTCAATGTTGAGGTTGTTGTTGTTTTTCAATGTTGAGGTTGTTGTTGAATTTGTTGGTGTTTTTCAATGTTGAGGTTGTTGTTGAATTTGTTGCTGTTTTTCAATGTTGAGGTTGTTGCTGTTCTTCAATGTTGAGGTTGTTGTTGAATTTGTTGGTGTTTTTCAATGTTGAGATTGTTGTTGTTTTTCAATGTTGAGGTTGTTGTTGAATTTGTTGGTGATTTACATGTTGATGTTGTTGTTGAATTTGTTGGTGTTTTTCAATGTTGAGGTTGTTGTTGTTTTTAAATGTTGAGGTTGTTGTTGAATTTGTTGGTGTTTTTCAATGTTGAGTTTGTTGTTGTTTTTCAATGTTGAGGTTGTTGTTGAATTTCAATGTTGAGGTTGTTGTTGAATTTGTTGGTGTTTTTCAATGTTGAGGTTGTTGTTGTTTTTCAATGCTGAGGTCGTTGTTGAATTTGTTGGTGTTTTTCAATGTTGAGGTTGTAGTTGAATTTGTTGCTGTTTTTCAATGTTGAGGTTGTTGTTGTTTTTCAATGTTGAGGTTGTTGTTGAATTTGTTGGTGTTTTTCAATGTTGAGGTTGTTGTTGTTTTTCAATGTTGAGGTTGTTGTTGAATTTGTTGGTGTTTTTCAATGTTGAGGTTGTTGTTGTTTTTCAATGTTGAGGTTGTTGTTGAATTTGTTGGTGTTTTTCAATGTTGAGGTTGTTGTTGAATTTGTTGGTGTTTTTCAATGTTGAGGTTGTTGTTGTTTTTCAATGTTGAGGTTGTTGTTGAATTTGTTGGTGTTTTTCAATGTTGAGGTTGTTGTTGTTTTTCAATGTTGAGGTTGTTGTTGAATTTGTTGGTGTTTTTCAATGTTGAGGTTGTTGTTGAATTTGTTGGTGTTTTTCAATGTTTAGGTTGTTGTTGTTTTTCAATGTTGAGGTTGTTGTTGAGTTTGTTGGTGTTTTTCAATGTTGAGGTTGTTGTTGAATTTGTTGGTGTTTTTCAATGTTGAGGTTGTTGTTGTTTTTCAATGTTGAGGTTGTTGTTGAATTTGTTGGTGTTTTTCAATGTTTAGTTTGTTGTTGTTTTTCAATGTTGAGGTTGTTGTTGAATTTGTTGGTGTTTTTCAATGTTGAGGTTGTTGTTGTTTTTCAATTTTGAGGTTGTTGTTGAATTTGTTGGTGTTTTTCAATGTTGAGGTCGTTGTTGTTTTTCAATGTTGAGGTTGTTGTTGAATTTGTTGGTGTTTTTCAATGTTGAGGTTGTTGTTGTTTTTCAATGTTGAGGTTGTTGTTGAATTTGTTGGTGTTTTTCAATGTTGAGGTTGTTGTTGTTTTTCAATGTTCAGGTTGTTGTTGAATTTGTTGGTGCTTTTCAAGGATGAGGTTGTTGTTGAATTTGTTGGTGTTTTTCAATGTTGAGGTTGTTGTTGTTTTTCAATGTTGAGGTTGTTGTTGAATTTGTTGGTGTTTTTCAATGTTGAGGTTGTTGTTGAATTTGTTGCTGTTTTTCAATGTTGAGGTTGTTGCTGTTCTTCAATGTTGAGGTTGTTGTTGAATTTGTTGGTGTTTTTCAATGTTGAGATTGTTGTTGTTTAGCAATGTTGAGGTTGTTGTTGAATTTGTTGGTGTGTTTACATGTTGAGGTTGTTGTTGAATTTGTTGGTGTTTTTCAATGTTGAGGTTGTTGTTGTTTTTAAATGTTGAGGTTGTTGTTGAATTTGTTGGTGTTTTTCAATGTTGAGTTTGTTGTTGTTTTTCAATGTTGAGGTTGTTGTTGAATTTCAATGTTGAGGTTGTTGTTGAATTTGTTGGTGTTTTTCAATGTTGTGGTTGTTGTTGTTTTTCAATGCTGAGGTCGTTGTTGAATTTGTTGGTGTTTTTCAATGTTGAGGTTGTTGTTGAATTTGTTGGTGTTTTTCAATGTTGAGGTTGTTGTTGTTTTTCAATGTTGAGGTTGTTGTTGAATTTGTTGGTGTTTTTCAATGTTGAGGTTGTTGTTGTTTTTCAATGTTGAGGTTGTTGTTGAATTTGTTGGTGTTTTTCAATGTTGAGGTTGTTGTTGTTTTTCAATGTTGAGGTTGTTGTTGAATTTGTTGGTGTTTTTCAATGTTGAGGTTGTTGTTGAATTTGTTGGTGTTTTTCAATGTTGAGGTTGTTGTTGTTTTTCAATGTTGAGGTTGTTGTTGAATTTGTTGGTGTTTTTCAATGTTGAGGTTGGTGTTGTTTTTCAATGTTGAGGTTGTTGTTGAATTTGTTGGTGTTTTTCAATGTTGAGGTTGTTGTTGTTTTTCAATGTTGAGGTTGTTGTTGAATTTGTTGGTGTTTTTCAATGTTGAGGTTGTTGTTGAATTTGTTGGTGTTTTTCAATGTTGAGGTTGTTGTTGTTTTTCAATGTTGAGGTTGTTGTTGAATTTGTTGGTGTTTTTCAATGTTGAGGTTGTTGTTGAATTTGTTGGTGTTTTTCAATGTTGAGGTTGTTGTTGTTTTTCAATGTTGAGGTTGTTGTTGAATTTGTTGGTGTTTTTCAATGTTGAGGTTGGTGTTGTTTTTCAATGTTGAGGTTGTTGTTGAATTTGTTGGTGTTTTTCAATGTTGAGGTTGTTGTTGTTTTTCAATGTTGAGGTTGTTGTTGAATTTGTTGGTGTTTTTCAATGTTGAGGTTGTTGTTGAATTTGTTGGTGTTTTTCAATGTTGAGGTTGTTGTTGTTTTTCAATGTTGAGGTTGTTGTTGAGTTTGTTGGTGTTTTTCAATGTTGAGGTTGTTGTTGAATTTGTTGGTGTTTTTCAATGTTTAGTTTGTTGTTGTTTTTCAATGTTGAGGTTGTTGTTGAATTTGTTGGTGTTTTTCAATGTTGAGGTTGTTGTTGTTTTTCAATGTTGAGGTTGTTGTTGAATTTGTTGGTGTTTTTCAATGTTGAGGTTGTTGTTGTTTTTCAATGTTGAGGTTGTTGTTGAATTTGTTGGTGTTTTTCAATGTTGAGGTTGTTGTTGTTTTTCAATGTTGAGGTTGTTGTTGAATTTGTTGGTGTTTTTCAATGTTGAGGTTGTTGTTGTTTTTCAATGTTGAGGTTGTTGTTGAATTTGTTGGTGCTTTTCAAGGATGAGGTTGTTGTTGAATTTGTTGGTGTTTTTCAATGTTGAGGTTGTTGTTGTTTTTCAATGTTGAGGTTGTTGTTGAATTTGTTGGTGTTTTTCAATGTTGAGGTTGTTGCTGTTCTTCAATGTTGAGGTTGTTGTTGAATTTGTTGGTGTTTTTCAATGTTGAGATTGTTGTTGTTTAGCAATGTTGAGGTTGTTGTTGAATTTGTTGGTGTGTTTACATGTTGAGGTTGTTGTTGAATTTGTTGGTGTTTTTCAATGTTGAGGTTGTTGTTGTTTTTAAATGTTGAGGTTGTTGTTGAATTTGTTGGTGTTTTTCAATGTTGAGTTTGTTGTTGTTTTTCAATGTTGAGGTTGTTGTTGAATTTCAATGTTGAGGTTGTTGTTGAATTTGTTGGTGTTTTTCAATGTTGTGGTTGTTGTTGTTTTTCAATGCTGAGGTCGTTGTTGAATTTGTTGGTGTTTTTCAATGTTGAGGTTGTTGTTGAATTTGTTGGTGTTTTTCAATGTTGAGGTTGTTGTTGTTTTTCAATGTTGAGGTTGTTGTTGAATTTGTTGGTGTTTTTCAATGTTGAGGTTGTTGTTGTTTTTCAATGTTGAGGTTGTTGTTGAATTTGTTGGTGTTTTTCAATGTTGAGGTTGTTGTTGTTTTTCAATGTTGAGGTTGTTGTTGAATTTGTTGGTGTTTTTCAATGTTGAGGTTGTTGTTGAATTTGTTGGTGTTTTTCAATGTTGAGGTTGTTGTTGTTTTTCAATGTTGAGGTTGTTGTTGAATTTGTTGGTGTTTTTCAATGTTGAGGTTGGTGTTGTTTTTCAATGTTGAGGTTGTTGTTGAATTTGTTGGTGTTTTTCAATGTAGAGGTTGTTGTTGTTTTTCAATGTTGAGGTTGTTGTTGAATTTGTTGGTGTTTTTCAATGTTGAGGTTGTTGTTGAATTTGTTGGTGTTTTTCAATGTTGAGGTTGTTGTTGTTTTTCAATGTTGAGGTTGTTGTTGAGTTTGTTGGTGTTTTTCAATGTTGAGGTTGTTGTTGAATTTGTTGGTGTTTTTCAATGTTGAGGTTGTTGTTGTTTTTCAATGTTGAGGTTGTTGTTGAATTTGTTGGTGTTTTTCAATGTTTAGTTTGTTGTTGTTTTTCAATGTTGAGGTTGTTGTTGAATTTGTTGGTGTTTTTCAATGTTGAGGTTGTTGTTGTTTTTCAATGTTGAGGTTGTTGTTGAATTTGTTGTTGTTTTTCAATGTTGAGGTTGTTGGTGTTTTTCAATGTTGAGGTTGTTGTTCAATTTGTTGGTGTTTTTCAATGTTGAGGTTGTTGTTGAATTTATTTCAATGTTGAGGTTGTCGTTGTTTTTCAATGTTGAGGTTGCTGTTGAGTTTTTTGGTGTTTTTCAATGTTGAGGTTGTTGTTGAATTTGTTGGTGTTTTTCAATGTTGAGGTTGTTGTTGAATTTGTTGGTGTTTTTCAATGTTGAGGTTGTTGTTGTTTTTCAATGTTGAGGTTGTTGTTGAATTTGTTGGTGTTTTTCAATGTTGAGGTTGTTGGTGTTTTTCAATGTTGAGGTTGTTGTTGAATTTGTTGGTGTTTTTCAATGTTGAGGTTGTTGTTGAATTTATTTCAATGTTGAGGTTGTTGTTGTTTTTCAATGTTGAGGTTGTTGTTGAGTTTTTTGGTGTTTTTCAATGTTGAGGTTGTTGTTGAATTTGTTGGTGTTTTTCAATGTTGAGGTTGCTATTGAATTTGTTGGTGTTTTTCAATGCTGAGGTTGTTGTTGTTTTTAAATGTTGCGGTTGTTGTTGAATTTGTTGGTGTTTTTCAATTTTGAGGATGTTGTTGTTTTTCAATGTTGAGGTTGTTGTTGAATTTGTTGGTGTTTTTCCATGATGAGGTTGTTGTTGTTTTTCAAAGTTGAGGTTGTTGTTGAATTTGTTGGTGTTTTTCAATGTCGGGGTTGTTGTTGAATTTGTTGGTGTTTTTCAACGTTGAATTTTTTGTTGAATTTGTTGGTGTTTTTCAATGTTGAGGTTGTTGTTTTTCAATGTTGAGGTTGTTGTTGAATTTGTTGGCTTTTTTAAATGTTGAGGTTGTTGTTGAATTTGTTGGTGTTTTCAATGTTGAAGTTTCTGTTGAATTTGTTGGTGTTTTTCAATGTTGAGGTTCTTGTTGTTTTTCATTATTGAGGTTGTTGTTGAATTTGATGGTGTTTTTCAATGTCGAGGTTGTTGTTGAATTTGTTAGTGTTTTTCAATGTTGAAGTTGTTGTTGAATTTGTTGGTGTTTTTCAATGTTGAGGTTGTTGCTGTTTTTCAATGTTGAGGTTGTTGTTGAATTTGTTGGTGTTTTTCAATGTTGAGGTTGTTGTTGAATTTGTTGGTGTTTTTCAATGTTGAGGTTGTTGTTGAATTTGTTGGTGTTTTTCAATGTTGAGGTTGTTGTTGTTTTTAAATGTTGAGGATGTTGTTGAATTTGTTGGTGTTTTTTCAATTTTGAGGTTGTTGGTGTTTTTCAATGTTGAGGTTGATTTTGAATTTGAGGGTGTTTTTCAATGTCGAGGTTGTTGTTGAATTTGTTGGTGTTTTTCAATGTTCAGGTTGTTGTTGTTTTTCAATGTTGAGGTTGTTGTTGAATTAGTTGGTGTTTTTCAATGTTGAGATTGTTGTTGTTTTTCAATGTTGAGTTTGTTGTTGAATTTGTTGGTGTTTTTAAATGTTGAGGTTGTTGTTGAATTTGCTGGTGTTTTGCAATGTTGAGGTTGTTGTTGTTTTTCAATGTTGAGGTTGTTGTTGAATTTGTTGGTGTTTTTCAATGTTGAGGTTGTTGTTGTTTTTCAATGTTGAGGTTGTTGTTGTATTTGTTGGTGTTTTTCAATTTCGAGGTTGTTGTTGAATTTGTTGGTGTTTTTCAATGTTGAAGTTGTTGTTGAATTTGTTGGTGTTTTTCAATGTTGAGGTTGTTGTTGTTTTTCAATGTTGAGGTTGTTGTTGAATTTGTTGGTGTTTTTCAATGTTGAGGTTGTTGTTGTTTTTCAATGCTGAGGTTGTTGTTGAATTTGTTGGTGTTTTTCAATGTTGAGGTTGTTGTTGAACTTGTTGGTGTTTTTCAATTTTGAGGTTGTTGTTGTTTTTCAATGTTGAGGTTGTTGTTGAATTTCATGTTGTTTTTCAATGTTTAGGTTGTTGTTGTTTTTCAATGTTGAGGTTGTTGTTGAATTTGTTGGTGTTGTTCAATGTTGAGGTTGTTCTAGAATTTGTTGGTGTTTTTCAATGTTGAGGTTGTTGTTGTTTTTCAATGTTGAGGTTGTTGTTGAATTTGTTGGTGTTTTTCAATGTTGAGGTTGTTGTTGAATTTGTTGGTGCTTTTCAATGCTGAGGTTGTTGTTGTTTTTAAATGTTGCGGTTGTTGTTGAATTTGTTGGTCTTATTCAATTTTGAGGATGTTGTTGTTTTTCAATGTTGAGGTTGTTGTTGAATTTGTTGGTGTGTTTACATGTTGAGGTTGTTGTTGAATTTGTTGGTGTTTTTCAATGTTGAGGTTGTTGTTGTTTTTAAATGTTGAGGTTGTTGTTGAATTTGTTGGTGTTTTTCAATGTTGAGTTTGTTGTTGTTTTTCAATGTTGAGGTTGTTGTTGAATTTCAATGTTGAGGTTGTTGTTGAATTTGTTGGTGTTTTTCAATGTTGAGGTTGTTGTTGTTTTTCAATGCTGAGGTCGTTGTTCAATTTGTTGGTGTTTTTCAATGTTGAGGTTGTTGTTGAATTTGTTGGTGTTTTTCAATGTTGAGGTTGTTGTTGTTTTTCAATGTTGAGGTTGTTGTTGAATTTGTTGGTGTTTTTCAATGTTGAGGTTGTTGTTGTTTTTCAATGTTGAGGTTGTTGTTGAATTTGTTGGTGTTTTTCAATGTTGAGGTTGTTGTTGTTTTTCAATGTTGAGGTTGTTGTTGAATTTGTTGGTGTTTTTCAATGTTGAGGTTGTTGTTGAATTTGTTGGTGTTTTTCAATGTTGAGGTTGTTGTTGTTTTTCAATGTTGAGGTTGTTGTTGAATTTGTTGGTGTTTTTCAATGTTGAGGTTGGTGTTGTTTTTCAATGTTGAGGTTGTTGTTGAATTTGTTGGTGTTTTTCAATGTTGAGGTTGTTGTTGTTTTTCAATGTTGAGGTTGTTGTTGAATTTGTTGGTGTTTTTCAATGTTGAGGTTGTTGCTGAATTTGTTGGTGTTTTTCAATGTTGAGGTTGTTGTTGTTTTTCAATGTTGAGGTTGTTGTTGAGTTTGTTGGTGTTTTTCAATGTTGAGGTTGTTGTTGAATTTGTTGGTGTTTTTCAATGTTGAGGTTGTTGTTGTTTTTCAATGTTGAGGTTGTTGTTGAATTTGTTGGTGTTTTTCAATGTTTAGTTTGTTGTTGTTTTTCAATATTGAGGTTGTTGTTGAATTTGTTGGTGTTTTTCAATGTTGAGGTTGTTGTTGTTTTTCAATGTTGAGGTTGTTGTTGAATTTGTTGGTGTTTTTCAATGTTGAGGTTGTTGTTGTTTTTCAATGTTGAGGTTGTTGTTGAATTTGTTGGTGTTTTTCAATGTTGAGGTTGTTGTTGTTTTTCAATGTTGAGGTTGTTGTTGAATTTGTTGGTGTTTTTCAATGTTGAGGTTGTTGTTGTTTTTCAATGTTCAGGTTGTTGTTGAATTTGTTGGTGCTTTTCAAGGATGAGGTTGTTGTTGAATTTGTTGGTGTTTTTCAATGTTGAGGTTGTTGTTGTTTTTCAATGTTGAGGTTGTTGTTGAATTTGTTGGTGTTTTTCAATGTTGAGGTTGTTGTTGAATTTGTTGCTGTTTTTCAATGTTGAGGTTGTTGCTGTTCTTCAATGTTGAGGTTGTTGTTGAATTTGTTGGTGTTTTTCAATGTTGAGATTGTTGTTGTTTTTCAATGTTGAGGTTGTTGTTGAATTTGTTGGTGTGTTTACATGTTGAGGTTGTTGTTGAATTTGTTGGTGTTTTTCAATGTTGAGGTTGTTGTTGTTTTTAAATGTTGAGGTTGTTGTTGAATTTGTTGGTGTTTTTCAATGTTGAGTTTGTTGTTGTTTTTCAATGTTGAGGTTGTTGTTGAATTTCAATGTTGAGGTTGTTGTTGAATTTGTTGGTGTTTTTCAATGTTGAGGTTGTTGTTGTTTTTCAATGCTGAGGTCGTTGTTGAATTTGTTGGTGTTTTTCAATGTTGAGGTTGTTGTTGAATTTGTTGGTGTTTTTCAATGTTGAGGTTGTTGTTGTTTTTCAATGTTGAGGTTGTTGTTGAATTTGTTGGTGTTTTTCAATGTTGAGGTTGTTGTTGTTTTTCAATGTTGAGGTTGTTGTTGAATTTGTTGGTGTTTTTCAATGTTGAGGTTGTTGTTGTTTTTCAATGTTGAGGTTGTTGTTGAATTTGTTGGTGTTTTTCAATGTTGAGGTTGTTGTTGAATTTGTTGGTGTTTTTCAATGTTGAGGTTGTTGTTGTTTTTCAATGTTGAGGTTGTTGTTGAATTTGTTGGTGTTTTTCAATGTTGAGGTTGGTGTTGTTTTTCAATGTTGAGGTTGTTGTTGAATTTGTTGGTGTTTTTCAATATTGAGGTTGTTGTTGTTTTTCAATGTTGAAGTTGTTGTTGAATTTGTTGGTGTTTTTCAATGTTGAGGTTGTTGTTGAATTTGTTGGTGTTTTTCAATGTTGAGGTTGTTGTTGTTTTTCAATGTTGAGGTTGTTGTTGAGTTTGTTGGTGTTTTTCAATGTTGAGGTTGTTGTTGAATTTGTTGGTGTTTTTCAATGTTGAGGTTGTTGTTGTTTTTCAATGTTGAGGTTGTTGTTGAATTTGTTGGTGTTTTTCAATGTTTAGTTTGTTGTTGTTTTTCAATGTTGAGGTTGTTGTTGAATTTGTTGGTGTTTTTCAATGTTGAGGTTGTTGTTGAATTTGTTGGTGTTTTTCAATGTTGAGGTTGTTGTTGAATTTATTTCAATGTTGAGGTTGTCGTTGTTTTTCAATGTTGAGGTTGTTGTTGAGTTTTTTGGTGTTTTTCAATGTTGAGGTTGTTGTTGAATTTGTTGGTGTTTTTCAATGTTGAGGTTGTTGTTGAATTTGTTGGTGTTTTTCAATGTTGAGGTTGTTGTTGTTTTTCAATGTTGAGGTTGTTGTTGAATTTGTTGGTGTTTTTCAATGTTTAGTTTGTTGTTGTTTTTCAATGTTGAGGTTGTTGTTGAATTTGTTGGTGTTTTTCAATGTTGAGGTTGTTGTTGTTTTTCAATGTTGAGGTTGTTGTTGAATTTGTTGGTGTTTTTCAATGTTGAGGTTGTTGGTGTTTTTCAATGTTGAGGTTGTTGTTGAATTTGTTGGTGTTTTTCAATGTTGAGGTTGTTGTTGAATTTATTTCAATGTTGAGGTTGTTGTTGTTTTTCAATGTTGAGGTTGTTGTTGAGTTTTTTGGTGTTTTTCAATGTTGAGGTTGTTGTTGAATTTGTTGGTGTTTTTCAATGTTGAGGTTGCTGTTGAATTTGTTGGTGTTTTTCAATGCTGAGGTTGTTGTTGTTTTTAAATGTTGCGGTTGTTGTTGAATTTGTTGGTGTTTTTCAATTTTGAGGATGTTGTTGTTTTTCAATGTTGAGGTTGTTGTTGAATTTGTTGGTGTTTTTCCATGATGAGGTTGTTGTTGTTTTTCAAAGTTGAGGTTGTTGTTGAATTTGTTGGTGTTTTTCAATGTTGAGGTTGTTGTTTTTCAATGTTGAGGTTGTTGTTGAATTTGTTGGCTTTTTAAATGTTGAGGTTGTTGTTGAATTTGTTGGTGTTTTCAATGTTGAAGTTTCTGTTGAATTTGTTGGTGTTTTTCAATGTTGAGGTTCTTGTTGTTTTTCATTATTGAGGTTGTTGTTGAATTTGATGGTGTTTTTCAATGTCGAGGTTGTTGTTGAATTTGTTAGTGTTTTGCAATGTTGAAGTTGTTGTTGAATTTGTTGGTGTTTTTCAATGTTGAGGTTGTTGCTGTTTTTCAATGTTGAGGTTGTTGTTGAATTTGTTGGTGTTTTTCAATGTTGAGGTTGTTGTTGAATTTGTTGGTGTTTTTCAATGTTGAGGTTGTTGTTGAATTTGTTGGTGTTTTTCAATGTTGAGGTTGTTGTTGTTTTTAAATGTTGAGGTTGTTGTTGAATTTGTTGGTGTTTTTACAATTTTGAGGTTGTTGGTGTTTTTCAATGTTGAGGTTGATTTTGAATTTGAGGGTGTTTTTCAATGTCGAGGTTGTTGTTGAATTTGTTGGTGTTTTTCAATGTTGAGGTTGTTGTTGTTTTTCAATGTTGAGGTTGTTGTTGAATTAGTTGGTGTTTTTCAATGTTGAGATTGTTGTTGTTTTTCAATGTTGAGTTTGTTGTTGAATTTGTTGGTGTTTTTAAATGTTGAGGTTGTTGTTGAATTTGCTGGTGTTTTGCAATGTTGAGGTTGTTGTTGTTTTTCAATGTTGAGGTTGTTGTTGAATTTGTTGGTGTTTTTCAATGTTGAGGTTGTTCTTCTTTTTCAATGTTGAGGTTGTTGTTGTATTTGTTGGTGTTTTTCAATTTCGAGGTTGTTGTTGAATTTGTTGGTGTTTTTCAATGTTGAAGTTGTTGTTGAATTTGTTGGTGCTTTTCAATGTTGAGGTTGTTGTTGTTTTTCAATGTTGAGGTTGTTGTTGAATTTGTTGGTGTTTTTCAATGTTGAGGTTGTTGTTGTTTTTCAATGCTGAGGTTGTTGTTGAATTTGTTGGTGTTTTTCAATGTTGAGGTTGTTGTTGAACTTGTTGGTATTTTTCAATGTTGAGGTTGTTGTTGTTTTTCAATGTTGAGGTTGTTGTTGAATTTGATGGTGCTTTTCAATGTTTAGGTTGTTGTTGTTTTTCAATGTTGAGGTTGTTGTTGAATTTGTTTGTGTTGTTCAATGTTGAGGTTGTTGTTGAATTTGTTGGTGTTATTCAATGTTGAGGTTGTTGTTGTTTTTCAATGTTGAGGTTGTTGTTGAATTTGTTGGTGTTTTTCAATGTTGAGGTTGTTGTTGAATTTGTTGGTGTTTTTCAATGCTGAGGTTGTTGTTGTTTTTAAATGTTGAGGTTGTTGTTGAATTTGTTGGTGTTTTTCCATGATGAGGTTGTTGTTGTTTTTCAAAGTTGAGGTTGTTGTTGAATTTGTTGGTGTTTTTCAATGTCGGGGTTGTTGTTGAATTTGTTGGTGTTTTTCAACGTTGAATTTTTTGTTGAATTTGTTGGTGTTTTTCAATGTTGAGGTTGTTGTTTTTCAATGTTGAGGTTGTTGTTGAATTTGTTGGCGTTTTTAAATGTTGAGGTTGTTGTTGAATTTGTTGGTGTTTTCAATGTTGAAGTTTCTGTTGAATTTGTTGGTGTTTTTCAATGTTGAGGTTCTTGTTGTTTTTCAATATTGAGGTTGTTGTTGAATTTGATGGTGTTTTTCAATGTCGAGGTTGTTGTTGAATTTGTTGGTGTTTTTCAATGTTGAAGTTGTTGTTGAATTTGTTGGTGTTTTTCAATGTTGAGGTTGTTGCTATTTTTCAATGTTGAGGTTGTTGTTGAATTTGTTGGTGTTTTTCAATGTTGAGGTTGTTGTTGAATTTGTTGGTGTTTTTCAATGTTGAGGTTGTTGTTGAATTTGTTGGTGTTTTTCAATGTTGAGGTTGTTGTTGTTTTTAAATGTTGAGGTTGTTGTTGAATTTGTTGGTGTTTTTTCAATTTTGAGGTTGTTGGTATTTTTCAATGTTGAGGTTGATTTTGAATTTGAGGGTGTTTTTCAATGTCGAGGTTGTTGTTGAATTTGTTGGTGTTTTTCAATGTTGAGGTTGTTGTTGTTTTTCAATGTTGAGGTTGTTGTTGAATTAGTTGGTGTTTTTCAATGTTGAGATTGTTGTTGTTTTTCAATGTTGAGTTTGTTGTTGAATTTGTTGGTCTTTTTATATATTGAGGTTGTTGTTGAATTTGCTGGTGTTTTGCAATGTTGAGGTTGTTGTTGTTTTTCAATGTTGAGGTTGTTGTTGAATTTGTTGGTGTTTTTCAATGTTGAGGTTGTTGTTGTTTTTCAATGTTGAGGTTGTTGTTGTATTTGTTGGTGTTTTTCAATTTCGAGGTTGTTGTTGAATTTGTTGGTGTTTTTCAATGTTGAAGTTGTTATTGAATTTGTTGGTGTTTTTCAATGTTGAGGTTGTTGTTGTTTTTCAATGTTGAGGTTGTTGTTGAATTTGTTGGTGTTTTTCAATGTTGAGGTTGTTGTTGTTTTTCAATGCTGAGGTTGTTGTTGAATTTGTTGGTGTTTTTCAATGTTGAGGTTGTTGTTGAATTTGTTGGTGTTTTTCAATGTTGAGGTTGTTGTTGTTTTTCAATGTTGAGGTTGTTGTTGAATTTGTTGGTGTTTTTCAATGTTGAGGTTGTTGTTGTTTTTCAATGTTGAGGTTGTTGTTGAATTTGTTGGTGTTGTTCAATGTTGAGGTTGTTGTTGAATTTGTTGGTGTTTTTCAATGTTGAGGTTGTTGTTGTTTTTCAATGTTGAGGTTGTTGTTGAATTTGTTGGTGTTTTTCAATGTTGAGTTTGTTGTTGTTTTTCAATGTTGAGGTTGTTGTTGAATTTGTTGGTGTTTTTCAATGTTGAGGTTGTTGTTGTTTTTCAATGTTGAGGTTGTTGTTGAATTTGTTGGTGTTTTTCAATGTTGAGGTTGTTGTTGTTTTTCAATGTTGAGGTTGTTGTTGAATTTGTTGGTGCTATTCAATGTTGAGATTGTTGTTGAATTTGTTGGTGTTTTTCAATGTTGAGGTTGTTGTTGTTTTTCAATGTTGAGGTTGTTGTTGAATTTGTTGGTGTTTTTCAATGTTGAGTTTGTTGTTGAATTTGTTGGTGTTTTTCAATTTCGAGGTTGTTGTTGAATTTGTTAGTGTTTTTCAATGTTGAGGTTGTTGTTGAATTTGTTGGTGTATTTCAATGTTGAGGTTGTTTTTGAATTTGTTGGTGTTGTTCAATGTTGAGGTTGTTGTTGTTTTTCAATGTTGAGGTTGTTGTTGAATTTGTTGGTGTTTTTCAATGTTGAGGTTGTTGTTGTTTTTCAATGTTGAGGTTGTTGTTGAATTTGTTGGTGTTTTTCAATGTTGAGGTTGTTGGTGTTTTTCAATGTTGAGGTTGTTGTTGAATTTGTTGGTGTTTTTCAATGTTGAGGTTGTTGTTGAATTTGTTGGTGTTTTTTCAATTTTGAGGTTGTTGGTGTTGTTCAATGTTGAGGTTTATTTTGGATTTGAGGGTGTTTTTCAATGTCGAGGTTGTTGTTGAATTTGTTGGTGTTTTTCAATGTTGAGGTTGTTGTTGTTTTTCAATGTTGAGGTTGTTGTTGAATTTGTTGGTGTTTTTCAATGTTGAGATGGTTGTTGTTTTTCAATGTTGAGGTTGTTGTTGAATTTGTTGGTGTTTTTAAATGTTGAGGTTGTTGTTGAATTTGCTGGTGTTTTGCAATGTTGAGGTTGTTGTTGTTTTTCAATGTTGAGGTTGTTGTTGAATTTGTTGGTGTTTTTCAATGTTGAGGTTGTTGTTGTTTTTAAATGTTGAGGTTGTTGTTGTATTTGTTGGTGTTTTTCAATTTCGAGGTTCTTGTTGAATTTGTTGGTGTTTTTCAATGTTGAAGTTGATGTTGAATTTGTTGGTGTTTTAAAATGTTGAGGTTGTTGTTGTTTTTCAATGTTGAGGTTGTTGTTGAATTTGTTGGTGTTTTTCAATGTTGAGGTTGTTGGTGTTTTTCAATGTTGAGGTTGTTGTTGAATTTGTTGGTGTTTTTCAATGTTGAGGTTGTTGTTGAATTTGTTGGTGTTTTTTCAATTTTGAGGTTGTTGGTGTTGTTCAATGTTGAGGTTTATTTTGGATTTGAGGGTGTTTCTCAATGTTGAGGTTGTTGTTGAATTTGTTGGTGTTTTTTCAATTTTGAGGTTGTTGGTGTTGTTCAATGTTGAGGTTGTTGTTGAATTTGTTGGTGTTTTTCAATGTTGAGGTTGTTGTTGTTTTTAAATGTTGAGGTTGTTGTTGTATTTGTTGGTGTTTTTCAATTTCGAGGTTCTTGTTGAATTTGTTGGTGTTTTTCAATGTTGAAGTTGATGTTGAATTTGTTGGTGTTTTAAAATGTTGAGGTTGTTGTTGTTTTTCAATGTTGAGGTTGTTGTTGAATTTGTTGGTGTTTTTCAATGTTGAGGTTGTTGTTGAATTTGTTGGTGTTTTTCAATGTTGAGGTTGTTGTTGTTTTTCAATGTTGAGGTTGTTGTTGAATTTGTTGGTGTTTTTCAATGTTGAGTTTGTTGTTGTTTTTCAATGTTGAGGTTGTTGTTGAATTTGTTGGTGTTTTTCAATGTTGAGGTTGTTGTTGTTTTTCAATGTTGAGGTTGTTGTTGAATTTGTTGGTGTTTTTCAATGTTGAGGTTGTTGTTGTTTTTCAATGTTGAGGTTGTTGTTGAATTTGTTGGTGCTATTCAATGTTGAGATTGTTGTTGAATTTGTTGGTGTTTTTCAATGTTGAGGTTGTTGTTGTTTTTCAATGTTGAGGTTGTTGTTGAATTTGTTGGTGTTTTTCAATGTTGAGTTTGTTGTTGAATTTGTTGGTGTTTTTCAATTTCGAGGTTGTTGTTGAATTTGTTAGTGTTTTTCAATGTTGAGGTTGTTGTTGAATTTGTTGGTGTATTTCAATGTTGAGGTTGTTTTTGAATTTGTTGGTGTTGTTCAATGTTGAGGTTGTTGTTGTTTTTCAATGTTGAGGTTGTTGTTGAATTTGTTGGTGTTTTTCAATGTTGAGGTTGTTGTTGTTTTTCAATGTTGAGGTTGTTGTTGAATTTGTTGGTGTTTTTCAATGTTGAGGTTGTTGGTGTTTTTCAATGTTGAGGTTGTTGTTGAATTTGTTGGTGTTTTTCAATGTTGAGGTTGTTGTTGAATTTGTTGGTGTTTTTTCAATTTTGAGGTTGTTGGTGTTGTTCAATGTTGAGGTTTATTTTGGATTTGAGGGTGTTTTTCAATGTCGAGGTTGTTGTTGAATTTGTTGGTGTTTTTCAATGTTGAGGTTGTTGTTGTTTTTCAATGTTGAGGTTGTTGTTGAATTTGTTGGTGTTTTTCAATGTTGAGATGGTTGTTGTTTTTCAATGTTGAGGTTGTTGTTGAATTTGTTGGTGTTTTTAAATGTTGAGGTTGTTGTTGAATTTGCTGGTGTTTTGCAATGTTGAGGTTGTTGTTGTTTTTCAATGTTGAGGTTGTTGTTGAATTTGTTGGTGTTTTTCAATGTTGAGGTTGTTGTTGTTTTTAAATGTTGAGGTTGTTGTTGTATTTGTTGGTGTTTTTCAATTTCGAGGTTCTTGTTGAATTTGTTGGTGTTTTTCAATGTTGAAGTTGATGTTGAATTTGTTGGTGTTTTAAAATGTTGAGGTTGTTGTTGTTTTTCAATGTTGAGGTTGTTGTTGAATTTGTTGGTGTTTTTCAATGTTGAGGCTGTTGTTGTTTTTCAATGCTGAGGTTGTTGTTGAATTTGTTGGTGTTTTTCAATGTTGAGGTTGTTGTTGAATTTGTTGATGTTTTTCAATGTTGAGGTTGTTTTTGTTTTTCAATGTTGAGGTTGTTGTTGAATTTGTTGGTGTTTTTCAATGTTTAGGTTGTTGGTGTTTCTCAATGTTGAGTTTGTTGTTGAATTTGTTGGTGTTTTTCAATGTTGAGGTTGTTCTTGTTTTTCAATGTTGAGGTTGTTGTTGAATTTGTTGGTGTTTTTCAATGTTGAGGTTGTTGTTGTTTTTCAATGTTGAGGTTGTTGTTGAATTTGTTGGTGTTTTTCAATGTTGAGGTTGTTGTTGAATTTGTTGGTGTTTTTCAATGCTGAGGTTGTTGTTGTTTTTAAATGTTGCGGTTGTTGTTGAATTTGTTGGTGTTTTTCAATTTTGAGGATGTTGTTGTTTTTCAATGTTGAGGTTTTGTTGAATTTGTTGGTGTTTTTCAATGTCGGGGTTGTTGTTGAATTTGTTGGTGTTTTTCAACGTTGAATTTTTTGTTGAATTTGTTGGTGTTTTTCAATGTTGAGGTTGTTGTTTTTCAATGTTGAGGTTGTTGTTGAATTTGTTGGCGTTTTTAAATGTTGAGGTTGTTGTTGAATTTGTTGGTGTTTTCAATGTTGAAGTTTCTGTTGAATTTGTTGGTGTTTTTCAATGTTGAGGTTCTTGTTGTTTTTCAATATTGAGGTTGTTGTTGAATTTGATGGTGTTTTTCAATGTCGAGGTTGTTATTGAATTTGTTGGTGTTTTTCAATGTTGAAGTTGTTGTTGAATTTGTTGGTGTTTTTCAATGTTGAGGTTGTTGCTATTTTTCAATGTTGAGGTTGTTGTTGAATTTGTTGGTGTTTTTCAATGTTGAGGTTGTTGTTGAATTTGTTGGTGTTTTTCAATGTTGAGGTTGTTGTTGAATTTGTTGGTGTTTTTCAATGTTGAGGTTGTTGTTGTTTTTAAATGTTGAGGTTGTTGTTGAATTTGTTGGTGTTTTTTCAATTTTGAGGTTGTTGGTATTTTTCAATGTTGAGGTTGATTTTGAATTTCAGGGTGTTTTTCAATGTCGAGGTTGTTGTTGAATTTGTTGGTGTTTTTCAATGTTGAGGTTGTTGTTGTTTTTCAATGTTGAGGTTGTTGTTGAATTAGTTGGTGTTTTTCAATGTTGAGATTGTTGTTGTTTTTCAATGTTGAGTTTGTTGTTGAATTTGTTGGTCTTTTTATATATTGAGGTTGTTGTTGAATTTGCTGGTGTTTTGCAATGTTGAGGTTGTTGTTGTTTTTCAATGTTGAGGTTGTTGTTGAATTTGTTGGTGTTTTTCAATGTTGAGGTTGTTGTTGTTTTTCAATGTTGAGGTTGTTGTTGTATTTGTTGGTGTTTTTCAATTTCGAGGTTGTTGTTGAATTTGTTGGTGTTTTTCAATGTTGAAGTTGTTGTTGAATTTGTTGGTGTTTTTCAATGTTGAGGTTGTTGTTGTTTTTCAATGTTGAGGTTGTTGTTGAATTTGTTGGTGTTTTTCAATGTTGAGGTTGTTGTTGTTTTTCAATGCTGAGGTTGTTGTTGAATTTGTTGGTGTTTTTCAATGTTGAGGTTGTTGTTGAATTTGTTGGTGTTTTTCAATGTTGAGGTTGTTGTTGTTTTTCAATGTTGAGGTTGTTGTTGAATTTGTTGGTGTTTTTCAATGTTGAGGTTGTTGTTGTTTTTCAATGTTGAGGTTGTTGTTGAATTTGTTGGTGTTGTTCAATGTTGAGGTTGTTGTTGAATTTGTTGGTGTTTTTCAATGTTGAGGTTGTTGTTGTTTTTCAATGTTGAGGTTGTTGTTGAATTTGTTGGTGTTTTTCAATGTTGAGTTTGTTGTTGTTTTTCAATGTTGAGGTTGTTGTTGAATTTGTTGGTGTTTTTCAATGTTGAGGTTGTTGTTGTTTTTCAATGTTGAGGTTGTTGTTGAATTTGTTGGTGTTTTTCAATGTTGAGGTTGTTGTTGTTTTTCAATGTTGAGGTTGTTGTTGAATTTGTTGGTGCTATTCAATGTTGAGATTGTTGTTGAATTTGTTGGTGTTTTTCAATGTTGAGGTTGTTGTTGTTTTTCAATGTTGAGGTTGTTGTTGAATTTGTTGGTGTTTTTCAATGTTGAGTTTGTTGTTGAATTTGTTGGTGTTTTTCAATTTCGAGGTTGTTGTTGAATTTGTTAGTGTTTTTCAATGTTGAGGTTGTTGTTGAATTTGTTGGTGTATTTCAATGTTGAGGTTGTTGTTGAATTTGTTGGTGTTGTTCAATGTTGAGGTTGTTGTTGTTTTTCAATGTTGAGGTTGTTGTTGAATTTGTTGGTGTTTTTCAATGTTGAGGTTGTTGTTGTTTTTCAATGTTGAGGTTGTTGTTGAATTTGTTGGTGTTTTTCAATGTTGAGGTTGTTGGTGTTTTTCAATGTTGAGGTTGTTGTTGAATTTGTTGGTGTTTCTCAATGTTGAGGTTGTTGTTGAATTTGTTGGTGTTTTTTCAATTTTGAGGTTGTTGGTGTTGTTCAATGTTGAGGTTTATTTTGGATTTGAGGGTGTTTTTCAATGTCGAGGTTGTTGTTGAATTTGTTGGTGTTTTTCAATGTTGAGGTTGTTGTTGTTTTTCAATGTTGAGGTTGTTGTTGAATTTGTTGGTGTTTTTCAATGTTGAGATGGTTGTTGTTTTTCAATGTTGAGGTTGTTGTTGAATTTGTTGGTGTTTTTAAATGTTGAGGTTGTTGTTGAATTTGCTGGTGTTTTGCAATGTTGAGGTTGTTGTTGTTTTTCAATGTTGAGGTTGTTGTTGAATTTGTTGGTGTTTTTCAATGTTGAGGTTGTTGTTGTTTTTCAATGTTGAGGTTGTTGTTGTATTTGTTGGTGTTTTTCAATTTCGAGGTTCTTGTTGAATTTGTTGGTGTTTTTCCATGTTGAAGTTGATGTTGAATTTGTTGGTGTTTTAAAATGTTGAGGTTGTTGTTGTTTTTCAATGTTGAGGCTGTTGTTGTTTTTCAATGTTGAGGTTGTTGTTGAATTTGTTGGTGTTTTTCAATGTTGAGGTTGTTGTTGTTTTTCAATGCTGAGGTTGTTGTTGAATTTGTTGGTGTTTTTCAATGTTGAGGTTGTTGTTGAACTTGTTGGTGTTTTTCAATGTTGAGGTTGTTGTTGTTTTTCAATGTTGAGGTTGTTGTTGAATTTGATGGTGTTTTTCAATGTTTAGGTTGTTGTTGTTTTTCAATGTTGAGGTTGTTGTTGAATTTGTTGGTGTTGTTCAATGTTGAGGTTGTTGTTGAATTTGTTGGTGTTTTTCAATGTTGAGGTTGTTGTTGTTTTTCAATGTTGAGGTTGTTGTTGAATTTGTTGGTGTTTTTCAATGTTGAGGTTGTTGTTGAATTTGTTGGTGTTTTTCAATGCTGAGGTTGTTGTTGTTTTTAAATGTTGCGGTTGTTGTTGAATTTGTTGGTGTTTTTCAATTTTGAGGATGTTGTTGTTTTTCAATGTTGAGGTTGTTGTTGAATTTGTTGGTGTTTTTCCATGATGAAGTTGTTGTTGTTTTTCAAAGTTGAGGTTGTTGTTGAATTTGTTGGTGTTTTTCAATGTCGGGGTTGTTGTTGAATTTGTTGGTGTTTTTCAACGTTGAATTTTTTGTTGAATTTGTTGGTGTTTTTCAATGTTGAGGTTGTTGTTTTTCAATGTTGAGGTTGTTGTTGAATTTGTTGGCGTTTTTAAATGTTGAGGTTGTTGTTGAATTTGTTGGTGTTTTCAATGTTGAAGTTTCTGTTGAATTTGTTGGTGTTTTTCAATGTTGAGGTTCTTGTTGTTTTGCAATATTGAGGTTGTTGTTGAATTTGATGGTGTTTTTCAATGTCGAGGTTGTTGTTGAATTTGTTGGTGTTTTTCAATGTTGAAGTTGTTGTTGAATTTGTTGGTGTTTTTCAATGTTGAGGTTGTTGCTATTTTTCAATGTTGAGGTTGATGTTGAATTTGTTGGTGTTTTTCAATGTTGAGGTTGTTGTTGAATTTGTTGGTGTTTTTCAATGTTGAGGTTGTTGTTGAATTTGTTGGTGTTTTTCAATGTTGAGGTTGTTGTTGTTTTTAAATGTTGAGGTTGTTGTTGAATTTGTTGGTGTTTTTTCAATTTTGAGGTTGTTGGTATTTTTCAATGTTGAGGTTGATTTTGAATTCGAGGGTGTTTTTCAATGTCGAGGTTGTTGTTGAATTTGTTGGTGTTTTTCAATGTTGAGGTTGTTGTTGTTTTTCAATGTTGAGGTTGTTGTTGAATTAGTTGGTGTTTTTCAATGTTGAGATTGTTGTTGTTTTTCAATGTTGAGTTTGTTGTTGAATTTGTTGGTCTTTTTATATATTGAGGTTGTTGTTGAATTTGCTGGTGTTTTGCAATGTTGAGGTTGTTGTTGTTTTTCAATGTTGAGGTTGTTGTTGAATTTGTTGGTGTTTTTCAATGTTGAGGTTGTTGTTGTTTTTCAATGTTGAGGTTGTTGTTGTATTTGTTGGTGTTTTTCAATTTCGAGGTTGTTGTTGAATTTGTTGGTGTTTTTCAATGTTGAAGTTGTTGTTGAATTTGTTGGTGTTTTTCAATGTTGAGGTTGTTGTTGTTTTTCAATGTTGAGGTTGTTGTTGAATTTGTTGGTGTTTTTCAATGTTGAGGTTGTTGTTGTTTTTCAATGCTGAGGTTGTTGTTGAATTTGTTGGTGTTTTTCAATGTTGAGGTTGTTGTTGAATTTGTTGGTGTTTTTCAATGTTGAGGTTGTTGTTGTTTTTCAATGTTGAGGTTGTTGTTGAATTTGTTGGTGTTTTTCAATGTTGAGGTTGTTGTTGTTTTTCAATGTTGAGGTTGTTGTTGAATTTGTTGGTGTTGTTCAATGTTGAGGTTGTTGTTGAATTTGTTGGTGTTTTTCAATGTTGAGGTTGTTGTTGTTTTTCAATGTTCAGGTTGTTGTTGAATTTGTTGGTGTTTTTCAATGTTGAGTTTGTTGTTGTTTTTCAATGTTGAGGTTGTTGTTGAATTTGTTGGTGTTTTTCAATGTTGAGGTTGTTGTTGTTTTTCAATGTTGAGGTTGTTGTTGAATTTGTTGGTGTTTTTCAATGTTGAGGTTGTTGTTGTTTTTCAATGTTGAGGTTGTTGTTGAATTTGTTGGTGCTATTCAATGTTGAGATTGTTGTTGAATTTGTTGGTGTTTTTCAATGTTGAGGTTGTTGTTGTTTTTCAATGTTGAGGTTGTTGTTGAATTTGTTGGTGTTTTTCAATGTTGAGTTTGTTGTTGAATTTGTTGGTGTTTTTCAATTTCGAGGTTGTTGTTGAATTTGTTAGTGTTTTTCAATGTTGAGGTTGTTGTTGAATTTGTTGGTGTATTTCAATGTTGAGGTTGTTGTTGAATTTGTTGGTGTTGTTCAATGTTGAGGTTGTTGTTGTTTTTCAATGTTGAGGTTGTTGTTGAATTTGTTGGTGTTTTTCAATGTTGAGGTTGTTGTTGTTTTTCAATGTTGAGGTTGTTGTTGAATTTGTTGGTGTTTTTCAATGTTGAGGTTGTTGGTGTTTTTCAATGTTGAGGTTGTTGTTGAATTTGTTGGTGTTTTTCAATGTTGAGGTTGTTGTTGAATTTGTTGGTGTTTTTTTCAATTTTGAGGTTGTTGGTGTTGTTCAATGTTGAGGTTTATTTTGGATTTGAGGGTGTTTTTCAATGTCGAGGTTGTTGTTGAATTTGTTGGTGTTTTTCAATGTTGAGGTTGTTGTTGTTTTTCAATGTTGAGGTTGTTGTTGAATTTGTTGGTGTATTTCAATGTTGAGATGGTTGTTGTTTTTCAATGTTGAGGTTGTTGTTGAATTTGTTGGTGTTTTTAAATGTTGAGGTTGTTGTTGAATTTGCTGGTGTTTTGCAATGTTGAGGTTGTTGTTGTTTTTCAATGTTGAGGTTGTTGTTGAATTTGTTGGTGTTTTTCAATGTTGAGGTTGTTGTTGTTTTTCAATGTTGAGGTTGTTGTTGTATTTGTTGGTGTTTTTCAATTTCGAGGTTCTTGTTGAATTTGTTGGTGTTTTTCAATGTTGAAGTTGATGTTGAATTTGTTGGTGTTTTAAAATGTTGAGGTTGTTGTTGTTTTTCAATGTTGAGGTTGTTGTTGAATTTGTTGGTGTTTTTCAATGTTGAGGTTGTTTTTGTTTTTCAATGCTGAGGTTGTTGTTGAATTTGTTGGTGTTTTTCAATGTTGAGGTTGTTGTTGAATTTGTTGATGTTTTTCAATGTTGAGGTTGTTTTTGTTTTTCAATGTTGAGGTTGTTGTTGAATTTGTTGGTGTTTTTCAATGTTTAGGTTGTTGGTGTTTCTCAATGTTGAGTTTGTTGTTGAATTTGTTGGTGTTTTTCAATGTTGAGTTTGTTGTTGTTTTTCAATGTTGAGGTTGTTGTTGAATTTTTTGGTGTTTTTCAATGTTGAGGTTGTTGTTGTTTTTCAATGCTGAGGTTGTTGTTGAATTTGTTGGTGTTTTTCAATGTTGAGGTTGTTGTTGTTTTTCAATGTTGAGGTTGTTGTTGAATTTGTTGGTGTTTTTCAATGTTGAGGTTGTTGTTGTTTTTCAATGTTGAGGTTGTTGTTGAATCTGTTGGTGTTTTTCAATGAAGAGTTTGTTGTTGAATTTGTTGGTGTTTTTCAATGTTGAGGTTGTTGTTGAATTTGTTGGTGTTTTTCAATGTTGAGGTTGTTGTTGAATTTGTTGGTGTTTTTCAATGTTGAGGTTGTTGTTGTTTTTCAATGTTGAGGTTGTTGTTGAATTTGTTGGTGTTTTTCAATGTTGAGTTTGTTGTTGTTTTTCAATGTTGAGGTTGTTGTTGAATTTCAATGTTGAGGTTGTTGTTGAATTTGTTGGTGTTTTTCAATGTTGAGGTTGTTGTTGTTTTTCAATGCTGAGGTCGTTGTTGAATTTGTTGGTGTTTTACAATGTTGAGGTTGTTGTTGAATTTGTTGGTGTTTTTCAATGTTGAGGTTGTTGTTGTTTTTCAATGTTGAGGCTGTTGCTGAATTTGTTGGTGTTTTTCAATGTTGAGGTTGTTGTTGTTTTTCAATGCTGAGGTTGTTGTTGAATTTGTTGGAGTTTTTCAATGTTGAGGTTGTTGTTGTTTTTCAATGTTGAGGTTGTTGTTGAATTTGTTGGTGTTTTTCAATGTTGAGGTTGTTGTTGAATTTGTTGGCGTTTTTAAATGTTGAGGTTGCTGTTGAATTTGTTGGTGTTTTCAATGTTGAAGTTTCTGTTGAATTTGTTGGTGTTTTTCAATGTTGAGGTTCTTGTTGTTTTTCAATATTGAGGTTGTTGTTGAATTTGATGGTGTTTTTCAATGTCGAGGTTGTTGTTGAATTTGTTGGTCTTTTTCAATGTTGAAGTTGTTGTTGAATTTGTTGGTGTTTTTCAATGTTGAGGTTGTTGCTATTTTTCAATGTTGAGGTTGTTGTTGAATTTGTTGGTGTTTTTCAATGTTGAGGTTGTTGTTGAATTTGTTGGTGCTTTTCAATGTTGAGGTTGTTGTTGAATTTGTTGGTGTTTTTCAATGTTGAGGTTGTTGTTGTTTTTAAATGTTGAGGTTGTTGTTGAATTTGTTGGTGTTTTTTCAATTTTGAGGTTGTTGGTGTTTTTCAATGTTGAGTTTGATTTTGAATTTGAGGGTGTTTTTCAATGTCGAGGTTGTTGTTGAATTTGTTGGTGTTTTTCAATGTTGAGGTTGTTGTTGTTTTTCAATGTTGAGGTTGTTGTTGAATTAGTTGGTGTTTTTCAATGTTGAGATTGTTGTTGTTTTTCAATGTTGAGTTTGTTGTTGAATTTGTTGGTCTTTTTATATATTGAGGTTGTTGTTGAATTTGCTGGTGTTTTGCAATGTTGAGGTTGTTGTTGTTTTTCAATGTTGAGGTTGTTGTTGAATTTGTTGGTGTTTTTCAATGTTGAGGTTGTTGTTGTTTTTCAATGTTGAGGTTGTTGTTGTATTTGTTGGTGTTTTTCAATTTCGAGGTTGTTGTTGAATTTGTTGGTGTTTTTCAATGTTGAAGTTGTTGTTGAATTTGTTGGTGTTTTTCAATGTTGAGGTTGTTGCTGTTTTTCAATGTTGAGGTTGTTGTTGAATTTGTTGGTGTTTTTCAATGTTGAGGTTGTTGTTGTATTTCAATGCTGAGGTTGTTGTTGAATTTGTTGGTGTTTTTCAATGTTGAGGTTGTTGTTGAATTTGTTGGTGTTTTTCAATGTTGAGGTTGTTGTTGTTTTTCAATGTTGAGGTTGTTGTTGAATTTGTTGGTGTTTTTCAATGTTGAGGTTGTTGTTGTTTTTCAATGTTGAGGTTGTTGTTGAATTTGTTGGTGTTGTTCAATGTTGAGGTTGTTGTTGAATTTGTTGGTGTTTTTCAATGTTGAGGTTGTTGTTGTTTTTCAATGTTCAGGTTTTTGTTGAATTTGTTGGTGTTTTTCAATGTTGAGTTTGTTGTTGTTTTTCAATGTTGAGGTTGTTGTTGAATTTGTTGGTGTTTTTCAATGTTGAGGTTGTTGTTGTTTTTCAATGTTGAGGTTGTTGTTGAATTTGTTGGTGTTTTTCAATGTTGAGGTTGTTGTTGTTTTTCAATGTTGAGGTTGTTGTTGAATTTGTTGGTGCTATTCAATGTTGAGATTGTTGTTGAATTTGTTGGTGTTTTTCAATGTTGAGGTTGTTGTTGTTTTTCAATGTTGAGGTTGTTGTTGAATTTGTTGGTGTTTTTCAATGTTGAGTTTGTTGTTGAATTTGTTGGTGTTTTTCAATTTCGAGGTTGTTGTTGAATTTGTTAGTGTTTTTCAATGTTGAGGTTGTTGTTGAATTTGTTGGTGTATTTCAATGTTGAGGTTGTTGTTGAATTTGTTGGTGTTGTTCAATGTTGAGGTTGTTGTTGTTTTTCAATGTTGAGGTTGTTGTTGAATTTGTTGGTGTTTTTCAATGTTGAGGTTGTTGTTGTTTTTCAATGTTGAGGTTGTTGTTGAATTTGTTGGTGTTTTTCAATGTTGAGGTTGTTGGTGTTTTTCAATGTTGAGGTTGTTGTTGAATTTGTTGGTGTTTTTCAATGTTGAGGTTGTTGTTGAATTTGTTGGTGTTTTTTCAATTTTGAGGTTGTTGGTGTTGTTCAATGTTGAGGTTGATTTTGAATTTGAGGGTGTTTTTCAATGTCGAGGTTGTTGTTGAATTTGTTGGTGTTTTTCAATGTTGAGGTTGTTGTTGTTTTTCAATGTTGAGGTTGTTGTTGAATTTGTTGGTGTTTTTCAATGTTGAGATGGTTGTTGTTTTTCAATGTTGAGGTTGTTGTTGAATTTGTTGGTGTTTTTAAATGTTGAGGTTGTTGTTGAATTTGCTGGTGTTTTGCAATGTTGAGGTTGTTGTTGTTTTTCAATGTTGAGGTTGTTGTTGAATTTGTTGGTGTTTTTCAATGTTGAGGTTGTTGTTGTTTTTCAATGTTGAGGTTGTTGTTGTATTTGTTGGTGTTTTTCAATTTCGAGGTTCTTGTTGAATTTGTTGGTGTTTTTCAATGTTGAGGTTGTTGTTGAATTTGTTGGTGTTTTTCAATGTTGAGGTTGTTGTTGAATTTGTTGGTGTTTTTTTCAATTTTGAGGTTGTTGGTTTTGTTCAATGTTGAGGTTTATTTTGGATTTGAGGGTGTTTTTCAATGTCGAGGTTGTTGTTGAATTTGTTGGTGTTTTTCAATGTTGAGGTTGTTGTTGTTTTTCAATGTTGAGGTTGTTGTTGAATTTGTTGTTGTATTTCAATGTTGAGATGGTTGTTGTTTTTCAATGTTGAGGTTGTTGTTGAATTTGTTGGTGTTTTTAAATGTTGAGGTTGTTGTTGAATTTGCTGGTGTTTTGCAATGTTGAGGTTGTTGTTGTTTTTCAATGTTGAGGTTGTTGTTGAATTTGTTGGTGTTTTTCAATGTTGAGGCTGTTGTTGTTTTTCAATGTTGAGGTTGTTGTTGAATTTGTTGGTGTTTTTCAATGAAGAGTTTGTTGTTGAATTTGTTGGTGTTTTTCAATGTTGAGGTTGTTGTTGAATTTGTTGGTGTTTTTCAATGTTGAGGTTGTTGTTGAATTTGTTGGTGTTTTTCAATGTTGAAGTTGTTGCTGTTTTTCAATGTTGAGGTTCTTGTTGAATTTTTTGGTGTTTTTCAATGTTGAGATTGTTGTTGTTTTTCAATGTTGAGGTTGTTGTTGAATTTGTTGGTGTTTTTAAATGTTGAGGTTGTTGTTGAATTTGTTGGTGTTTTTCAATGTTGAGGTTGTTGTTGTTTTTCAATGTTGAGGTTGTTGTTGAATTTGTTGGTGTTTTTCAATGTTGAGTTTGTTGTTGTTTTTCAATGTTGAGGTTGTTGTTGAATTTCAATGTTGAGGTTGTTGTTGAATTTGTTGGTGTTTTTCAATGTTGAGGTTGTTGTTGTTTTTCAATGCTGAGGTCGTTGTTGAATTTGTTGGTGTTTTACAATGTTGAGGTTGTTGTTGAACTTGTTGGTGTTTTTCAATGTTGAGGTTGTTGTTGTTTTTCAATGTTGAGGCTGTTGTTGAATTTGTTGGTGTTTTTCAATGTTGAGGTTGTTGTTGTTTTTCAATGCTGAGGTTGTTGTTGAATTTGTTGGAGTTTTTCAATGTTGAGGTTGTTGTTGTTTTTCAATGTTGAGGTTGTTGTTGAATTTGTTGGTGTTTTTCAATGTTGAGGTTGTTGTTGAATTTGTTGGCGTTTTTAAATGTTGAGGTTGTTGTTGAATTTGTTGGTGTTTTCAATGTTGAAGTTTCTGTTGAATTTGTTGGTGTTTTTCAATGTTGAGGTTCTTGTTGTTTTTCAATATTGATGTTGTTGTTGAATTTGATGGTGTTTTTCAATGTCGAGGTTGTTGTTGAATTTGTTGGTCTTTTTCAATGTTGAAGTTGTTGTTGAATTTGTTGGTGTTTTTCAATGTTGAGGTTGTTGCTATTTTTCAATGTTGAGGTTGTTGTTGAATTTGTTGGTGTTTTTCAATGTTGAGGTTGTTGTTGAATTTGTTGGTGTTTTTCAATGTTGAGGTTGTTGTTGAATTTGTTGGTGTTTTTCAATGTCGAGGTTGTTGTTGTTTTTAAATGTTGAGGTTGTTGTTGAATTTGTTGGTGTTTTTTCAATTTTGAGGTTGTTGTTGTTTTTCAATGTTGAGGTTGATTTTGAATTTGAGGGTGTTTTTCAATGTCGAGGTTGTTGTTGAATTTGTTGGTGTTTTTCAATGTTGAGGTTGTTGTTGTTTTTCAATGTTGAGGTTGTTGTTGAATTAGTTGGTGTTTTTCAATGTTGAGATTGTTGTTGTTTTTCAATGTTGAGTTTGTTGTTGAATTTGTTGGTCTTTTTATATATTGAGGTTGTTGTTGAATTTGCTGGTGTTTTGCAATGTTGAGGTTGTTGTTGTTTTTCAATGTTGAGGTTGTTGTTGAATTTGTTGGTGTTTTTCAATGTTGAGGTTGTTGTTGTTTTTCAATGTTGAGGTTGTTGTTGTATTTGTTGGTGTTTTTCAATTTCGAGGTTGTTGTTGAATTTGTTGGTGTTTTTCAATGTTGAAGTTGTTGTTGAATTTGTTGGTGTTTTTCAATGTTGAGGTTGTTGTTGTTTTTCAATGTTGAGGTTGTTGTTGAATTTGTTGGTGTTTTTCAATGTTGAGGTTGTTGTTGTTTTTCAATGCTGAGGTTGTTGTTGAATTTGTTGGTGTTTTTCAATGTTGAGGTTGTTGTTGAATTTGTTGGTGTTTTTCAATGTTGAGGTTGTTGTTGTTTTTCAATGTTGAGGTTGTTGTTGAATTTGTTGGTGTTTTTCAATGTTGAGGTTGTTGTTGTTTTTCAATGTTGAGGTTGTTGTTGAATTTGTTGGTGTTGTTCAATGTTGAGGTTGTTGTTGAATTTGTTGGTGTTTTTCAATGTTGAGGTTGTTGTTGTTTTTCAATGTTCAGGTTGTTGTTGAATTTGTTGGTGTTTTTCAATGTTGAGTTTGTTGTTGTTTTTCAATGTTGAGGTTGTTGTTGAATTTGTTGGTGTTTTTCAATGTTGAGGTTGTTGTTGTTTTTCAATGTTGAGGTTGTTGTTGAATTTGTTGGTGTTTTTCAATGTTGAGGTTTTTGTTGTTTTTCAATGTTGAGGTTGTTGTTGAATTTGTTGGTGCTATTCAATGTTGAGATTGTTGTTGAATTTGTTGGTGTTTTTCAATGTTGAGGTTGTTGTTGTTTTTCAATGTTGAGGTTGTTGTTGAATTTGTTGGTGTTTTTCAATGTTGAGTTTGTTATTGAATTTGTTGGTGTTTTTCAATTTCGAGGTTGTTGTTGAATTTGTTAGTGTTTTTCAATGTTGAGGTTGTTGTTGAATTTGTTGGTGTATTTCAATGTTGAGGTTGTTGTTGAATTTGTTGGTGTTGTTCAATGTTGAGGTTGTTGTTGTTTTTCAATGTTGAGGTTGTTGTTGAATTTGTTGGTGTTTTTCAATGTTGAGGTTGTTGTTGTTTTTCAATGTTGAGGTTGTTGTTGAATTTGTTGGTGTTTTTCAATGTTGAGGTTGTTGGTGTTTTTCAATGTTGAGGTTGTTGTTGAATTTGTTGGTGTTTTTCAATGTTGAGGTTGTTGTTGAATTTGTTGGTGTTTTTTCAATTTTGAGGTTGTTGGTGTTGTTCAATGTTGAGGTTGATTTTGAATTTGAGGGTGTTTTTCAATGTCGAGGTTGTTGTTGAATTTGTTGGTGTTTTTCAATGTTGAGGTTGTTGTTGTTTTTCAATGTTGAGGTTGTTGTTGAATTTGTTGGTGTTTTTCAATGTTGAGATGGTTGTTGTTTTTCAATGTTGAGGTTGTTGTTGAATTTGTTGGTGTTTTTAAATGTTGAGGTTGTTGTTGAATTTGTTGGTGTTTTTCAATGTTGAGGTTGTTGTTGAATTTGTTGGTGTTTTTTTCAATTTTGAGGTTGTTGGTGTTGTTCAATGTTGAGGTTTATTTTGGATTTGAGGGTGTTTTTCAATGTCGAGGTTGTTGTTGAATTTGTTGGTGTTTTTCAATGTTGAGGTTGTTGTTGTTTTTCAATGTTGAGGTTGTTGTTGAATTTGTTGGTGTATTTCAATGTTGAGATGGTTGTTGTTTTTCAATGTTGAGGTTGTTGTTGAATTTGTTGGTGTTTTTAAATGTTGAGGTTGTTGTTGAATTTGCTGGTGTTTTGCAATGTTGAGGTTGTTGTTGTTTTTCAATGTTGAGGTTGTTGTTGAATTTGTTGGTGTTTTTCAATGTTGAGGTTGTTGTTGTTTTTCAATGTTGAGGTTGTTGTTGAATTTACTGGTGTTTTGCAATGTTGAGGTTGTTGTTGTTTTTCAATGTTGAGGTTGTTGTTGAATTTGTTGGTGTTTTTCAATGTTGAGGTTGTTGTTGTTTTTCAAAATTGAGGTTGTTGTTGTATTTGTTGGTTTTTTTCAATTTCGAGGTTGTTGTTGAATTTGTTGGTGTTTTTCAATGTTGAAGTTGTTGTTGAATTTGTTGGTGTTTTTCAATGTTGAGGTTGTTGTTGTTTTTCAATGTTGAGGTTGTTGTTGAATTTGTTGGTGTTTTTCAATGTTGAGGTTGTTGTTGTTTTTCAATGCTTAGGTTGTTGTTGAATTTGTTGATGTTTTTCAATGTTGAGGTTGTTGTTGAATTTGTTGGTGTTTTTCAATGTTGAGGTTGTTGTTGTTTTTCAATGTTAATGTTGTTGAATTTGTTGGTGTTTTTCAATGTTTAGGTTGTTGTTGTTTTTCAATGTTGAGGTTGTTGTTGAATTTGATGGTGTTTTTCAATGTTGAGGTTGTTGTTTAATTTGTTGGTGTTTTTCAATGTTGAGGTTGTTGTTGTTTTTCAATGTTGAGGTTGTTGTTGAATTTGTTGGTGTTTTTCAATGTTGAGTTTGTTGTTGTTTTTCAATGTTAAGGTTGTTGTTGAATTTGTTGGTGTTTGTCAATGTTGAGGTTGTTGTTGTTTTTCAATGTTGAGGTTGTTGTTGAATTTGTTGGTGCTTTTCAATGATGAGGTTGTTGTTGAATTTGTTGGTGTTTTTCAATGTTGAGGTTGTTGTTGAATTTGTTGGTGTTTTTCAATGTTGAGGTTGTTGCTGTTTTTCAATGTTGAGGTTGTTGTTGAATTTGTTGGTGTTTTTCAATGTTGAGATTGTTGTTGTTTTTCAATGTTGAGGTTGTTGTTGAATTTGTTGGTGTTTCTAAATGTTGAGGTTGTTGTTGAATTTGTTGGTGTTTTTCAATGTTGAGGTTGTTGTTGTTTTTCAATGTTGAGGTTGTTGCTGAATTTGTTGGTGTTTTTCAATGTTGACATTGTTGTTGTTTTTCAATGTTGAGGTTGTTGTTGAATTTGTTGGTGTTTTGCAATGTTGAGGTTTTTGTTGTTTTTCAATGTTGAGGTTGTTGTTGAATTTGTTGGTGTTTTTCAATGTTGAGGTTGTTGTTGTTTTTCAATGTTGAGGTTGTTGTTGTATCTGTTTGTTTTTTTCAATTTCGAGGTTGTTGTTGAATTTGTTGGTGTTTGTCAATGTTGAAGTTGTTGTTGAATTTGTTGTTGTTTTTCAATGTTGAGGTTGTTGTTGAATTTGTTGGTGTTTTTCAATGTTGAGGTTGTTGTTGTTTTTCAATGCTTAGGTTGTTGTTGAATTTGTTGGTGTTTTTCAATGTTGAGGTTGTTGTTGAATTTGTTGGTGTTTTTCAATGTTGAGGTTGTTGTTGTTTTTCAATGTTAAGGTTGTTGTTGAATTTGTTGGTGTTTTTCAATGTTGACGTTGTTGTTCTTTTTCAATGTTGAGGTTGTTGTTGAATTTGATGGTGTTTTTCAATGTTGAGGTTGTTGTTGAATTTGTTGGTGTTTTTCAATGTTGAGGTTGTTGTTGTTTTTCAATGTTGAGGTTGTTGTTGAATTTGTTGGTGTTTTTCAATGTTGAGTTTGTTGTTGTTTTTCAATGTTGAGGTTGTTGTTGAATTTGTTGGTGTTTTTCAATGTTGAGGTTGTTGTTGTTTTTCAATGTTGAGGTTGTTGTTGAATTTGTTGGTGTTTTTCAATGTTGAGGTTGTTGTTGTTTTTCAATGTTGAGGTTGTTGTTGAATTTGTTGGTGCTTTTCAATGATGAGGTTGTTGTTGAATTTGTTGGTGTTTTTCAATGTTGAGGTTGTTGTTGAATTTGTAGGTGTTTTTCAATGTTGAGGTTGTTGCTGTTTTTCATTGTTGAGGTTGTTGTTGAATTTGTTGGTGTTTTTCAATGTTGAGATTGTTGTTGTTTTTCAATGTTGAGGTTGTTGTTGAATTTGTTGGTGTTTCTAAATGTTGAGGTTGATTTTGAATTTGTTGGTGTTTTTCAATGTTGAGGTTGTTGTTGTTTTTCAATGTTGAGGTTGTTGTTGAATTTGTTGGTGTTTTTCAATGTTGAGTTTGTTGTTGTTTTTCAATGTTGACGTTGTTGTTGAATTTCAATGTTGAGGTTGTTGTTGAATTTGTTGGTGTTTCTCAATGTTGAGGTTGTTGTTGTTTTTCAATGCTGAGGTCGTTGTTGAATTTGTTGGTGTTTTTCAATGTTGTGGTTGTTGTTGAATTTGTTGGTGTTTTTCAATGTTGAGGTTGTTGTTGTTTTTCAATGTTGAGGTTGTTGTTGAATTTGTTGGTGTTTTTCAATGTTGAGGTTGTTGGTGTTTTTCAATGTTGTGGTTGTTGTTGAATTTGTTGGTGTTTTTCAATGTTGAGGTTGTTGTTGAATTTGTTGGTGTTTTTCAATGTTGAGGATGTTGTTGTTTTTCAATGTTGAGGTTGTTGTTGAATTTGTTGGTGTTTTTCAATGTTGAGTTTGTTGTTGTTTTTCAATGTTGAGGTTGTTGTTGAATTTGTTGGTGTTTTTCAATGTTGAGGTTGTTGTTGTTTTTCAATGTTGATGTTGTTGTTGAATTTGTTGGTGTTTTTCAATGTTGAGGTTGTTGTTGTTTTTCAATGTTGAGGTTGTTGTTGAATTTGTTGGTGTTTTTCAATGTTGAGGTTGTTGTTGAATTTGTTGGTGTTTTTCAATGTTGAGGTTGTTGTTGTTTTTCAATGTTGAGGTTGTTGTTGAATTTGTTGGTGTTTTTCAATGTTGAGGTTGTTGTTGTTTTTCAATGTTGAGGTTGTTGTTGAATTTGTTGGTGCTTTTCAATGATGAGGTTGTTGTTGAATTTGTTGGTGTTTTTCAATGTTGAGGTTGTTGTTGAATTTGTAGGTGTTTTTCAATGTTGAGGTTGTTGCTGTTTTTCAATGCTGAGGTTGTTGTTGAATTTGTTGGTGTTTTTCAATGTTGAGATTGTTGTTGTTTTTCAATGTTGAGGTTGTTGTTGAATTTGTTGGTGTTTCTAAATGTTGAGGTTGATTTTGAATTTGTTGGTGTTTTTCAATGTTGAGGTTGTTGTTGTTTTTCAATGTTGAGGTTGTTGTTGAATTTGTTGGTGTTTTTCAATGTTGAGTTTGTTGTTGTTTTTCAATGTTGACGTTGTTGTTGAATTTCAATGTTGAGGTTGTTGTTGAATTTGTTGGTGTTTCTCAATGTTGAGGTTGTTGTTGTTTTTCAATGCTGAGGTCGTTGTTGAATTTGTTGGTGTTTTTCAATGTTGAGGTTGTTGTTGAATTTGTTGGTGTTTTTCAATGTTGAGGTTGTTGTTGTTTTTCAATGTTGAGGTTGTTGTTGAATTTGTTGGTGTTTTTCAATGTTGAGGTTGTTGGTGTTTTTCAATGTTGTGGTTGTTGTTGAATTTGTTGGTGTTTTTCAATGTTGAGGTTGTTGTTGAATTTGTTGGTGTTTTTCAATGTTGAGGTTGTTGTTGTTTTTCAATGTTGAGGTTGTTGTTGAATTTGTTGGTGTTTTTCAATGTTGAGTTTGTTGTTGTTTTTCAATGTTGAGGTTGTTGTTGAATTTGTTGGTGTTTTTCAATGTTGAGGTTGTTGTTGTTTTTCAATGTTGATGTTGTTGTTGAATTTGTTGGTGTTTTTCAATGTTGAGGTTGTTGTTGTTTTTCAATGTTGAGGTTGTTGTTGAATTTGTTGGTGTTTTTCAATGTTGAGGTTGTTGTTGAATTTGTTGGTGTTTTTCAATGATGAGGTTGTTGTTGTTTTTCAATTTTGAGGTTGTTGAATTTGTGGGTGTTTTTCAATCTTGAGTTTGTTGTTGAATTTGTTGGTGTTTTTCAATGTTGAGGTTGTTGTTGAATTTGTTGGTGTTTTTCAATGTTGAGGTTGTTGTTATTTTTCAATGTTGAGGTTGTTGTTGAGTTTGTTGGTGTTTTTCAATGTTGAGGTTGTTGTTGAATTTGTTGTTGTTTTTCAATGTTGAGGTTGTTGTTGAATTTGTTGGTGTTTTTCAATGTTGAGGTTGTTGTTGTTTTTAAATGTTGAGGTTGTTGTTGAATTTGTTGGTGTTTTTCAACGTTGAGGTTGTTGTTGAATTTGTTGGTGTTTTTCAATGTTGAGGTTGTTGTTGTTTTTAAATGTTGAGGTTGTTGTTGAATTTGCTGGTGTTTTTTCAATTTTGTGGTTGTTGGTCTTTTTCAATCTTGAGGTTGCTGTTGAATTTGATGGTGTTTTTCAATGTCGAGGTTGTTGTTGAATTTGATGGTGTTTTTCAATGTTGAAGTTGTTGTTGAATTTGTTGGTGTTTTTCAATTTCGAGGTTGTTGTTGAATTTGTTGGTGTTTTTCAATGTTGAAGTTTTCATTGATTTTGTTGGTGTTTTTCAATGTTGAGGTTGTTGTTGAATTTGTTGGTGTTGTTCAATGTTGAGGTTTATGTTGTTTTTCAATGTTGAGGTTGTTGTTGAATTTGTTGGTGTTTTTCAATGTTGAGATTGTTGTTGTTTTTCAATGTTGAGGTTGTTGTTGAATTTGTTGGGGTTTTTAAATGTTGAGGTTGTTGTTGAATTTGCTGGTGTTTTGCAATGTTGAGGTTGTTGTTGTTTTTCAATGTTGAGGTTGTTGTTGAATTTGTTGGTGTTTTTCAATGTTGAGGTTGTTGTTGTTTTTCAATGTTGATGTTGTTGTTGTATTTGTTGGTGTTTTTCAATTTCGAGGTTGTTGTTGAATTTGTTGGTGTTTTTCAATGTTGAAGTTGTTGTTGAATTTGTTGGTGTTTTTCAATGTTGAGGTTGTTGTTGTTTTTCAATGTTGAGGTTGTTGTTGAAATTGTTGGTGTTTTTCAATGTTGAGGTTTTTGTAGAATTTGTTGGTGCTTTTCAAGGATGAGGTGTTTGTTGAATTTGTTGGTGTTTTTCAATGTTGAGGTTGTTGTTGTTTTTCAATGTTGAGGTTGTTGTTGAATTTGTTGGTGTTTTTCAATGAAGAGTTTGTTTTTGAATTTGTTGGTGTTTTTCAATGTTGAGGTTGTTGTTGAATTTGTTGGTGTTTTTCAATGTTGAGGTTGTTGTTGAATTTGTTGGTGTTTTTCAATGTTGAGGTTGTTGCTGTTCTTCAATGTTGAGGTTGTTGTTGAATTTGTTGGTGTTTTTCAATGTTGAGATTGTTGTTGTTTTTCAATGTTGAGGTTGTTGTTGAATTTGTTGGTGTTTTTAAATGTTGAGGTTGTTGTTGAATTTGTTGGTGTTTTTCAATGTTGAGGTTGTTGTTGTTTTTCAATGTTGAGGTTGTTGTTGAATTTGTTGCTGTTTTTCAATGTTGAGTTTGTTGTTGTTTTTCAATGTTGAGGTTGTTGTTGAATTTCAATGTTGAGATTGTTGTTGAATTTGTTGGTGTTTTTCAATGTTGAGGTTGTTGTTGTTTTTCAATGCTGAGGTCGTTGTTGAATTTGTTGGTGTTTTTCAATGTTGAGGTTGTTGAATTTGTTGGTGTTTTTCAATGTTGAGGTTGTTGTTGTTTTTCAATGTTGAGGTTGTTGTTGAATTTGTTGGTGTTTTTCAATGTTGAGGTTGTTGTTGTTTTTCAATGTTGAGGTTGTTGTTGAATTTGTTGGTGTTTTTCAATGTTGAGGTTGTTGTTGTTTTTCAATGTTGAGGTTGTTGTTGAATTTGTTGGTGTTTTTCAATGTTGAGGTTGTTGTTGAATTTGTTGGTGTTTTTCAATGTTGAGGTTGTTGTTGTTTTTCAATGTTGAGGTTGTTGTTGAATTTGTTGGTGTTTTTCAATGTTGAGGTTGGTGTTGTTTTTCAATGTTGATGTTGTTGTTGAATTTGTTGGTGTTTTTCAATGTTGAGGTTGTTGTTGTTTTTCAATGTTGAGGTTGTTGTTGAATTTGTTGGTGTTTTTCAATGTTGAGGTTGTTGTTGAATTTGTTGGTGTTTTTCAATGTTGAGGTTGTTGTTGTTTTTCAATGTTGAGGTTGTTGTTGAGTTTGTTGGTGTTTTTCAATGTTGAGGTTGTTGTTGAATTTGTTGGTGTTTTTCAATGTTGAGGTTGTTGTTGAATTTGTTGGTGTTTTTCAATGTTGAGGTTGTTGTTGTTTTTAAATGTTCAGGTTCTTGTTGAATTTGCTGGTGTTTTTTCAATTTTGAGGTTGTTGGTGTTTTTCAATCTTGAGGTTGTTGTTGAATTTGATGGTGTTTTTCAATGTCGAGGTTGTTGTTGAATTTGCTGGTGTTTCTCAATGTTGAAGTTGTTGTTGAATTTGTTGGTGTTTTTCAATTTCGAGGTTGTTGTTGAATTTGTTGGTGTTTTTCAATGTTGAAGTTTTTATTGATTTTGTTGGTGTTTTTCAATGTTGAAGTTGTTGTTGTTTTTCAATGTTGAGGTTGTTGTTGAATTTGTTGGTGTTTTTTCAATTTTGAGGTTGTTGGTGTTGTTCAATGTTGAGGTTGATTTTGAATTTGAGGGTGTTTTTCAATGTCGAGGTTGTTGTTGAATTTGTTGGTGTTGTTCAATGTTGAGGTTGATGTTGTTTTTCAATGTTTAGGTTGTTGTTGAATTTGTTGGTGTTTTTCAATGTTGAGATTGTTGTTGTTTTTCAATGTTGATGTTGTTGTTGAATTTGTTGGGGTTTTTAAATGTTGAGGTTGTTGTTGAATTTGCTGGTGTTTTGCAATGTTGAGGTTGTTATTGTTTTTCAATGTTGAGGTTGTTGTTGAATTTGTTGGTGTTTTTCAATGTTGAGGTTGTTGTTGTTTTTCAATGTTGAGGTTGTTGTTGTATTTGTTGGTGTTTTTCAATTTTGAGGTTGTTGTTGAATTTGTTGGTGTTTTTCAATGTTGAAGTTGTTGTTGAATTTGTTGGTGTTTTTCAATGTTGAGGTTGTTGTTGTTTTTCAATGTTGAGGTTGTTGTTGAAATTGTTGGTGTTTTTCAATGTTGAGGTTGTTGTTGTTTTTCAATGTTGAGGTTGTTGTTGAATTTGTTGGTGTTTTTCAATGTTGAGGTTGTTGTTGAATTTGTTGGTGTTTTTCAATGTTGAGGTTATTGTTGTTTTCCAATTTTGAGGTTGTTGTTGAATTTGTTGGTGTTTTTCAATGTTGAGGTTGTTGGTGTTTTTCAATGTTGTGGTTGTTGTTGAATTTGTTGGTGTTTTTCAATGTTGAGGTTGTTGTTGAATTTGTTGGTGTTTTTCAATGTTGAGGTTGTTGTTGTTTTTCAATGTTGAGGTTGTTGTTGAATTTGTTGGTGTTTTTCAATGTTGAGTTTGTTGTTGTTTTTCAATGTTGAGGTTGTTGTTGAATTTGTTGGTGTTTTTCAATGTTGAGGTTGTTGTTGTTTTTCAATGTTGATGTTGTTGTTGAATTTGTTGGTGTTTTTCAATGTTGAGGTTGTTGTTGTTTTTCAATGTTGAGGTTGTTGTTGAATTTGTTGGTGTTTTTCAATGTTGAGGTTGTTGTTGAATTTGTTGGTGTTTTTCAATGATGAGGTTGTTGTTGTTTTTCAATTTTGAGGTTGTTGAATTTGTGGGTGTTTTTCAATCTTGAGTTTGTTGTTGAATTTGTTGGTGTTTTTCAATGTTGAGGTTGTTGTTGAATTTGTTGGTGTTTTTCAATGTTGAGGTTGTTGTTATTTTTCAATGTTGAGGTTGTTGTTGAGTTTGTTGGTGTTTTTCAATGTTGAGGTTGTTGTTGAATTTGTTGTTGTTTTTCAATGTTGAGGTTGTTGTTGAATTTGTTGGTGTTTTTCAATGTTGAGGTTGTTGTTGTTTTTAAATGTTGAGGTTGTTGTTGAATTTGTTGGTGTTTTTCAACGTTGAGGTTGTTGTTGAATTTGTTGGTGTTTTTCAATGTTGAGGTTGTTGTTGTTTTTAAATGTTGAGGTTGTTGTTGAATTTGCTGGTGTTTTTTCAATTTTGTGGTTGTTGGTGTTTTTCAATCTTGAGGTTGCTGTTGAATTTGATGGTGTTTTTCAATGTCGAGGTTGTTGTTGAATTTGATGGTGTTTTTCAATGTTGAAGTTGTTGTTGAATTTGTTGGTGTTTTTCAATTTCGAGGTTGTTGTTGAATTTGTTGGTGTTTTTCAATGTTGAAGTTTTTATTGATTTTGTTGGTGTTTTTCAATGTTGAGGTTGTTGTTGAATTTGTTGGTGTTGTTCAATGTTGAGGTTTATGTTGTTTTTCAATGTTGAGGTTGTTGTTGAATTTGTTCGTGTTTTTCAATGTTGAGATTGTTGTTGTTTTTCAATGTTGAGGTTGTTGTTGAATTTGTTGGGGTTTTTAAATGTTGAGGTTGTTGTTGAATTTGCTGGTGTTTTGCAATGTTGAGGTTGTTGTTGTTTTTCAATGTTGAGGTTGTTGTTGAATTTGTTGGTGTTTTTCAATGTTGAGGTTGTTGTTGTTTTTCAATGTTGAGGTTGTTGTTGTATTTGTTGGCGTTTTTCAATTTCGAGGTTGTTGTTGAATTTGTTGGTGTTTTTCAATGTTGAAGTTGTTGTTGAATTTGTTGGTGTTTTTCAATGTTGAGGTTGTTGTTGTTTTTCAATGTTGAGGTTGTTGTTGAAATTGTTGGTGTTTTTCAATGTTGAGGTTGTTGTTGAATTTGTTGGTGTTCTTCAATGTTGAGGTTGTTGTTGTTTTTCAATGTTGAGGTTGTTGTTGAATTTGTTGGTGTTTTTCAATGTTGAGTTTGTTGTTGTTTTTCAATGTTGAGGTTGTTGTTGAATTTGTTGGTGTTTTTCAATGTTGAGGTTGTTGTTGTTTTTCAATGTTGAGGTTGTTGTAGAATTTGTTGGTGCTTTTCAAGGATGAGGTGTTTGTTGAATTTGTTGGTGTTTTTCAATGTTGAGGTTGTTGTTGTTTTTCAATGTTGAGGTTGTTGTTGAATTTGTTGGTGTTTTTCAATGAAGAGTTTGTTTTTGAATTTGTTGGTGTTTTTCAATGTTGAGGTTGTTGTTGAATTTGTTGGTGTTTTTCAATGTTGAGGTTGTTGTTGAATTTGTTGGTGTTTTTCAATGTTGAGGTTGTTGCTGTTCTTCAATGTTGAGGTTGTTGTTGAATTTGTTGGTGTTTTTCAATGTTGAGATTGTTGTTGTTTTTCAATGTTGAGGTTGTTGTTGATTTTGTTGGTGTTTTTAAATGTTGAGGTTGTTGTTGAATTTGTTGGTGTTTTTCAATGTTGAGGTTGTTGTTGTTTTTCAATGTTGAGGTTGTTGTTGAATTTGTTGCTGTTTTTCAATGTTGAGTTTGTTGTTGTTTTTCAATGTTGAGGTTGTTGTTGAATTTCAATGTTGAGATTGTTGTTGAATTTGTTGGTGTTTTTCAATGTTGAGGTTGTTGTTGTTTTTCAATGCTGAGGTCGTTGTTGAATTTGTTGGTGTTTTTCAATGTTGAGGTTGTTGAATTTGTTGGTGTTTTTCAATGTTGAGGTTGTTGTTGTTTTTCAATGTTGAGGTTGTTGTTGAATTTGTTGGTGTTTTTCAATGTTGAGGTTGTTGTTGTTTTTCAATGTTGAGGTTGTTGTTGAATTTGTTGGTGTTTTTCAATGTTGAGGTTGTTGTTGTTTTTCAATGTTGAGGTTGTTGTTGAATTTGTTGGTGTTTTTCAATGTTGAGGTTGTTGTTGAATTTGTTGGTGTTTTTCAATGTTGAGGTTGTTGTTGTTTTTCAATGTTGAGGTTGTTGTTGAATTTGTTGGTGTTTTTCAATGTTGAGGTTGGTGTTGTTTTTCAATGTTGATGTTGTTGTTGAATTTGTTGGTGTTTTTCAATGTTGAGGTTGTTGTTGTTTTTCAATGTTGAGGTTGTTGTTGAATTTGTTGGTGTTTTTCAATGTTGAGGTTGTTGTTGAATTTGTTGGTGTTTTTCAATGTTGAGGTTGTTGTTGTTTTTCAATGTTGAGGTTGTTGTTGAGTTTGTTGGTGTTTTTCAATGTTGAGGTTGTTGTTGAATTTGTTGGTGTTTTTCAATGTTGAGGTTGTTGTTGAATTTGTTGGTGTTTTTCAATGTTGAGGTTGTTGTTGTTTTTAAATGTTCAGGTTCTTGTTGAATTTGCTGGTGTTTTTTCAATTTTGAGGTTGTTGGTGTTTTTCAATCTTGAGGTTGTTGTTGAATTTGATGGTGTTTTTCAATGTCGAGGTTGTTGTTGAATTTGTTGGTGTTTTTCAATGTTGAAGTTGTTGTTGAATTTGTTGGTGTTTTTCAATTTCGAGGTTGTTGTTGAATTTGTTGGTGTTTTTCAATGTTGAAGTTTTTATTGATTTTGTTGGTGTTTTTCAATGTTGAGGTTGTTGTTGTTTTTCAATGTTGAGGTTGTTGTTGAATTTGTTGGTGTTTTTTCAATTTTGAGGTTGTTGGTGTTGTTCAATGTTGAGGTTGATTTTGAATTTGAGGGTGTTTTTCAATGTCGAGGTTGTTGTTGAATTTGTTGGTGTTGTTCAATGTTGAGGTTGATGTTGTTTTTCAATGTTTAGGTTGTTGTTGAATTTGTTGGTGTTTTTCAATGTTGAGATTGTTGTTGTTTTTCAATGTTGAGGTTGTTGTTGAATTTGTTGGGGTTTTTAAAAGTTGAGGTTGTTGTTGAATTTGCTGGTGTTTTGCAATGTTGAGGTTGTTATTGTTTTTCAATGTTGAGGTTGTTGTTGAATTTGTTGGTGTTTTTCAATGTTGAGGTTGTTGTTGTTTTTCAATGTTGAGGTTGTTGTTGTATTTGTTGGTGTTTTTCAATTTTGAGGTTGTTGTTGAATTTGTTGGTGTTTTTCAATGTTGAAGTTGTTGTTGAATTTGTTGGTGTTTTTCAATGTTGAGGTTGTTGTTGTTTTTCAATGTTGAGGTTGTTGTTGAAATTGTTGGTGTTTTTCAATGTTGAGGTTGTTGTTGTTTTTCAATGTTGAGGTTGTTGTTGAATTTGTTGGTGTTTTTCAATGTTGAGGTTGTTGTTGAATTTGTTGGTGTTTTTCAATGTTGAGGTTGTTGTTTTTTTCAATGTTGAGGTTGTTGTTGAGTTTGTTGGTGTTTTTCAATGTTGAGGTTGTTGTTGAATTTGTTGGTGTTTTTCAATGTTGAGGTTGTTGTTGAATTTGTTGGTGTTTTTCAATGTTGAGGTTGTTGTTGTTTTTAAATGTTGAGGTTGTTGTTGAATTTGCTGGTGTTTTTTCAATTTTGAGGTTGTTGGTGTTTTTCAATCTTGAGGTTGTTGTTGAATTTGATGGTGTTTTTCAATGTCGAGGTTGTTGTTGAATTTGTTGGTGTTTTTCAATGTTGAAGTTGTTGTTGAATTTGTTGGTGTTTTTCAATTTCGAGGTTGTTGTTGAATTTGTTGGTGTTTTTCAATGTTGAGTTTGTTGTTGTTTTTCAATGTTGAGGTTGTTGTTGAATTTGTTGGTGTTTTTCAATGTTGAGGTTGTTGTTGTTTTTCAATGTTGATGTTGTTGAATTTGTTGGTGTTTTTCAATGTTGAGGTTGTTGTTGTTTTTCAATGTTGAGGTTGTTGTTGAATTTGTTGGTGTTTTTCAATGTTGAGGTTGTTGTTGAATTTGTTGGTGTTTTTCAATGATGAGGTTGTTGTTGTTTTTCAATTTTGAGGTTGTTGAATTTGTGGGTGTTTTTCAATCTTGAGTTTGTTGTTGAATTTGTTGGTGTTTTTCAATGTTGAGGTTGTTGTTGAATTTGTTGGTGTTTTTCAATGTTGAGGTTGTTGTTATTTTTCAATGTTGAGGTTGTTGTTGAGTTTGTTGGTGTTTTTCAATGTTGAGGTTGTTGTTGAATTTGTTGTTGTTTTTCAATGTTGAGGTTGTTGTTGAATTTGTTGGTGTTTTTCAATGTTGAGGTTGTTGTTGTTTTTAAATGTTGAGGTTGTTGTTGAATTTGTTGGTGTTTTTCAATGTTGAGGTTGTTGTTGAATTTGTTGGTGTTTTTCAATGTTGAGGTTGTTGTTGTTTTTAAATGTTGAGGTTGTTGTTGAATTTGCTGGTGTTTTTTCAATTTTGAGGTTGTTGGTGTTTTTCAATCTTGAGGTTGTTGTTGAATTTGATGGTGTTTTTCAATGTCGAGGTTGTTGTTGAATTTGTTGGTGTTTTTCAATGTTGAAGTTGTTGTTGAATTTGTTGGTGTTTTTCAATTTCGAGGTTGTTGTTGAATTTGTTGGTGTTTTTCAATGTTGAAGTTTTTATTGATTTTGTTGGTGTTTTTCAATGTTGAGGTTGTTGTTGAATTTGTTGGTGTTGTTCAATGTTGAGGTTGATGTTGTTTTTCAATGTTGAGGTTGTTGTTGAATGTGTTGGTGTTTTTCAATGTTGAGGTTGTTGTTGAATTTGTTGGGGTTTTTAAATGTTGAGGTTGTTGTTGAATTTGCTGGTTTTTTGCAATGTTGAGGTTGTTGTTGTTTTTCAATGTTGAGGTTGTTGTTGAATTTGTTGGTGTTTTTCAATGTTGAGGTTGTTGTTGTTTTTCAATGTTGAGGTTGTTGTTGTATTTGTTGGTGTTTTTCAATTTCGAGGTTGTTGTTGAATTTGTTGGTGTTTTTCAATGTTGAGGTTGTTGTTGTTTTTAAATGTTCAGGTTCTTGTTGAATTTGCTGGTGTTTTTTCAATTTTGAGGTTGTTGGTGTTTTTCAATCTTGAGGTTGTTGTTGAATTTGATGGTGTTTTTCAATGTCGAGGTTGTTGTTGAATTTGTTGGTGTTTTTCAATGTTGAAGTTGTTGTTGAATTTGTTGGTGTTTTTCAATTTCGAGGTTGTTGTTGAATTTGTTGGTGTTTTTCAATGTTGAAGTTTTTATTGATTTTGTTGGTGTTTTTCAATGTTGAGGTTGTTGTTGTTTTTCAATGTTGAGGTTGTTGTTGAATTTGTTGGTGTTTTTTCAATTTTGAGGTTGTTGGTGTTGTTCAATGTTGAGGTTGATTTTGAATTTGAGGGTGTTTTTCAATGTCGAGGTTGTTGTTGAATTTGTTGGTGTTGTTCAATGTTGAGGTTGATGTTGTTTTTCAATGTTTAGGTTGTTGTTGAATTTGTTGGTGTTTTTCAATGTTGAGATTGTTGTTGTTTTTCAATGTTGAGGTTGTTGTTGAATTTGTTGGGGTTTTTAAAAGTTGAGGTTGTTGTTGAATTTGCTGGTGTTTTGCAATGTTGAGGTTGTTATTGTTTTTCAATGTTGAGGTTGTTGTTGAATTTGTTGGTGTTTTTCAATGTTGAGGTTGTTGTTGTTTTTCAATGTTGAGGTTGTTGTTGTATTTGTTGGTGTTTTTCAATTTTGAGGTTGTTGTTGAATTTGTTGGTGTTTTTCAATGTTGAAGTTGTTGTTGAATTTGTTGGTGTTTTTCAATGTTGAGGTTGTTGTTGTTTTTCAATGTTGAGGTTGTTGTTGAAATTGTTGGTGTTTTTCAATGTTGAGGTTGTTGTTGTTTTTCAATGTTGAGGTTGTTGTTGAATTTGTTGGTGTTTTTCAATGTTGAGGTTGTTGTTGAATTTGTTGGTGTTTTTCAATGTTGAGGTTGTTGTTTTTTTCAATGTTGAGGTTGTTGTTGAGTTTGTTGGTGTTTTTCAATGTTGAGGTTGTTGTTGAATTTGTTGGTGTTTTTCAATGTTGAGGTTGTTGTTGAATTTGTTGGTGTTTTTCAATGTTGAGGTTGTTGTTGTTTTTAAATGTTGAGGTTGTTGTTGAATTTGCTGGTGTTTTTTCAATTTTGAGGTTGTTGGTGTTTTTCAATCTTGAGGTTGTTGTTGAATTTGATGGTGTTTTTCAATGTCGAGGTTGTTGTTGAATTTGTTGGTGTTTTTCAATGTTGAAGTTGTTGTTGAATTTGTTGGTGTTTTTCAATTTCGAGGTTGTTGTTGAATTTGTTGGTGTTTTTCAATGTTGAGTTTGTTGTTGTTTTTCAATGTTGAGGTTGTTGTTGAATTTGTTGGTGTTTTTCAATGTTGAGGTTGTTGTTGTTTTTCAATGTTGATGTTGTTGAATTTGTTGGTGTTTTTCAATGTTGAGGTTGTTGTTGTTTTTCAATGTTGAGGTTGTTGTTGAATTTGTTGGTGTTTTTCAATGTTGAGGTTGTTGTTGAATTTGTTGGTGTTTTTCAATGATGAGGTTGTTGTTGTTTTTCAATTTTGAGGTTGTTGAATTTGTGGGTGTTTTTCAATCTTGAGTTTGTTGTTGAATTTGTTGGTGTTTTTCAATGTTGAGGTTGTTGTTGAATTTGTTGGTGTTTTTCAATGTTGAGGTTGTTGTTATTTTTCAATGTTGAGGTTGTTGTTGAGTTTGTTGGTGTTTTTCAATGTTGAGGTTGTTGTTGAATTTGTTGTTGTTTTTCAATGTTGAGGTTGTTGTTGAATTTGTTGGTGTTTTTCAATGTTGAGGTTGTTGTTGTTTTTAAATGTTGAGGTTGTTGTTGAATTTGTTGGTGTTTTTCAATGTTGAGGTTGTTGTTGAATTTGTTGGTGTTTTTCAATGTTGAGGTTGTTGTTGTTTTTAAATGTTGAGGTTGTTGTTGAATTTGCTGGTGTTTTTTCAATTTTGAGGTTGTTGGTGTTTTTCAATCTTGAGGTTGTTGTTGAATTTGATGGTGTTTTTCAATGTCGAGGTTGTTGTTGAATTTGTTGGTGTTTTTCAATGTTGAAGTTGTTGTTGAATTTGTTGGTGTTTTTCAATTTCGAGGTTGTTGTTGAATTTGTTGGTGTTTTTCAATGTTGAAGTTTTTATTGATTTTGTTGGTGTTTTTCAATGTTGAGGTTGTTGTTGAATTTGTTGGTGTTGTTCAATGTTGAGGTTGATGTTGTTTTTCAATGTTGAGGTTGTTGTTGAATGTGTTGGTGTTTTTCAATGTTGAGGTTGTTGTTGAATTTGTTGGGGTTTTTAAATGTTGAGGTTGTTGTTGAATTTGCTGGTTTTTTGCAATGTTGAGGTTGTTGTTGTTTTTCAATGTTGAGGTTGTTGTTGAATTTGTTGGTGTTTTTCAATGTTGAGGTTGTTGTTGTTTTTCAATGTTGAGGTTGTTGTTGTATTTGTTGGTGTTTTTCAATTTCGAGGTTGTTGTTGAATTTGTTGGTGTTTTTCAGTGTTGAAGTTGTTGTTGAATTTGTTGGTGTTTTTCAATGTTGAGGTTGTTGTTGTTTTTCAATGTTGAGGTTGTTGTTGAAATTGTTGGTGTTTTTCAATGTTGAGGTTGTTGTTGAATTTGTTGGTGTTCTTCAATGTTGAGGTTGTTGTTGTTTTTCAATGTTGAGGTTGTTGTTGAATTTGTTGGTGTTTTTCAAAGTTGAGTTTGTTGTTGTTTTTCAATGTTGAGGTTGTTGTTGAATTTGTTGGTGTTTTTCAATGTTGAGGTTGTTGTTGTTTTTCAATGTTGAGTTTGTTGTAGAATTTTTTGGTGCTTTTCAAGGATGAGGTGTTTGTTGAATTTGTTGGTGTTTTTCAATGTTGAGGTTGTTGTTGTTTTTCAATGTTGAGGTTGTTGTTGAATTTGTTGGTGTTTTTCAATGAAGAGTTTGTTTTTGAATTTGTTGGTGTTTTTCAATGTTGAGGTTGTTGTTGAATTTGTTGGTGTTTTTCAATGTTGAGGTAGTTGTTGAATTTGTTGGTGTTTTTCAATGTTGAGGTTGTTGCTGTTCTTCAATGTTGAGGTTGTTGTTGAATTTGTTGGTGTTTTTCAATGTTGAGATTGTTGTTGTTTTTCAATGTTGAGGTTGTTGTTGAATTTGTTGGTGTTTTTAAATGTTGAGGTTGTTGTTGAATTTGTTGGTGTTTTTCAATGTTGAGGTTGTTGTTGTTTTTCAATGTTGAGGTTGTTGTTGAATTTGTTGCTGTTTTTCAATGTTGAGTTTGTTGTTGTTTTTCAATGTTGAGGTTGTTGTTGAATTTCAATGTTGAGATTGTTGTTGAATTTGTTGGTGTTTTTCAATGTTGAGGTTGTTGTTGTTTTTCAATGCTGAGGTCGTTGTTGAATTTGTTGGTGTTTTTCAATGTTGAGGTTGTTGAATTTGTTGGTGTTTTTCAATGTTGAGGTTGTTGTTGTTTTTCAATGTTGAGGTTGTTGTTGAATTTGTTGGTGTTTTTCAATGTTGAGGTTGTTGTTGTTTTTCAATGTTGAGGTTGTTGTTGAATTTGTTGGTGTTTTTCAATGTTGAGGTTGTTGTTGTTTTTCAATGTTGAGGTTGTTGTTGAATTTGTTGGTGTTTTTCAATGTTGAGGTTGTTGTTGAATTTGTTGGTGTTTTTCAATGTTGAGGTTGTTGTTGTTTTTCAATGTTGAGGTTGTTGTTGAATTTGTTGGTGTTTTTCAATGTTGAGGTTGGTGTTGTTTTTCAATGTTGATGTTGTTGTTGAATTTGTTGGTGTTTTTCAATGTTGAGGTTGTTGTTGTTTTTCAATGTTGAGGTTGTTGTTGAATTTGTTGGTGTTTTTCAATGTTGAGGTTGTTGTTGAATTTGTTGGTGTTTTTCAATGTTGAGGTTGTTGTTGTTTTTCAATGTTGAGGTTGTTGTTGAGTTTGTTGGTGTTTTTCAATGTTGAGGTTGTTGTTGAATTTGTTGGTGTTTTTCAATGTTGAGGTTGTTGTTGAATTTGTTGGTGTTTTTCAATGTTGAGGTTGTTGTTGTTTTTAAATGTTCAGGTTCTTGTTGAATTTGCTGGTGTTTTTTCAATTTTGAGGTTGTTGGTGTTTTTCAATCTTGAGGTTGTTGTTGAATTTGATGGTGTTTTTCAATGTCGAGGTTGTTGTTGAATTTGTTGGTGTTTTTCAATGTTGAAGTTGTTGTTGAATTTGTTGGTGTTTTTCAATTTCGAGGTTGTTGTTGAATTTGTTGGTGTTTTTCAATGTTGAGTTTGTTGTTGTTTTTCAATGTTGAGGTTGTTGTTGAATTTGTTGGTGTTTTTCAATGTTGAGGTTGTTGTTTTTCAATGTTGATGTTGTTGAATTTGTTGGTGTTTTTCAATGTTGAGGTTGTTGTTGTTTTTCAATGTTGAAGTTGTTGTTGAATTTGTTGGTGTTTTTCAATGTTGAGGTTGTTGTTGAATTTGTTGGTGTTTTTCAATGATGAGGTTGTTGTTGTTTTTCAATTTTGAGGTTGTTGAATGTGTGGGTGTTTTTCAATCTTGAGTTTGTTGTTGAATTTGTTGGTGTTTTTCAATGTTGAGGTTGTTGTTGAATTTGTTGGTGTTTTTCAATGTTGAGGTTGTTGTTATTTTTCAATGTTGAGGTTGTTGTTGAGTTTGTTGGTGTTTTTCAATGTTGAGGTTGTTGTTGAATTTGTTGTTGTTTTTCAATGTTGAGGTTGTTGTTGAATTTGTTGGTGTTTTTCAATGTTGAGGTTGTTGTTGTTTTTAAATGTTGAGGTTGTTGTTGAATTTGTTGGTGTTTTTCAATGTTGAGGTTGTTGTTGAAATTGTTGGTGTTTTTCAATGTTGAGGTTGTTGTTGAATTTGTTGGTGTTCTTCAATGTTGAGGTTGTTGTTGTTTTTCAATGTTGAGGTTGTTGTTGAATTTGTTGGTGTTTTTCAAAGTTGAGTTTGTTGTTGTTTTTCAATGTTGAGGTTGTTGTTGAATTTGTTGGTGTTTTTCAATGTTGAGGTTGTTGTTGTTTTTCAATGTTGAGTTTGTTGTAGAATTTTTTGGTGCTTTTCAAGGATGAGGTGTTTGTTGAATTTGTTGGTGTTTTTCAATGTTGAGGTTGTTGTTGTTTTTCAATGTTGAGGTTGTTGTTGAATTTGTTGGTGTTTTTCAATGAAGAGTTTGTTTTTGAATTTGTTGGTGTTTTTCAATGTTGAGGTTGTTGTTGAATTTGTTGGTGTTTTTCAATGTTGAGGTAGTTGTTGAATTTGTTGGTGTTTTTCAATGTTGAGGTTGTTGCTGTTCTTCAATGTTGAGGTTGTTGTTGAATTTGTTGGTGTTTTTCAATGTTGAGATTGTTGTTGTTTTTCAATGTTGAGGTTGTTGTTGAATTTGTTGGTGTTTTTAAATGTTGAGGTTGTTGTTGAATTTGTTGGTGTTTTTCAATGTTGAGGTTGTTGTTGTTTTTCAATGTTGAGGTTGTTGTTGAATTTGTTGCTGTTTTTCAATGTTGAGTTTGTTGTTGTTTTTCAATGTTGAGGTTGTTGTTGAATTTCAATGTTGAGATTGTTGTTGAATTTGTTGGTGTTTTTCAATGTTGAGGTTGTTGTTGTTTTTCAATGCTGAGGTCGTTGTTGAATTTGTTGGTGTTTTTCAATGTTGAGGTTGTTGAATTTGTTGGTGTTTTTCAATGTTGAGGTTGTTGTTGTTTTTCAATGTTGAGGTTGTTGTTGAATTTGTTGGTGTTTTTCAATGTTGAGGTTGTTGTTGTTTTTCAATGTTGAGGTTGTTGTTGAATTTGTTGGTGTTTTTCAATGTTGAGGTTGTTGTTGTTTTTCAATGTTGAGGTTGTTGTTGAATTTGTTGGTGTTTTTCAATGTTGAGGTTGTTGTTGAATTTGTTGGTGTTTTTCAATGTTGAGGTTGTTGTTGTTTTTCAATGTTGAGGTTGTTGTTGAATTTGTTGGTGTTTTTCAATGTTGAGGTTGGTGTTGTTTTTCAATGTTGATGTTGTTGTTGAATTTGTTGGTGTTTTTCAATGTTGAGGTTGTTGTTGTTTTTCAATGTTGAGGTTGTTGTTGAATTTGTTGGTGTTTTTCAATGTTGAGGTTGTTGTTGAATTTGTTGGTGTTTTTCAATGTTGAGGTTGTTGTTGTTTTTCAATGTTGAGGTTGTTGTTGAGTTTGTTGGTGTTTTTCAATGTTGAGGTTGTTGTTGAATTTGTTGGTGTTTTTCAATGTTGAGGTTGTTGTTGAATTTGTTGGTGTTTTTCAATGTTGAGGTTGTTGTTGTTTTTAAATGTTCAGGTTCTTGTTGAATTTGCTGGTGTTTTTTCAATTTTGAGGTTGTTGGTGTTTTTCAATCTTGAGGTTGTTGTTGAATTTGATGGTGTTTTTCAATGTCGAGGTTGTTGTTGAATTTGTTGGTGTTTTTCAATGTTGAAGTTGTTGTTGAATTTGTTGGTGTTTTTCAATTTCGAGGTTGTTGTTGAATTTGTTGGTGTTTTTCAATGTTGAGTTTGTTGTTGTTTTTCAATGTTGAGGTTGTTGTTGAATTTGTTGGTGTTTTTCAATGTTGAGGTTGTTGTTTTTCAATGTTGATGTTGTTGAATTTGTTGGTGTTTTTCAATGTTGAGGTTGTTGTTGTTTTTCAATGTTGAAGTTGTTGTTGAATTTGTTGGTGTTTTTCAATGTTGAGGTTGTTGTTGAATTTGTTGGTGTTTTTCAATGATGAGGTTGTTGTTGTTTTTCAATTTTGAGGTTGTTGAATGTGTGGGTGTTTTTCAATCTTGAGTTTGTTGTTGAATTTGTTGGTGTTTTTCAATGTTGAGGTTGTTGTTGAATTTGTTGGTGTTTTTCAATGTTGAGGTTGTTGTTATTTTTCAATGTTGAGGTTGTTGTTGAGTTTGTTGGTGTTTTTCAATGTTGAGGTTGTTGTTGAATTTGTTGTTGTTTTTCAATGTTGAGGTTGTTGTTGAATTTGTTGGTGTTTTTCAATGTTGAGGTTGTTGTTGTTTTTAAATGTTGAGGTTGTTGTTGAATTTGTTGGTGTTTTTCAATGTTGAGGTTGTTGTTGAATTTGTTGGTGTTTTTCAATGTTGAGGTTGTTGTTGTTTTTAAATGTTGAGGTTGTTGTTGAATTTGCTGGTGTTTTTTCAATTTTGAGGTTGTTGGTGTTTTTCAATCTTGAGGTTGTTGTTGAATTTGATGGTGTTTTTCAATGTCGAGGTTGTTGTTGAATTTGTTGGTGTTTTTCAATGTTGAAGTTGTTGTTGAATTTGTTGGTGTTTTTCAATTTCGAGGTTGTTGTTGAATTTGTTGGTGTTTTTCAATGTTGAAGTTTTTATTGATTTTGTTGTTGTTTTTCAATGTTGAGGTTGTTGTTGAATTTGTTGGTGTTGTTCAATGTTGAGGTTGATGTTGTTTTTCAATGTTGAGGTTGTTGTTGAATTTGTTGGTGTTTTTCAATGTTGAGGTTGTTGTTGAATTTGTTGGTGTTTTTCAGTGTTGAAGTTGTTGTTGAATTTGTTGGTGTTTTTCAATGTTGAGGTTGTTGTTGTTTTTCAATGTTGAGGTTGTTGTTGAAATTGTTGGTGTTTTTCAATGTTGAGGTTGTTGTTGAATTTGTTGGTGTTCTTCAATGTTGAGGTTGTTGTTGTTTTTCAATGTTGAGGTTGTTGTTGAATTTGTTGGTGTTTTTCAAAGTTGAGTTTGTTGTTGTTTTTCAATGTTGAGGTTGTTGTTGAATTTGTTGGTGTTTTTCAATGTTGAGGTTGTTGTTGTTTTTCAATGTTGAGTTTGTTGTAGAATTTGTTGGTGCTTTTCGAGGATGAGGTGTTTGTTGTATTTGTTGGTGTTTTTCAATGTTGAGGTTGTTGTTGTTTTTCAATGTTGAGGTTGTTGTTGAATTTGTTGGTGTTTTTCAATGAAGAGTTTGTTTTTGAATTTGTTGGTGTTTTTCAATGTTGAGGTTGTTGTTGAATTTGTTGGTGTTTTTCAATGTTGAGGTAGTTGTTGAATTTGTTGGTGTTTTTCAATGTTGAGGTTGTTGCTGTTCTTCAATGTTGAGGTTGTTGTTGAATTTGTTGGTGTTTTTCAATGTTGAGATTGTTGTTGTTTTTCAATGTTGAGGTTGTTGTTGAATTTGTTGGTGTTTTTAAATGTTGAGGTTGTTGTTGAATTTGTTGGTGTTTTTCAATGTTGAGGTTGTTGTTGTTTTTCAATGTTGAGGTTGTTGTTGAATTTGTTGCTGTTTTTCAATGTTGAGTTTGTTGTTGTTTTTCAATGTTGAGGTTGTTGTTGAATTTCAATGTTGAGATTGTTGTTGAATTTGTTGGTGTTTTTCAATGTTGAGGTTGTTGTTGTTTTTCAATGCTGAGGTCGTTGTTGAATTTGTTGGTGTTTTTCAATGTTGAGGTTGTTGAATTTGTTGGTGTTTTTCAATGTTGAGGTTGTTGTTGTTTTTCAATGTTGAGGTTGTTGTTGAATTTGTTGGTGTTTTTCAATGTTGAGGTTGTTGTTGTTTTTCAATGTTGAGGTTGTTGTTGAATTTGTTGTTGTTTTTCAATGTTGAGGTTGTTGTTTTTTTTCAATGTTGAGGTTGTTGTTGAATTTGTTGGTGTTTTTCAATGTTGAGGTTGTTGTTGAATTTGTTGGTGTTTTTCAATGTTGAGGTTGTTGTTGTTTTTCAATGTTGAGGTTGTTGTTGAATTTGTTGGTGTTTTTCAATGTTGAGGTTGGTGTTGTTTTTCAATGTTGATGTTGTTGTTGAATTTGTTGGTGTTTTTCAATGTTGAGGTTGTTGTTGTTTTTCAATGTTGAGGTTGTTTTTGAATTTGTTGGTGTTTTTCAATGTTGAGGTTGTTGTTGAATTTGTTGGTGTTTTTCAATGTTGAGGTTGTTGTTGTTTTTCAATGTTGAGGTTGTTGTTGAGTTTGTTGGTGTTTTTCAATGTTGAGGTTGTTGTTGAATTTGTTGGTGTTTTTCAATGTTGAGGTTGTTGTTGAATTTGTTGGTGTTTTTCAATGTTGAGGTTGTTGTTGTTTTTAAATGTGCAGGTTCTAGTTGAATTTGCTGGTGTTTTTTCAATTTTGAGGTTGTTGGTGTTTTTCAATCTTGAGGTTGTTGTTGAATTTGATGGTGTTTTTCAATGTCGAGGTTGTTGTTGAATTTGTTGGTGTTTTTCAATGTTGAAGTTGTTGTTGAATTTGTTGGTGTTTTTCAATTTCGAGGTTGTTGTTGAATTTGTTGGTGTTTTTCAATGTTGAGTTTGTTGTTGTTTTTCAATGTTGAGGTTGTTGTTGAATTTGTTGGTGTTTTTCAATGTTGAGGTTGTTGTTTTTCAATGTTGATGTTGTTGAATTTGTTGGTGTTTTTCAATGTTGAGGTTGTTGTTGTTTTTCAATGTTGAGGTTGTTGTTGAATTTGTTGGTGTTTTTCAATGTTGAGGTTGTTGTTGAATTTGTTGGTGTTTTTCAATGATGAGGTTGTTGTTGTTTTTCAATTTTGAGGTTGTTGAATGTGTGGGTGTTTTTCAATCTTGAGTTTGTTGTTGAATTTGTTGGTGTTTTTCAATGTTGAGGTTGTTGTTGAATTTGTTGGTGTTTTTCAATGTTGAGGTTGTTGTTATTTTTCAATGTTGAGGTTGTTGTTGAGTTTGTTGGTGTTTTTCAATGTTGAGGTTGTTGTTGAATTTGTTGTTGTTTTTCAATGTTGAGGTTGTTGTTGAATTTGTTGGTGTTTTTCAATGTTGAGGTTGTTGTTGTTTTTAAATGTTGAGGTTGTTGTTGAATTTGTTGGTGTTTCTCAATGTTGAGGTTGTTGTTGAATTTGTTGGTGTTTTTCAATGTTGAGGTTGTTGTTATTTTTAAATGTTGAGGTTGTTGTTGAATTTGCTGGTGTTTTTTCAATTTTGAGGTTGTTGGTGTTTTTCAATCTTGAGGTTGTTGTTGAATTTGATGGTGTTTTTCAATGTCGAGGTTGTTGTTGAATTTGTTGGTGTTTTTCAATGTTGAAGTTGTTGTTGAATTTGTTGGTGTTTTTCAATTTCGAGGTTGTTGTTGAATTTGTTGGTGTTTTTCAATGTTGAAGTTTTTATTGATTTTGTTGTTGTTTTTCAATGTTGAGGTTGTTGTTGAATTTGTTGGTGTTGTTCAATGTTGAGGTTCATGTTGTTTTTCAATGTTGAGGTTGTTGTTGAATTTGTTGGTGTTTTTCAATGTTGAGGTTGTTGTTGAATTTTTTGGTGTTTTTCAATGTTGAGGTAGTTGTTGAATTTGTTGGTGTTTTTCAATGTTGAGGTTGTTGCTGTTCTTCAATGTTGAGGTTGTTGTTGAATTTGTTGGTGTTTTTCAATGTTGAGATTGTTGTTGTTTTTCAATGTTGAGGTTGTTGTTGAATTTGTTGGTGTTTTTAAATGTTGAGGTTGTTGTTGAATTTGTTGGTGTTTTTCAATGTTGAGGTTGTTGTTGTTTTTCAATGTTGAGGTTGTTGTTGAATTTGTTGCTGTTTTTCAATGTTGAGTTTGTTGTTGTTTTTCAATGTTGAGGTTGTTGTTGAATTTCAATGTTGAGATTGTTGTTGAATTTGTTGGTGTTTTTCAATGTTGAGGTTGTTGTTGTTTTTCAATGCTGAGGTCGTTGTTGAATTTGTTGGTGTTTTTCAATGTTGAGGTTGTTGAATTTGTTGGTCTTTTTCAATGTTGAGGTTGTTGTTGTTTTTCAATGTTGAGGTTGTTGTTGAATTTGTTGGTGTTTTTCAATGTTGAGGTTGTTGTTGTTTTTCAATGTTGAGGTTGTTGTTGAATTTGTTGGTGTTTTTCAATGTTGAGGTTGTTGTTGTTTTTCAATGTTGAGGTTGTTGTTGAATTTGTTGGTGTTTTTCAATGTTGAGGTTGTTGTTGAATTTGTTGGTGTTTTTCAATGTTGAGGTTGTTGTTGTTTTTCAATGTTGAGGTTGTTGTTGAATTTGTTGGTGTTTTTCAATGTTGAGGTTGGTGTTGTTTTTCAATGTTGATGTTGTTGTTGAATTTGTTGGTGTTTTTCAATGTTGAGGTTGTTGTTGTTTTTCAATGTTGAGGTTGTTGTTGAATTTGTTGGTGTTTTTCAATGTTGAGGTTGTTGTTGAATTTGTTGGTGTTTTTCAATGTTGAGGTTGTTGTTGTTTTTCAATGTTGAGGTTGTTGTTGAGTTTGTTGGTGTTTTTCAATGTTGAGGTTGTTGTTGAATTTGTTGGTGTTTTTCAATGTTGAGGTTGTTGTTGAATTTGTTGGTGTTTTTCAATGTTGAGGTTGTTGTTGTTTTTAAATGTTCAGGTTCTTGTTGAATTTGCTGGTGTTTTTTCAATTTTGAGGTTGTTGGTGTTTTTCAATCTTGAGGTTGTTGTTGAATTTGATGGTGTTTTTCAATGTCGAGGTTGTTGTTGAATTTGTTGGTGTTTTTCAATGTTGAAGTTGTTGTTGAATTTGTTGGTGTTTTTCAATTTCGAGGTTGTTGTTGAATTTGTTGGTGTTTTTCAATGTTGAGTTTGTTGTTGTTTTTCAATGTTGAGGTTGTTGTTGAATTTGTTGGTGTTTTTCAATGTTGAGGTTGTTGTTTTTCAATGTTGATGTTGTTGAATTTGTTGGTGTTTTTCAATGTTGAGGTTGTTGTTGTTTTTCAATGTTGAAGTTGTTGTTGAATTTGTTGGTGTTTTTCAATGTTGAGGTTGTTGTTGAATTTGTTGGTGTTTTTCAATGATGAGGTTGTTGTTGTTTTTCAATTTTGAGGTTGTTGAATGTGTGGGTGTTTTTCAATCTTGAGTTTGTTGTTGAATTTGTTGGTGTTTTTCAATGTTGAGGTTGTTGTTGAATTTGTTGGTGTTTTTCAATGTTGAGGTTGTTGTTATTTTTCAATGTTGAGGTTGTTGTTGAGTTTGTTGGTGTTTTTCAATGTTGAGGTTGTTGTTGAATTTGTTGTTGTTTTTCAATGTTGAGGTTGTTGTTGAATTTGTTGGTGTTTTTCAATGTTGAGGTTGTTGTTGTTTTTAAATGTTGAGGTTGTTGTTGAATTTGTTGGTGTTTTTCAATGTTGAGGTTGTTGTTGAATTTGTTGGTGTTTTTCAATGTTGAGGTTGTTGTAGTTTTTAAATGTTGAGGTTGTTGTTGAATTTGCTGGTGTTTTTTCAATTTTGAGGTTGTTGGTGTTTTTCAATCTTGAGGTTGTTGTTGAATTTGATGGTGTTTTTCAATGTCGAGGTTGTTGTTGAATTTGTTGGTGTTTTTCAATGTTGAAGTTGTTGTTGAATTTGTTGGTGTTTTTCAATTTCGAGGTTGTTGTTGAATTTGTTGGTGTTTTTCAATGTTGAAGTTTTTATTGATTTTGTTGTTGTTTTTCAATGTTGAGGTTGTTGTTGAATTTGTTGGTGTTGTTCAATGTTGAGGTTGATGTTGTTTTTCAATGTTGAGGTTGTTGTTGAATTTGTTGGTGTTTTTCAATGTTGAGGTTGTTGTTGAATTTGTTGGTGTTTTTCAGTGTTGAAGTTGTTGTTGAATTTGTTGGTGTTTTTCAATGTTGAGGTTGTTGTTGTTTTTCAATGTTGAGGTTGTTGTTGAAATTGTTGGTGTTTTTCAATGTTGAGGTTGTTGTTGAATTTGTTGGTGTTCTTCAATGTTGAGGTTGTTGTTGTTTTTCAATGTTGAGGTTGTTGTTGAATTTGTTGGTGTTTTTCAAAGTTGAGTTTGTTGTTGTTTTTCAATGTTGAGGTTGTTGTTGAATTTGTTGGTGTTTTTCAATGTTGAGGTTGTTGTTGTTTTTCAATGTTGAGTTTGTTGTAGAATTTGTTGGTGCTTTTCGAGGATGAGGTGTTTGTTGTATTTGTTGGTGTTTTTCAATGTTGAGGTTGTTGTTGTTTTTCAATGTTGAGGTTGTTGTTGAATTTGTTGGTGTTTTTCAATGAAGAGTTTGTTTTTGAATTTGTTGGTGTTTTTCAATGTTGAGGTTGTTGTTGAATTTGTTGGTGTTTTTCAATGTTGAGGTAGTTGTTGAATTTGTTGGTGTTTTTCAATGTTGAGGTTGTTGCTGTTCTTCAATGTTGAGGTTGTTGTTGAATTTGTTGGTGTTTTTCAATGTTGAGATTGTTGTTGTTTTTCAATGTTGAGGTTGTTGTTGAATTTGTTGGTGTTTTTAAATGTTGAGGTTGTTGTTGAATTTGTTGGTGTTTTTCAATGTTGAGGTTGTTGTTGTTTTTCAATGCTGAGGTCGTTGTTGAATTTGTTGGTGTTTTTCAATGTTGAGGTTGTTGAATTTGTTGGTGTTTTTCAATGTTGAGGTTGTTGTTGTTTTTCAATGTTGAGGTTGTTGTTGAATTTGTTGGTGTTTTTCAATGTTGAGGTTGTTGTTGTTTTTCAATGTTGAGGTTGTTGTTGAATTTGTTGTTGTTTTTCAATGTTGAGGTTGTTGTTGTTTTTCAATGTTGAGGTTGTTGTTGAATTTGTTGGTGTTTTTCAATGTTGAGGTTGTTGTTGAATTTGTTGGTGTTTTTCAATGTTGAGGTTGTTGTTGTTTTTCAATGTTGAGGTTGTTGTTGAATTTGTTGGTGTTTTTCAATGTTGAGGTTGGTGTTGTTTTTCAATGTTGATGTTGTTGTTGAATTTGTTGGTGTTTTTCAATGTTGAGGTTGTTGTTGTTTTTCAATGTTGAGGTTGTTGTTGAATTTGTTGGTGTTTTTCAATGTTGAGGTTGTTGTTGAATTTGTTGGTGTTTTTCAATGTTGAGGTTGTTGTTGTTTTTCAATGTTGAGGTTGTTGTTGAGTTTGTTGGTGTTTTTCAATGTTGAGGTTGTTGTTGAATTTGTTGGTGTTTTTCAATGTTGAGGTTGTTGTTGAATTTGTTGGTGTTTTTCAATGTTGAGGTTGTTGTTGTTTTTAAATGTGCAGGTTCTAGTTGAATTTGCTGGTGTTTTTTCAATTTTGAGGTTGTTGGTGTTTTTCAATCTTGAGGTTGTTGTTGAATTTGATGGTGTTTTTCAATGTCGAGGTTGTTGTTGAATTTGTTGGTGTTTTTCAATGTTGAAGTTGTTGTTGAATTTGTTGGTGTTTTTCAATTTCGAGGTTGTTGTTGAATTTGTTGGTGTTTTTCAATGTTGAGTTTGTTGTTGTTTTTCAATGTTGAGGTTGTTGTTGAATTTGTTGGTGTTTTTCAATGTTGAGGTTGTTGTTTTTCAATGTTGATGTTGTTGAATTTGTTGGTGTTTTTCAATGTTGAGGTTGTTGTTGTTTTTCAATGTTGAGGTTGTTGTTGAATTTGTTGGTGTTTTTCAATGTTGAGGTTGTTGTTGAATTTGTTGGTGTTTTTCAATGATGAGGTTGTTGTTGTTTTTCAATTTTGAGGTTGTTGAATGTGTGGGTGTTTTTCAATCTTGAGTTTGTTGTTGAATTTGTTGGTGTTTTTCAATGTTGAGGTTGTTGTTGAATTTGTTGGTGTTTTTCAATGTTGAGGTTGTTGTTATTTTTCAATGTTGAGGTTGTTGTTGAGTTTGTTGGTGTTTTTCAATGTTGAGGTTGTTGTTGAATTTGTTGTTGTTTTTCAATGTTGAGGTTGTTGTTGAATTTGTTGGTGTTTTTCAATGTTGAGGTTGTTGTTGTTTTTAAATGTTGAGGTTGTTGTTGAATTTGTTGGTGTTTCTCAATGTTGAGGTTGTTGTTGAATTTGTTGGTGTTTTTCAATGTTGAGGTTGTTGTTATTTTTAAATGTTGAGGTTGTTGTTGAATTTGCTGGTGTTTTTTCAATTTTGAGGTTGTTGGTGTTTTTCAATCTTGAGGTTGTTGTTGAATTTGATGGTGTTTTTCAATGTCGAGGTTGTTGTTGAATTTGTTGGTGTTTTTCAATGTTGAAGTTGTTGTTGAATTTGTTGGTGTTTTTCAATTTCGAGGTTGTTGTTGAATTTGTTGGTGTTTTTCAATGTTGAAGTTTTTATTGATTTTGTTGTTGTTTTTCAATGTTGAGGTTGTTGTTGAATTTGTTGGTGTTGTTCAATGTTGAGGTTCATGTTGTTTTTCAATGTTGAGGTTGTTGTTGAATTTGTTGGTGTTTTTCAATGTTGAGGTTGTTGTTGAATTTGTTGGGGTTTTTAAATGTTGAGGTTGTTGTTGAATTTGCTGGTTTTTTGCAATGTTGAGGTTGTTGTTGTTTATCAATGTTGAGGTTGTTGTTGAATTTGTTGGTGTTTTTCAATGTTGAGGTTGTTGTTGTTTTTCAATGTTGAGGTTGTTGTTGTATTTGTTGGTGTTTTTCAATTTCGAGGTTGTTGTTGAATTTGTTGGTGTTTTTCAGTGTTGAAGTTGTTGTTGAATTTGTTGGTGTTTTTCAATGTTGAGGTTGTTGTTGTTTTTCAATGTTGAGGTTGTTGTTGAAATTGTTGGTGTTTTTCAATGTTCAGGTTGTTGTTGAATTTGTTGGTGTTCTTCAATGTTGAGGTTGTTGTTGTTTTTCAATGTTGAGGTTGTTGTTGAATTTGTTGGTGTTTTTCAAAGTTGAGTTTATTGTTGTTTTTCAATGTTGAGGTTGTTGATGAATTTGTTGGTGTTTTTCAATGTTGAGGTTGTTGTTGTTTTTCAATGTTGAGTTTGTTGTAGAATTTGTTGGTGCTTTTCAAGGATGAGGTGTTTGTTGAATTTGTTGGTGTTTTTCAATGTTGAGGTTGTTGTTGTTTTTCAATGTTGAGGTTGTTGTTGAATTTGTTGGTGTTTTTCAATGAAGAGTTTGTTTTTGAATTTGTTGGTGTTTTTCAATGTTGAGGTTGTTGTTGAATTTGTTGGTGTTTTTCAATGTTGAGGTTGTTGTTGAATTTGTTGGTGTTTTTCAATGTTGAGGTTGTTGCTGTTCTTCAATGTTGAGGTTGTTGAATTTGTTGGTGTTTTTCAATGTTGAGATTGTTGTTGTTTTTCAATGTTGAGGTTGTTGTTGAATTTGTTGGTGTTTTTAAATGTTGAGGTTGTTGTTGAATTTCTTGGTGTTTTTCAATGTTGAGGTTGTTGTTGTTTTTCAATGTTGAGGTTGTTGTTGAATTTGTTGCTGTTTTTCAATGTTGAGTTTGTTGTTGTTTTTCAATGTTGAGGTTGTTGTTGAATTTCAATGTTGAGATTGTTGTTGAATTTGTTGGTGTTTTTCAATGTTGAGGTTGTTGTTGTTTTTCAATGCTGAGGTCGTTGTTGAATTTGTTGGTGTTTTTCAATGTTGAGGTTGTTGAATTTGTTGGTGTTTTTCAATGTTGAGGTTGTTGTTGTTTTTCAATGTTGAGGTTGTTGTTGAATTTGTTGGTGTTTTTCAATGTTGAGGTTGTTGTTGTTTTTCAATGTTGAGGTTGTTGTTGAATTTGTTGGTGTTTTTCAATGTTGAGGTTGTTGTTGAATTTGTTGGTGTTTTTCAATGTTGAGGTTGTTGTTGTTTTTCAATGTTGAGGTTGTTGTTGAATTTGTTGGTGGTTTTCAATGTTGAGGTTGGTGTTGTTTTTCAATGTTGATGTTGTTGTTGAATTTGTTGGTGTTTTTCAATGTTGAGGTTGTTGTTGTTTTTCAATGTTGAGGTTGTTGTTGAATTTGTTGGTGTTTTTCAATGTTGAGGTTGTTGTTGAATTTGTGGGTGTTTTTCAATGTTGAGGTTGTTGTTGTTTTTCAATGTTGAGGTTGTTGTTGAGTTTGTTGGTGTTTTTCAATGTTGAGGTTGTTGTTGAATTTGTTGGTGTTTTTCAATGTTGAGGTTGTTGTTGAATTTGTTGGTGTTTTTCAATGTTGAGGTTGTTGTTGTTTTTAAATGTTCAGGTTCTTGTTGAATTTGCTGGTGTTTTTTCAATTTTGAGGTTGTTGGTGTTTTTCAATCTTGAGGTTGTTGTTGAATTTGATGGTGTTTTTCAATGTCGAGGTTGTTGTTGAATTTGTTGGTGTTTTTCAATGTTGAAGTTGTTGTTGAATTTGTTGGTGTTTTTCAATTTCGAGGTTGTTGTTGAATTTGTTGGTGTTTTTCAATGTTGAAGTTTTTATTGATTTTGTTGGTGTTTTTCAATGTTGAGGTTGTTGTTGTTTTTCAATGTTGAGGTTGTTGTTGAATTTGTTGGTGTTTTTTCAATTTTGAGGTTGTTGGTGTTGTTCAATGTTGAGGTTGATATTGAATTTGAGGGTGTTTTTCAATGTCGAGGTTGTTGTTGAATTTGTTGGTGTTGTTCAATGTTGAGGTTGATGTTGTTTTTCAATGTTTAGGTTTTTGTTGAATTTGTTGTTGTTTTTCAATGTTGAGGTTGTTGTTGAATTTGTTGGGGTTTTTAAATGTTGAGGTTGTTGTTGAATTTGCTGGTGTTTTGCAATGTTGAGGTTGTTATTGTTTTTCAATGTTGAGGTTGTTGTTGAATTTGTTGGTGTTTTTCAATGTTGAGGTTGTTGTTGTTTTTCAATGTTGAGGTTGTTGTTGTATTTGTTGGTGTTTTTCAATTTTGAGGTTGTTGTTGAATTTGTGGGTGTTTTTCAATGTTGAAGTTGTTGTTGAATTTGTTGGTGTTTTTCAATGTTGAGGTTGTTGTTGTTTTTCAATGTTGAGGTTGTTGTTGAAATTGTTGGTGTTTTTCAATGTTGAGGTTGTTGTTGTTTTTCAATGTTGAGGTTGTTGTTGAATTTGTTGGTGTTTTTCAATGTTGAGGTTGTTGTTGAATTTGTTGGTGTTTTTCAATGTTGAGGTTGATTTTGAATTTGAGGGTGTTTTTCAATGTCGAGGTTGTTGTTGAATTTGTTGGTGTTGTTCAATGTTGAGGTTGATGTTGTTTTTCAATGTTTAGGTTGTTGTTGAATTTGTTGTTGTTTTTCAATGTTGAGGTTGTTGTTGAATTTGTTGGGGTTTTTAAATGTTGAGGTTGTTGTTGAATTTGCTGGTGTTTTGCAATGTTGAGGTTGTTATTGTTTTTCAATGTTGAGGTTGTTGTTGAATTTGTTGGTGTTTTTCAATGTTGAGGTTGTTGTTGTTTTTCAATGTTGAGGTTTTTGTTGTATTTGTTGGTGTTTTTCAATTTTGAGGTTGTTGTTGAATTTGTTGGTGTTTTTCAATGTTGAAGTTGTTGTTGAATTTGTTGGTGTTTTTCAATGTTGAGGTTGTTGTTGTTTTTCAATGTTGAGGTTGTTGTTGAAATTGTTGGTGTTTTTCAATGTTGAGGTTGTTGTTGTTTTTCAATGTTGAGGTTGTTGTTGAATTTGTTGGTGTTTTTCAATGTTGAGGTTGTTGTTGAATTTGTTGGTGTTTTTCAATGTTGAGGTTGTTGTTTTTTTTCAATGTTGAGGTTGTTGTTGAGTTTGTTGGTGTTTTTCAATGTTGAGGTTGTTGTTGAATTTGTTGGTGTTTTTCAATGTTGAGGTTGTTGTTGAATTTGTTGGTGTTTTTCAATGTTGAGGTTGTTGTTGTTTTTAAATGTTGAGGTTGTTGTTGAATTTGCTGGTGTTTTTTTCAATTTTGAGGTTGTTGGTGTTTTTCAATCTTGAGGTTGTTGTTGAATTTGATGGTGTTTTTCAATGTCGAGGTTGTTGTTGAATTTGTTTGTGTTTTTCAATGTTGAAGTTGTTGTTGAATTTGTTGGTGTTTTTCAATTTCGAGGTTGTTGTTGAATTTGTTGGTGTTTTTCAATGTTGAGTTTGTTGTTGTTTTTCAATGTTGATGTTGTTGTTGAATTTGTTGGTGTTTTTCAATGTTGAGGTTGTTGTTGTTTTTCAATGTTGAGGTTGTTGTTGAATTTGTTGGTGTTTTTCAATGTTGAGGTTGTTGTTGAATTTGTTGGTGTTTTTCAATGATGAGGTTGTTGTTGTTTTTCAATTTTGAGGTTGTTGAATTTGTGGGTGTTTTTCAATCTGGAGTTTGTTGTTGAATTTGTTGGTGTTTTTCAATGTTGAGGTTGTTGTTGAATTTGTTGGTGTTTTTAAATGTTGAGGTTGTTGTTGAATTTGTTGGTGTTTTTCAATGTTGAGGTTGTTGTTGTTTTTCAATGTTGAGGTTGTTGTTGAATTTGTTGCTGTTTTTCAATGTTGAGTTTGTTGTTGTTTTTCAATGTTGAGGTTGTTGTTGAATTTCAATGTTGAGATTGTTGTTGAATTTGTTGGTGTTTTTCAATGTTGAGGTTGTTGTTGTTTTTCAATGCTGAGGTCGTTGTTGAATTTGTTGGTGTTTTTCAATGTTGAGGTTGTTGAATTTGTTGGTGTTTTTCAATGTTGAGGTTGTTGTTGTTTTTCAATGTTGAGGTTGTTGTTGAATTTGTTGGTGTTTTTCAATGTTGAGGTTGTTGTTGTTTTTCAATGTTGAGGTTGTTGTTGAATTTGTTGGTGTTTTTCAATGTTGAGGTTGTTGTTGTTTTTCAATGTTGAGGTTGTTGTTGAATTTGTTGGTGTTTTTCAATGTTGAGGCTGTTGTTGAATTTGTTGGTGTTTTTCAATGTTGAGGTTGTTGTTTTTTTTCAATGTTGAGGTTGTTGTTGAATTTGTTGGTGGTTTTCAATGTTGAGGTTGGTGTTGTTTTTCAATGTTGATGTTGTTGTTGAATTTGTTGGTGTTTTTCAATGTTGAGGTTGTTGTTGTTTTTCAATGTTGAGGTTGCTGTTGAATTTGTTGGTGTTTTTCAATGTTGAGGTTGTTGTTGAATTTGTGGGTGTTTTTCAATGTTGAGGTTGTTGTTGTTTTTCAATGTTGAGGTTGTTGTTGAGTTTGTTGGTGTTTTTCAATGTTGAGGTTGTTGTTGAATTTGTTGGTGTTTTTCAATGTTGAGGTTGTTGTTGAATTTGTTGGTGTTTTTCAATGTTGAGGTTGTTGTTGTTTTTAAATGTTCAGGTTCTTGTTGAATTTGCTGGTGTTTTTTCAATTTTGAGGTTGTTGGTGTTTTTCAATCTTGAGGTTGTTGTTGAATTTGATGGTGTTTTTCAATGTCGAGGTTGTTGTTGAATTTGTTGGTGTTTTTCAATGTTGAAGTTGTTGTTGAATTTGTTGGTGTTTTTCAATTTCGAGGTTGTTGTTGAATTTGTTGGTGTTTTTCAATGTTGAAGTTTTTATTGATTTTGTTGGTGTTTTTCAATGTTGAGGTTGTTGTTGTTTTTCAATGTTGAGGTTGTTGTTGAATTTGTTGGTGTTTTTTCAATTTTGAGGTTGTTGGTGTTGTTCAATGTTGAGGTTGATATTGAATTTGAGGGTGTTTTTCAATGTCGAGGTTGTTGTTGAATTTGTTGGTGTTGTTCAATGTTGAGGTTGATGTTGTTTTTCAATGTTTAGGTTGTTGTTGAATTTGTTGTTGTTTTTCAATGTTGAGGTTGTTGTTGAATTTGTTGGGGTTTTTAAATGTTGAGGTTGTTGTTGAATTTGCTGGTGTTTTGCAATGTTGAGGTTGTTATTGTTTTTCAATGTTGAGGTTGTTGTTGAATTTGTTGGTGTTTTTCAATGTTGAGGTTGTTGTTGTTTTTCAATGTTGAGGTTGTTGTTGTATTTGTTGGTGTTTTTCAATTTTGAGGTTGTTGTTGAATTTGTTGGTGTTTTTCAATGTTGAAGTTGTTGTTGAATTTGTTGGTGTTTTTCAATGTTGAGGTTGTTGTTGTTTTTCAATGTTGAGGTTGTTGTTGAAATTGTTGGTGTTTTTCAATGTTGAGGTTGTTGTTGTTTTTCAATGTTGAGGTTGTTGTTGAATTTGTTGGTGTTTTTCAATGTTGAGGTTGTTGTTGAATTTGTTGGTGTTTTTCAATGTTGAGGTTGATTTTGAATTTGAGGGTGTTTTTCAATGTCGAGGTTGTTGTTGAATTTGTTGGTGTTGTTCAATGTTGAGGTTGATGTTGTTTTTCAATGTTTAGGTTGTTGTTGAATTTGTTGTTGTTTTTCAATGTTGAGGTTGTTGTTGAATTTGTTGGGGTTTTTAAATGTTGAGGTTGTTGTTGAATTTGCTGGTGTTTTGCAATGTTGAGGTTGTTATTGTTTTTCAATGTTGAGGTTGTTGTTGAATTTGTTGGTGTTTTTCAATGTTGAGGTTGTTGTTGTTTTTCAATGTTGAGGTTGTTGTTGTATTTGTTGGTGTTTTTCAATTTTGAGGTTGTTGTTGAATTTGTTGGTGTTTTTCAATGTTGAAGTTGTTGTTGAATTTGTTGGTGTTTTTCAATGTTGAGGTTGTTGTTGTTTTTCAATGTTGAGGTTGTTGTTGAAATTGTTGGTGTTTTTCAATGTTGAGGTTGTTGTTGTTTTTCAATGTTGAGGTTGTTGTTGAATTTGTTGGTGTTTTTCAATGTTGAGGTTGTTGTTGAATTTGTTGGTGTTTTTCAATGTTGAGGTTGTTGTTTTTTTTCAATGTTGAGGTTGTTGTTGAGTTTGTTGGTGTTTTTCAATGTTGAGGTTGTTGTTGAATTTGTTGGTGTTTTTCAATGTTGAGGTTGTTGTTGAATTTGTTGGTGTTTTTCAATGTTGAGGTTGTTGTTGTTTTTAAATGTTGAGGTTGTTGTTGAATTTGCTGGTGTTTTTTCAATTTTGAGGTTGTTGGTGTTTTTCAATCTTGAGGTTGTTGTTGAATTTGATGGTGTTTTTCAATGTCGAGGTTGTTGTTGAATTTGTTGGTGTTTTTCAATGTTGAAGTTGTTGTTGAATTTGTTGGTGTTTTTCAATTTCGAGGTTGTTGTTGAATTTGTTGGTGTTTTTCAATGTTGAGTTTGTTGTTGTTTTTCAATGTTGATGTTGTTGTTGAATTTGTTGGTGTTTTTCAATGTTGAGGTTGTTGTTGTTTTTCAATGTTGAGGTTGTTGTTGAATTTGTTGGTGTTTTTCAATGTTGAGGTTGTTGTTGAATTTGTTGGTGTTTTTCAATGATGAGGTTGTTGTTGTTTTTCAATTTTGAGGTTGTTGAATTTGTGGGTGTTTTTCAATCTTGAGTTTGTTGTTGAATTTGTTGGTGTTTTTCAATGTTGAGGTTGTTGTTGAATTTGTTGGTGTTTTTCAATGTTGAGGTTGTTGTTATTTTTCAATGTTGAGGTTGTTGTTGAGTTTGTTGGTGTTTTTCAATGTTGAGGTTGCTGTTGAATTTGTTGTTGTTTTTCAATGTTGAGGTTGTTGTTGAATTTGTTGGTGTTTTTCAATGTTGAGGTTGTTGTTGTTTTTAAATGTTGAGGTTGTTGTTGAATTTGTTGGTGTTTTTCAATGTTGAGGTTGTTGTTGAATTTGTTGGTGTTTTTCAATGTTGAGGTTGTTGTTGTTTTTAAATGTTGAGGTTGTTGTTGAATTTGCTGGTGTTTTTTCAATTTTGAGGTTGTTGGTGTTTTTCAATCTTGAGGTTGTTGTTGAATTTGATGGTGTTTTTCAATGTCGAGGTTGTTGTTGAATTTGTTGGTGTTTTTCAATGTTGAAGTTGTTGTTGAATTTGTTGGTGTTTTTCAATTTCGAGGTTGTTGTTGAATTTGTTGGTGTTTTTCAATGTTGAAGTTTTTATTGATTTTGTTGTTGTTTTTCAATGTTGAGGTTGTTGTTGAATTTGTTGGTGTTGTTCAATGTTGAGGTTGATGTTGTTTTTCAATGTTGAGGTTGTTGTTGAATTTGTTGGTGTTTTTCAATGTCGAGGTTGTTGTTGAATTTGTTGGTGTTTTTCAATGTTGAAGTTGTTGTTGAATTTGTTGGTGTTTTTCAATTTCGAGGTTGTTGTTGAATTTGTTGGTGTTTTTCAATGTTGAAGTTTTTATTGATTTTGTTGGTGTTTTTCAATGTTGAGGTTGTTGTTGTTTTTCAATGTTGATGTTGTTGTTGAATTTGTTGGTGTTTTTCAATGTTGAGGTTGTTGTTGTTTTTCAATGTTGAGGTTGTTGTTGAATTTGTTGGTGTTTTTCAATGTTGAGGTTGTTGTTGAATTTGTTGGTGTTTTTCAATGTTGAAGTTGTTGTTGAATTTGTTGGTGTTTTTCAATGTTGAAGTTTTTATTGATTTTGTTGTTGTTTTTCAATGTTGAGGTTGTTGTTGTTTTTCAATGTTGAGGTTGTTGTTGAATTTGTTGGTGTTTTTTCAATTTTGAGGTTGTTGGTGTTGTTCAATGTTGAGGTTGATTTTGAATTTGAGGGTGTTTTTCAATTTCGAGGTTGTTGTTGAATTTGTTGGTGTTGTTCAATGTTGAGGTTGATGTTGTTTCTCAATGTAGAGGTTGTTGTTGAATTTGTTGGTGTTTTTGAATGTTGAGATTGTTGTTGTTTTTCAATGTTGAGGTTGTTGTTGAATTTGTTGGGGTTTTTAAATGTTGAGGTTGTTGTTGAATTTGCTGGTGTTTTTCAATGTTGAGGTTGTTATTGTTTTTCAATGTTGAGGTTGTTGTTGAATTTGTTGGTGTTTTTCAATGTTGAGGTTGTTGTTGTTTTTCAATGTTGAGGTTGTTGTTGTATTTGTTGGTGTTTTTCAATTTCGAGGTTGTTGTTGAATTTGTTGGTGTTTTTCAATGTTGAAGTTGTTGTTGAATTTGTTGGTGTTTTTCAATGTTGAGGTTGTTGTTGTTTTTCAATGTTGAGGTTGTTGTTGAAATTGTTGGTGTTTTTCAATGTTGAGGTTGTTGTTGAATTTGTTGGTGTTCTTCAATGTTGAGGTTGTTGTTGAATTTGTTGGTGTTTTTTCAATTTTGAGGTTGTTGGTGTTGTTCAATGTTGAGGTTGATTTTGAATTTGAGGGTGTTTTTCAATGTTGAGGTTGTTGTTGAATTTGTTGGTGTTGTTCAATGTTGAGGTTGGTGTTGTTTTTCAATGTTGATGTTGTTGTTGAATTTGTTGGTGTTTTTCAATGTTGAGGTTGTTGTTGTTTTTCAATGTTGAGGTTGTTGTTGAATTTGTTGGTGTTTTTCAATGTTGAGGTTGTTGTTGAATTTGTTGGTGTTTTTCAATGTTGAAGTTGTTGTTGAATTTGTTGGTGTTTTTCAATGTTGAAGTTTTTATTGATTTTGTTGTTGTTTTTCAATGTTGAGGTTGTTGTTGTTTTTCAATGTTGAGGTTGTTGTTGAATTTGTTGGTGTTTTTTCAATTTTGAGGTTGTTGGTGTTGTTCAATGTTGAGGTTGATTTTGAATTTGAGGGTGTTTTTCAATTTCGAGGTTGTTGTTGAATTTGTTGGTGTTGTTCAATGTTGAGGTTGATGTTGTTTCTCAATGTTGAGGTTGTTGTTGAATTTGTTGGTGTTTTTGAATGTTGAGATTGTTGTTGTTTCTCAATGTTGAGGTTGTTGTTGAATTTGTTGGGGTTTTTAAATGTTGAGGTTGTTGTTGAATTTGCTGGTGTTTTTCAATGTTGAGGTTGTTATTGTTTTTCAATGTTGAGGTTGTTGTTGAATTTGTTGGTGTTTTTCAATGTTGAGGTTGTTGTTGTTTTTCAATGTTGAGGTTGTTGTTGTATTTGTTGGTGTTTTTCAATTTCGAGGTTGTTGTTGAATTTGTTGGTGTTTTTCAATGTTGAAGTTGTTGTTGAATTTGTTGGTGTTTTTCAATGTTGAGGTTGTTGTTGTTTTTCAATGTTGAGGTTGTTGTTGAAATTGTTGGTGTTTTTCAATGTTGAGGTTGTTGTTGAATTTGTTGGTGTTCTTCAATGTTGAGGTTGTTGTTGTTTTTCAATGTTGAGGTTGTTGTTGAATTTGTTGGTGTTTTTCAATGTTGAGTTTGTTGTTGTTTTTCAATGTTGAGGTTGTTGTTGAATTTGTTGGTGTTTTTCAATGTTGAGGTTGTTGTTGTTTTTCAATGTTGAGGTTGTTGTTGAATTTGTTGGTGCTTTTCAAGGATGAGTTGTTTGTTGAATTTGTTGGTGTTTTTCAATGTTGAGGTTGTTGTTGTTTTTCAATGTTGAGGTTGTTGTTGAATTTGTTGGTGTTTTTCAATGAAGAGTTTGTTTTTGAATTTGTTGGTGTTTTTCAATGTTGAGGTTGTTGTTGAATTTGTTGGTGTTTTTCAATGTTGAGGTTGTTGTTGAATTTGTTGGTGTTTTTCAATGTTGAGGTTGTTGCTGTTCTTCAATGCATAGGTTGTTGTTGAATATGTTGGTGTTTTTCAATGTTGAGATTGTTGTTGTTTTTCAGTGTTGAGGTTGTTGTTGAATTTGTTGGTGTTTTTAAATGTTGAGGTTGTTGTTGAATTTGTTGGTGTTTTTCATTGTTGAGGTTGTTGTTGTTTTTCAATGTTGAGGTTGTTGTTGAATTTGTTGGTGTTTTTCAATGTTGAGTTTTTTGTTGTTTTTCAATGTTGAGGTTGTTGTTGAATTTCAATGTTGAGGTTGTTGTTGAATTTGTTGGTGTTTTTCAATGTTGAGGTTGTTGTTGTTTTTCAATGCTGAGGTCGTTGTTGAATTTGTTGGTGTTTTTCAATGTTGAGGTTGTTGTTGTTTTTCAAAGTTGAGGTTGTTGTTGAATTTGTTGGTGTTTTTCAATGTTGAGGTTGTTGTTGTTTTTCAATGTTGAGGTTGTTGTTGAATTTGTTGGTGTTTTTCAATGTTGAGGTTGTTGTTGTTTTTCAATGTTGAGGTTGTTGTTGAATTTGTTGGTGTTTTTCAATGTTGAGGTTGTTGTTGAATTTGTTGGTGTTTTTGAATGTTGAGGTTGTTGTTGTTTTTCAATGTTGAGGTTGTTGTTGAATTTGTTGGTGTTGTTCAATGTTGAGGTTGATGTTGTTTTTCAATGTTTAGGTTGTTGTTGAATTTGTTGGTGTTTTTCAATGTTGAGATTGTTGTTGTTTTTCAATGTTGAGGTTGTTGTTGAATTTGTTGGGGTTTTTAAATGTTGAGGTTGTTGTTGAATTTGCTGGTGTTTTGCAATGTTGAGGTTGTTATTGTGTTTCAATGTTGAGGTTGTTGTTGAATTTGTTGTTGTTTTTCAATGTTGAGGTTGTTGTTGAATTTGTTGGTGTTTTTCAATGTTGAGGTTGTTGTTGTTTTTAAATGTTGAGGTTGTTGTTGAATTTGTTGGTGTTTTTCAATGTTGAGGTTGTTGTTGAATTTGTTGGTGTTTTTCAATGTTGAGGTTGTTGTTGTTTTTAAATGTTGAGGTTGTTGTTGAATTTGCTGGTGTTTTTTCAATTTTGAGGTTGTTGGTGTTTTTCAATCTTGAGGTTGTTGTTGAATTTGATGGTGTTTTTCAATGTCGAGGTTGTTGTTGAATTTGTTGGTGTTTTTCAATGTTGAAGTTGTTGTTGAATTTGTTGGTGTTTTTCAATTTCGAGGTTGTTGTTGAATTTGTTGGTGTTTTTCAATGTTGAAGTTTTTATTGATTTTGTTGTTGTTTTTCAATGTTGAGGTTGTTGTTGAATTTGTTGGTGTTGTTCAATGTTGAGGTTGATGTTGTTTTTCAATGTTGAGGTTGTTGTTGAATTTGTTGGTGTTTTTCAATGTCGAGGTTGTTGTTGAATTTGTTGGTGTTTTTCAATGTTGAAGTTGTTGTTGAATTTGTTGGTGTTTTTCAATTTCGAGGTTGTTGTTGAATTTGTTGGTGTTTTTCAATGTTGAAGTTTTTATTGATTTTGTTGGTGTTTTTCAATGTTGAGGTTGTTGTTGTTTTTCAATGTTGAGGTTGTTGTTGAATTTGTTGGTGTTTTTTCAATTTTGAGGTTGTTGGTGTTGTTCAATGTTGAGGTTGATTTTGAATTTGAGGGTGTTTTTCAATGTTGAGGTTGTTGTTGAATTTGTTGGTGTTGTTCAATGTTGAGGTTGGTGTTGTTTTTCAATGTTGATGTTGTTGTTGAATTTGTTGGTGTTTTTCAATGTTGAGGTTGTTGTTGTTTTTCAATGTTGAGGTTGTTGTTGAATTTGTTGGTGTTTTTCAATGTTGAGGTTGTTGTTGAATTTGTTGGTGTTTTTCAATGTTGAAGTTGTTGTTGAATTTGTTGGTGTTTTTCAATGTTGAAGTTTTTATTGATTTTGTTGTTGTTTTTCAATGTTGAGGTTGTTGTTGTTTTTCAATGTTGAGGTTGTTGTTGAATTTGTTGGTGTTTTTTCAATTTTGAGGTTGTTGGTGTTGTTCAATGTTGAGGTTGATTTTGAATTTGAGGGTGTTTTTCAATTTCGAGGTTGTTGTTGAATTTGTTGGTGTTGTTCAATGTTGAGGTTGATGTTGTTTCTCAATGTTGAGGTTGTTGTTGAATTTGTTGGTGTTTTTGAATGTTGAGATTGTTGTTGTTTTTCAATGTTGAGGTTGTTGTTGAATTTGTTGGGGTTTTTAAATGTTGAGGTTGTTGTTGAATTTGCTGGTGTTTTTCAATGTTGAGGTTGTTATTGTTTTTCAATGTTGAGGTTGTTGTTGAATTTGTTGGTGTTTTTCAATGTTGAGGTTGTTGTTGTTTTTCAATGTTGAGGTTGTTGTTGAAATTGTTGGTGTTTTTCAATGTTGAGGTTGTTGTTGAATTTGTTGGTGTTTTTCAATGTTGAGGTTGTTGTTGTTTTTCAATGTTGAGGTTGTTGTTGAATTTGTTGGTGCTTTTCAAGGATGAGTTGTTTGTTGAATTTGTTGGTGTTTTTCAATGTTGAGGTTGTTGTTGTTTTTCAATGTTGAGGTTGTTGTTGAATTTGTTGGTGTTTTTCAATGAAGAGTTTGTTTTTGAATTTGTTGGTGTTTTTCAATGTTGAGGTTGTTGTTGAATTTGTTGGTGTTTTTCAATGTTGAGGTTGTTGTTGAATTTGTTGGTGTTTTTCAATGTTGAGGTTGTTGCTGTTCTTCAATGCATAGGTTGTTGTTGAATATGTTGGTGTTTTTCAATGTTGAGATTGTTGTTGTTTTTCAGTGTTGAGGTTGTTGTTGAATTTGTTGGTGTTTTTAAATGTTGAGGTTGTTGTTGAATTTGTTGGTGTTTTTCATTGTTGAGGTTGTTGTTGTTTTTCAATGTTGAGGTTGTTGTTGAATTTGTTGGTGTTTTTCAATGTTGAGTTTGTTGTTGTTTTTCAATGTTGAGGTTGTTGTTGAATTTCAATGTTGAGGTTGTTGTTGAATTTGTTGGTGTTTTTCAATGTTGAGGTTGTTGTTGTTTTTCAATGCTGAGGTCGTTGTTGAATTTGTTGGTGTTTTTCAATGTTGAGGTTGTTGTTGTTTTTCAAAGTTGAGGTTGTTGTTGAATTTGTTGGTGTTTTTCAATGTTGAGGTTGTTGTTGTTTTTCAATGTTGAGGTTGTTGTTGAATTTGTTGGTGTTTTTCAATGTTGAGGTTGTTGTTGTTTTTCAATGTTGAGGTTGTTGTTGAATTTGTTGGTGTTTTTCAATGTTGAGGTTGTTGTTGAATTTGTTGGTGTTTTTGAATGTTGAGGTTGTTGTTGTTTTTCAATGTTGAGGTTGTTGTTGAATTTGTTGGTGTTGTTCAATGTTGAGGTTGGTGTTGTTTTTCAATGTTGAGGTTGTTGTTGAATTTGTTTGTGTTTTTCAATGTTGAGGTTGTTGTTGTTTTTCAATGTTGAGGTTGTTGTTGAATTTGTTGGTGTTTTTCAATGTTGAGGTTGTTGTTGAATTTGTTGGTGTTTTTCAATGTTGAGGTTGTTGTTGTTTTTCAATGTTGAGGTTGTTGTTGAGATGTTGGTGTTTTTCAATGTTGAGGTTGTTGTTGAATTTGTTGGTGTTTTTCAATGTTGAGGTTGTTGTTGAATTTGTTGGTGTTTTTCAATGTTGAGGTTGTTGTTGTTTTTAAATGTTGAGGTTGTTGTTGAATTTGCTGGTGTTTTTTCAATTTTGAGGTTGTTGGTGTATTTCAATCTTGAGGTTGTTGTTGAATTTGATGGTGTTTTTCAATGTCGAGGTTGTTGTTGAATTTGTTGGTGTTTTTCAATGTTGAAGTTGTTGTTGAATTTGTTGGTGTTTTTCAATTTCGAGGTTGTTGTTGAATTTGTTGGTGTTTTTCAATGTTGAAGTTTTTATTGATTTTGTTGGTGTTTTTCAATGTTGAGGTTGTTGTTGTTTTTCAATGTTGAGGTTGTTGTTGAATTTGTTGGTGTTTTTCAATGAAGAGTTTGTTGTTGAATTTGTTGGTGTTTTTCAATGTTGAGGTTGTTGTTGAATTTGTTGGTGTTTTTCAATGTTGAGGTTGTTGTTGAATTTGTTGGTGTTTTTCAATGTTGAGGTTGTTGCTGTTTTTCAATGTTCAGGTTCTTGTTGAATTTGTTGGTGTTTTTCAATGTTGAGATTGTTGTTGTTTTTCAATGTTGAGGTTGTTGTTGAATTTGTTGATGTTTTTAAATGTTGAGGTTGTTGTTGAATTTGTTGGTGTTTTTCAATGTTGAGGTTGTTGTTGTTTTTCAATGTTGAGGTTGTTGTTGAATTTGTTGGTGTTTTTCAATGTTGAGTTTGATGTTGTTTTTCAATGTTGAGGTTGTTGTTGAATTTCAATGTTGAGGTTGTTGTTGAATTTGTTGGTGTTTTTCAATGTTGAGGTTGTTGTTGTTTTTCAATGCTGAGGTCGTTGTTGAATTTGTTGGTGTTTTTCAATGTTGAGGTTGTTGTGGAATTTGTTGGTGTTTTTCAATGTTGAGGTTGTTGTTGTTTTTCAATGCTGATGTTGTTGTTGAATTTGTTGGTGTTTTTCAATGTTGAGGTTGTTGTTGTTTTTCAATGCTCAGGTTGTTGTTGAATTTGTTGTTGTTTTTCAATGTTGAGGTTGTTGTTGTTTTTCAATGTTCAGGTTGTTGTTGAATTTGTTGGTGTTTTTCAATGTTGAGGTTGTTGTTGAATTTGTTGGTGTTTTTCAATGTTGAGGTTGTTGTTGTTTTTCAATGTTGAGGTTGTTGTTGAATTTGTTGGTGTTTTTCAATGTTGAGGTTGGTGTTGTTTTTCAATGTTGAGGTTGTTGTTGAATTTGTTGGTGTTTTTCAATGTTGAGGTTGTTGTTGTTTTTCAATGTTGAGGTTGTTGTTGAATTTGTTGGTGTTTTTCAATGTTGAGGTTGTTGTTGAATTTGTTGGTGTTTTTCAATGTTGAGGTTGTTGTTGTTTTTCAATGTCGAGGTTGTTGTTGAGTTTGTTGGTGTTTTTCAATGTTGAGGTTGTTGTTGAATTTGTTGGTGTTTTTTAGTGTTGAGGTTGTTGTTGGATTTGTTGGTGTTTTTCAATTTTGAGTTTGTTGTTGTTTTTAAATGTTGAGGTTGTTGTTGAATTTGTTGGTGTTTTTTCAATTTTGAGGTTGTTGGTGTTTTTCAATCTTGAGGTTGTTGTTGAATTTGTTGGTGTTTTTCCATGATGAGGTTGTTGTTGTTTTTCAATGTCGAGGTTTTTGTTGAATTTGTTGGTGTTTTTCAATGTTGAAGTTGTTGTTGAATTTGTTTGTGTTTTTCAATTTCGAGGTTGTTGTTGAATTTGTTGGTGTTTTTCAATGTTGAGGTTGTTGCTGTTTTTCAATGTTTGGGTAGTTGTTGAATTGGTTGGTGTTTTTCAATGTTGAGGTTGTTGTTGTTTTTCAATGTTGAGGTTGTTGTTGAATTTGTTGGTGTTTTTCAATGTTGAAGTTGTTGTTGAATTTGTTGGTGTTTTTCAATGTTGAGGTTGTTGTTGAATTTGCTGGTGTTTTCCAATGTTGAGTTTGTTGTTGTTTTTCAATGTTGAGGTTGTTGGTGAATTTGTTGGTGTTTTTCAATGTTGAGGTTGTTGGTGTTTTTCAATGTTGAGGTTGTTGTTGAATTTGTTGGTGTTTTTCAATGTTGAGGTTGTTGTTGAATTTGTTGGTGTTTTTCAATGTTGAGGTTGTTGTTGAATTTGTTGGTGTTTTTCAATGTTGAGGTTGTTGCTGTTCTTCAATGTTGAGGTTGTTGTTGAATTTGTTGGTGTTTTTCAATGTTGAGATTGTTGTTGTTTTTCAATGTTGAGGTTGTTGTTGAATTTGTTGGTGTTTTTAAATGTTGAGGTTGTTGTTGAATTTGTTGGTGTTTTTCAATGTTGAGGTTGTTGTTGTTTTTCAATGTTGAGGTTGTTGTTGAATTTGTTGGTTTTTTTTCAATGTTGAGTTTGTTGTTGTTTTTCAATGTTGAGGTTGTTGTTGAATTTCAATGTTGAGATTGTTGTTGAATTTGTTGGTGTTTTTCAATGTTGAGGTTGTTGTTGTTTTTCAATGCTGAGGTCGTTGTTGAATTTGTTGGTGTTTTTCAATGTTGAGGTTGTTGTTGAATTTGTTGGTGTTTTTCAATGTTGAGGTTGTTGTTGTTTTTCAATGTTGAGGTTGTTGTTGAATTTGTTGGTGTTTTTCAATGTTGAGGTTGTTGTTGTTTTTCAATGTTGAGGTTGTTGTTGAATTTGTTGGTGTTTTTCAATGTTGAGGTTGTTGTTGTTTTTCAATGTTGAGGTTGTTGTTGAATTTGTTGGTGTTTTTCAATGTTGAGGTTGTTGTTGAATTTGTTGGTGATTTCAATGTTGAGGTTGTTGTTGTTTTTCAATGTTGAGGTTGTTGTTGAATTTGTTGGTGTTTTTCAATGTTGAGGTTGGTGTTGTTTTTCAATGTTGATGCTGTTGTTGAATTTGTTGGTGTTTTTCAATGTTGAGGTTGTTGTTGTTTTTCAATGTTGAGGTTGTTGTTGAATTTGTTGGTGTTTTTCAATGTTGAGGTTGTTGTTGAATTTGCTGGTGTTTTTTCAATTTTGAGGTTGTTGGTGTTTTTCAATCTTGAGGTTGTTGTTGAATTTGATGGTGTTTTTCAATGTCGAGGTTGTTGTTGAATTTGTTGGTGTTTTTCAATGTTGAAGTTGTTGTTGAATTTGTTGGTGTATTTCAATTTCGAGGTTGTTGTTGAATTTGTTGGTGTTTTTCAATGTTGAAGTTTTTATTGATTTTGTTGGTGTTTTTCAATGTTGAGGTTGTTGCTGTTTTTCAATGTTGAGGTTGTTGTTGAATTTGAGGGTGTTTTTCATTGTCGAGGTTGTTGTTGAATTTGTTGGTGTTGTTCAATGTTGAGGTTGATGTTGTTTTTCAATGTTGAGGTTGTTGTTGAATGTGTTGGTGTTTTTCAATGTTGAGATTGTTGTTGTTTTTCAATGTTGAGGTTGTTGTTGAATTTGTTGGGGTTTTTAAATGTTGAGGTTGTTGTTGAATTTGCTGGTGTTTTGCAATGTTGAGGTTGTTATTGTTTTTCAATGTTGAGGTTGTTGTTGAATTTGTTGGTGTTTTTCAAAGTTGAGGTTGTTGTTGTTTTTCAATGTTGAGGTTGTTGTTGTATTTGTTGGTGTTTTTCAATTTTGAGGTTGTTGTTGAATTTGTTGGTGTTTTTCAATGTTGAAGTTGTTGTTGAATTTGTTGGTGTTTTTCAATGTTGAGGTTGTTGTTGTTTTTCAATGTTGAGGTTGTTGTTGAAATTGTTGGTGTTTTTCAATGTTGAGGTTGTTGTTGAATTTGTTGGTGTTCTTCAATGTTGAGGTTGTTGTTGTTTTTCAATGTTGAGGTTGTTGTTGAATTTGTTGGTGTTTTTCAATGTTGAGGTTGGTGTTGTTTTTCAATGTTGATGTTGTTGTTGAATTTGTTGGTGTTTTTCAATGTTGAGGTTGTTGTTGTTTTTCAATGTTGAGGTTGTTGTTGAATTTGTTGGTGTTTTTCAATGTTGAGGTTGTTGTTGAATTTGTTGCTGTTTTTCAATGTTGAGGTTGTTGTTTTTTTTCAATGTTGAGGTTGTTGTTGAGTTTGTTGGTGTTTTTCAATGTTGAGGTTGTTGTTGAATTTGTTGGTGTTTTTCAATGTTGAGGTTGTTGTTGAATTTGTTGGTGTTTTTCAATGTTGAGGTTGTTGTTGTTTTTAAATGTTGAGGTTGTTGTTGAATTTGCTGGTGTTTTTTCAATTTTGAGGTTGTTGGTGTTTTTCAATCTTGAGGTTGTTGTTGAATTTGATGGTGTTTTTCAATGTCGAGGTTGTTGTTGAATTTGTTGGTGTTTTTCAATGTTGAAGTTGTTGTTGAATTTGTTGGTGTTTTTCAATTTCGAGGTTGTTGTTGAATTTGTTGGTGTTTTTCAATGTTGAAGTTTTTATTGACTTTGTTGTTGTTTTTCAATGTTGAGGTTGTTGTTGTTTTTCAATGTTGAGGTTGTTGTTGAATTTGTTGGTGTTTTTTCAATTTTGAGGTTGTTGGTGTTGTTCAATGTTGAGGTTGATTTTGAATTTGAGGGTGTTTTTCAATGTCGAGGTTGTTGTTGAATTTGTTGGTGTTGTTCAATGTTGAGGTTGATGTTGTTTCTCAATGTTGAGGTTGTTGTTGAATTTGTTGGTGTTTTTGAATGTTGAGATTGTTGTTGTTTTTCAATGTTGAGGTTGTTGTTGAATATGTTGGGGTTTTTAAATGTTGAGGTTGTTGTTGAATTTGCTGGTGTTTTGCAATGTTGAGGTTGTTATTGTTTTTCAATGTTGAGGTTGTTGTTGAATTTGTTGGTGTTTTTCAATGTTGAGGTTGTTGTTGTTTTTCAATGTTGAGGTTGTTGTTGTATTTGTTGGTGTTTTTCAATTTCGAGGTTGTTGTTGAATTTGTTGGTGTTTTTCAATGTTGAAGTTGTTGTTGAATTTTTTGGTGTTTTTCAATGTTGAGGTTGTTGTTGTTTTTCAATGTTGAGGTTGTTGTTGAAATTGTAGGTGTTTTTCAATGTTGAGGTTGTTGTTGAATTTGTTGGTGTTCTTCAATGTTGAGGTTGTTGTTGTTTTTCAATGTTGAGGTTGTTGTTGAATTTGTTGGTGTTTTTCAATGTTGAGGTTGGTGTTGTTTTTCAATGTTGATGTTGTTGTTGAATTTGTTGGTGTTTTTCAATGTTGAGGTTGTTGTTGTTTTTCAATGTTGAGGTTGTTGTTGAATTTGTTGGTGTTCTTCAATGTTGAGGTTGTTGTTGAATTTGTTGGTGTTTTTCAATGTTGAGGTTGTTGTTGTTTTTCAATGTTGAGGTTGTTGTTGAGTTTGTTGGTGTTTTTCAATGTTGAGGTTGTTGTTGAATTTGTTGGTGTTTTTCAATGTTGAGGTTGTTGTTGAATTTGTTGGTGTTTTTCAATGTTGAGGTTGTTGTTGTTTTTAAATGTTGAGGTTGAATTTGCTGGTGTTTTTTCAATTTTGAGGTTGTTGGTGTTTTTCAATCTTGAGGTTGTTGTTGAATTTGTTGGTGTTTTTCAATGTTGAAGTTGTTGTTGAATTTGTTGGTGTTTTTCAATTTCGAGGTTGTTGTTGAATTTGTTGGTGTTTTTCAATGTTGAAGTTTTTATTGATTTTGTTGGTGTTTTTCAATGTTGAGGTTGTTGTTGTTTTTCAATGTTGAGGTTGTTGTTGAATTTGTTGGTGTTTTTTCAATTTTGAGGTTGTTGGTGTATTTCAATCTTGAGGTTGTTGTTGAATTTGATGGTGTTTTTCAATGTCGAGGTTGTTGTTGAATTTGTTGGTGTTTTTCAATGTTGAAGTTGTTGTTGAATTTGTTGGTGTTTTTCAATTTCGAGGTTGTCTTTGAATTTGTTGGTGTTTTTCACTGTTGAAGTTTTTATTGATTTTGTTGGTGTTTTTCAATGTTGAGGTTGTTGTTGTTTTTCAATGTTGAGGTTGTTGTTGAATTTGTTGGTGTTTTTCAATGAAGAGTTTGTTGTTGAATTTGTTGGTGTTTTTCAATGTTGAGGTTGTTGTTGAATTTGTTGGTTTTTTTCAATGTTGAGGTTGTTGTTGAATTTGTTGGTGTTTTTCAATGTTGAGGTTGTTGCTGTTTTTCAATGTTGAGGTTCTTGTTGAATTTGTTGGTGTTTTTCAATGTTGAGATTGTTGTTGTTTTTCAATGTTGAGGTTGTTGTTGAATTTGTTGATGTTTTTAAATGTTGAGGTTGTTGTTGAATTTGTTGGTGTTTTTCAATGTTGAGGTTGTTGTTGTTTTTCAATGTTGAGGTTGTTGTTGAATTTGTTGGTGTTTTTCAATGTTGAGTTTGATGTTGTTTTTCAATGTTGAGGTTGTTGTTGAATTTCAATGTTGAGGTTGTTGTTGAATTTGTTGGTGTTTTTCAATGTTGAGGTTGTTGTTGTTTTTCAATGCTGAGGTCGTTGTTGAATTTGTTGGTGTTTTTCAATGTTGAGGTTGTTGTGGAATTTGTTGTTGTTTTTCAATGTTGAGGTTGTTGTTGTTTTTCAATGTTGATGTTGTTGTTGAATTTGTTGGTGTTTTTCAATGTTGAGGTTGTTGTTGTTTTTCAATGCTCAGGTTGTTGTTGAATTTGTTGTTGTTTTTCAATGTTGAGGTTGTTGTTGTTTTTCAATGTTGAGGTTGTTGTTGAATTTGTTGGTGTTTTTCAATGTTGAGGTTGTTGTTGAATTTGTTGGTGTTTTTCAATGTTGAGGTTGTTGTTGTTTTTCAATGTTGAGGTTGTTGTTGAATTTGTTGGTGTTTTTCAATGTTGAGGTTGTTGTTGTTTTTCAATGTTGAGGTTGTTGTTGAATTTGTTGGTGTTTTTCAATGTTGAGGTTGTTGTTGAATTTGTTGGTGTTTTTCAATGTTGAGGTTGTTGTTGTTTTTCAATGTCGAGGTTGTTGTTGAGTTTGTTGGTGTTTTTCAATGTTGAGGTTGTTGTTGAATTTGTTGGTGTTTTTTAGTGTTGAGGTTGTTGTTGGATTTGTTGGTGTTTTTCAATGTTGAGGTTGTTGTTGTTTTTAAATGTTGAGGTTGTTGTTGAATTTGTTGGTGTTTTTCCATGATGAGGTTGTTGTTGTTTTTCAATGTCGAGGTTTTTGTTGAATTTGTTGGTGTTTTTCAATGTTGAAGTTGTTGTTGAATTTGTTGGTGTTTTTCAATTTCGAGGTTGTTGTTGAATTTGTTGGTGTTTTTCAATGTTGAGGTTGTTGCTGTTTTTCAATGTTTGGGTAGTTGTTCAATTGGTTGGTGTTTTTCAATGTTGAGGTTGTTGTTGTTTTTCAATATTGAGGTTGTTGTTGAATTTGTTGGTGTTTTTCAATGTTGAAGTTGTTGTTGAATTTGTTGGTGTTTTTCAATGTTGAGGTTGTTGTTGAATTTGCTGGTGTTTTCCAATGTTGAGTTTGTTGTTGTTTTTCAATGTTGAGGTTGTTGGTGAATTTGTTGGTGTTTTTCAATGTTGAGGTTGTTGGTGTTTTTCAATGTTGAGGTTGCTGTTGAATTTGTTGGTGTTTTTCAATGTTGAGGTTGTTGTTGAATTTGTTGGTGTTTTTCAATGTTGAGGCTGTTGTTGAATTTGTTGGTGTTTTTCAATGTTGAGGTTGTTGCTGTTCTTCAATGTTGAGGTTGTTGTTGAATTTGTTGGTGTTTTTCAATGTTGAGATTGTTGTTGTTTTTCAATGTTGAGGTTGTTGTTGAATTTGTTGGTGTTTTTAAATGTTGAGGTTGTTGTTGAATTTGTTGGTGTTTTTCAATGTTGAGGTTGTTGTTGTTTTTCAATGTTGAGGTTGTTGTTGAATTTGTTGGTGTTTTTCAATGTTGAGTTTGTTGTTGTTTTTCAATGTTGAGGTTGTTGTTGAATTTCAATGTTGAGATTGTTGTTGAATTTGTTGGTGTTTTTCAATGTTGAGGTTGTTGTTGTTTTTCAATGCTGAGGTCGTTGTTGAATTTGTTGGTGTTTTTCAATGTTGAGGTTGTTGTTGAATTTGTTGGTGTTTTTCAATGTTGAGGTTGTTGTTGTTTTTCAATGTTGAGGTTGTTGTTGAATTTGTTGGTGTTTTTCAATGTTGAGGTTGTTGTTGGTTTTCAATGTTGAGGTTGTTGTTGAATTTGTTGGTGTTTTTCAATGTTGAGGTTGTTGTTGTTTTTCAATGTTGAGGTTGTTGTTGAATTTGTTGGTGTTTTTCAATGTTGAGGTTGTTGTTGAATTTGTTGGTGATTTCAATGTTGAGGTTGTTGTTGTTTTTCAATGTTGAGGTTGTTGTTGAATTTGTTGGTGTTTTTCAATGTTGAGGTTGGTCTTGTTTTTCAATGTTGATGTTGTTGTTGAATTTGTTGGTGTTTTTCAATGTTGAGGTTGTTGTTGTTTTTCTATGTTGAGGTTGTTGTTGAATTTGTTGGTGTTTTTCAATGTTGAGGTTGTTGTTGAATTTGCTGGTGTTTTTTCAATTTTGAGGTTGTTGGTGTTTTTCAATCTTGAGGTTGTTGTTGAATTTGATGGTGTTTTTCAATGTCGAGGTTGTTGTTGAATTTGTTGGTGTTTTTCAATGTTGAAGTTGTTGTTGAATTTGTTGGTGTTTTTCAATTTCGAGGTTGTTGTTGAATTTGTTGGTGTTTTTCAATGTTGAAGTTTTTATTGATTTTGTTGGTGTTTTTCAATGTTGAGGTTGTTGCTGTTTTTCAATGTTGAGGTTGTTGTTGAATTTGTTGGTGTTTTTTCAAATTTGAGGTTGTTGGTGTTGTTCAATGTTGAGGTTGATTTTGAATTTGAGGGTGTTTTTCATTGTCGAGGTTGTTGTTGAATTTGTTGGTGTTGTTCAATGTTGAGGTTGATGTAGTTTTTCAATGTTGAGGTTGTTGTTGAATGTGTTGGTGTTTTTCAATGTTGAGATTGTTGTTGTTTTTCAATGTTGAGGTTGTTGTTGAATTTGTTGGGGTTTTTAAATGTTGAGGTTGTTGTTGAATTTGCTGGTGTTTTGCAATGTTGAGGTTGTTATTGTTTTTCAATGTTGAGGTTGTTGTTGAATTTGTTGGTGTTTTTCAATGTTGAGGTTGTTGTTGTTTTTCAATGTTGAGGTTGTTGTTGTATTTGTTGGTGTTTTTCAATTTTGAGGTTGTTGTTGAATTTGTTGGTGTTTTTCAATGTTGAAGTTGTTGTTGAATTTGTTGGTGTTTTTCAATGTTGAGGTTGTTGTTGTTTTTCAATGTTGAGGTTGTTGTTGAAATTGTTGGTGTTTTTCAATGTTGAGTTTGTTGTTGAATTTGTTGGTGTTCTTCAATGTTGAGGTTGTTGTTGTTTTTCAATGTTGAGGTTGTTGTTGAATTTGTTGGTGTTTTTCAATGTTGAGGTTGGTGTTGTTTTTCAATGTTGATGTTGTTGTTGAATTTGTTGGTGTTTTTCAATGTTGAGGTTGTTGTTGTTTTTCAATGTTGAGGTTGTTGTTGAATTTGTTGGTGTTTTTCAATGTTGAGGTTGTTGTTGAATTTGTTGGTGTTTTTCAATGTTGAGGTTGTTTTTTTTTTCAATGTTGAGGTTGTTGTTGAGTTTGTTGGTGTTTTTCAATGTTGAGGTTGTTGTTGAATTTGTTGGTGTTTTTCAATGTTGAGGTTGTTGTTGAATTTGTTGGTGTTTTTCAATGTTGAGGTTGTTGTTGTTTTTAAATGTTGAGGTTGTTGTTGAATTTGCTGGTGTTTTTTCAATTTTGAGGTTGTTGGTGTTTTTCAATCTTGAGGTTGTTGTTGAATTTGATGGTGTTTTTCAATGTCGAGGTTGTTGTTGAATTTGTTGGTGTTTTTCAATGTTGAAGTTGTTGTTGAATTTGTTGGTGTTTTTCAATTTCGAGGTTGTTGTTGAATTTGTTGGTGTTTTTCAATGCTGAAGTTTTTATTGACTTTGTTGGTGTTTTTCAATGTTGAGGTTGTTGTTGTTTTTCAATGTTGAGGTTGTTGTTGAATTTGTTGGTGTTTTTTCAATTTTGAGGTTGTTGGTGTTGTTCAATGTTGAGGTTGATTTTGAATTTGAGGGTGTTTTTCAATGTCGAGGTTGTTGTTGAATTTGTTGGTGTTGTTCAATGTTGAGGTTGATGTTGTTTCTCAATGTTGAGGTTGTTGTTGAATTTGTTGGTGTTTTTGAATGTTGAGATTGTTGTTGTTTTTCAATGTTGAGGTTGTTGTTGAATTTGTTGGGGTTTTTAAATGTTGAGGTTGTTGTTGAATTTGCTGGTGTTTTGCAATGTTGAGGTTGTTATTGTTTTTCAATGTTGAGGTTGTTGTTGAATTTGTTGGTGTTTTTCAATGTTGAGGTTGTTGTTGTTTTTCAATGTTGAGGTTGTTGTTGTATTTGTTGGTGTTTTTCAATTTCGAGGTTGTTGTTGAATTTGTTGGTGTTTTTCAATGTTGAAGTTGTTGTTGAATTTTTTGGTGTTTTTCAATGTTGAGGTTGTTGTTGTTTTTCAATGTTGAGGTTGTTGTTGAAATTGTAGGTGTTTTTCAATGTTGAGGTTGTTGTTGAATTTGTTGGTGTTCTTCAATGTTGAGGTTGTTGTTGTTTTTCAATGTTGAGGTTGTTGTTGAATTTGTTGGTGTTTTTCAATGTTGAGGTTGGTGTTGTTTTTCAATGTTGATGTTGTTGTTGAATTTGTTGGTGTTTTTCAATGTTGAGGTTGTTGTTGTTTTTCAATGTTGAGGTTGTTGTTGAATTTGTTGGTGTTCTTCAATGTTGAGGTTGTTGTTGAATTTGTTGGTGTTTTTCAATGTTGAGGTTGTTGTTGTTTTTCAATGTTGAGGTTATTGTTGAGTTTGTTGGTGTTTTTCAATGTTGAGGTTGTTGTTGAATTTGTTGGTGTTTTTAAATGTTGAGGTTGTTGTTGAATTTGTTGGTGTCTTTCAATGTTGAGGTTGTTGTTGTTTTTAAATGTTGAGGTTGTTGTTGAATTTGCTGGTGTTTTTTCAATTTTGAGGTTGTTGGTGTTTTTCAATCTTGAGGTTGTTGTTGAATTTGTTGGTGTTTTTCAATGTTGAAGTTGTTGTTGAATTTGTTGGTGTTTTTCAATTTCGAGGTTGTTGTTGAATTTGTTGGTGTTTTTCAATGTTGAAGTTTTTATTGATTTTGTTGGTGTTTTTCAATGTTGAGGTTGTTGTTGTTTTTCAATGTTGAGGTTGTTGTTGAATTTGTTGGTGTTTTTTCAATTTTGAGGTTGTTGGTGTTGTTCAATGTTGAGGTTGATTTTGAATTTGAGGGTGTTTTTCAATGTCGAGGTTGTTGTTGAATTTGTTGGTGTTGTTCAATGTTGAGGTTGATGTTGTTTTTCAATGTTGAGGTTGTTGTTGAATTTGTTGGTGTTTTTCAAAGTTGAGATTGTTGTTGTTTTTCAATGTTGAGGTTGTTGTTGAAGTTGTTGGGGTTTTTAAATGTTGAGGTTGTTGTTGAATTTGCTGGTGTTTTGCAATGTTGAGGTTGTTATTGTTTTTCAATGTTGAGGTTGTTGTTGAATTTGTTGGTGTTTTTCAATGTTGAAGTTGTTGTTGAATTTGTTGCTGTTTTTCAATGTTGAGGTTGTTGTTGTTTTTCAATGTTGAGGTTGTTGTTGAAATTGTTGGTGTTATTCAATGTTGAGGTTGTTGTTGAATATGTTGGTGTTCTTCAATGTTGAGGTTGTTGTTGTTTTTCAATGTTGAGGTTGTTGTTGAATTTGTTGGTGTTTTTCAATGTTGAGGTTGGTGTTGTTTTTCAATGTTGATGTTGTTGTTGAATTTCTTGGTGTTTTTCAATGTTGAGGTTGTTGTTGTTTTTCAATGTTGAGGTTGTTGTTGAATTTGTTGGTGTTTTTCAATGTTGAGGTTGTTGTTGAATTTGTTGGTGTTTTTCAATGTTGAAGTTGTTGTTGAATTTGTTGGTGTTTTTCAATTTCGAGGTTGTTGTTGAATTTGTTGGTGTTTTTCAATGTTGAAGTTTTTATTGATTTTGTTGGTGTTTTTCAATGTTGAGGTTGTTGTTGTTTTTCAATGTTGAGGTTGTTGTTGAATTTGTTGGTGTTTTTTCAATTTTGAGGTTGTTGGTGTTGTTCAATGTTGAGGTTGATTTTGAATATGAGGGTGTTTTTCAATTTCGAGGTTGTTGTTGAATTTGTTGGTGTTGTTCAATGTTGAGGTTGATGTTGTTTCTCAATGTTGAGGTTGTTGTTGAATTTGTTGGTGTTTTTGAATGTTGAGATTGTTGTTGTTTTTCAATGTTGAGGTTGTTGTTGAATTTGTTGGGGTTTTTAAATGTTGAGGTTGTTGTTGAATTTGCTGGTGTTTTGCAATGTTGAGGTTGTTATTGTTTTTCAATGTTGAGGTTGTTGTTGAATTTGTTGGTGTTTTTCAATGTTGAGGTTGTTGTTGTTTTTCAATGTTGAGGTTGTTGTTGTATTTGTTGGTGTTTTTCAATTTCGAGGTTGTTGTTGAATTTGTTGGTGTTTTTCAATGTTGAAGTTGTTGTTGAATTTGTTGGTGTTTTTCAATGTTGAGGTTGTTGTTGTTTTTCAATGTTGAGGTTGTTGTTGAAATTGTTGGTGTTTTTCAATGTTGAGGTTGTTGTTGAATTTGCTGGTGTTCTTCAATGTTGAGGTTGTTGTTGTTTTTCAATGTTGAGGTTGTTGTTGAATTTGTTGGTGTTTTTCAATGTTGAGTTTGTTGTTGTTTTTCAATGTTGAGGTTGTTGTTGAATTTGTGGTGTTTTTCAATGTTGAGGTTGTTG